>CM016626.1:9235853-9979740 GCA_005393395.2 Gossypium australe
CAAACGGCGCCGTTTACTACATAGGGTTACTGCACATGTTCCTTAAAAGGAATATTTGCGCTAGCAGTCCCCGATTCTTGTGGAACTTTCGGATTAAGTCCTATTTCATGTTTTCCCCTTCTTTGCGATTCGGCCCTGTTATTTCTATTTTGTTTCAATCCAACCCTTGCTTTGACTGACAGAAACACGGCGTATTAGGGGGTGGGTTATTTACCCAATCCGTCCCATAACTCTATGCGCGTACTGTTGGGGCCCCTATCCATTTTTAATTTATTACAGCTTTGATCCTCAATTTTTATCCTGGTTTCAATCTAGTTTCCTACCTATTTTAAAGAGTTTGCTTGTTTATTTTTCTTCAAAATTCCAGATGATTTTTATTACTATTATTATTTACTTTATTTTTTTTATCATCACTATTATTATTCTATTTATACTTGCTATTACTATTATTATTATTATATTCATATTAGTATATTGTATATATATATTTCGTATTATTGTTATCATTATATCTATTATCACTATATTGTTACTTTTACTATTATTATTGTTATTATTATTATTATTATCTTACAACTGTTGTACATAGTACTAATTTATTTGTTAATTTGCATTTAGCTGTTGCTCTTATTCTTGTTTCCCTTATCTGTTTATCTATCCATTATTTCTAAAGCGTATTTGTTATTTCATGCTAATTATTTGATTTAGATCTTATTGTATTTTATTTTAATCTTCATTATCATTATTTACATCGTTGCCCTCATCTTTATTCTATTGGCATTTAAATTTTTATGTTTACGCATCTCATCCATGTGCTGTATTTTGAACTTCAGCATATTCAAATTTTTTTCAAATATTTCGGTGCGTAAAAAATGAATCTTGAACGAATTTTAAAGATCTCACATTTCAAAAAACAAGGCAATATTTGTGTGTTTAGAAACACGAAAAATTACATCCTAACGTGCTGGGTGTTGATTTTTCGTTCAACTAAATAACCAAATATCCTTCTTATACGCTTTGAAGACCAAAGATGATCTTGATGTCAGAGTGTGAAAGTGTTACACCCTAACGTGTCGGGTATGACACTTTCATTCCTTTGAAACGAGATAATCTCGGGATTCAATCCTAATTTAACGAATCTTTTTATTTTTACCCTAAACATTTTCAAGTTTTCAACATTGGGACAACATCAATCAATTTGGTACCAATTTTGGGCGTTGTAAGGGCGCTAATCCTTCTTTGCACGTAACCGACCCCCGAACCCGTTTTCTCAAATTTCGTAGACCAAAATTATTTTAATAAATCAAAATGTTTTATTAAAATAACCCATCTCTAGGTGACCCGATCGCACCTCGAATAAAAGATCGGTGGCGACTCCCTATTTTTAAAGTCGATTCCCGTTTTGTCAAAAATTGGTTACGACAGCTTGGCGACTCCACTGGGGACCCTCGAGAGTCAGGCCATAAATTGATTGATTTTGTCCTTTTAATTGAAGATTTGGAAAATGGTTTTGAAAAAAAAAATCATGTTTCTCTTTGATACATTCGTTTGTGCCATGGTGTCGAGTCCCGTGAAATATTTTGGCATTACATTGCATGACCGTCGGTCACACCTTTAAGTGGAAGTAAGAAACTAAGCTTTTGTGAGGTTTTCACCTCCGCATGGGCTAGTGGATTGCTTCCGGGAGACATACGTACCTACGTGTTTCGTGAGGTTTTCACCTCCGCATGGCCGTAGGGAAATGTATCCCCCTGAACCAAACTTGGTCTGTATGAGCCTATAATGGGTGAGGATCGAGGAATCTGCTGGCTCAGGTACCCCTCTGTAGAACTGAACCCCATATAGAAGCCCTAGAGCCTACCCTAGGCAAAATGTCGAAATAGTTACCCGGATAAGCGTTTATTGATATTCTGCTTGTTTGACTGTGCAGTACTAACTTGTTTTTGTTTGTTGATTTGCATGACATTCCATATAATAGAGGTGTCAATTTCTGCTCGGTTGCCGAAATAGAAAGTTTGCTATGGAAAACGACTTTCTTGATAAAGTAGAGGACAATGCGGCCGTGCGCACATGGTCAGAAAGGTTGCAATCCGGGGAAGGAGATAGCTTAGTCGAGGGTCATACATCAGAACTATGGGACTTTACCCGTGTTAGCGTGACGCAAAACGAGCTTCGAGAGTTGCGGGATATCTGGACCCATTGGGAAGACGAAGCCAAACAGATATTCTACCGCCGCTATGGTGATATATCTCACTTGTTGGATGTCAAAATAGATAAACACTTGTTTCGGGCTATGGTCCAATTTTGGAATTCCGCATACAGCTGTTTCACTTTTGGGGAGGTGGATTTGGTGCCAACAATAGAAGAATACACCGCTTTGCTTCGTATTCCTGAGATGCAAGTCGATAAGGTCTATATTAGGCCTGCTTATGTCCCTCCTTTGGCAAAGAAGTTGATGAAGATTACGGGAATGAGTGAGCAGTGGATCTCAGCCAAGATTCAGCAAAAGGGTGAAGGGAGATGCTTTCCTTGGGTGGATTTAAGGGATCTGATTTCGACACACCCTGACGTGGGGAGGAAGGTTGATATTTTTGCCCTAAGCCTTTACGGTTTAGTTGTCTTCCCAAAAGCTCTGAGGTACGTAGATGAAGCGGTGGTGGATCTGTTCGACCGATTGGATAAGCAAGTCACACCTGTCCCGGCGATTCTCGCGGAAACCTTCAGATCGTTAAATGCATGCAGAAGAGCGGGAGAGGGAAGGTTTATCGGATGCGCCCAACTATTGATGGTATGGTTTCACGGGCATTTTTGGAAGGTGGACAAAGTCTCTTGTCGACCTTTTCATAGAGACTATTCTCCAATAAAAGAGGAAGCGGCTATGTCAAGGAGAGAGGACGTAACAGAAGAGGGATGGATGGCAATTTTTCAGAACCTTCAAGGAAAAGACGTTGAGTGGAGAGCTCCCTGGATGATGCCCGGAGAGATACTTTATAGATGTGGAGACTTCAATTGGGTACCTCTACCCGGAATTTGGGGAGTCATCGGGTATGCCCCATTGCTAGCGGCAAGACAATACCAGTCTAGACAGTTCGTGCCGGCAACACATGGTTTAAACCGAAGTGAGTTCTCTTATACGGGAGAGGGATACAAGAAGAAGATCAAAGAAATGGCAAATGCTTGGAAACTAACACATCGAATGAAGAGGCTAGCTGCGGGCGAAACGGCAACTTCTGAATACAAAGCATGGCTAAGCAAGAGAATCAATGATAATATCCCAGGACCAAGCTTAGATAATGCTCAGTCTTTGGAGGAACGGTTACGAGTGATACCCACAGAATTAGAAATTATAAAGCAAGATTTCGTACAGTGAAGTTCCGAGCTTGAAAAGAGAATCGAGCGGTTGGAGGAGGAAAAGATGTTTTTGAAGTTAAATGTAGAGATACAGATATCAGAGACGGAAAAGGTGCAGAAGGGGAAGAGCAAAGCCGAAGAAGAATTGGATAGCTTAAAGGGGGACTATAAGAAGATGCGCCTCTCGATGAGAACTGCCGGACTAGGAAAGACTTCGAGCCAATGGCGACAAGAGTTGCGAGAAGAAAGAGCTAAAGCAGAGCAATGGGAAAAGAAATTTCAAGAAATGAAGGTTCAAAATGAGATCCTAGAAAAGCAAATATCAGAAGGCCAGAATAGAAGAAACGAATTGAAGACAAGGGTGTCGGAGTTGGAGAAGTCCCTCGACTATTATCGAAATCGTAACTCGGCAAGGGAATTAAAGGCAAGTCTGAGTAGAATTGAAGAAATGGAAAAGAGGACCGAAGAGCTAGAAATGGAGCTGTTGAGCTGTCAGAATCATATCGGGTATTTAAAGAAGAACGAAGAACAAAGGGAAGCAGAGCTGTACCATTCCCAGAATCAAGTCAAAGACAGAGATTACATCATGGGGGAAGCTATAGTCCGGATACGAGAGATAGCCGAATATTTACAAACTCTAGCTATACAGGCCGACACATTGAGCGTACAGTTTGAGACACAGTCGGATCGTGGACGAGAATTAGCTTCCTTACTGACAAAGATTAAAGCCTTAGGTATTAGAGCGAGGCCCTTTTTGTAATCTCTTTTATGTAAAGAGCTTTGTATTCTAAGGAAGTTTCCTATGGGGAATTGAATCAGAGTTGACACCTTTTTCGCATTCATGTCATTCATTTGCATTGTATTACATACATCAGCATCATGTCACTTCAATTATTTGCTAAACTTAAAATTACATAATCCGCAGCTACGACATTACGAACCTGGAATCACATCATCCCTATAGGACACGCTTAAGAACTAGAGCTATGGACGCCGAACTCAATGAGAGGATTGAAAGGATGGAAAGAACCCAGAAAGAGCTGCAAGAACAGTTAGCCAAGGCACAGCAAGAATCGAGGGACCTGATGATGAGGTCTCGCGAGGAATCACGAGAACATAAGGATCAAATGGATAAAATGTTAAAGATGTTGACGGCCATGTCCAATGGACAAGGACTCGCGCAGAGTCCTGACATTACGGAGCCCCATTCGAGGGATAATCAAGATCCGCTCTATCCCCCAGGATTCACGCCACCCCACGCTCATGCAACGCAAAGGGGATATCCTCAAAGGAACCCAGCAGGCCTAGAACAACAACCCATCCCACCTACCCATCTGGGGGAGGGTATATACGTATCAAACGCTGGAGATAATTCTGCTAACCCAATGGTTCCGGATTTGGATGATCCGATGGAAATAGCTAGGTTAAAGAGGGATGGCCATGATGCTGAAGAAAAATATAAGAGTCTAGAAGAAAGACTCAAAGCGGTGGAAGGTACGAGAATCTTCTCTGCGCTAGGTGCCAAAGAGCTTAGTTTGGTACCCGATCTGGTTCTACCTCCAAAGTTTAAGGTACCAGATTTTGAAAAGTATGAGGGAACGAGATGTCCAAAAGCACATCTTATCATGTTTTGTCGAAAGATGGCCAGACATTTGAATGAGGACAAGCTATTAATACACTGTTTCCAGGATAGCTTGATCGGAACAGCCCTCCGATGGTACGATCAGCTTAGCACAGAGAGGATACGGTCATGGAAGGACCTGGCAACTGCATTCTGTGAACAGTATAAGCATGTTTCTGATGTGGCTCCCGACCAGATGACATTGCAAATGTTGGAAAAAAAGCCAACGGAGACCTTCAGACAATACGCTCAGAGATGGAGGGATCTCTCAGTCCAGGTCGAGCCCCCTCTAACTAAAAGTGAGGTAACGGTCCTTTTCATCAATACTTTGAGGGCGCCGTTCTACGACAAACTGGTGGGAAGTGCCACGAAAGACTTCGCCGACCTCGTAATATCTGGCGAACTCATCGAAAACGGCATTAAATGTGGAAGAATGGAAGGCCTTGAGAGCTCGAAGAGACCAACACCTGCAAAGAAAAAAGACCCCGAAGCCCATATGGTGGGGACCGGGAGCCACTATGCCCCTAATCCATATCCGACTCGACCACGACCTCAGTTTCGCCCACCGCCAAGTTTATACTTGCCTCCACAAAGCCCTTACTATCAAGCACCTCCTCCCTATCCCGTTTATGCCACCGACACTCAAAGACCATTCACCATAATCCCACTAAATACTATGTCTGCCCAAAGTCAGCCAAAAAACGAACAAAGACCAGTAAGACCCAACCCCGATAGACCCCAGTTTACCCCCATTCCCGTGTCATACGGAGAACTGTGCCCGAAGCTACTGGAAAAGCAGTTAATCTCACCACATTACATGGCACCATTGAAGCCCCCATTCCCAAAGTGGTACGACCCCAACACTAATTGCATGTATCATGGCGGGAACCAGGGGCATTCTATAGATAACTGTTTAGCCTTTAAGAAAAGAGTTCAAGACCTCATCGACGCCGGGATCTTGCGATTTGACGGTACCAACAATATGGCGAGAAACCCGCTCCCTAACCATGCCACAGGGAACGTGAATATGGTGACACTGGAAGATGGGTGGCGAATCAGAAGCTGTGTCTCTAGGATAAGGACACCTTTGGAGAAGGTCTGGGAAGTGATGGTTGAGAAAGGCATGCTCGGTAGGAATTTCAAGGAGGAAAGCGTGAGGGATCCAAGTTACTGTGTCTTTCACGGCATATCAGGACACCATATCCAATCTTGCGAGGAGTTCAAAGGGCTGCTTCAAAACATGATGGACAATAGAAAGGTGGAAATCTTCAATAAGATGGAAGAGACCGGTGGAAGGGATATATGTGCATCCGAGGGCCAATCATCAGGTCCTCCCTACAGTGCCGATCGGCCTCTGGTAATCTACTACGAGGCAAAGAAGGAAGAGAGGAAACCAAAAATGATAATCCAAGTACCTTCCCCTTTCCCTTATACGGATAGTAAGGCGGTGCCATGGAAGTATGACGTCAACGTCACCACGCCCGAGGCTACAACTGGAAGCATCAGTGAGGTGGGGCATTTTACCCGCAGTGGGAGGTGCTATTTCCCTGAGATGGTTGAGACGAAGAAGAAAGCCGTTGGCACAAGTCAGAAAGGGAAGGCACCAATACCCGAGGCCAAGGGTGAGGATGAAATACAATCGGAGCAAGGAACTAAGGAGCCGGTGAATGAGGATGAGGCACAGGAATTCTTAAAGTTCATTAAGCACAGCGAATACAATGTCGTGGAGCAGCTGAATAAACAATCGGCAAAAATCTCAGTATTATCCCTATTGTTGAACTCAGAGCCACATCGAAACGCTTTACTGAAGGTGTTGAACCAAGCGTATGTGCCAAGCAATGTGCCTATTGAAAAACTCGATAGGTGGGTGAATAATTTAAACGCAGATAATTTCATCTCCTTCAGCGATGATGAAATACCACCAAATGGTAGGGGCTCTGTTAAAGCATTGCACATCACGACCGGGTGCAAAGGATATATATAATACCGCATGTGCTTATTGACAACGGGTCCGCGCTCAATGTCATGCCGTTGGCTACACTGTCTAGGATGCCCGTCGACATGTCTTATCTGAGGCCTTGCCATTCCGCGGTAAGGGCATTTGATGGAACACGGCGGGAAGTTATGGGAAAAATCGAGATCCCTCTAGAGGTGGGCCCGTGCACATACAATGTCGAATTCCAAGTCATGGACATCACTCCCTCATATAATTGCCTCTTAGGAAGGCCCTGGATCCACTCCGCAGGAGCTATCCCTTCATCTCTTCATCAGAAAATAAAGTTTATTATGGATAACCGCCTGATCACGATCGCCGGTGAAGAAGACATCGTCGCATCGCTATCTACTGACGCACCCTACATCGAGGCAAACAAAGATGTGCCAGAATGCTCATTCCGTTCCTTCGAATTCATCAACACTACATTTGTCGCCGAAGGAGATAGGACTCCCACATCCAAGCTGTCGAGAAACACCAAAATGGGGGTCAAGCTGAGGGTAGGAAAAGGTGCCCGAGCAGGAAAGGGTTTAGGTAGATATCAACAAGGGATAGCTAGAGCGCTAAACCCTGTACACCACAAGGCCCCGTACGGCTTAGGATTCAAACCTGATGGATGGCAAAGAAGGAGACAACTGCAGAAAGATCAAGGAAAAAGGATCGCAAGAACCTCGGGTCGGGAGGTAGAATGGGAGCCCATGACATACCCACCCTTAGCGAAAACTTTTACGTCCGCAGGGATGATGTACCCAGAGGGAGGTAGTTCACGAAACACGCTGCTATTAGTTGAGAGGGATCTCCAGAACTTCCACATAAACGTCATCGACAAAGCGGACGATGCGACGAAGGGCCTTTCAAAGATACGCCTTGGTCCTCCTGGATATGTGTTGAACAATTGGACCGCTGAAGATCTTCTTGTAGTTTCTAGGATCCCTCCAAAGTAATTCTCAATGACAACTTCTGTACCCCTGAGTTGAAGGGGATCTGTTATAAGAGTTTGTGTCAGCTGTTTAACTTTAAATGAACAATCAATGAAGATGCATTTCATCACTGTCTCTCATTCTCACTGGCCTCACACTTACTTTTCATAGCTTGTTTTTAAATATTTTTCATGACATGCCACGGAATCACAATACCCCAATGTTCCTCTATAGCTCATTCTCTATTTGCCTTTCAGGTGCTCAGATATCAACGACATGAACAATCCGTTACTGATCTTAAAATCGACTTTGAGCGAGTTGTTTGTTTAGGAGAATTCGAAGCCGACGAGGATGCCGAAGATTTTGTCTCGACCCCAGACTTACTAAAGATGATAAAGCAGGAAGATAAACAGATACTCCCCCACCAAGAATCTATCGAGACGGTGAACCTGGGAAACGAAGAAAAGAGGCAAGAAGTGAAGATTGGAACCTCCATCTCAGGACCCACCAAGCACGACTTGGTCACCTTGCTTCATGAATACAAAGACGTATTTGCATGGTCATATCAGGACATGCCGGGATTAAGCGAAGATGTGGTGGTCCACAGGCTCTCTATGAAGCCAGAATGTAGGCCAATCCAGCAAAAGCTAAGACGGATGAGACCCGAAATGCTCTTAAAGATAAAAGAAGAGGTCAAAAAACAGTTTGACGCCGGTTTCCTACAAGTCTCCAAATATTCGGAGTGGGTGGCTAATATAGTCCCAGTGCCAAAGAAAGACGGCAAGGTACGAATGTGTGTGGACTATCGCGATCTGAATCGAGCAAGCCCCAAGGATAATTTTCCCTTGCCACACATCGATACATTGGTGGATAACACGGCGAAACATTCATTATTCTCTTTTATGGATGGGTTTTCGGGTTATAACCAAATAAAGATGGCCCCTGAGGACATAGAAAAAACTACATTCGTGACGATGTGGGGAACCTTCTGCTACAAGGTGATGCCATTCAGCTTGAAAAACGCTGGGGCAACATATCAAAGGGCAATGGTGATGCTGTTTCACGACATGATGCACAAAGAGATAGAAGTTTATGTCGACGATATGATAGCCAAATCTCGGGGAGAAGGAGAGCATGTTGGAAACCTCCGAAAATTGTTTGAAAGACTGAGAAAGTTTCAACTGAAGCTTAATCCGGCTAAGTGTACATTTGGAGCAACCTCGGGGAAACTACTGGGCTTTATCATTAGCGAGAGAGGTATTGAGGTCGATCCCGACAAAATAAAGGTCATACAAGAATTACCACCTCCACAGACACAAAAAGAAGTTAGAGGATTTCTAGGAAGGTTAAATTACATCGCCCGTTTCATCGCTCAGCTTACCAACCAATGCGACCCAATTTTCCGACTCTTGCGAAAGCACAATCCTGGGGAATGGAATGCGGAATGCCAAGATGCCTTTGACAGGATAAAGCAATATTTGTCTAACCCCCTGTGCTAGTACCACCAACCTCCGGAAGACCGTTGATATTATACTTGACGGTATTCGAAAGTTCGATGGGATGTGTACTGGGGCAGCATGATGAATCAGGAAGAAGAGAGAAGTCGATCTATTATCTTAGCAAGAAGTTCACAGAGTATGAAGCCAAATACCCGTCAATCGAAAAATTCTGTTGTGCTCTGGTTTGGGCAGCTCGAAGGCTTAGACAATATATGTTGTATCATACGACATGGTTAATCTCTAAGTTGGACCCAATAAAGTACATGATGGAATCACCTGCACTCTCAGGAAGAATGGCGCGATGGCAGATCCTACTATCAGAGTACGACATCATCTATATGAGCTAAAAGTCGATAAAAGGGAGCGAATAGCTGACTTCCTAGCAGCCCGAACCACAGAAGAATACGAGCCAGTAAGATTTGACTTCCCGGATGAAGATTTGATGTGCATCATAGAAAAAGGACGTGAATCTTCAAAAGAAGAGTCATGGAAAATGAGTTTTGACGGGGCATCAAATGCATTAGGGCATGGGATCGGAGCAGTCTTGGTGTCACCGAAAGGGAATCATTATCCATTCACCGCCCGATTAAACTTCTTCTGTACCAATAACATAGCGGAATACGAGGCTTGCATCATGGGGCTCCGCGCAGCTATTGAACGAGACATCAAAGTCCTAAGGGTATCTGGGGATTCGGCATTGGTAATTTACCAAATCCGTGGAGATTGGGAAGTAAGAGACTCAAAGCTGGTCAGATATCATGATCTTGTTATGGATCTGGTCAAAGAATTCGAAGAAGTAACCTTTAATTACTTCCCACGAGAGGAAAACCAATTGGCTGATGCTCTGGCCACTTTGGCTTCGATGTTCAAAGCAAACCGAGAAACGGAAATAATGCCTCTCCAGATGAGCATATACGAGGCCCCGGCACATTGTCTTAGCATTGAAAAAGAAGTAGACGGGCAACCGTGGTTCCATGATATCCTAGAGTACGTCAGAAATCAAAGGTATCCCAAGCAAGCAAATGAGAATGACAAAAGGACAATTAGAAAAATGGCAGCGGGATTCGTTCTTGATGGAAACATCCTATACAAAAGAGGAAAAGATCAAGTGCTTCTGAGATATGTGGATAATATGGAAGCCAGAAAGATACTAGAAGAAGTCCATGAAGGCAGTTGTGGGACCCACGCCAATGGTTTCACCATGGCCAGGAAAATTATGAGACTCGGCTACTACTGGTTGACGATGGAAAGTGACTGCATCAGCTATGCACGAAGGTGTCACAAATGTCAAATTTATGGCGACAAAATTCATGCAGCACCTTCGCCCCTCCATGTTATGACCTCTCCGTGGCCTTTTTCCATGTGGGGTATGGATGTTATAGGGCCAATTTCCCCAAAAGCTTCTAATGGCCATCGATTCATCTTCGTGGTCATAGATTACTTCACAAAATGGGTTGAGGCCGCTTCGTTTGCAAACGTGACAAAAACTGCAGTTTGCAAGTTCTTGAAAAAGGAGATTATATGTCGATACGGAATGCCCGAGAAAATCATCTCGGATAATGCCTTGAATCTGAACAACAAGATGATGATGGAAGTGTGCGAACAATTTCAAATAAAGCATCACAATTCCTCACACTATCGCCCAAAGATGAACGGAGCGGTAGAAGCAGCCAATAAAAATATTAAGAAAATTATTGAAAAGATGACCGAGACATATAAAGACTGGCATGAGAAGCTCCCATTTGCTCTATATGCATACCGTACATGTGTGCGGACCTCCACGGGGGCAACTCCTTTTTCTCTAGTATATGGAATGGAAGCTGTACTACCCATCGAGGTGGAAATCCCTTCTTTACGAATCTTAATGGAGTCAAAACTGGAAGAATCAGAATGGGTACAAGCTCGATATGACCAACTGAATCTGATTGAGGAAAAGCGCTTAAAAGCAATTTGTCATGGACAAATGTACCAGAAGAGAATGATCACGGCCCATGACAAGAAGGTACGACCAAGGGAGTTTCGCGAAGGAGAGCTCGTATTGAGAAAGATTCTCCCAATACAAAAAGATTCTCGGGGAAAATGGGCACCGAATTGGGAAGGACCCTACGTCGTAAGGAAGGCCTTCTCAGGTGGAGCTTTGATTCTCACTGAGATGGATGGGAAAGAGGTACCGAATCCAGTAAACTCGGACACCGTGAAGAAGTACTACGCCTAAAAAAAAAAAGAGAAAAGAAAAAATCAGGATGAAAACCCGAAAGGGCGTCTTGATAAACACAATTGGGATGAAAACCTGAAAAGGCGTCCTAACGAAGGGGATTCGCACATAAAGAGCAAGAACGTTTTGAACGGGGAGTCAAGGGGCGAGTTTATAATATTTGAAGCGGACTCAGAAGCTCAGGGTCTTCTACGCAAGGAGCTTCACTCAAAGGGGGTTCAGGGTGAATGAGCATGGAGAAGTTCATGCGTTAGATATCTAGAGCATTAGTGACAATTGAATCTACTTTCTTTTTATGTTTTCCTTATTGAATCATTCCTTGTCAATTCTCTTTCCTTGTTGCTTTGAAATAAATACGAACATAAGGTATCTCTTTCACACCTACCTGGCCATTATCATGCATTTCGTGTTTGGTTCGTTTAAATGGTAAACAGTGAAATTACATACTCTAAACAAAAGAAACGTTGAGCATTACCTGGACGAGAACCTGGTAAGTACAAGAACCTCAAAGCAAAGACAAAAGTTCAACCAGGGGACAAAATGGGTGATATATGAGAGGTACAGACTACTCGTAAAACTTGAGCACTAGTACAAAAACTGAAAGAAAAGTCAAGAATCGAAGCAGTGGGTACAAGTCATCATAACAAGAGATACACGACAAACGAACCCAGAACGCATGGCATAATCATGTAGGCATAAGAGCATTTAAGACAAACATATGCATATCATGATAACATCACGCATGACACATACAGGTACGCCAATGAAGCAAGAAATTCTAGTGATAGTTGTACCAAATCAAGGAAGAAAGACGTCCGAGTTCCACCAGAGAATAAGTTTTAAAAAATCAACTCATAATGCGAGAGGTGAGTTGGGCCTCGGGACACGCCGAGGTATTTAATTTCTGTCTTTAATTTCTGTTTTTAAATTCTGTTCAAAAAATCAACTCATAATGCGAGAGGTGAGTTGAGCCTCGGGACACGCCGAGGTATTTAATTTCTGTTTTTAAATTCTGTTCAAAAATCAACTCATAATGCGAGAGGTGAGTTGGGCCTCGGGACACGCCGAGGTATTTAATTTCTGTCTTTAATTTCTGTTTTTAAATTCCGTTCAAAAATCAACTCATAATGTGAGAGGTGAGTTGGGCCTCGGGACACGCCGAGGTATTTAATTTCTGTTTTTAAATTCCGTTCAAAAATCAACTCATAATGCGAGAGGTGAGTTGGGCCTCGGGACACGCCGAGGTATTTAATTTTTGTCTTTAATTTCTGTCTTTAAATTTCTGTTCAAAAATCAACTCATAATGCAAGAGGTGAGTTGAGCCTCGGGACACGCCGAGGTATTTAATTTCTGTCTTTAAATTTCTGTTCAAAAATCAACTCATAATGCAAGAGGTGAGTTGAGCCCCGGGACACGCTGAGGTATTTAATTTCTGTCTTTAAATTTCTGTTCAAAAATCAACTCATAATGCAAGAGGTGAGTTGAGCCTCGGGACACGCCGAGGTATTTAATTTCTGTCTTTAAATTTCTGTTCAAAAATCAACTCATAATGCAAGAGGTGAGTTGAGCCTCGGGACACGCCTAGGTATTTAATTTCTGTCTTTAAATTTCTGTTCAAAAATCAACTCATAATGCAAGAGGTGAGTTGAGCCTCGGGACACGCCGAGGTATTTAATTTCTGTCTTTAAATTTCTGTTCAAAAATCAACTCATAATGCAAGAGTAAGTTGGGTCTCGGCACACGCCGAGGTATTTAATTCCTGTCTTTACATTTCGTTTCAAAATGTCAATTCATGTCGTGAGAGGTGAGTTGATGCATCGTGTCCAGCGCTAAGGTATTTTCAATTTCTACTTTTCAATTCCTGTTGATTCGAAAAAAAAAAGGGGCTGAGATACTTATAAGACTGAAGTCGCGTCGAGCAAATTGGACAAAGAAGTCCCAGTGGAGCGCTTGGTATATCGAGGCTACAAATCCCAGTATCGTGAAGCAAACAAATCTCATCCTTTGAAGATTGAGGAAAAACAGATTGAAGCTACAGGTCATGACACGCAAAAGCAACAGTAGAGTGCGTCAATGCAACAGGTTACGATGAAGTTTGAAGATGTTCGAGGGAGACAAGGACCAATGAACCCAAGCCCGCCAAGACCGGGCAAAATTGGTTCTTCTTTTGTCTTTGCTCTATTATTGTTTCACAACAACGAGCAAAGAGGGGCAGCTGTAATCACCAATCTTGCCCGGGCCCTTAACCAAAACCCAAGCCCGGGCCCATTAGCCAAACAAAATCAGATGAAAAAAGAAAAACCAAATATTATAAAAGCCCGAATAAATAAATGATAATAATATAGTCCAAATGTCCATTTACACTTCTGAAACCCAACATAAAATGCCCAAAACAAAACAAAATAAAATAAATGAAAAAAAGTCCATTAAAAGTCCAATTACAGTCAAAATATTTAAACAGTACAAGCCCAAACACTTACACCCTGACCCATTGACCCACAAACCCAAGTAACTAAGCCCAATTACAAATAATCCATTAAACCTAAACTGCCGGCCCAATTACAGCAGCCCAATGGCCCAAGGATTAAGCCTAAGCAGAGAACCCTAGAATTCTCTTTGTCCCAGCGCCGCCGCAAGGCCCTCACACACCCGACGCCACAGCAACCCACGTGCCCTGGGGCGTTCCAGTTCCCCACGCGCCCTGACAACCGTTTCGTATCCCCCCACGCACGCGCCTTGGCCTTCGCGTCTCCCCACCAGCATCAGCACGCCTGCGCACACCTCGGCAACCACTCACCCTCGCGCGCCCCGATCACTTCGCCCATCACCTGCAAACAACACCAAAAGCAACAGAAAACAGAGAAGCATGGGACGAAAGAATAGAATAATGAAAGTCCTAGGAATCTCGATTATAAAATCGTCAAAAGTTGATGTAAAAGGGGTTCGGATTTTTTGGGCTTTGAGGAACACTGTAAATTGAAAGCAAAACAAAAAAGCATTCGAAAAAAACAGATCCCTTTTTAAGAATTCGGAAATCAGACAAGGGGATACGCCCTTCTCTCCACTCTCCTCTCAGCTTCAAAAATTTCTTATCGTCTGTTGCACTTCCCACACCTTCTCTCCCACTCGTTGAAGAGTTCAATTGCTTACTTATTTTTACCCAAACCCACATTTCTGTTTACCAGAAAATTTAATTCTGCTGCTACTTCCGATGGCCTACGACCCCGATCCTCCAAAGCCCAACACCTCAAGGTACCATTTCTCTCTAATCTTTTGATCGTTTATTTATGAGATGGGTTTGGATGCTTCTTACATATGGGCAAGAATGTGGAAGAAAATGTGTCATTGGTTCACTTACTTTGCTTTTACTTGATTTTTTACTTCTGGGTGCTAAAGAAAGTAACACATGCACATAGTTCCTTTTGTTTGCTCGAAATTTCTGGGAATCACTCTTTTATTGTGTTTCTTTTGCTCTGAGGTTTTATTTGGTTTCTAATGCCTACTTTTTTAGCTACAATGTTGAAAAGGGCTTACCCTCTTTCCCCTTAACCCCTTATTTTGTTGTTACTTCTAGTTATGGAAACAATTGACATAGGGAATTAGCAATTGGAGTTAAAACTATTTGAGCATGATACTGTGTGAAATAAGGGGGGCAATAAGATATTGCTGGAAAGTTCCCAAAGCTTCAGTAGCCTTCTCTCTATTTAGATCTTTTAGCTGATATATTGTCTTTGTTTGATGATGATGCATTGGTTGTGATTATAATGCATGTGAAGTAAACGTTTCATTGTTCTTCATTTTCTATTACAGGCACAAATGCCCAGCATGCTATAAACAATTTAATAGAAAGCTGCATCTTATTAAGCACATGAAAATCTTGTACCATTCAGTTCATCAACCTAGATGTTGGGTGTGTCAAAAGCACTGCAAATCTTTTGAATCGGTGCAGGAACATATTAATAGTAAGATAATCTGCATGTTCATTCTCATTTGTCAACAATTTTATTGTGTAATTTTCTTATTTCTTTCCTTCTACATAGGTCCATTATCGAAAACAAATTGTTCGAAGATTTTTGTGGAACAAGGTTGCAATCTTTGTTTAAAAGTTTTGGATAGCCCCTCTGTCCTTAAGGAACATAAGCAAATGTGCTGCCTAGTGGCCCCTGTTCCCCTTGTAAGTAAGCTGATTAAAATGCTAATTGGAACCTTATCACTTATAGAGCTTTACTCCGCTTCCCTTTTTTAATTGTCTATAATATTAATCATTAATATGCCTGTTGCATGTATTTTGACTGTATTTTTCTTGATTTTGTATTTTGGATGTCTGATTTCTAAGTTCTTGTATTCACTGAATCAAACTTTGCTGATTTTTTAGGGAAATTTTCTTTATGAAGTATTGGTTTAAGAGATAGGCTTTGGGGGAAAAGTTAAAATTCAAATGAGCATTGAAATGTTGGTTTGTGTGTCTGTGCAATTGTTGATTATAACTTAGTTGTTCATCTTTCTTATGATTTGCTTTTGGCGCCTTGCATGCCTTTTTGCTGATTGTTTCAACTGTTAACTAATCAGAGGGAATATTTATCTTCATTCATTTCAAATGAAATCTAGCTTTCCATTATTTGGTATTCCAAATTTTCTTGAGGAAAAGTTTTCCATCACTGTGAAGTCTTAAGACATTTTTTTAAATGTTTTTTGTGCAATTTAGATAGACATATGTCTATATATATTCTCACTATGATTATTGCAATTGCCTTGTGTTTATGTCTGAGCTTATCCCTACATGTAAGTACAACAGGTATGCATGTGTTTTTCTTTCGCTAGTGTTGCTTTAATACATTGTTTTCAATTAGTTTTTGACATTTCATTTTTTTGATTGATGATGTGAAATGATGAATTTATAAATGGGTGTTTGATTCAGGTTTATGACAGCTTGTTGGGCGCAGACGCTTTTTGTGGTTCTGGTGATTGCCTGAATGCAGACTATATATACTCTGGCTTGATGAATGCATTAGCTGGGCTCTTATAGCCACTGCTCTTGATTTGCTCCTTTAATATGTTTGTTTCTGAGTGCTGGTTGGCAAAACATGTGATCTAGACTAGTTTTTTTGTGTCCCGTTAGGAACTATTGTTCTAGTGGTACTTTTTAGTTATTAGTATATTTTTTTAATAATATAAGTAGTGACGATTTTTTGCCTATTCTTGCCGGTATCCGTGGTTGTTGCTGCATCTCCTCTACTTGGAAGTTTATTTTTTTCTTGGTTGATATCACTGTTCTTATTGATTTTCTATTAGGTACTCTGCTGGACTATACTAAAAACAGACATGCAGCTTATTTTTTGAAGTTAAATGTAGTTATTTATTTTGCTGTATAAATTAATGGGTTGTAGAGAATCTCTCTCCCAGAAAAGTGTTACTGGACTGTTTTTTTGGCATAAAATCTTAACATCAATTTCTAATGTCAACTTTTGTTTTCTTGTTACACTTCTGCTATACTTGGCTTAATTACGTGTTAAAGTTGCCACCCAAAGATGACTTCAAGCTTATTGTGCCATCAAATTATCATATCAATGCAAGAGTTTTGGTAGTGTTGGACTCTCCTCTACACTTGATACTTGACTGATGTACCTTTTTGCTCCAAGTGGAGTATTTCTTTTCTCCTTGTTGTGTATAAAATTTGTAGAATGCCCAAATATCATGGACTTCTTGGGTGGGTTCTTGTTTCGGTTATGAATCTAATGATGTGAGAGCAAGTATTTCATTAAGCATACCAGTAAGTAAATTGTCAGTTGCTTCTTGACCTGGTGCTGCTATATGTTGAGTGTTGGTGTACTTAATTAGCAGTTTGCTTGTATACTCTGTAGTTTTTCCCCATTTTTTGGACTTGCACATGGACTCCTTCTGTGTACCACTTCATTGGCAACACAAACAGAGTCCCTCTCTCCTAGCTTTATGTTTTTTATCCATTGCAATTGTTGGGTGGTGTTCTTGTTTTTTATTATTTTTTAACACAATTACAAATAAATTATTTGACTTTGATTGTTTTTAATTTATGACTGTTAATATTGTAGCTTAATAATTGAGTATTATTATATATTTAATTTGATTTATTTATTGCAATATATGTAAAAATAATTTAAAATATAAAAATTTATTAATATGTATATAAATTTATTAATATATATATGTAAAAACAACTTTTCTAGAAAATATTTTCAGGAAATCTGTCAAACAATAGAAAATATTTTACACAGATTCATCCAAACACCAGAAAATATTTTCAGTAAATCATTTTTCAGAAAAATAAATTATTTTTCAGAAATCATTTTTCGAAAAATATTTTACTGACAAACAAATAGACCCTTAATTTAATATCGGCTTTATTTTTTTATTTAATGATTTAAAAAAATTAATGAATTTTACACTGGTGTATAAATATATGTATATATAGCATAAAGTTAGCGGTGGTCCGTGGGGTAGTTAAGCAAGGTGGTGGGAAATAGCATATAAGACGTTAAGTTCAAATATTCATTTTTCCTCCATTATATAAATTTGACTAAAAAAGTCGAACAGAAACCCTCCCTCGAAAAGCCAAAGTCTGCCACTTTCTCTTCTTTCTCCCGCGACCGTCCATTCCATTCCCCCTTCCCCTTCTCTTCTCTTTGGGAACAAAATTCCAATTCCGCTTCTCAAACCTTAGCAAATATAACCTGCTTTCCATTCTAAAACCCTAATAATTTCCCCCCTCTTTTTTTTTTTTAATATAAAAAGAACTTTCACTTTTCATTTATCTTTTTCCCCAATCAAAAGAAATACTCACCCTTAACCACCCTGTGGAAAAAGGTCTCTTCGAATTTTTTTTTTTTTTTGTATATACATGTGTGTGCTTGTGTGTGAGTTTATTTTTCTTTTTCTTATGTCAGAACTAGGAGTTTTAGTTGTTTGGCCTGTTTAAACTTCTGGATCTTTTTAAAGGTTATCTTCTTTGTTTATTGATTCATATTCCGAGTTGACAGAAATTAATATTTTTGAAGTAAAAGTAATTGGTTTCGGCTTGAATCGTGAAATTCTCTTCTGGAGTTGATTTGTATTCACGAAAGTTTATCTGTGGACTTTACGTTATTTATTTATGGTCGATAATTTAGAACTTTAATTTCTAAGCAACTTTTATCGTGTTTGATTTGTACAAAGCCTCGGCGGCCTTTTTTATGTGCTTTGTTTTTGCTCCTATTTTTTTACTTCCCCTCGATTGCGTAATTATCTAATAATACCATTCAATTGTTTTTGTTTTTTATTGCTATCTGATATTTACAGTTGTTTTAAAGTAATGATTGAACCCTGATTTTGTTGTCTCTTTTTTAGTTCAATTTTATGCAACATCGAGCAGAAAAGTTTTTGCTCATATCTTTCACTAAAATTTGTTTTAAGCTTCATAAATTGACCGTGAAATTATGCATTGGAAACCGTTTTATTACTGAAGAAGTCTAAACTGCGATGTATACACATATTTATATTTATGTTTTGCTTACCATGTTTTCACAGGAGTCATGAATATTAATGCTGGAGACAATAAAATGGAACTGAATGGGAGGGATGATCTTAAGAGGCCTTTGCTGGAGCCCTCAGATAGTGTTTGCGTAACTATACCTGAACCTGTTGATAAGCTGGAAAAGAAGAGAACAGTGATGTTCAAAATAGGGAATATCAAGTGTGCATCTTGTGTGACTTCCATAGAATCTGTGCTTGGAGAGATCAACGGTGTTGAGAGTGTATCAGTGTCACCGATTCATGGCCACGCAGCAATTGAGTATGTTCCAAAGCTCGTCAATGTAAGTTTTAAGAAATTTATTGGATCTTTTTCCTTATAATGTGGGGAATGATTTATGGTTACTACTCACAATAGACTACTTTGACAACTTGGTTATTCTAACTACCCGTACTGCCACCATGATGGCACCATGGTCAAGCATATAAAATTTATTCAGTGCAAGTGTAGTGCTAAATCTTTGGTTCTTAAACCATGTTTCTCTTATAGGCTTCAACACTTTGTGGAGATCTTAATCTGTGGGTTTATCTCCATTGTCTTGAATTTAATTTGTCTTTTGGTATTTCTTTGTGGTTTTCCTCATAATTAGTTTATATCTTTCTATTATTGGGAACTCAAAAGCACTTGTTTGTATTTTATTTTAGCCAAAAATAATTAAAGAGACAATAGAGGATGCTGGTTTCCCTGTTAAGGAGTTTTCAGAGCAACAGATAGCAGTCTGCCGGCTCAGGATTAAGGGAATGGCATGTACAAGTTGTTCCGAATCCCTTGAACGTGCTCTAAAGTTCCTTGATGGAGTTAAAAAGGCAGTTGTTGGTCTAGCTCTTGAAGAAGCTAAGGTTCACTTTGATCCCAATGTTACTGATTCTGATCGCATCATTGAAGCAATAGAAGATGCTGGCTTTGGAGCTGATCTCATTAGTTCTGGAAATGAAGCAAACAAAGTACATTTAAAACTTGAAGGAGTGTCATCAGTGGAGGATATGAATACTATTAAGTCCTACCTTGAGTCAGCCATAGGTGTAAATCACGTTGAGATGGACTTGGAAGAAAAAAGGGCCACTGTCAACTATGACCCAGACTTTACTGGTCCAAGATCCATTATTGAAGCTGTACAAGAAGTTGCTCATGGATCATACAAGGCAAGCTTGTATATACCTCCTAGACAAAGAGAAACTGAGCAGCACTATGAAATTAATAACTATAGGAACCAGTTCCTTCTAAGCTGCCTGTTCTCAGTTCCTCTGTTCATATTCTCCATGGTACTTCCAATGCTTCCTCCTTTTGGTGATTGGTTAGAGTACAAGATCTACAACATGTTGACTGTCGGATTGCTTCTGAGATGGGTTCTTTGCACACCAGTACAGTTCATTGTTGGCCGAAGGTAATGAGTTGGTAGTCATTTTCCATGTAGAATATTAGCTACTTATATTTTTTTTTTGGGTCAAAGATTCAGCATTTCCATTTCTCAGGAGAGGCATATACTAATTGTGACCAGTTCTTGCAGCATAACCATTCTGTCTTTTGATGTCTCTATCAGGTTTTATAAAGGATCATACCACGCATTGAGACTGAAATCTGCTAATATGGATGTTTTAGTAGCCATGGGCACCAATGCTGCATACTTTTACTCTGTTTATGTAGCAATTAAGTCTCTGAGCTCTGACACATTTAAAGGACAAGATTTTTTTGAGACAAGTGCAATGCTGATATCCTTTATTCTCTTAGGAAAATATTTAGAGGTGTTGGCTAAAGGGAAAACATCAGATGCTTTAGCCAAGCTGACAGACCTTGCTCCTGATAGTGCATGTTTGCTGATATTAGATGATGATGGAAATGTTGTCTCAGAGGTGGCAATCAGCACCCAACTAATACAAAGGAACGACATAATCAAGATCATTCCTGGCGAGAAAGTTCCTGTTGATGGCATTGTCATTGATGGTCAAAGCTATGTGAATGAGAGTATGATCACAGGGGAGGCACAACCTATTGCTAAAAATCCTGGTGACAAGGTATTCTTTTCTTGCCTTTTTTTGTTTGTTTGTTAAGGTATGCCTGACTTTATGAAATGTTGAATTCTTTTAATTCAATTGCTATGAGCAGGTTATTGGTGGAACTATGAATGAGAATGGATGTTTACTGGTCAAGGCTACTCATGTTGGGTCAGAGACTGCGCTTTCCCAAATTGTTCAGCTTGTTGAAGCTGCTCAGCTTGCCAGAGCACCTATTCAGAAAATTGCTGACCGGATTTCTCGGTTTTTTGTTCCTGCAGTAACTTCCTTTTTCCTTGCCCAAAATTTTGTTTATACCATTTTTATTGCTTTTTCTTAAAACTGATGGGTATAATTTCTTTTTCTTGATATTCTTTAGTTGAAAGGCTTCTTTGCTTCTTGAAATATTTAAAAACTGTCAAACTATTATCATTAATTTGGAATGTATCAAATAGCTCTAATCATCCATACCTCAGGTTGTCAGCTGGAGGTTGGATTCCCTGAACTCTATAACATGATTCTTTCTGTTTTTGGTTTAGATCTTTTTCACTATAATTGTAGACAATGGACTTGTTTGTTGGATGGTTTATTCATTTGAACCTTTAATTGATCTTCTAGGTTAAGCCAAAGTTCTAAACCATATATTGTGCAGAAGTAAAAATACAAAATCAAAGAGAGAGAGACTGATTTATGGATGATCTTATTTATGATAACTTATTTTGTGTATGATGCACAGCTGCAGTCATACTGCTTGCAAAGAGGCCAACATGGCAAAATGAATATGGCTGGAAACATCACTGATAGGCAAAGAACATCTTTTTCTTATTTTCAACACATTTTTGCTTTGTTTCCGTGGAAAACAGATTATTTTTTATTGAATGACTATTGATAACTTATATTTCCTACTGTTTTTAATAGTTTAGGCTTACAAGTTGTGCTGTGTATGTGGTTTTTGTTTTACTTTGCACTTTCTCTTAATCTATTGGCATTAATGAAGAGTGTAGAACTTGAGCATCATGCTGGGCTTTATGTAACTAATTATTCCTTTTGTTACATAATGCATCTCTTTGCAAATTTCTAACAGAATGTATCATTGTTTTTGGTCCAATATCAGATTGTTCTCACTGCATTTATCACTTGGTTGGGATGGCTGATCCCTGGAGTTATTGGTATTTACCCTAAACATTGGATCCCGAAAGGCATGGATAAATTTGAACTTGCACTCCAGTTTGGTATTTCAGTGTTGGTGGTTGCTTGCCCATGTGCTCTAGGACTAGCAACCCCTACAGCTGTCATGGTTGCCACAGGGAAGGGTGCTTCACTTGGTGTGCTGATTAAGGGTGGAAATGCCCTTGAGAAGGCACATAAGGTATAACCATATTGTGTTTAGAAAAACCTAGAATGGGTTAAGGTTGAATTTGGGTTGATAATTTAGTATGTATGAGTTTACAATCATAATTGGGCATTATTAGCAACTTTCTTTGTTCTGAAAAATTTGTCGATTGATAATTATACTCTGTTCGGAATAGTGTGAACAAAAAACACAACTCATTGCCATTATCAGATATGCCGACCTTTTAGTTATAGTTTTAAGTGGTAGTCGTTTTTAGAAGTTATCTACTATGGGTTCATTCTAAAATAATTGTTTTTGCCTAGGAAAATAGCAACTTTTATCTATCAAACTACATATCAACTAACATTTTATAAAAATGTGGATTTCTTTAAAAAGGGCATCACCCTTTGATTTTATATTTCATGGTTGTTGCTTGTAGTGGAAGGTCACTTCTTCATTTCAGATAACCAGAATATCAGCTTTGATACACTTTTGTCAGTGTCATTTATAATTTTATAACAATATAACAGATGTCTTGTTCAGAAGTGTTGTTTATTGCCTTATCTTTACGAGTCCTTTAACAACAAAACAATGCTTTGGCCAATATATACACAGTAATACAAGGTGAACCTAGGTCTCGGAAGTTGGATAGATTTAATGTAACGAGTTCCCTTGCAGATGACTGTTGCAACCTGAACTACCTTCTCTCTTTATCCTGTAGGTGAAAGCAATTGTGTTTGATAAGACGGGGACATTGACAGTTGGGAAACCTGAGGTTGTAAATGTTATGCTCTTTTCAAGTGTGTCAATGGAAGACTTCTGCGATGTTGCTATTGCTGCTGAGGTACATGCCTAGTTTTTGTACTCCTGATTCTATTTAGTGAAGTTGCTAGGGAACAAATATAGAAAAGCTTCGTGAGAAATTTGGATAGCTCTAATTGTACAACTAGATCTGAATTTTGTTACTTTTGGTTTTTGGGGAGTGGAAATATTAAACCAAAGCTTATTTTGAAAGAAGATGCAATTCTATATATTAGATTTACCCAAAGTTGATTTCCCTTTTTCCTTTTTAGAGCTATGGCATCTTGAACGGTGCAAAATGCCATTGAATGACTTAAGCTAGTTAACCCAAACTTTTATCTGTTTATTGCAATCAATTGAGTCCTCAAACATCTGTTGTCATCTAATTGATTCCTCGCCGTTAACCATTTTCCATCCAATCAGAAATGGCTTCAGTTTATTGCAATAAAATAGTAGGGGTTTGGATGGTTTTCTTAATTTTAATTTTAGGGGCTTTTTTACATTCAAGCCTTAAAATTTCAGGCAAATAGTCAACATCCAATAGCCAAAGCTTTCCTGGAGCATGCTAGAAAATTGCGCCAGAAGATAGAATCTAACAGGCAATCCAATAATCAACATGTCACAGAGGCAAAGGACTTTGAGGTGCACCCTGGCACTGGGGTGAGCGGGAAAGTTGGTGACAAAATGGTCTTAGTTGGGAACAAGAGGCTTATGCGGACTTATAATGTCACAGTTGGTCCTGAGATTGAGGGCTACATTTCAGAACATGAGCAGCAGGCTCGAACATGTGTCTTAGTTTCCATTGATGGAAAAATTGCTGGAGCTTTTGCAGTAACTGATCCAGTGAAGCCGGAAGCTAAGAATGTCATATTGTATCTTCGTTCAATGGGGATCTCAAGCATCATGGTAACTGGTGATAACTGGGCTACTGCAACTGCCATAGCCAAAGAGGTTGGAATAGAGAAGGTAATTGCCGAGACGGCTCCAATAGGAAAAGCTGATAGGATCAGAGATTTGCAGGTAAGCTTCTTTTCTTTTTCCTTTCACTTTCACTTTCCTTCGTCTTTCTTTATTTTATGGCTTTTTTCTCAAAAACGCATTATGAAAGGCTATTCATAGGGTGAAAAAATTGTGAAATTCTGGTCGTTAGAAAGTGACAATTAGATTTATTATATGCCTATGAATAATAATTTGCTGAGGCATGGTGGTATTCTAGTAAATTTTCAATAAATAAATTGGATGAACGGTGGGGGTGAGAACGAGAGCTTGATATTCAGTTAGCCTTGAAAATGTACCTTGGTGTGCTTCGATGTAAATTTTAATTTAACCTACAAGTTGTTCACTCTTCATACATGAAGTACATAACATCTGATCATTATTTACCTTAAATATGGAATGCAGATGAGAGGTTTGACGGTTGCTATGGTGGGAGATGGAATAAATGACTCGCCTGCTTTGGCGGCAGCGGATGTAGGCATGGCAATTGGTGCTGGTACTGATGTAGCCATAGAAGCAGCTGACATAGTTCTTATCAAAAGCAACTTGGAAGATGTAGTTACAGCAATAGATCTGTCGAGAAAGACCATTTCCCGCATTTGGCTTAACTATGTGTGGGCCCTTGGTTACAACATTCTGGGCGTGCCAGTTGCTGCTGGAATCTTATATCCCTTCACAGGAGTTAGGTTACCACCTTGGCTAGCTGGTGCATGCATGGCCGCCTCCTCTCTTAGTGTTGTTTGTTCTTCTCTGTTGTTGCAGTCTTATAGGAAGTCTTGGGTATTTCAAGATACAAAAAGAGGACATAGCCATTGCTCCAAATCCACATGATGGAACATTCTCCGGTAATTCCATATTCAACTGCATATTATCAGTTATTAACATGGAAATGTAGAAGGTCCTTCAATTACATTTCTTGTATAACTAAAATTGTCTTGTAAGTTTGGGATTATTGGATGGGTCATTTTCAATGAAGTGATTGGCATACATACATGAAAAATAATGGAAATATAAAGGTCTATATATTGGTTGGGCACTGTAGCTTTATAATGTTTCAATGGTCACAAATGCATGTGGCGTTTCAAGTTCCAAGCATTTCATCCAATTTCGAGAACCATTATAGATTTGTCTCTTCATCGGTATCACTTGTAAGTGTTTTAGCAAGTTAAGAAGAATGAGCTAAGAAAAAGAAACACAATTAAATTTTTTCGTAGATATGAAATTAAGTAGACATGTTGACGATGGCTCCCATTATAAAGCCATTCCCCCCCACCCCCCACATTCATCTTCCAGTGATTGGTAGTTTTTTCCATTGAGGTTCATAATTAAAATTATATATATTTTAACAAAAAAAGAAAAAAATGGTTAAAATATATTGTTATTTCTTGTATATTTACATTTTGAGATTTAGTTGTTGTACTTAAAAAGTTAAGAGTTAAGTCTTCCAACTTTTTTTTTTATTTTATAAATTCCAGTTAAATTATATCAATTATAGGTATTTTTCATCAAAATTTGTCAATTTGACATGTTAATTAAGTTGTCCTCGTTATAGGGCGTATGATTGATGTAAATTAAACAAGTTAACAAATTTTAGCGGAAACTACAAACGAAGTTAATGATTGAACTAGGGTTTTAAAATTGAGAAAAAAAATAGAGGATTGAATTTTTAATTTTTAGAGTAGATGGACTAAATCTCAAATTCTGTAAAAGTATATGGACTGATATCATATTTTAACTAAATAAAATGCGCATACAGTCTGCCGTTATTGATATTTCTTCCTCAAATGGAAGACAACAGCTTTTGATTCCTAGTAAAGAAGCAAACAAAAACAGCAGCATGAAAATTTGTAAAAGTTAGGTTACTGGTATTGCTTTACTGGGTTAGGGCGGGTTCATTATGTTTTGGCGTGGGGGTATCTGCTAACACTACCTAATCAGTAATCACCCATATTTCAATCTAACAGACAGAATATCTTATAAAAATAACATAATGCAACAATTATCTACACAAATTACTTATCCTATAAAAATAACTCATGCAATTCATAATTTATTAGATTTATTTATAAATATATATATATATATATATTATATTATGAAATATAAACTTACTTATTATATAAATAATCAAAATTTGCTATTTCAGTTCTATAAAAAATGGTTATTTAAACTGAAGTAATGTGATTTTCCTTTTTTTTTTTTCAATAATTTAAATATGTAAATTTTAATTTTAATTTATTATATAAATTCATTTAATAAAAATAATAATATAATCAAGATCAGAATTTATATTCTTTAAACTCATCCTTTTATTTCATTTGAAAAAAAAAACATATTTGATGATAAATTAGAAGATAATTTTCAGGTGTATCAATCTAAATCGAGTAATAATTTCATGTTCCTTCGCCATGCAATGGGAACTATCCATTCATAATATATACAATATATTATTCCGCATTTGGAAGGTTGGATAAGTTTTTTATTCCTTTTCATTCTTTTCTAGGTTTTTTTTCCCTAGGTTTCTGTGCCAATTACATAATTTATATGTGAGGTGTGATTGCTTTGAGTGATAACTGTTTTTCTGGTTTTATGGGCATGCTTTCATTTCGGCTTACATTCTGCTATTGCTCTTGTATTTTTAACTCCTCTCTCTTCTTCTTATAAACCCCCATTTCTACCCTCTTTTACTTGTCTCCCTCTTTAATTTGTTTTCTTTTCTTTCTTTTGCCTTCTTTATCTCTCTTTCATTTTTTCTTTTGCTCGTTTCGTTGCATATTTTTTTTACAGGTCAGTCAGTACTATTTAGTCTTAAATACATCTTTTTCTCTGCATAATGTATTTGTTTTTATTTTTTTATTTTTATGATTTCTATTGTGTATGTCTTTTCAAAGAATGCAATTTTCAATGAAAGCTGTATATGATAATAATTCGTATTATTTAGATTTAATATATTTGTATATTCTTGTTTTTTTTTTCTTTTTCTTTTGTGTGTGTATGTTTTGAATTACTTTTTATACTATGTTTATATTGTGTAATCGTGAATAATATTACTGGACGTGATATTTTGGCAATTGGTTTGATTTGATCAGAATCATTGCAGACCATGTTCTTTTTGGCGCCTTTGGTTCACAGTAACAGCTGACCTTAAACCAATCATTAGAAAGATCTTTACTTTCTATGTCCCAATGAATCATTTTACTATATTACTAACATGAAATCTCACAGATTAAACATTGATCTCATCAAAAAGATTAACTTGATTTTCCTCCCCTCAAACCATTTCCTTACTAATTGTTTCTTCTCCACATAACCTACATTGGCATTGTGTAAAATTAGCCTTTGATACTATGAAGGATCTTTTCGGTTTTTAGATAGTGCAATCATGGA
Organism: Gossypium australe; assembly: GCA_005393395.2. NCBI lineage: Eukaryota > Viridiplantae > Streptophyta > Magnoliopsida > Malvales > Malvaceae > Gossypium > Gossypium australe. The sequence continues at coordinate 9,263,504 of CM016626.1, forward strand.
AAATGAAATGCATATTCACAAGAAAAGCCTCTACCTTTTGATCTGGGGGACAAATTTTCATTTGTTTCAATTTCAACTAGTTTTTATTCTCTTTCACCCTGTCAACATGGAACTTTAAATGGGTTCTTGTTTACAATCGTATAGGGCCATATATCGTTGTCATCTTTTCCAAGTTTTGTTCTTTACCAACTCATTGTATTCATAATATTTGGGTTCCTGATTAGGTTGTTTATTGGAGAAATGATGGCTGATAGGCACCAACATCCTTCTGTCATGCTAAAGATTGCTGGACAACTCCATCTTGGTTCCAGCCTTTCTCAAGATGTTCGATATCGGTATGGAGGATTCCAAAGGTCTGCTGTACATCAGAAGCGTTTTGCATCTGCAAGTTGCAATGCAACACTACAGCATCCCATGACACAGCTGGCATGCCACCCAGTAAGCTATAATCTCTCATTGTTTGGATCGAGTTCATCACCTGTATGTGCCCAGGCTCCATCAGAGAAAGGCATTTCCGGTTTCGTTATCGATTTCCTCATGGGTGGAGTTTCTGCTGCTGTGTCCAAAACTGCTGCTGCTCCTATTGAACGTGTCAAGCTCTTAATCCAAAACCAGGATGAGATGATTAGAGCCGGTCGCCTCTCCGAACCTTACACTGGTATTGGTAATTGCTTTAAAAGAACAATAGCAGATGAAGGCATGATGTCTTTGTGGAGAGGAAATACAGCTAATGTGATCCGTTATTTCCCGACTCAGGTTCTTAACGTCTTCACAGAAATCCCCTATCTTCATTACAATTTAGAATTTAGATCTGCCTGCTCACTTATATTCTCTGAATTCTGCGTTTACAGGCCTTGAACTTTGCCTTCAAGGATTACTTTAAAAAACTGTTCAACTTTAAGAAGGACCGTGATGGCTACTGGAAGTGGTTTGCTGGGAACTTAGCATCTGGTGGTGCTGCTGGTGCCTCTTCCCTTCTCTTTGTCTATTCCCTGGATTATGCTCGGACTCGTCTGGCTAACGATGCCAAAGCCGCAAAGACAGGAGGGGAGAGGCAATTCAATGGCTTGGTTGATGTTTACACCAAGACTCTCAAATCAGATGGTATTGCTGGCCTCTACAGAGGTTTCAACATTTCATGTGTTGGTATCATTGTGTACCGAGGCCTGTACTTCGGAATGTATGATTCTCTAAAGCCGGTTATCCTTGTTGGAAAGTTGCAGGTTTGTAGAATTTTTTTGTCTTTTTTTTGCATCAAGTAACATTCATACTAAAGGATTACACTCACACCTGCATTATCTTATATTTTGGATAATATCAGGATAGCTTCTTTGCTAGCTTTGCTCTTGGTTGGGTTATTACAAATGGAGCAGGTCTTGCCTCCTATCCCATCGACACTGTCCGCAGAAGAATGATGATGACATCGGGTGAAGCCGTGAAGTACAAGAGCTCGATGGATGCGTTCTCGCAAATCCTTAAGAAGGAGGGCTTTAAGTCACTGTTTAAGGGAGCTGGTGCCAACATCCTGCGTGCGGTTGCTGGTGCGGGTGTGCTTGCAGGCTATGATAAGCTCCAAATGATTGTTTTCGGAAAGAAGTATGGTTCTGGTGGGGCATAATCATATGGCAACTACAGATGGGTCATCAAATTTATTTGCAATGTTATTTATTACATTCCAGATTTTGCCTTGCTTACCGCAAATATTATTTTTATTCTCATTTTGAATAACTTAGTTTAGAGAGGTTGTCTCGTCTCCTAGAAGAACATTAGTCCTCATGGGAGGAATATTTTTACCCTGATTGCAACCGTACACTACACTACTTTTTGAAATTATGTATTGTCCTTTATATCTTAGGAAATTCCAAGGATATATACTGAATTATTACTTTGTTTTTCATCTTTTTCTTTTAATCATTACTGTATAAATAGTTATAATCACAATCAATCGTTACACACACATACATACATACATGAGACTTAATTTAATATGTAAACTAACAATCTGTATGCTCTCAAATTATAGTTGTTTTATACTTTCAAACTAATATTCATTTCAAGTTGAAAGATAAACTTACTATTGCAGTTTCTTTTTCCATTATCTGTCTGAATTTGAAGGGCTAGCAGATTCAAGTTACTACTCTCCTTATATAATGTTCTTTAGCGTCTAAACTTTCCCAGGCTTGAAGTCTTACTAGGAATTATTTTAACATTCACTGTTTAAAAAATGTGATTAAAATTATTTGTTCCTTTGCAAAATCTTATAAGTTTTCAAAATATTTACTCTGGTAAACAGTAAATATTAATTTTATTGAAATTTAGATTTATTTAATTTTTTTAATAGTACAAAAACTAAAATGATTTTTATACGGGTGCCACAAATTTCTTGAACTGTGATAAAAACATCGACGGCTGCATGCTGTTAGGGAAGCGGCAATTGGTTGACTCCATTACAAGTTGGGTCTAACTGGATTTGACTTTAGATGTTGTGTTTCATGCAGAATTGTTGGATTATCTATTCTTAACCAATGATCATTCTAATAATATGATGGGAAAAAGTTAGACAAATTTTCGAGGATGAGCAATGAGCAATGATAATCATTCTTTTCACCGTTGTGCTTATTGGGTTCATCACAGAGCATGCATGCATTTGAAATAATTGGGGGGAAACAAGAACCAAAAACTATAATGTGGATTAATTTTTTCAAAACTTCCATCATACAGTTGGACAACATGTTGGACTGGTGGCTATAAACCAAGGTTGTTGATGTTGTATTCAAAGAAAGGGAGACAAAGCATCCTAGAAGAAGCTTTCAGGCATGGTTCAGAGTAGCAATCAAGCTGTGCCTACATGTTGTTAAACTGTATCTATATACAGTGAAGGCAGGTGCAATGTATATGTTCATCAATATTTATGTCTAAGTTGTTTTGTATCTAAATTTGTCTTTCTGCAGTTACTACAAACCCTGCAAAAATAAGCTCTTACTCTCTCAGTAGTCTTTATTCTGGTGCATGTTGGTGCAATCTTGCTGTACATATTGTTAGGACTTGCCAAAGTTGCCTTGCTGTATGCTTACAGCAGCTAAATTGAGTATATATCCGTCTACCATCTTCTTTATCTTGTTCGGATACTGGACACATTTTTGGACCCTATGTAGGAAATGATGCACTGCAGTCCATCAATGGAATAAAGTGATGTTGGAAATGATTGAAAAGCCAAATTTCATTCCCCTGCTGACGTATAAAGCTGTTTAACATGATTAGGCCACTGGAAATAACTCAAGAGTTGAGGAATGCTTACTTTTTTTGCTGCAAGAAAAATGATAGAATTGACACTAATTTCCATCTTCATGTTTATGGTCCCTTAAGAAAACTTCAAGCCTAGGCTACTAGGACTCTCCATTTCTTTCTAAAAGTATCCTTATTTGACACTCAGACTGAATGTAGATAATGTAAATGGAAGGAGATAAAAGAAATTCTAGATAAAGTTAACATGTGATTGATGGGTTTGGTGTTAGACTTTAGAGATTCGGTTTACACAAAGTGTAGAGACAAAAGGAATGTAGGAATATAATGATTCGCAGTCCTTGCTTGCACGCTAGGTTTGGTTTGGTTTTGTTTTGTTTTGTTTTGTTCTGTTGGGTTTTTCCATTCACACATACACTCCACTCTCTGTCTGACTCATAATTCATTGTTTGCTTTCTCTGCCATCTCTCTCTCCCACATGCCTTACAGCTTTTGCTTTGTGTATCATGGAATGACAGTGATTAACATCACCCTATTGGTTTTAGTAGATTGTATAGAGTCCAACCTGCGAAAAAAGTTATTATTAGCATTATTGGACCAACAAAATTATTGGGATGCAGGCAGCCTGCACCACACAACTTTTTTTCTCCCTTCTCTGGGTCTGCCTGCTTTATCATATGAATGAAGAACCCATGTTCCATTTGTTTCAACAGAATGGGGAAAGCTAACCACTTGTGTTCATATATTTCTGAAGATGAGTAATAAATTTCTATTCATGGAATGAACCAGGTTAAAAGGTCACGTTAGTTCATCTAACACCATTTAGCACGATTTCTTAGTTAGGTAATCAAACTCTAACTTCTCCTTTTGTTTCATGTTTATTCCAAACTACCCTAGTCTATAGATGGTAATGTCAAATATTTTATGTCGAGTACAAGAAATTTTAAGAACAAAGGAGGCAAGCCCCCCCTGTTTGTCTCCAAAGATAAAGGATGAAAAACTTGTTAATTATAATTAATTTAGAATTCACAAGTTTTCTACCTTTCTCCATTGGGGTACCAAATAAAGTCTTAAAAAGTATGAAACCAGTCACTTATGAGCCAAGTATTTAACGTTTAACTACGTTACTTTCCCTAGTGCAGAAAACAAAACACCCATAAGTTTCAAACTGGATTTTAGGGTATATCTTAAGCTACCCAAACTATCTCAATTTCATATTTTTACTCTTTCTTTATTAGTACATTACCTTCATTAAAAGCCTTTTTTTTTTTCCCTCTCTCAACATTTTAGTAAGAAATGTCTAGAAATTAATTAAAGGACATAAAGATGGAAAAAGAAAATAGAACTATATATGGTGAAGTGTTGAGTAAATGATAAAATTCATCTGTAAAAAAGCAAAAGAGAATCCTTATCTTTTGCAGCACATGGTAGGGAAGCTAATAATAATAATAATAACAACAATAATTAATTAATTAATTAATTAATCTCCAGTCCCTGCATTGCATGTCCTATGAATAATTTTGATTGCTGAAATCTTGATTCACAAGTTTGGTTTGAATTCTTTTGTTTTGCTTGCAATTGCCGGCCAACAACAATGTAGGTCCCTGCCATTGAAGTAAATTCCAAAAAGTCTTGATTCATTTTATTCTTTTTATGTTGTTTTTTAAATAATTAAAAAAAATAACTGTCCTTGGTTATATTTATGAAAACATATTATATTCTAATTCACTTCCTCTTATATGGGTAACAATGTCAATGCCAACTAGGTTAAGTTTTAATTGGCATCGATTTTTAATGCTTTATTTTTATTTTCTATAACAATTTTCATTTATAATAACAATAACCATCAAATATAAAATATACTATTTACTCAATTTGTTTTCTACAACAATCTTTTGTCTCAAATTTTAGTAAAATTAATTCTGATGCTAATGGAAATAAAAATAAAAATACTAATTAAGATGTTATTTAAATAAAATATTTAAATTTTATATATAAATATATTGATAATATTTTATTAAATAAAATAATCTTTAATAAATAAAAATTATATATGTCAATTCTATTAAAGATATTATCAATATATCTGACTGTTTAATATTATTGATATGTTATAATTTTTAATTTTGAAGTTTAAAGAAATTCAAAATATTATTATAGGTGTTTCAAATATTATTATAGATGTATAACAACTATTTCTCTATAATATTTAAAATTTTGATGGAAATAATATTATTATATCACCATTGACGTGGAAATTTACTGCAAGTCATCTATTCTAGGGTACAATTACTTTTTTTTTTCTTGAATTAACTAGAATTATCATCAAAAGCAAGCTGTTTAAAGAAAAGGATTAATACAAAAATGTTTTTGTGGGGTCTATTTTGTAATTTGCACTGTAATAAATATTGGGATTTGCTCCCACGTATTTATAACATTAGGTTTCTGCGTTAATAATAGCTTGTGACGGACTGAGTTTGGATGGGTGGTGCGTTTATCTGCGGTTAGTGTAAAAACAGTGGTGGCGGTGAGATTAGATACTGTAGCGTGAGACAAAAAATAAGCTAAACGCACCGCACCGTACTCAATCACCCATCTAAACCCACCCTAAGTCTTAATTTATTAGCACAGAAGTGAGTTTTTTTAATTATCAATATAATTATGACTTAAAAAACATGTTAACTGCGATCGTGTATGCATGTTAGACTTTGGTTATTCCTTCAATTTGATTCATTAATTATTTTTTATTCCATTAGTATAACTCGTATTAAAACAGACTTTCCTAACTAAACTTTGATAAGGGGTTTGAAAAAATTCAAAGGTTGATGGAAGAGCTGACTGGTGAACAAATCTGTTGCCAGTTGTGCCTACTTACCATCCCTAACGATAATTTTTATTTTAGGAAAATGTTAACCAGTGATTAGAGATTTGTTAAGATGATATTTAAAGGATTATAAATGTAATTAATGATTTTCCCGTAACTCAAATGTTTAATTTTTTTGTATTAAAAGATGTTTAATTAAAGTAAAAATGGAAGATGTCTGCTCCAAATAATCTATAAAAAGCGAATTATTTATTTTTGAACTTTTTAAACCAGCTTCAACTATATTTTCGTTTGGTTGACTTTCTCACATTTTCCTAATTGATCAGCTGCAGCTGCAGTTGGTTTCTTAGCATTTTCAAGAGGTTTCCCTTCTGTTAGAGGGTGCCCATTCTCCTCTAGTTGACCAACTTTATCAAACAAATTACACTAAAATAAAATTATTATGCATGTGTTCTCAGATCCTATATTATATTCGTGTTTTTATTTGGTGAACCTCATATTAAGTTAAATAGTGAACTTTATGTATCGAGCAACACCATGATAAACTCTTGGTGCGAATAGAACCTTGAGTCTATCAGTTATTCGATTATCTTAAAATATCATATCATCAATCTAGAAAGTCACATTACCAACACTGCAATGAGATAAAATATGACTCTATCGTCAATAAACTCATGACGTGAGACCTCTATTATCTTCTATATATAAGCCCAAACGCAACACTTGAAAGATCATAGAACATACATCAAGAGCACTTAGTGCCTTCTTCCCCAATCAATAGTACTCTAACCTTTTAACTCTCTTCATCCTCACTGAGAACAGTGACTCTTTGCCTTAATTTAGGGTAAATCATCCTATATTCTTACTTGTTGATTCTACTGTTAACAAAAAAAAAAATTGAATTATCATATTTTTAAATTAGCAAATAAATATTTTTTTTAAAAAATCAACAACCTTAAAATAATCTCTAATTTTTAAGTATTTTTAACATTTGGTTTTATATCTCAATTAGAGTGTTGATGATTTCGAATAGTGTAACTCTGGATATTTGATAAAGAAAGACTTTGGACATTTTTAGATATTTGATCCGCATTTTTCGATTAAAATATTGCATACTTAATTATTTGTAGAAATTTAGAACACATGTAGATATTAATGGTCCTATATTTATTATCAAAATTCGTTTTAATTTTTTAGTGGATGCAAATATTAGAATCCATAATTCAAAAATGATTTATCTTTGGAGATAAAATCAATAATCAATAATCTAAATCTAAATTCATTTTCTGTTTTACTTATTAAATTCGAATTAATTAAATTTTTTTGGATAATATTATTTAATTTAAATTTGAAGTCAAATAACAATTCTCAAAATTAAAAATGACTATATGAATTTTTTTTTATATTTATGTGAATTTAATTTTCTTTATAGTAAATGTGGGTAATGTGAATTTAAATTTAAAGATTAGAAAAAGGGTAGAGGCGATATTAAAATAGTATAGTCTCATCCGATACCGCCAGACATGCTATCATTTCCCATCTAAGTTTAGCGGAGTTTGCGTGTTGTTGAAACTACTGCATAAAGACGCCCTCCCTTACAATTATAAATGAAGCCACATACTACTGTTATTAATGAAAAAAGAACCAAAAAAAAAAAAAAAAAAAAAAAAAGAAGACAGTGGGAAGGGGAGAGAGAGAGTGTGTGTGTTGTTTGCTAAGCGGAGCTTAAATAAAAGCGATGAACGTCGGCTGCCTAGTTCTTTAATCTCTCCTCTTTATTTCTCAAAGGATCTCTTCTTTTAAAGATTTATTTATTCCATTTCTATATATATCAGTCTATTTCTAATTCTATCCTTATCCCTCTCTGGATCCATTCATTCCATTTCTATCTCTATCGCGAGAAGATCTCGCATTTCCTTAGCTGGAGATCCAATAATCATAGAATGAGATAGTTCGCTTTAAGTTTAGCTCTCATTTTCTTGTTTGGTTGCCCAGAAAGTTCAGTTCAGCATCAAAGCAACCGGAAAAGTAAGCTTTCTCAGTAGAAGATTTAATCATTTATCAGCTCTGACTAAGCTTAACTGTAATTTCATTCTCTTTCTTCCTCATTTTCTTGCTTTTTTCTCGGTTACCAAACGGAAACTTGATCAAATTGTTTTAAACATTTGTCATGTACTTGAACATTTGCTAATACGTTCCACGTTTTCTTGCAGTAACTGAATCTCATTATTTCAATTAACTTGTTTTTCTAGACTATTTATTTTGATAATTTCTTCTGGAGATTCTTAAATTTCCTATGTAATTTACTCTTTTACTCTTGTTTATGATTATATTCTTATGTGATTCTTCCTTTAACACTAGAATACCGAAATGCACTAGCAATTTGGTGAAAACTTTTAGGAGATCAGGTTTTTTTTTATTTAGATTACTTTATTATCATTGTCTGTTTCTATTACTAATTACAATTTTTAATTGTCTAAATTTATGTACGTAGATTTATTGGATTTTGGAGGATGAGTTGGGATCCACATATGGAGGTTCAATACATCAACAGTAACTACCCTTATAATAGTGCTGGCAGCTTTATCGAATATTTTGAAGGCCTTACTTATCAACATGTCAATTTTATTTTCGACGGTGCTTCTCATGTCCAGGTATCGTTCATTATCAATAATTTTGTGTTTGTTTTTCAAAACATAACAATTTTGTTTTTGGATGTACTCAAGTGATTCCTTTAATGTCTTTTGTGTTTTCAAGAATAATCAGATGAAAAATAGGCCGACTTTTTGGATGAGTTGATTGTAATTGATCCATTGATTAGATTGTTGCAAATGAATTGTTGCTATTGGTCACAGCCAAAAGTTGAACTTCTGTCTGCAGGAGAGTGTGTACCCATCCATGACTTCAAGCTTTTACAAGTTTGGCCCATCTGATTCTGGCAGTATTTCATATTATGATCATCGTAATGATCATAGTTACGAGGTGAATAACCATGACCTGTGCATTGATGAATATAGAAGGGCATCTGAGAATTCCTTGTCAGGGAGTAATGAACAGACTGCAGCAATGAATGTGGAATGGGAAAGAAACGCACATGAAAACTCGGTAGATTGTAAGTTTCTCAATTCTGTGTTTAAGGGAATGTTTATTTTTGGTACAAGTTTAAGGGTATGTAACATAATGCTAAAATGGTTTATAATGATCCCTATAAGGTAACATGTATGTTTTTGAATTATGCTGAGAATTTATGTGCATGGCAAGATTTAACTTGCTTTCCTTCTCAATATTGCTTTTTTCTATTCAGTGTTGTGTAATGTGATGAAATATTTTTTTCCCCAGGTTTTTGAGCTTCTATGGTGAATTGGTCACTAATTAATTATCAAATTGTTTGCAATTTCGTGCTTTCCCTAAATTTTATGAATGGATTAGATGCTGTGTTTTCTATCAATCTAGTCTTGGCTCCCAGAATATTACCCAGAATCTCTGTTTTGATGGATTTTAAACTTTAGATCTTACTTGATTGAAGAGAATTTAAGTATTCAGCGAGCTTCATGATTAAGTTGTGTTTATATCCCGTTTGGTCCCCAAATAAAAGGCCCAGTTTAGCAGCTACAAGATTTTCAAAGCTATCCTGAGAATCTTTTGTCTTGATGATAGTGTTTTGGCTTTTTTCCAAGATCGACTTACTAGGCTTGTTTGTCTTTCTTCCTTTCTTTTTTATCATGAAGTAAAATGCAGTCTCTTTATCTGTATAACTGTTTCTGGCCATAAAGTTACCACCAAAACTGGTAATACAATGATAACTGAGACTTTTTAATTGCAGTACGAGTAGACTGGTTTTCTGGTTTCTCCACCTCCTGCAAAATGATTTTTCGGAATCCTTTTTTCTTATTTTTTTCCTACCTGGAGGATTTTTTCAGTTCAGCTTCTACATTTGCTTGTGCTTATTCCTTCTAGCTCTTCTTGGTGTGAACTACTTAAATGCCAATACCACCACTAGAACACCATCGCTGTTGAGATCATAACACCTGCAGCACTGGGAAACCACCACTAAGAGTAGACCTAGCCCTCTGTGTATCAGTGTCGTGTCAGTGTATTGTCAAATGTCATAGTTGTGATTCTAAAGCAATGTATATTCTGATATGTTAATAATTTGTATTCTATAGATTTTGACATGCTTACGAGTTAGTGTTATTTTTTTTCATATTGAGTTCTATGTTGTGTTTTAGTTTGTTTTTCTCTGTCATGCAATTATATTGTGTCCATGTTTGCCATGTCTAACTAAGAACTAGGTCCACTGCCAGTCAAGTGGTTAAGGTTTCATGTATTCTCAAGCAAATTCCTTGCCTTCATTCCCAACCAAGAGATAATTACTTTGCCCCATATGGCAGCACTGGTCTTGACTTGGGTCTGATGTAGAAAAATTGAGTTGGTTGGCTTGAAGTTCTCAAGCTTCATCCATTTGGAATTTTAGCTCGTTTGCTAAATGTTGCACCTTGAATTTTGAGCTTTTGTTGCAAACTGTGTGCAAATACCTCTAACTCTAAGTTTGGAATGGCCTGGCTTTTGTGCTAGCCTAGCTAACTTGTCGCATCAGTAGAAACTACTACTTATGAGTATGCTTTCCCACTGATATGTGCAGAGTTGTTTAAGAAAATTGATGGACTAGTATAAAAGTTGTGTGGCTTACCTGAACTATGAGAAGCCTTGTTAACTTACACTTTCTAATTACGTAAATGAATCACTAATTCTCACTATCATTTGGTTGGTGGCACCTTATTCTTATAACGATAGCCATCTATGTTTTTTTGAAAAAGTTTCCTGATTCCAATGCTTTCTTTCACTTTTAGGTCCACGGAGACAACATATTGCTCATGATTACCAGGTCTCTCTCTCTCACTGTTATTTTCTTTGTTGAATAGATGTGTGCAACTCGTTTCCCGTAGTATGAATTTTCATACCTATATATCTTAGTAGATTATTTGCATTAGCATTTAATATTAGTGACTTCAGTCATCTCAGTTATGAAGCTGTATGCATGTCTAAGTATGTCTCTATGCTTTTCCAAGAATTAATACCGAGTTCTAGAGACTTAAATCCTACTATTTTTTCAGTTACGTGATTCACAAAAGTTAAATGTTGCAAAATGTTGTTAAAATATGCAGGTTATTTGGCAAGATTGTGTTGATCCTGACAACATGACATATGAGGTTAGAAGAAATTTTCTATTTTTTATCTTTTTCTAGCTTAATTAGGTGCATTATTTCTCTACTTTTCTCAGTAGGCTTTCAATTAACTCTTAATTTGTTGCACTTTTGAGTTTGAGTAAAAGAGAAAAACACAATGCAGTGCATTTGCAGATTAAACCTTGTTTTCAGGACCTATGTAAAAGTAGGAGGTTAGGTCTGAAAGATTAACGTCTTCCTGTTGGGAAATGAAATGTTGTATTTGGCTGCTATGTCGTTGAGACAGCTGTAAAACAAAATGGATTCAGAGGTCATTCTCCTGTTTTAGTTGTTTGGGTTGGTGGTCTCATGAAAGGTGACAAATGTTTTGGGGTTGAGAACATTGAGGCCTCAGGGAGAGGGGGAGGGTGCTAGCATATTTACAAAAATGTTTTTAAAAATAAGAGGAAATAGACGTATGAATGAAGTTTGTGAGTGGCTGCCACCAGCTCCACATAAAAGGGGAAAAAAAAAAAAAAAGAGGAGAGAAAACAGGAAGGGCTGTTGTTGGCTCTTCCCTGCCAAGAATGAATAAGTGAGGTGCAGAAGCTTTTAGAGAGAGACAGAGATGGAGCATTTATTTAGAAAGTACCGGTACTCTGCTCTTAGTAGAGTACTGGTAACCTACATTAGTGAAGGAAAACTTAGCTAGTATATGTTTATTGTTATAGGTGAAAATTAGCCCCCAAAAAAGTACTAGAATCACTTAGCATTCTTTTAGTTCAATGAATTCTGTGTGAAGTTGGAATGCGGTTTGCTTACTCAATTTTTAAAAAAATTATTTCAGGGACAATATTTTCCCTAGTTATCCCACTGTGCTTCTGAGTAAAGAGTTTTATTCTCCTGAAAGGGCATAATTCTGATATTTAGAATTCCAATATTCTGGCATTATATCAAAGTGCAATTAGAGTTACTGCAGTAATCATGCAAGTTTATGTCTTTTAGGAAGAGAGTAATGGTCTTCCTAGTTTCATGTTTAGCACCCCAACAGGTGGGTAGGCAGGGTGGACCAACAGTCCCGTGACTCATGTTGCTTGTTTATAGACAACTAAGGAAGCTGTCTGGATGATGGAACTGGCTTATGACTCAGTGGTCTTGCTAGGGCCCAAGCATTATTTGGTCAAAACCTAATATGGAACAACTAATTTGGTCTAGATTGGTTTGGTTTAGTTTGAAAAGTTAAAAACCAAACCAGAATTTTGGTTTCACTGTTGTTTCCTATTATTTAAAACCAATCCAAACCAAAATCTCTATTTGAAATAATAAATATAATGATATTATATTGTTTTTTATGTTCTATTTATATATCTTTTTTTGTTATTAATAATTTTATCTCATAACATATAAGCTCTCTTTAATTTAGGGTTTTCCTATATGCTGACACTCAAACTCTTTTGACATTTTTTTTAAACCAGTACTCTTCAAGCTTCACCATTGATTCATGCTTGTTCATGAGTAATTGAGTATATAAACTTTCTTTAATTTACGACTTTTTGGTTCAAGTCTAATTTTCGTTGCATATAAACATTATTTATATCTGCTTTATTTTATATACTGGTCCTGTTCCATGGTCATCCTCTTTATTCATTATAGGTTCCTTACAATCTCATTTAAGTATTTTGATTTGCTTGTTGATTTTTGTTATAATTTAGATTGATTTGAATTCAAATTTCGGAAACCAAAATATTTTGGTTTGAATACTCATCCTTAGACTTAGCTGAAACCGTTCCTGAATTTTAATAGGTTAAAACACAATAATTTAGCATTTGTGAATTGTTTCTTTATCTTTTTTATTAACCATTCCTGATTACTTTTATCTCTTTAGGAATTACTTGAGTTAGGGGAGAGTGTTGGAACACAAAGTCGGGGTCTCACCCAAGAACTTATTTCATTGCTACCTGTTTCAAAATACAAGTGCAGCTTATTCTCAAGGAAGAAATCAAGGAAAGAGAGGTACTGCTTATGCTTCATCTTTGCCTCGTTAAAATGTGATTTGCTTTTATCAGCTGCTGCTTTTGGTCTTCCACAGATTTTAAATTGAAATACTCAACAACCCTAGTTCATCTTGGCATAAGTTTTACTGGTTTGCAAGGTTATGTTTGTATTTATTATAAATATGTATCCAGATTAAATTTATGTTTGGTTTCCACGTTCCATGCCCGAGACCACAGCTTTTTTTTTTCTTTGGTGTTATAACTGTTGTTGGTTCTTGTAAAAGGCTCATATTGCACCTATACCAATTAGGATACTAGTAGTGATGAGCAGACTTCAGTAGGGGGATTTGATGTTTAATTTGCCTTTTCTTCAAGGCACCCTCAGATGCCATTGTATAGAAACGTAGTAACATAAGAATGTCTAGGTAGGTTAACAAACTAAATTGTAACCTACTGCCTTTGGGATTTTATGTCTCAAGTAAAATCTTTCGACTTTCTTCTTCTTAATGGAAAAATCTATTTACTTAATAGGATTTTGATAAACTGAAATCTGTAATATATTGAAATTGTGATGGGCACATAGATACACATGTAGATGAATGGTTGGGCATTTCCATGCAGTAATAATATTTTATCAAACCCTCTTAGGATTAACCTAGTAAAAGTTTCTGGCAGGTCAGTTTAAACTTTAAAGGAAAGATTGTCTTTGCCTCTTGGATCGATTAGCAGTTCAATGATATATAGTAGGAACATCGATCATGTACATAAATGTTTTTATAATTTTCAAAATCAATGCCAGGATTTTATTTTTATTTTTATAATGGCTTGATCTAATTAGTTGTATGAATAATATGCATGCCCCGCACATTCTCCATATACCATTGAGATTTGCAGCTTGTTTTAATATGGATTACCACTCCCCTCCTTTGGTCTCTTCTCTTTCTGTCGGTCAATATGGTGAATCTTATCATTATTATTTTTTGGACCAGGTGTGTAATTTGCCAGATGGAATATAAAAGAGGTGAGAGACAGATTACCCTACCTTGCAAGCATGTCTACCATGCTGGGTGTGGCACCAGATGGCTTAGCATCAATAAGGTAACGTACTTCCCCCACCCCCCCCCCCCTTTTTTCATGATTGAAATCATAAAACATTCCCCTCCCCCCTCGACAAAAAATAAAAAAATAAAGCGTTAAGAACATGGATCTTTATTCCATTTATTTAGGCAGCATTTTAGGAAGCTGCTAATTGAAGCTTTATTTCTCCAGGCTTGCCCTATATGTTATACGGAGGTGTTTGGCAATGGATCAAAACATTAAGGGACAATGACGATGAACATAAAGAAAATATTCGTATGCTATCAATATTTTTGGGTTGGATTTGGGTATTTCCCCCTAATACGAAGATGTTCTATTTCGACCTTTTACTTTGTTTAACAGAAGAATAGTTGATTGACTTTTGCAATAATTGAAAGGGAGTATGGATATGGTAGAAGATGGATGTGTTAACTAGAAAAAGCGGGGGTTGTTTGTCGTATTCAAATTATTGTCCATTTCCTATGCATTTGCGTCATTATCGCACACTTTTGAGAATGTGATTAATCTCAAATAGCAAAGAAGTTTTAGGGAGCTCTCAGCGGGAGGGAGAATAACCCTTGCTGAATGACTACTGAAGTTCGAATTTCTTTCTTAACTTTGGGGCTTCTGGTGTGGGATATATGGGAGAAGGGAGAGTACAATTTGTTAGTAACGTTGGGCTACTTTTTTTTCTTTTTAAGGATATTAGTATATTATAATTATAAAATTAAAGCTTCAATAATCACTCTTCTTGTTGATCAATTCCAAGAATAAATTAATCACAGTAGTTAGGGAACGAGAATGGGATGCCTAAATTAGCAATTTCGTGGAATCCCACATCTCTTCTTTCTTTTTTTTGTTCGAAGGATAATACATGGAAATCTCACATCTGAAATTGTTAATTATTGGCATTCACATGAAAATGAACCTAACACATCTGAAAAGAAAAGAAGAACAACAAAAATCTTCATTATTAAAAAAATATTAAAATTCCCACAAAAAGGAAAGGGCGACTGTTTTATTTGAACTGAAGATGCTTTTATTCTGTCCTTGCAAAAGTTAAATTGTTCGGCCGGTCTTTTGATCCGGCTTGTTTAGAATCATTCTTTGATTAAGTCCATAAGAAAGACGAACAATCGGTTTGTTTTTATTTTCAATCTCAATTTTAACTTAGATATATGAGATTCGAATAGGAGCATGTTTGATTTTGATGTATTTATATTAATAATTTTAATTTATTTATAACTTCTAATTCTATCAAACTTTTAGTGCAAAACAGGTTCCAACAATATTTACAAATTTCGATTGAAGTCTTAACCAAAAGGAAATTAAATGGAAATATCATAATTTTGTGCAACCACAAAATAGAATATTAATATTTTGTAATAAGATACGTTAATGTAGGAATATTATGTACATCATCAGTGAATAACAATATGACATTTTATATTAAGCAAAAAGTGGTCATGACCAGTTTATTTTGGTCTGAAGTATTGACACAGGTGATCTTTGAGTCTCAGCAGATTATATCTCCATGATAGGAAATTCCTAGGACATGATGATATAAATTTAATATATATGAGAGAGTTGAAATGCGATCTAAAAGTGAGACGGCGGGATAGTAAGATGTCACCAGGGCGACTGAGTATTTGGGTATGGCCACAACATAGGCGTTAGCTCAATCCTAGAGGCAAAACTTCGAGAAATTGTTGATGAGCTATAAACGACTTGGGAGAAGGTGGTGCGTTGGCTGCTAATTAATAGTGATAGTAAAACAACGGTAAACCTAATACTTGGAGCCGAAGTGATGGGATTGAAGAGATTAGTATTGGAGATTCACAACTGGATGATAATGAATTGGCAAGATGTAATGTTGAGAGATAAGTACAGAGTAACTAGTCTATTGCTATCCGTTGAGCATTATAGTTCAACTTCTTTTTGTAACTAATAAAAAGTCTTTACTTAAATATAAGTAAGTATTAATAGTAATTTTTATATATTTTTTCAAAGAAATAAAAAATCCAAATAATTATAATTGATTATGTTTAAATAAAATTATTCTTTATATTTTTTATTTAATGGTAATATGTTATAACTAATAATGTATGATATTTGCACGCTAATGATACATTAAATATTATCCATATTATTAGTTTATGTATTCTTAAAGATAGTTTAAGGGTTTAGTTTATGGGGATAATGGTATATAAAATTAGCAGCGACCCAAAAATGCTAAAAAGTCTGGCTGTTCATACTTTCTTCGGAAAAAGTATTGGGAATAAAAAAAAATTAAATTAACCCTTATATATTTTGCAACATGCAAATTAGTATTTTTATTAGATTTTTTTCTATTAAATAATGGCGTTCATGTTGAAATATTATTTTTTATAGGCAAACTATAAATATGGTTATTCGACTATATATTTCGTTCTATTTTAGATATATAATTATTTTTTTATATTTAATCACTAAATTTTTTAAAATTTAATATTTTAGTCACTCTAAGTTTACATGAATTTTTTCATTTAATGTTATACATCATCATTTAACAGAAAAAAATTAAAAAATTGAATGAAAAAATTAATTTACACATTTTAAATGTATAATAACTAATTTATTTATTTTCTCAATAAAAAAACAGAAATACAATTCGGCAAGAGCTTGCCTCATACTATTATCTATTTTATTCTCTGGTACGCAATATTATATATATCAAGTATACATTAAGTAGCAATATTTTAAGGTAGCTGCATATGCAAAACTTAAGTTACCAATGTTTCTTTGCATCAAACGCATTTTCTCCATCAAAACTTTCAACCACCAAACCCAACATCATTAAAGTAAAACTGGTTGATTGCATAAAAACTTTGATCATACGGAGTTTGAATTTTAGAGTAAAATAATATATCCAAAAATAACTTACATAGAAAACAAAACAGAAATTCAATCCCCTCTAGCCTCTAAATTAATTATAAGATCAGAAATTTGCCATTAATTACACCTTAACTAAAATAAGGGGAAAGAATAAAAGAAGATCCGACCAGTAGCTTAGACTAATTCGTTGGTTAAAAGCATACAATACCTAAATCCTTCATCTTTGAAGCATTAAAAGCGAGCAGGTAAGATACGAAAGGGTCAAATAAATAAATTTTAGTTTTACTAATGATTTATTTACCGGCGACAGCCTGCATGTTGAGTTTAAACCATATTATTATAATATGTACTGCAAAGTCATCATGTGAGACCTCTTCTTTCAGCTTGAACGCGTTGGAGTTTTATTAATGACAATCACCTTTGCATTGGTCAAACTTAACCCATTTTTATACTTACATACTTCCAGGGAAACAGCCAATCGTGATGGCAATTTGGAATTTTATTATATTAAGGCCAGATGTTAGATAGTGTATTGGAAAAACATTTATATCCAGCTTGCTATCTTGTCTATATTAAATTCAATCAATGAGTATATAAAGGGGGCTTTCTCTTCTCCATGGATATATGCCTCAAACAGTTGATTGAGTAATTAGCTTCCTAGCATTTAGAATTGTATTGCCAGGGAAATGGGGACTTCAGCACACCCACCGCCCCACTGGCCTCCACTTCTCTTTGCTTTCACATTTTGCCTTGTAGCAACAATTGCGGTTGCTTATCAACCTTATGAATATTCCTCTCCACCAAAGCACCCTGCCTACAAACATTATTCTCCTTACTATTACAATTCACCACCTCCGTACTATTACAAGTCACCACCACCGCCTTCACCTAGTCCTCCACCACCTTACTACTACAAGTCTCCACCTCCACCATCTCTCTCACCACCTCCTCCTTACTATTACAAATCACCACCACCACCTTCACCTAGTCCCCCACCACCATACTACTACAACTCACCACCACCACCTTCACCTAGTCCCCCACCGCCATACTACTACAAGTCACCACCTCCACCGTCTCCCTCACCACCTCCTCCTTACTACTACAGATCACCACCACCACCTTCACCTAGTCCCCCACCACCATACTACTACAACTCACCACCTCCACCATCTCCTTCACCACCTCCTCCTTACTACTACAAATCACCACCACCACCTTCACCTAGTCCCCCACCACCATACTACTACAAGTCACCACCTCCACCATCTCCCTCACCACCTCCTCCTTACTACTACAAATCACCACCACCACCTTCACCTAGTCCTCCACCACCATACTACTACAAGTCTCCACCTCCACCATCTCCTAGTCCCCCACCACCATACTATTACAAGTCACCACCACCACCATCTCCCTCACCACCACCTCCATACTACTACAAATCTCCTCCTCCACCGTCTCCATCACCCCCTCCTCCTTACTACTACAAACCACCACCACCTCCTTCTCCATCACCCCCGCCACCTTACTATTATAAGTCACCTCCTCCACCACCTCCTTATCACTACTAGTCACCTCTCCTTGAGTGAAATTTCCACCTCATTATTACCCTACATCACCACCAGTTTCAAAGGGCACTAAGCTAAGTTAATATTTAATCTCTTTACTCGGGTTGAAGATTTGACAAGGAAGAAGAATAATCGTGGAATTTCTTTGATAAGCTTCTTGAACATGTTTTTCAGTATTCTTCATTTATATATGTAAATTGTGTTTGCTTTTTTTTTTTTTTTTTTTTTTTATAGCAAAAAGGGTCCAGTACTTGTTAAGATCCTTGATGAGTTATTTAATACTAATGTGCCCTTGTACTATTTCGTACCACTTCATATTTTATTATTATTACTGCCCAATTGAATTCCATGTTGCGATTAAAAGAATAATAACAATAAACTCCCCTTTCTGCAAAAATTATAAGAGAAATAAATGAAAGTTACTTAAATTACATTACAAAGTACTCAAAGCCTTGAGGCACTCAAGGTACTAACTTATGCCAACACTTAATTTCTAAACTTCAAACTTCAACGTATGCATTCAAGCATGGTGCCACAACTTAACCAAACATTTAACTCACTTAAATAATTTTGAAAGATTCTTTGTTATTTTATACTTCTTATATAAAAAAATAGAAAACATGCATATAATAAAATTTGAACTCAAGTTTTTATAGTTTTTAAAATATACAATTTATCATTCAACCAAAATCTCATTTGACATTTTATATTATTATTTTTATAAATATATTTGTTACGTAATTTTATTTGTAAGCTACATTGTAAGTATATCGTAATCTAATCTCAATTAAGCAATTTTACCCAAAAAAATCTTTTTAATTTCAATTATAACAATATATAATTTAAACAATTAACACAATGGTGCCATAATAATAAAATGTTGAAATTAATGTCAATTTTGAAAACCAAAAAAATGATACTTATGAACTTCGGGGTGCGCAAGAAGAGATGGTGGTAGCAAAAAAGCTTTTCATTTTCAGGTTATTCGCTTATATTTTTATAATTAGGCAAATGATGATTGTTATTCTTCTGAGTACACTTTATAATTATTTAACCTTTACAAATAAAGACCCAATATTGAAAATGCGTTACATTCCTAGAGACTAGGTTAATAAATATGTTGATCGTTTCTACATGCTCATACTTGTGGCCATGGCACACTCGGATGTTTTTGCTTCTTCCTTCTTTTTCCCCTTCATTTGTAATAAAAAAAAAATTATTCTAATGAATCAACGATATTTTCGCAAAATATTTTAAAATAATGTAGTTTAATATTTTCTAAAATATATATTTAAATTTACTTGCTTAAAAAGTTTATAGTATCAATGAAATTTTTCAAAAAAATATTTTGTTTTAAAATATAAATTTAATATTTTAAAAAATATTAAAATTTAAGATACTTGTTAAATTCAACCAATGTGATAACTATTGCGGTAAACTTTTTAAAACTTTACTCATTTTTTACAAAAATATATATGGTATTAATGAAGTTTTTCTTTTAAAAAATATTGCAGATTTATATATTTTTTAAAGATATCTTATGGAAACACTCTGGAATGTTTTTTTCAATAAAATTATCTTTAAATTCCAACACCATTTGTTGTTAGTTAGTACAATATTATGATACAGGAAAGAAAGCTTTTTCATTTTAGAGTAAACTATATTTAAAGTTACTAAATTATTTGTAAATTTACGTTTTGATCACTTAATTTTAAAAGTTATAAAATGATTATTTAATTATTTGAAAGCTTTCATTTAACTCATTTAACTATTGTAAAGTTTTTGTTTAGTCATTGGGTTATTAAGTTTTTTTCTTAAAAAGTTCGGATAGTGAGCTTCAAACAATGATTCGACAATCGATACAGTGAAGAACCTATTGATGACTAAAACATATATATTTTAGGTCTAAGTTGATTTGACGGTTAATATCGGTGATAAAAAAAATTGTTTAGATTTTGATTTACAAATTTGTAACATTCAATATTGTTTCAAGAAAAAAAAATAAACTATAGAAGAGAAATGGAATGAGAGCCTTGGATTGGTACAAATGATCTTAACAGAGAAGCTATAAGGCAGCAATTTTAATAATCTAATATGTTAAATAAAAACTTTTAAATAGTTGAATAACATTTTAAAAATAATTCAAAATTTATAGTGGAAGGGAATGAAATTCATCTGCTCCTCAAAATGCAAGAGGTGAGAGGAAGAAGTAAATTATTTGGGCGGCTAATTTAATTAATTAACATGAGTCATGGAGGGATCTAATCTAAGTGAATCTCTGCTAGGTTTTTACTCTGGTTTTATTTATGAGGTGCCCAACTACGCGCGCCTGCTTCATCTCAATCCGAAGCTTCAGCTCATCCAATCTTCTCCCAGCACTTGCAGGCCATGAACCCAACGATCTTCTCAACGAGGTGCGCCTGCTGTCCTCACGCGGACAACTCCACCAAGCTCTCTCACTCTTTTACAATTCATCACCACAACTTCACTCTTTACAAACATATGCCACTCTCTTCCACGAATGCGCCCGCCATGGATATCTTCAACAAGGCCTTCGTTTGCATCATTTCATGCTTGCCCATTTCCCCAGCTGCACCTCTGACCTCTTTGTCACTAACCATCTCATCAATATGTACTCCAAATGTGGCTATTTGCAATATGCTCACCAACTGTTCGACGCAATGCCTAAAAGGAATGTCGTTTCTTGGACAGCTCTTGTTTCAGGGTATGCACAATGTGGTCGGGGTGTGGAGAGTTTTCGTCTCTTTTCAGATATGTTAGCTGAGCGTGACTGTCGGCCGAATGACTTTGCATTTACTAGCGTCCTTAGTTCGTGTGATTACTTGTGTGGTAAGCAATTGCATGCACTGGTGTTGAAGATGGGATTGGGTGCT
Source organism: Gossypium australe (assembly GCA_005393395.2). Lineage (NCBI taxonomy): Eukaryota > Viridiplantae > Streptophyta > Magnoliopsida > Malvales > Malvaceae > Gossypium > Gossypium australe. The sequence goes on from CM016626.1 coordinate 9,285,146, forward strand.
TCTGTTTACGTAACAAATTCTCTTATTACTATGTATAGCAAGAATTATAAGGTAGAGGAGGCTTGGACATTGTTTAAGAGTCTGAGCTGTTGGAGTCAAGTTTCTTGGAATTCAATGATTGCTGGGTTTCAATTAGCAAAGCTTGGGATGCACGCTATTGGCGTTTTTGTCAAAATGCATCACGAGGGCATTGGCTTTAATCGTGCCACACTGCTCAGTGTCTTCTCTTCATTATGTGGAAGCAACGGTATTGATATAAATTTGGGTCTTAAATTTTGTTTTCAAGTATATTGCCTAAGTGTTAAAACTGGGTTCATTTCTGAAGTTGAAGTGGCAACCGCGTTTATGAAAGCTTATTCGGAGCTTGGAGGCGATGTTTCTGAATTTTATCATCTCTTCCTGGAGACAAGTTGTCAAGATATAATTTTTTGGACTAGCATGATAACTGCATTAGCAGAACCTGACCCAGCTAAAGCTTTCTTCCTTTATCGACAATTGCTGCAAGACGGCTTGACACCAGACTTGTATACTTTTTCCATTGTACTAAAAGCTTGTGCAGGCTTTGTAACTGAGCAGCATGCCTTGGCAATTCATTCACAAGTGATTAAAGCTGGCTTTGAGGATGAAACGGTGCTAAGAAATGCCTTGATCCATGCTTACGCAAGATGTGGCTCCATTGCTTTGTCTAAGAAAGTGTTTGAAGAAATGGGATGTCGTGATTTGGTTTCCTGGAACTCGATGCTTAAGGCCTATGGTTTGCATGGAAAAGCTAAGGAAGCACTGCAACTCTTTCCACAAATGGACCTCAAACCTGATACCGCTACCTTTGTTGCTCTTCTTTCAGCTTGCAGCCATTCTGGGATGGTGGAAGAGGGGCTCAGAATCTTTGACTCCATGTTCAAGGATCACGGTATCATTCCACAGTTAGACCACTACGCTTGCATGGTAGATATTCTTGGACGAGCTGGACGCATCGTCGAGGCGGAGGAGCTTATACGTAGAATGCCTATGGAGCCTGACTCTGTAGTTTGGAGTTCACTACTTGGGTCATGTAGGAAGCATGGTGAAACCCAGTTGGCTAAAACTGTTGTATCCAAACTGAAACAGATGGAGCCTGAAAATTCATTAGGATATGTACAAATGTCAAATATATACTCATCAGGTGGCAGATTCAACGAAGCAGGAACAATTAGAAAAGAAATGGATGGATCAGGAGTTAGAAAAGAGCCCGGACTAAGTTGGATCGAGGTTGGAAATCAGGTGCACGAGTTTGCCTCGGGAGGCAGACATCATCCTCAAAGAGAGGCCATATGCACCAAGCTCCAAGGACTGATTGGACAGTTAAAGGAGATTGGATATGTACCGGAAATAAGCTTGGCCTTGCATGATATAGAGGAGGAGCACAAACAAGAGCAATTGTTCCACCATAGTGAGAAGATGGCTTTGGTTTTTGCAGTAATGAACGAAGGGAAGTTGCATGGTGGTGGGAGTGTGATAAGAATAATGAAGAACATCCGAATTTGTGTTGACTGCCATAACTTCATGAAGTTGGCATCAGGTTTCCTTCAAAAAGAGATCATTGTTAGAGATTCAAATCGTTTCCACCATTTTAAAGATAACATCTGTTCTTGTAATGATTATTGGTGACAAGCTAGCACTACAAAATTAATACACCTGGGCTAGCAAAGAATGAATTACTTCTGTATTTTTTTAATAAAAAAAAAATCAAAATTTTGCAAATTCTTCTACAGTTTCACCAAGGCAATTTTTTGTTTCATTCTGGTCATTGTGTTTTCTGTAGTTTCAGTGCTCCTTTTTTTTTCAATTAATTTATATTTTTAACAAAAAGTATTCTAATAACAAACACTCAAAAGCAGTACTTTTTTTTTTTTTGTTATGTTTCTCCCATTTAATCATCTTTATGATCTACTTCGTGGCCTTAAAGCATGACTCAAACTTAGATAAGGATTGTCATATTCATCTTCCTTGCCCCTCAACTATATACATAGATTTATCTTTATGGTTTTTTTTTTCAGGGGAAGGGGGGGGGGGGAGAAACAGTAAATTGGGAATACAAATGACATAAAAGTTAAACGGCAAACTCCCCTTAATTTGCCAATAATTTATTAATTCACTAATCCACGTGTCAAAAAAACAGTGATGAGGCACATAAAGGGCCATAGCAGAGGAATTTTATTCACTATTTTCCAAATCCTGGTAAATTATGGAGCAGGCATTAACAATATCTTGATCATCTGACACTCCACTATATACACATTCTCTGCTGAAATAACTACATTTCACATTACACGAGAATGGGAGAGAAATGCTGGGGATTGATGGATGGCTACAAATCGTTACCAACATTTTAAGGTTGCTTATAATATAGCCATGCATGGATAAAGAGGTATATGTATATATCTGAAGTACTAGTTGACGTGAAAAGTCTTTCTAGACCTCTTCAACCCCAAAATGACAAGCAGCAATCCAAAATAATCGTAATTGTAAGTATTCTCAAGGAGTTCCAGTTTGTAATTGTTCCATGGTGGGAACCTATACCACAAATCAGTGAGTAAGCTTCTTCTGGCCACTGCCTTGTAGTGTGTAAATGTGTCGAAGGAGAATTTCCCATGGTATTTTCCTATCCCACTTTCACCAATGCCCCCAAATGGAAGGGTGTCAGCTGCGAACTACATTTCATTCAAATCACCATTGTTATTATTCAATGCTTGGTTTGATAACTTGAAACTTACTGTAAATGGCTACTAAATACCTGAATGATTGCATCATTAAAAACCACACTTCCAGATGATGTTTCAGATACCAATCTCTCCTTCAACACCTCATTTTTGGTGAAAGCATATAGTGCTAATGGTTTAGGCCTTGAATTGATAAAATCAATACTGTCTTCAATCTTATCCAACTGCCCAGAAGAAAGCCCTGATTTTTCAAGACAAGAAAAAGGGATCGCTCCCTGCAAACTTGTTTTAAGAGTACATCAAAGTTTCTAACCGTGATTATTGGAAGCAATGGACCAAAGATCTCTTCTGTCATCATTGCTGATTCTAGTGGGGGATCCACTAATATTGTTGGCTCAATGAACCTGCATGGATTTCATATTAACACGGTCAGAAGCGAAAGAAACATGGGATTATCCATCATTCATGCTCATGCCCCTAGTGAAAGAACCATGAACTTGTATCTTAAACCAGATATATCAATAATTCAAGCTTTAGAAAAGAGAGTGAGCGAGTGAGTTACAAGCTGTCTTCATCCATTGAACCGCCATAGACAATACAATCTTTAACCTTTTGATCAGTTAAAAGGTCTTTCAGTCTCAAGAAATGATGTTTGTTAATTATCCTCGAAATACTGTGTGATTCTCTAGGGTTATCTCCATACATTTTCTTGATCAGGGCCTTCATCAGTTCCACCTGCAAAGACGGTTAATCTGTATGTTATTACTATTTACCATATAAGAGGTAAAAAGCATAGTACACATGATGAAAAAGAGAGATTCAAGTTGGACATACCACGGTAGATGAAAATGGCTTTTCCACTAATAGATAGTCAATTGATATACATGCTTGACCCGCACAAGATCCATATTTTGCCCCAATGATTCGATTTATAGCCACCTTGATGGAACAATACACATCTTAAATGAGCAAACTTGGAGATATATATATATATATATATATATTGTCAAAAGTTTTAACTATCAAGCAATTAAAAGTCCGAAGTAACTTTAGTAAAAGAAATACAACCTCCTTGTCCCAAGACCAGGAAAGGGAATCAAGAATAGCAGGGCATTTCCCACCCAGCTCTAGAGTAACTGGCGTTAGATTCTTCGCTGCTTCTGACATTATTATCCGTCCCACTTTTGGACTTCCTACCATTAATTTTACACTTTTAATATTCGAAAACAAAATAATAAGCTAAACTAAGGTAGAAGAATAACATTGTTTAATGGAAGTTCATAAACAAGATTCCCAGTTTTAAATTACATTTTCTATTAACATTTTGTTATCAAACTCGTTCCTATTGTACCTGCAGTGTAGTGCCCCTTTTCCTTTGCTACCATTAATGTTGTTAACGAAAATTGAAATGGATCCTTGACAAATAATTACCCAAGTGAAGCGACTGATATACATTGATATATACCTGTGAATAAAATCTTGTCCCATTTGTGGTGAAGCAGTTGTTGACCAACAGCAGGGCCACCCTCAATGACCTTGATAGCTTGAGTATCAAGGTAATTGGGGAGGGCATTAGCAAGAAGAGAAGAACTTGCAGGGGCCAACTCTGATGGTTTTATAACCACAGCATTTCCTGCAGCTATGGCTCCTATCAAAGGCTCCAAGGACAATCCTATTTTACATTACAATTTGGAGATTGTTAGGCTCTTCCAGAGTCCCATAACGAATATATAATATAAAAACACAGAAATCTCATTTGGGTTTGAGCTTTTCAATATTCATGTGAAAAAGGAAATGATGAGAAGATATACTAACCCATGGGAAAGTTCCAAGAAGAGATAACGAGGATAAGGCCAAGAGGCTCAGGAACCAATTCAGCATATGAAAGCAGTGCAATTGAAGGAAGTTTAGCCTGTGATTGCCACAACAGTATAAATTCAAAGTTAAAAAAATCTACTTGTAACTTGGTTAGTCATGGAATCAGCATTTAAATAATGTTTCAGAATCCAATTTGAAATTGCTAATTACTACTACTTCCTAAATAAAAACAACAACAACTGCATTCTTGCAGACTTGCAGTTGTTGCTATAATGGGTTCTATTTTATTGTTCATTTACTGTTGACGTACGCCTAATTTCAGTGTGTTGGCACTGCTCAAGACAGCTTACACAACATGCAACTATCAAACACCCACACAATTTGACTAATTCGCATGTTTTTTTTTTAATGATAACGTTAATTTTAAATGTGGCAATTAACTTGAAAATATTTAAAGTCATAATAACTTCTCGAAGAGTTGGCTTTTCATTAGAACAAAAACAATAATATTTTGGCATCATTCCCATGGGTTTTAATTCCATAAGTGAAGCAGTGAAAATATATAATTTTCATTTGCTTTTTTTTTTTTACATTTACTTCTTTAAATATATATATTTTAAAATTAACAAGAATATTTTTATCTTGTATAAGTTCTAGTAAAATAATTTTTTTCTCAAAAAAATTGCCAATTATACTTAGAAAAAGGGAAAAAACTGGTAACACTTGTTGCTCTTAAAAGAGCTACAGCATAATATAATTAATAATAATAATAATAATAGTCATGGAGAGAGTGTACCAAATTCTAGTTATTATGAAATTCTCTAAAAATTTGTGTCATTTGCAAATTGAATTACGATAAAAAGAAATTAAGTTTAATTCTTTTAATAATTTTAAAATTCAATTTGTACAAAAAAAATGTAATTTTAAAACTAAATATATACAAAAATTCATTTGTGTGTAAATAAATCAATCATTAAAAATTTATGGGTAAACAATCAAAATAGTCACTTTTGTTTTCCTCAGATTATATTTTAGTCACTTATGTTTGAAATGTTATGTTTTAGTCACTTACATTAATGTGTTGTAACATTTTAGTCACTGAGCCGTTAACGGTGTAATAGTAAGTTGACGTGACACGTTAAATTATCATTTCAAAAAAAAAAAGGTTAAAATATACAATTGGTCCCCATATTTTATCGTTTTGAGCAATTTAAATTTTTTCTTTATTTTTCTTTCTCTTCTGCTTCTTCCTCTGTTTTCCTCTCTTCTCCATCTATTTTAATATAATTTTTCTATGTTTTCCATTTGTTAAAACTAAAGGGGAAGAAGAAAAGGAAAGAAATAAAAAAATTAAATTGTTCAAAAAAATAAAAGTATAGGGACTAGTTTTAACAAATGGAAAACATAGAAAAATTAAGTTAAAAGAGATGGAGAAGGGAGGAAAACAAAGGGAGAAGCAGAAGAGAATGAAAAATAAAGAAAAAAAAAGTAAATTGCTCAAAACGAAGAAATATTGAGACTAATTGTATAATTTAACCTAAATTTTTGTTTGAAATGATGATTTTAACGTACCTCATCAGCTTACAGTTACACCATTAATGGCTGAGTGACTAAAATGTTACAACACGTTAACGTAAGTGACTAAAACGTAACATTTCAAACATAAATAACTAAAATGTAATATGAGGTAAATAAAAGTGATTATTTTAATAGTTCACTCAAAATTTATTGACGTATTAAATCAATAAAACTATTTTGGTACTCATGTAAGAATTAATGTGTCAAATTAATTACTTGGGAAAAGAATACAGTTTTTGTTTTGTCCATACTGAATGCAAGAAATAATAAAATCAAGGGTAAAGTTACTGAGTGATAATATAATTAAGGATGATGATTACCTCTTTGCTTGCCATCCATGTTTTCAAATCCTTCAATGCAAGATTCAGTGATTTCTTTAAAAGTCCTACCTGCAGAACACTGAAATTTTCAACAAGTAAAAGGAGACAAAAATAATACTTCAACATTCTACCTACCCTACATCTAAGAAGAAAAATGAAATTCTCCATACCTCATCACGAAATGCTTCAACATAATTCTTCCCTAAATCCAGGTTTAAAGCCCTGAAAATTTCCACCTCTTTTTCCGCAAGAAAAGATAGCAAGCCTTTGAGCTGAGCCCTCCTCCATGTTACATGTTTGGTGTTTCCCTTCCTATAACACTCCCTCATCTGCATAATCTCCTTCCCCAAATCTTTCTCCATGCTTTCTTATCTTACGCTGCCTGCATACTTCATTTCTACCAACAACCTATAACTATATATACATGTGTTTGTATGCAGCTCTGGGCGTTGTGGCCTTGCCCATTTGAGTGGGGACTTTCTTAAAATGCCAGCTAGCGTCTCTCAGTCATTTCAGCCTACTTATTTTTCTCACCCACTCACCATTATGATGTGGGCTTGCATTCGGTATACATTACTTCCCAACCCTCCTCCAACCATTTCAGTTTAAATTTTAATTTATTCTTCTTCTTTTTTTAAATATAGATTATTAAAATATTTCGAGAATATAATTTTTAAATCACTGATTGGATTGAACTTCAGTTCAAATACAGTTTGGTTGAAACTCTAACCATAAAAATCCCAAGCTACATTATTAATATATTTTGATCAAAATATTTTCTTTTTCAATTTTTAGGTTTTTTAAGAGTGAAGACTTAGGAGTTAATGCTGTTCACTTTCTATTTTCCTCTCCTTTAAAAGAGGTACAGCCATTTCTATGTCATTCTTTTAAATGCTGCTGATATGGGTTGGATTAATTATTTATTTCTTAACTAAATTATAATATAAAATTTTAAAAGTTAAATTATATTTTGTATATTTAAAATTTAATTTTTTTTTTACTTTTATTTTCTTTCAACTTACCAAAAAAGAAAGAAAGACAAAAATGTGACCTTTAGTCCTACAATGAACTTGTATAAATTTATTACTTTTTTTTAAACAATAATAATGCACTTGAGAATTATATATAAAACAAAACCTAGTCTATGATCAATTCTTTTTCACTCGTTTCCCAACCTACTTTTTTAGCTTTTAGAGGTTGGTTAAATTAAGGGTAAATTACACCAACAGTTACCCAACTTTGGTGTAACTAACAAAACAGTCGCTTAGGTTTCATTTCAATCACTCAACTTTTAAAAAGTAACAAAACAGTCACCAACGTTATAAAAAAGTGACAAAATAGTCACTGATTAACGGTTGCCATTAGGGTGTTAACGGGATTGCTGGCGTGGCAAGTTAACCAGCTGATGTGGCAAGTTAACTTGCCACGTTGGCGACGACTGATGGGTTTAGGGTTTGGGGCGGGTTAAGGGAAAAAAATTGAAGGGTTATGCTTAATGTTTTAGGGTTAGAAATAGATTAAGATTAAGGGGATTTGGGGGAGGAAAGGGAAATTGATTTAGGAAATTTTCTCTTGTTGATTTAGGGTTTTTAGGATTTAAACTAAATTGGGAATCGATTAAGAAGGGTTTAGGGTTAGAAATCGGTTCAATAATTGATTGACAGGGTATAAGGTTTAGGGTACGATTGTTTATTTTGTTGGGGAGAAAAGAAGACGAACTAGAAACCATTCAATGTTTATTATTTTAAACGACAATGGGCAATAGAAGAGAAGCTACTAGTGTTGTTACATCCACTTTTACGGGTAAGTTGTTGCATTTAGTTTTAAATTTTTTGGATTTCAATGCTGTTATTTTGATTTAGGGTTATTTAGGGTTATTTCGGTTTCAATTTTAATTTCGATTCTGATTTTGATTTTGATTTCTATTTCGACTTTGATTTCAATTTTGAAACACTCACTGATTCTGATTTTGGTTTTGATTTCAATTTCGATCTCGATTTTGATTTAGAATTTGATTTTGATTTTGATTTGGATTTCGATTTAGGGTTAGGGTTATTTCGATTTTGGTTTTATTTATTTGTATGATGTTTATTATTTGTATCTGACATTGTATGAATACCATTATCAAATTGATGTTTATTGTGTATATCTACCATTGTATGAATGCCATTATCAAATTGATGTTTATTGTGTATATTTGCCATTGTATAAATGCCATTATCAAACTGATGTTTATTGTGTATATCTACCATTGTTTGTATCCAAGCTGCTATATTGTACTGGTTATTGGTTGTTATTGTCTGCCATGTACATGACAAAAATGGTGTGCTATTGTGTATATCTGCCATATGTATATCTACCATTGTTTACTGGTAGATCAATTTGATTCTAAAGAAGATTTGATCAATGCAGTCATTACATCTTCCTTCATTCCTGGGTAATTGGTTAAGGCATAGTTCTGCATTGAAACGCTTGCTATGAAGTTATGAGAACTTGAAACAAAACATCTTTGCAGGTATCTTGCTCATCGCCCAGCAACAATGTTCCGAAATCGTCTGTGCATTGATGGGGGTTTGACATTATTTATGCCCCCAACATCTGCTTCTAAAACTGTATTTTCTTAAGATCGTTTAAAACTGAACCTGCCTCTAAAAATTTTGGGAAACTATTTGTCCCAAGACATTCTATTTTACTGAAATTTGCAATCTGATATAGGTTTGAAACAAGAATATTTAATCATAAGTGGTTTTGAATTGAATTGCTAGCTGTTGAGTGTCATTTTGATATTCTGATTAGCACTACAATAATATATGTGGTCTCAAAAGTTACTGAAGTGTTTTGTAGCTGTCGAATACAAAGCTTGGATTCAGTCAAATCTGTTTTAAGATCCACATATCACTTACATTTGATTATTGTTAAGACTTGAAATAGCCTTGTATAGTAATTCACCATAGTTTATTAAGCACTGGTCAAGATTTACAAGGACGAGATTGGTCTACATTTATATGTAGTGTTATTACTCTTGTTTATTCGATGTTTTATAGTTGTAGTGAACTGTGGAATTGAAGTCTTTTGACTTTGAAATAGGTAAAAAGTTGTAGTATCCTATTCTACTGGACCTAATACCAAGCAATGATGATTACACATGTTCTTATAGGTTAAAAGACATAAAGTTGGTGTCCCAACTCAGCAACAGGCTACCCCAAATCAGCAAGAGGGTACCCCAACTCAACAGGCTACCCCAATTCATCAACAAGCTGCCCTAAGACAAAAGCTCTCATTCAAGAGAAAACCAACCACTGTTAGATGGATGCCTTCTTTCAAGAGTCATCCATGCCATTGATGATGATGTGAACAGACTGCATTTTGTTAACTTTTTGAAAAATGTGTAAATTTGCCTGCTACTGATTTATTAACTTAGGCAGATGATTTTTTTATAAATTTGCCTATGATTGCTATTGTTGATAAACTTAGGCATATAGTCACTAAACTTTTTTTGTAAATTTCCCTACAATTCACATCTGTTCAATTGTGGTGAATTGCAGGAAAAGTTGGCAATATTTTGCCCCTCATTCCTTTTGTAAACAGTTTGACATTTTGGCATTAATATATGAGAAATACATAGGTTTTTTTTCCATCTGTTGTCTTTTTTTGATATATGAGTTAAGCAACTGTTAAGCAATTTGTATACTAACTATTAAGCAATTTGTATACCAACTGTTATCTCTTCTAGCCAGCAGCCATGTATACCAACTGTTAAGCAATTTGTAAACAACAACATGAGCTGGTTAGCCATGTACACCAGCAGCTATGTATAACATATGTTAAATAAAAATATACCAGCAGCCGTGTATACCAACATAAGCAACAATTTACCAGCAACAAAATTACAAAACATAAGTTGGTTTTCAATGAACATAAGATGATTTTTAAGCTTTTAAAAACAACAAAACAATTACAATTACAAGCAGCAATAACCATGTTCTTCTCTCCCTCTTCCTTGCATCCTCTAATGTCCTCATTTTTTTCAGAAGACCCAATACCACAAATCTTAAAGGGGGCGTCAATGGCAGATCAAACCAGCTGAAAAACCGACATGGATTTCGAAATCCACTACTGAATTTCTTACACCCAAAAACCTCCTACCTGAGTTGTCATTGGACCAAGTCATGTTTAATTTGACTGGGTTTCCACAATAGCACACCGGAATCACTTTAGACATCTGCATTTTTCCTCTTCTCCTTCTTCTTCTTCTTCTTCTTTTTTCTCTAACCTTAAAATGGTGCTGCTACAATTGTTAAAGTGTGAGTAATCGTCCAGCTGGACTTAAGGTTGACACCAAGGACGCCGTCACATGCCACGTCTCTTTACCGTGACGTTTGTGACGAAAAACGGCAAAAAGGACTATTTTGTTATTTTTTGAAAGTTGAGTGACTGAAATGAAACCTAGGTGACTGTTTTGTCAGTTACCCCAAAGTTGAGTGATTGTTGGTGTAATTTACCCTTAAATTAATTATGTATGATAACAAAGAAATTATCCAATTTATTCCACTATTGTGTTTTCTTTCTTTGGGAAGGACAGTTGTCAAATCACTCTGGTTGCTTCCATGAATTTTTATCGGCTTACAAAAAAGATGAAGGCAAAATATAAAATAGGTGCTTGAACTTGTCCGCTTCTCCCAGATTGGTACTTGATTTTTTTAACTAAATTGATACTTTTTTATAACACCGTTAAATTTAAGACATGTGACAAGATAGAATTGCAACACATGACATTAATGACATCATGATTATGTCATAAGTTAAAAAATATATTAAAAATCAAAGAAAAGAACGTAGCCTCCATCATCAATCATCATTTTCTCCCTCCCTCAACCGAAACTAAGCCTCCAATAACCAACCATCTCGGCATCACCATATTTAACACCCTCCATCACCTCACCACTCGGGCACCACCGTCATCACCTCTACTCAACATTCTAAATTTATGAAGAGCACAAAAACTTATGCTACGTTAAGAAAATATGTATTTCTATAATTTTAGAACGTTGTTGTGAAGATCATTAAGATAGATTAAGTTATTGGAGATCTGGAATCATGTTTGAAGAACTGGGGAGCAAACTGCAATTAGGTTGTTATAAATGAAATATTGAATTAACATTATAAATAGAAGCAACGCTAAATAAAAAAAATCATAGCATTGGAGGGATCTATAAAAGTTATGGAAGGACTATTCTGACAGGAGAAGAAAATATATATTAAAAAAGACTCTCATTATTGGATTAACCGATCACCATACCATGTTTATACAATATAAAATATTTTAATTTTTATTTACAACATGCATGACAACCACTCAAATGTCAGTAAATATATATTAAAAAAGTACAATTACAATGTTTTGCAGCAGAGCAAGAATCAGCAGATGATTGGAGGACGTTGAGCCTTTGGTGTCCTCATATGCTGATCCAATGTTCCAACTGTCGGAGTAAATGCCGAATTTTTTATTTTTTTAGTCTTTTACATAAAAGTTAGGGTGGGTGCTCGCTATTTTATAAAATTGATTTAAAAAAATTTGATATTTATAAAAATAATTCAAGTTTAAAAATAATTATTAAAATGATTTGAAATGAACAGTAAAATCAGGTTTTGGCCTTTTAATAGTCGGCACTACTTGGTATTTTAGCCTCATAATTACCTGATGATTGTGTCAGACTTTAAAAAATTGAATTTTTTGGTTCTGGCCTTCCAATGGCTGGTACCAGCGTATTTTTTTTTAAATCGTATCATATTGGTATACAAAAAACCAATATTTAAAAAAAAATTGGTTTGGGCCTTCTAATGGCTGGCACCAGGTACAAAAAAAATCAATTTTTTTAGGTGTTGGCCTTCTAATGGTCGACACCAGACTTAGTATTTAAAAAAGAAATTGGTGCTGGCCTGTCAATGGCCATTGACAGGCCGACACCAAAATTTTTTTTTAAATATTATACTTTGGTGTCGGCCATTAAAAGGTCATTGACATGCCAACACCAATTTTTTTTTAAATACTGAGTCTGGTGCCATTTTTTTAAATACTATACTCTGGTGCCGGCCATTAGAAGGCCAGAACCAATTTTTTTTTTCTTTTTAAATACTAAGTTTGGTGCCGACCATTGACAAGCTAGCACCAATTTTTTTTAAATACTGGTTTTTTGTATACTAATATGATACGATTTTTAAAAAACATACCCTAGTGCCGGCCATTGGAAGGCTAAAACCAAAAAATTCAATTTTTTAAAGTCTGACACAATCATCAGACAATCATGGGGCCAAAATACCAGGTGGTGCAGACTATTAGAAGGCCAAAATCCCATTCTACTATTCATTTCAGGTCATTTTGGTAATTATTTTTAAACTTAAGTCATTTTTATAAATATCAAAATTTTTTAAGTGAATTTTGTAAAATAGCCTCTTTAAACATATTGGTTCATTGGACTACGTTGTACGGTCCAATAATAATACAACGTGTGACAAATAAGTCACCTCAATAATATTACGTAAATATTAAGTAGGATACTTGAAATTTTCAAAAAAAAATCATAAAATAAAAAAAATTGTAAAAGCTATATAAAAACTGTTTTTTTTTTAATTCCAACAAGATAAGATATTATTTTTGAATTTCTAAATTTTTTTATAATTTCTAAAATATGTAAAATTGAAATATATATAATATAATATAAACGTTAATTTTATGTTTTTGGAAAATTTTATAAATTTTCATATTATATTTAAAATATAAAAAATGTATAAAATTCAAAAAATGATCTACATTCTTTACCATTTATATTTTTTTTCTAAAAACAATCATTTATTGAACTTTCTAAAATTTTTATAGTTTTATATATTACTTTATAATTTAAAATTTATTAAAATTCCATAAAACTAAAATAAATATCATAATACTAAAATTCTAATAAAATAAAATAAAAGTATATAGAATTAAAATTTGAAAAATATTTATAGTATATAAATCCCAAAAACAAATTATAAGTATTATTTTGACCTTTCTAAAAGGTTTTAGAATTTTCATTTATTTTGATTTTCCTAAAAAAACTAATTTTGGATTATATTTTGAAATTTTAATTTGATTTTTATTTTTTAAAAATCATTTCATTTAATAATGATGTCATAGTGTTAAAGTTGTATTTTTTGTATTTTTATTAGACACTATTTTGCCACCCAACATTGAGTAAAGCAATTAACCAAAAAGGTGAACGTGTTTAATTAAGCACAATTTTAAATACCAAACTAGAAGATAAAATAGAAAAGAAAGAAAAAAGAAAAAGAAAAGAAGGGGAAAATATTTAGAAAATACCAATTTTTAAAAAAATTTACGGAAAAGGGCTGAAAATTTTATTATTTACGAAAAAAGGGTCATTTCCCCACAAAACGCGTCCACGTCAGCGCGTTTTGTGGGGATAAAATGCCACATCAGCCAAAAACGCGTCCTTGAGGGCGCGCTTTGCTGATGTGGCAAAAACGCTCCCCTAAGGACGCGTTTTAGCCCGTATTTTTTTTAAAAAAACTATTCTCGAATTTTTTAAAAATTTACGAGAATAAACCTTTATAAAGGCTCAAAGTGACAACACCATTTTTTTAAGGTGTCATCAGTTAATAAAAAAATATAACTTACAAAGGAAATCTTTATATAGACCCAAAGTCTCATTTCCCTTGTTTTCTTGAGCAAAGTGGGATATGAGATATGTGTATATATAGACTCATGAATAGTTTTGCAGCTTGTTCCTAAACAATGTGAGATTCCTTCCTCTTTTAACTAACAACATGATATGAAATGTTACACTATATTTGATATTTTTTACTTAGAGTTTAAATTTTTTTACAAAAAGTTAACATTTGTTACATTATAAATAAAACTTTTCAACTCTATAAGTAAAAAAAAATATAAAATATAAAATGAGTATGGTAAAATATTAAAAAATAAATATTTAAAAAATTACTAATAGTTGAGTGATCATTTTGTAAGTTTTTATAATTCGATAGCTAAAAAATATAGTTAAGTGACTACTAATGCAATTTAATCTAGATATAAAATATGAAAAATAATTATTATTTTATGTATATATATTTCTATAAAAAAACTTATTTAACATAATTATATACTATAAATAGATTATCTATTTAGTCAAAATATATCTGAATAAATTTATCGGCATTCATTAGGTGATGAAAATTAAATTAAATTAAATTAGAATTAAAAAAATTAATTAGTATAGTAAAATATTAAAAATAAATAAATATTTAAAAAGATATCAATTTTTTAAAATTACAAAAAAACTACTATTTGAATACCAAATACTCACCATTTATTTATTAATCAAACATTCATAATATAAAATAAAAATAATAAAAAATTAAAAGTATAACTTCTAATTTAAATAATGGAAAATTATTTTAAAAATTAGAATTGCATTGATATTAACTTCAAACATTTAAAATTGAATAGAAGATTATTGCATGTACAAGTTTCATATGTGCAATTTGTTCTCATTTTTTTAATAGTTTTTTGTATATGTTAACAATTCTAAAATGCAACAAGATTAAAGATCTCAAAAGATAATTTTATAATATAAGAAAATGTTAACAAAATATAAAAAAAAAAAGAAATTGTTTTGTAAAAAAGGTATCAAATATAGTGTAGCCTTTAATCTCATGTTGTTAGTTAAAAGAGGAAGGAATCCCACATTGTTTAGAACAAGCTGCAAAACTATTCATGAGTCTATATATACACATATCTCATATCTCATATCTCACTTTGCTCAAGAAAACAAGGGAAATGAGACTTTGGGTCTATATAAAGATTTTCTTTGTAAGTTATATTTCTTTATTAATTGATGACACCTTAAAAAAATGATGTTGTCACTTTCAGCCTTTATAAAGGTTTATTCTCGTAAATTTTTAAAAAATTTGAGAATAGTTTTTAAAAAAAAAAAACAGGGCTAAAACGCGTCCTTGGGGGAGCGTTTTTGCCACATCAGCAAAGCGCGCCCTCAAGGACGCGTTTTTGGCTGATGTGGCATTTTATTCCCACAAAACGCGCTGACGTGGACGTATTTTGTGGGGAAATGGCCATTTTCCGTAAATAATAAAATTTTCGGCCCTTTTCCGTTTGTGGGGAAAAGAAGAACTACTTTGGTTTATAAAAATAAAATTGTTTTGTAATTTTAAAAGTCAGACATATTTTGGAATTCCAAATTCATAAGTTAGCGTTGATGTGACCTTATCCGGTTTGAAATAACGTGACAATAAGCTGTAAGCATCAGACTGTTTTAGACATAAGAGATAGATTAATTGCCCACATTTTATAGCCACTCACTGTTCTTTCCTTCCAACAAACACAACTGAAACCCAAATCCAAGTGCCTGTTTTTGGCTAACGCCTAACGTAACACAAAATTCAAATATATGTCATGATAACTGAATTTTTTATTTTGAGAAAGGAACATTGTTATTCATAATACATTCAATAATTTTGTTTTATAAAATTATTTTAACTAGTTTCTTATGCACATTTAATTGGCCAAATGACCCAAATATACAAAAAAAAACATTATTTACGGAAAAGGGCCGTTTCCCCACAAAACGCGTCCACGTCAGCGCGTTTTGTGGAGATGCAACAGGGAAGCACGCCCCTGGGGGAGCGCTTTTGCCACATCAACACAAAGCGCGCTGATGGGGACGCGCTTTGCTGATGTGGCAAAAACGCTCCCCCAGGGGCGCGTTTTAGCCCGTGTTTTTTAAAAAAAAAGAATTATTCTCGAATTTTTTAAAAATTTACGAGAATAAACCTTTATAAAGGCTCAAAGTGACAACACCTTTTTTTTTTTTAAGGTGTCATCAATTAATAAGGGAATATAACTTACAAATGAAATTTTTATATAGACCCAAAGTCTCATTTCCCTTGTTTTCTTGAGCAAAGTGGGATATGAAATATGTGTATATATAGACTCATGAATAGTTTTGCAGCTTGTTCCTAAACAATGTGGGATTCCTTCCTCTTTTAACTAACAACATGAGATGACATGCTACACTATATTTGATTTTTTTTTACAAGACAATTTCTCTTTTTTTTTTTATATTTTGTTAACATTTTCTTATATTATAAAATTATGTTTTGAGATCTTTAATCTTGTTGCATTTTAGAATTGTTGCATTTTAATCTTATATTATAAAATTATGTTTTTACAAAACAATTTCTCTTTTTTTATATTTTTTTAAAGAAACTTCCACGAGTAAAAACAATTGCTATAGCATTTTTTACAGCATTTACATCACCTACAACCTGCACGATAAACAACATTAGACAAATATCATAAGACCATTTCAACATTAGACAAATATCATAAAACCAGTTCAAACTTAATATGCATAAATAGATGTAAACCAATAAAGCACATAATTGTTGAAAAAGGGGCCAATTTGTTTTGCCTTCACATCAAGTGCACCGAAACAGTTAACAATGAGACAACTTTAAACAAGTGCTATTCTTTTAATAAAATAAAATCTAAGTTATATCTATAGAAGCTAGTTTTCTAGATGGAAGGTGAATATCTTAGAAACAAGAATTGAAGTAGTTTCAAATTATAGGAGCCCATCTTTGACTAAACATGGGAATAATAGATTGGAGCCCCCTTTCAAGATGATTGCTTGATGTTGATCAGAATATTAACTTGTAATCACAAATTTCAAAGCAATTTATATCAAATGCATGCAGTGATACATAGACTGAACACAGGATGAAGTTGTGAGGACAGGAAAACATCTTAAGACCTCTTCACTACAGGAAGACAAGATTAAACTTGATAATTGTGTACATCAAACCACAAGTAATTTAACCAAAATGTCCAAAGACTTCTGTTAACTGCATACTGAAAATAATGTTGAACAATGGTTTAAAAGGGGCATCGTCTTCCTTCATTTACACAAATTGATCTCTTACATGAAAATCTTCCTATGTTATGAGAAGTGAATGAAGATGCAAAGGATACATGAGGTATTCATCGACCAAAGGTAACAACAAAAAAAGAGAGAGAGAATTGAGAAATGTAGAATATATTTTAAGAAGGGCAATAATACAATATATTATTCCCATGTTTAGTCAAAAATGGGCTCCTATAATTTGAAACTACTTCAATTCTTGTTTCTAAGAAATTCACCTTCCTTCTAGAAAACTAGCTTCTATAGATATAACTTAATTTTATTTTATTAAAAGAATAGCACTTGTTTAAAGTTGTCTCATTGTTAAATGTTTCGGTGCACTTGATGTGAAGGCAAAACAAATTGGCCCCTTTTTCAACAATTATGTGCTTTATTGGTTTACATCTATTTATGCATATTAAGTTTGAACTGGTTTTATGATATTTGTCTAATGTTGAAATGGTCTTATGATATTTGTCTAATGTTGTTTATCGTGCAGGTTGTAGGTGATGTAAATGCTGTAAAAAATGCTATAGTAATTGTTTTTACTCGTGAAAGTTTCTTTAAAAAAATATAAAAAAAAAGAGAAATTGTTTTGTAAAAACATAATTTTATAATATAATATTAAAATGAAACAATTCTAAAATGCAACAAGATTAAAGATCTCAAAACATAATTTTATAATATAAGAAAATGTTAACAAAATAAAAAAAGAGAGAAATTATTTTGTAAAAAAAAAATCAAATATAGTGTAGCATGTCATCTCATGTTGTTAGTTAAAAGAGGAAGGAATCACACATTGTTTAGGAACAAGCTGCAAAACTATTCATGAGTCTATATATACACATATCTCATATCCCATTTTACTCAAGAAAATAAGGGAAATGAGACTTTAGGTCTATATAAAGATTTCCTTTGTAAGTTATATTTCCTTATTAATTGATGACATCTTAAAAAATGGTGTTGTCACTTTGAGCCTTTATAAAGGTTTATTCTCGTAAATTTTTAAAAAATTCGAGAATAGTTTTTTTTTTAAAATACGGGCTAAAGCGCGCCCTTGGGGGAGCGTTTTTGCCGCATCAGCAAAGCGCGTCCCCGTCAGTGCGCTTTGTGCTGATGTGGCGAAAGCGCTCCCCTAGAGGCGCGCTTTCCTGCTGCATCTCCACAAAACGCGCTGATGTGGACGCGTTTTGTGGGGAAACAGTCTTTTTCGTAAAATTTTAATAAAACTAGCCCTTTTCCGTAAATAATATTTTTTTTGGTATATTTGGGTCATTTGGCCCATTTAATTTCCTAATTAATTAAAGATGCAAATTTAATTATTTTTTATTTTCTTATCTATAAATTTTAACAATTGAATGATACTGATAGTGTAATTTAATGCGGGTATAAAAGATGAATATAAAGTGTAATTCAATATTTATAGAACTTTGTTTATTAAAAAAAACTCTAATAACAAAAGTAATAGTTTAAACTGTTGACTTAGTTTTAGCTCAATTAGTATTAATATTGTTGTCGGTATAATAGGACATGAGTTTAAGTATACTGAATCATGCTTATCTTTTTATTTAAGAATTGGTGAGGAGTTATACCTAATTGTGGACATTGTCTTGAAAAATAATTATTATCGTTTATTTTTTAATAAAATTTGTAACATTTATTTAAGACGAAGCATTTAAAATAAAAACAAAAATACAAAACTTATTTTTGTTTCGAGGTAATTAGATGCAAACTTTAAATCGAATTCATTGACCAACTTATTTAAAAATATTTAATAATTTTAAAAGAAAAACAAGCACACATCTTAAATCAACCCATGTGAAGTGTGATTCAACCTATATACAAGGGCGAAGCCAGAACAATTTTTTAGGGGGGTCGGATAAAATTTTAATTTTTTATAGTTTATATCTTATAACTTGTAAAGGATTAAATTGAATTTTTATAATTTTAGGGGGGCCAAAGTGCAATTTTACCTTTATTAATTTAAAATTTTTAAAAATTCTAAGGGCCTTTTAAGCAGTTTTACATTTTAGGGGGGGCCGGGGCCCATGCCAGCCCCCCTGGCTACGCCCCTGCCTATATAGTTACATCACTTACAATTAATATAAATATTATTTTTTAACTTTTCTCCTAGCTGGGCAGATATGGACTCCAAATTAACTTGCCAAAAATTGTTAGTCAGTTATACTTTAGTTAAAAAAAATTAAGTAAATGGTTTTGAAATATTTAAATAACTTTTTATATCTTAAGAAAATAAAGTTAGAGTTGAAAGCAAATTATTTTGGTAAATATAAGATAAATTGAGATATTAGCAAAAAAAAAAAAACACAAAAGTTTAATATATTAAAGAAACCCTCAAACTACTTAAACAAATCATTATTATGTCACTAGTTCCTGCCTATTTATGTCCCTGTTTTCTTCTTCTTCTTCTTTTTAGGTTTTTATGGATTTACAATATAATAATTTTACAATAATGTAAATGTAAAATTCATAATCGAACCCACAAAAAATATAGAATTGTTTTGTAGACAGATAATAAAATTTAAAAATTATACAAATAGAATTAACATACTCACAAGTTTCAACCTTAAATGTAGCATAATACAAGCAGAAATTATTTTTGAACTTAAATAAAGTTTGTGAGCTTTTTTTTTTTTTAATGAAAAATCAATATAAGAAAACTACTTAGAAAAACATCCAAGCCCCTTTGGAGGCGTTTTAAAAAACTGAGTACCATTGTTATTACCAACAAAAATTTTAACTAGACTATCAACCTCTTTGTTACGGCCTCTGGAGACATGTTGAATCAACCAGTACTCCAATTTAGCTAATAGTAAGTTGATTCTTCTAACCAAAGCAAAATTTGGTACCTTTGTAGCACTCCTCTGAATAGCTTGTACCACCTTTTGATTGTCTGATAAGGTAAGCACTTTGTTAAAGCCCCTATTGATAGCAATCATCAAGCCTTCCAAAAATCCCTACAATTCAGCATTTAAAATTGAACAAATGCCCGCAAACCAGTTAAACCCAAGAATCCATCTACTGTATCTGTCACGAAAAATTTCTCCAATCGTAGCTAAATCGGAATCCTCTTTTACTGCCCCCATTAGAGTTTAATTGAATCAAATTCTCGAACACAGGTAGAACTGGAACTTGCCAATTGGAAACATTTACCTTAAATGAAGAGGTATATTGTTTATGCAACACCCCTAACCCAAATTCGTCGCCAGAACAAGGTTACGGAGTATTACCGGAGTTTACAAATCAAACAGACAGAAAATGTAAACATTTCATATCATATAGTGTTCATATCAATAACCAATCAAAATCATACATATTATCCCTTATACGAGCTCTCGGGGCCCAAAATACGCATTATAAATAACTCGGGACTAGATTGGATACTCAAAGAATTTTTCGAAAAATATTAAAAATTTTCAAAGTTGCAGGGGACACACGGCCAAGAGACACACCCGTGTCTTAGACAGTGTGGACATTTGAATTAGGGACACATGGCCAAGCCACACGCCTGTGTGCTAAGCCGTGTGAGCATACTGACTTGCGCAAATTAAAAGATACAGGGGACACACGGCCGTGTGTCACACACGGCTAAGACACACGCCCATGTCTCTGCCCGTATGGACAAAAATAGGCCATTTTCCAAGCCACATTTCTCACCCAATTTGACATCAACCTAACTCAACATTTTTGCACATCAACAAGCCATAACAAGGCATTCAAATCAATCTAAAATCAAGTCTTAAGCTTGTATTATCACAACATACAACCAATATGCCTTTTGGCACTTCAATTGATAACTTAAAAATATGTCAATCAAATATCCAAATTTACCTAGATAACCAAATACATATATGCATATCCAACCAAATACATATATTCATATTCAATTTAGTCCAACACACATTTTTTTTCAAAATTACTATTTTTCCCTTATACTTTTAATTCATTACAATTTAGTCCATAGGCTTGGAAAATGAAATTCATGCAATTTAATCCTTACTCAAGCCTAGTTAATTTTTATACATATTAATAGCAGCCCACATAATTCACAATTTCACAATTTTACCATAAATTTATCATCTTTTCAATTTAATCCCTAATTGACAATTTCATCAAAGTTCTCTTTACAAAAGTTGTTTATCTAACAACAACCTTTCATTTTCTATCATAAAATTTCAAAATTCAAGCATACTCATCCGTGGAAAAACCCTAATACTTTAACGATTTTGCAAATTAATCCCCGAGCTAGCTAGATTAAGTTACTATGACCTCGGAAACATAGAAATCATCAAAAACGGGACAAAAATTCATACCTAATTGAGAAAAATAAGCTTGCTAATATTTCAAGCTTCCATGGCTAGGTTTCTTCTTTTTTTTCTTTTTGATGGAAGATGATGATAATAGTTTATTTTATTTTATTTAATATCATTTTAATCACGAATTTCCAAAATTACCCTTAATATTTCATTCAATTTCCAATGATGACTATTCATACTTATCCACTAAGCATTTTAATGGGTTAATTACTATATAAGGACCTTCAATTTAAAATTCTATAACTATTTAATACTTTTAGCTAATAGAACTCAATCTTTGCACTTAATACAATTTAGTCCTTTTCATCAAATTAGGTATATAAACAGTAAAATTTCTTAACAAATTTTTATACGGTATTTCTATCATACTGTAAACCATATAATAATAATAATAATAATTTTGACTTCGGATTTGTGGTCCCGAAACCACTATTCCGGTTTCACTGAAAACGAGCTATTACAGTTTAGCTTAACTGTAAGAAACTTTAATTGGATCTTCAATATTCCATGTAATTCCTTGGAAAAAAATAAGTTCCGATTCTTCCAAATAAGCCAAGCTACCATTCCAAAGAAACAATACCAATCTACCCCATCCAGTTGCAAATTAAGATTATTCTGAAGATTATTAGTAATACACTCATGCAAATTACCTGAGAAGAAATAATTAAGTTTGACTGCTAGTATAATCTGTGTCCATGTATCCTTCACTGCAGGACAATCGCGAATGACGTGTAGATATATTCATATTCATTACCACAGAGACAACAAGAACTATCTAGCCCAATCCCCATTTTCGTACTCTCCGAATTAGTAAGAAGATGTTGTTTGAGAATAAGCGAAATAAAATATCTAACCCTCTGAGGGAATTGAAACTTTGTAAGGGAAGTGTCAAATGTCATTATTAGGAATCCATGACCTTTATCGAATTTTCCAATATGTGCTATTGATTTAAAACGATTCATTTGAGGACCCGACCTAAATGATCCTATATGGTTTGACTTCTAGCTGAGGTGGAGGAATACCCATAATGTGCCAACCACATCCTCCACCGCCCATAAACGAAAGAAATCAAGATTCTAAGAACAATCCTCCGTAACCATTTTATTAAGCATGTAATACCCTGAAAATTACTACAATAAGAAAGTAAGATATTATCCTTAATATAGTTAAGTAAGGAAATAAAGTGACAAAAAGGGAAATTTTGGATTATGTCAACATTGGGAAGTATATTATGATATATTACATTATTAATTCAAGAAAGGATTAAATTGTAAAAGTGAGAAAAATTTTGTTGCCCAAGAGTAAATACTCAAAATTTAAGGGGTTAACGTGTAAATATGAAAAAGTTGAAGGACCAATAGTGTAAATATTTTAGGGGTGGAATAATCTAGAAACTAAGGAAAATGGATGAATTAGGAGCAAATCGAATAGGTGAAGAATTATGAGGGACTAAATTGTAATTTTTTTAAATTAAATGATGACTAAATGATGGAATTTTAAAAGATCATGAAGGGCAAAATGGTCAATTAGTAAGAGAGAGAATTCTAGAATGTAATGATTATGTTGATGATATTTTAAATTAATTAATTAGATAAATATTACTTTATTAATATTTTAATAAGATATTTATTATTTTATTATTTTATTTAGTATATATATATGTGTGTGTGAAAAGAAAGAAAACAACACACCATCCACCGCCTTTCCCATGCATCCAACGTTTGTGAAGAGAGAAAGAAAGAAAGTTTTACTTTTTTTACAATTAGATCCTTCCACCAAACATTCACCATTTTCACCTAGTAATCAAGAGAATTTCCATAACTACCAAGAGATAAAAATAACAAGGGGACTATGGGGAGCTAGAATATCAAGATAGATTGAAGAATTAGAAGCTGGAAGAGGGAGAAAATCAAGTTAAAGATTGAAATCAATAGGACAAGGTAAGAATTTTAAGATTTCAAAGTAGAGTTTTCTTATATAAGGTAATATCAAAAGCATGAAAATGATATTAAAGTAGAGTTTTCTTATATAAGGTTCTATGTTCTTGATATATTAGTGAAGGGAAATAAGAGAAAATGATGGGAAATATTGTAGAGAAAGGAAATAAGGGTGTTATAAACTTGGTAATCAATATTTTGCACTAAAACAGTTTTGTACAGCAGTAGTAGGCTAATTTTGAAAAAGCACCAAAACTTATGGAAATTGAATTAGAGGATGAATAAAATATTAAATTAAAGCTTATTGAGTCTAGTTTTTCATAGAATAAGCGGTGCAAACAATGGAATTGTAAATTATGAGTTATAATAAATTTTGTAAGACAATGTCAGAAGGTTTCGGGTTCCCCTGTTCTGACTTTGGAAAATCATAAAAAATTGTAAAAAAATAATTAGGGGCTTAAACTTATATGTCTAAATCCTTAATGAGTCTACTTTCAATAGAAACAAATAGAGGCATCATTCAAATCCTGTACTAACAGGTAATTAATTTTTAGTAAGGAAAGGTCGAAACTGTCAAACAGCAGAACATGGATAAATTTGAAGAATTTACTATACTTATTGGATAAATTATAAATTCTTAATTTTTTATGGTAGAAAGATATTTGAGTCTAGTTTCAGGAACATCAAGCGGTTTTTAATTTGGAATTCTATAGCTCAAGATGTAAATAATTTAGTGATTATAACTCAAGTGGACAGCTTGATATGAATACATA
This sequence comes from Gossypium australe, assembly GCA_005393395.2. Taxonomy (NCBI): domain Eukaryota; kingdom Viridiplantae; phylum Streptophyta; class Magnoliopsida; order Malvales; family Malvaceae; genus Gossypium; species Gossypium australe. The sequence goes on from CM016626.1 coordinate 9,309,584, forward strand.
AGTAAATAGTGGAATTATATACATTAAGGATGTCGTATGGAGAGGAGGAGGAGGAAAAAAAATATTTATATATATATATATATGAATAATCAGCTAGCATGGATTTATATTAAATGGATAATTTGCATGTTTTAGACTCAGGGATTAAAATTGAATAAAAGTAAAACTTTAAGGGCAATTTTGTAAAAATATCAAAAATGACCAAATTGAGTGAAATGAATTATTTTATTGACTAAATTAATAAATTGAATGAAATTATTAATTTAGATCAAGATCGGTTGAAAAATTGAGGAAAATAGAAAATTACCAAAATACCCCTGAATCTTGGTATTTCTGCAATTTAGCTAGGTAATTTCGTGTAACCTAATTGTTTGATATAAGGAAATACGAATTGATGGTACATGAAATATTGATATAATGAATTAACTGATTTATATTTGTGAAGAAACGTCAAGAGAATGATATTTATCATGACATGTAAATATGTGGTTATCTTTGATACGTTGATATAAGGAAATTAAGTATGTTTAAGGGACAATATGTTTGATTTTGATTGGTTCCAAATATGAATGCTAGATGAAATAAAATATCTGATAAATAAAGTTGTAACTTCGGTAATGCTCCGTAACTCTATTCCGGTGACGGATTTGGGTTAGGGGCATTACAAAGCAAGTTTTCCTTCTCCATATTCGAATGGGAGGGGATATGATTTACCAAAGGACCATAATTTGGAATCCAAGGATCATGCCAACAATTGATCAATTTACCATCATAGACAAACCATAGAAGATTCACTCTGACAAGTGGCAAGACTAAAGGTTTCTCCAAAGAAAAGATCATTACCCATGAGTTAAGGACTCAGATAATCCATTAGGGACTTTATACTTTAATTTGAGAACCGAAACCTATAAAGCATTTGAGTTGGATACAACATTGAACCTAAGCTTCATCGCGAAAGACATATTCTGATCTTCCAAGCCCCTAAAACCAAGCTGTAACACCCCTAACCCATCTTCGCTGTCGGATTAGGGTTACAAAGCATTACCTTCCAAATCAGAATAATTAACTTCAAAATAGATCAATAATATCATTTAATAATAATAACCTAAAACTCATTACAAACCTAGCAAACATGCATTTGGGCCTAAAATCAAGCCTTCAAGGCCTTAAAAATAGTTCGGAATCAATTTGGGACTAATTTAAAATAATTCAAAAAATTTAGTTTTTCATTAAATAAATGTTAGGAAAAAAAGTAAAGTATTCGGTTTTTCATACCTAACAACCTAAAAGCATGCAAGCAATAAACCCTAAGGTACCAAGCCTGTAACACCCCTATACTTGGTTCGACCCAAGGAACCTAATATAGGAATATTAGATTTAGTGCCAAAATGATTTTGGCTAACCACTAATAATTTTGAACATTAGAAATAAAAGTTTTCACTAAATTAATTCAATATTATCATTCTCAATGTTCAGGGACATTACCAGATTTTCTACTATGCCTGGAAATGTTTAAAAATATAATTTTTGCACAAAACAAGGGTAAAGTATCGATACTTTTCCTTCATTATCGATACCAATCTAAAAATCAATACCAAAAGTGCATTATGTTTTGGAATCTTTCAAAACCAAGCTCTAGGTATCGAATCTTTACCCTTAGGTATCAATACGGGTAAATTTTTGGACAAAACACTTAGAAAATTTGCTAAAAACCCCCTACAATAATTTCAAGCCATTTCAAAGTTTAAAATCAATTCAAAATAATCCCAAATCAACCTTATTTAACATATATTCAATTAATTATGCATGTATGCATTTAGATTTTTATAATTCAATGCAAATATCACCAAGTTCTTCTTTAGACCCTAAAATAAGTACAGCTTTAATAACTTACATTTTAGTCCCTACTAATTGGAACACACTTGATTTTCTTAAGTACATGTCATTCTATTCCAAATTATTAAATATACCCTCTTGGCACTTGGAGATGTGATGAGATGGATGTCCACTACCTCAACTACGACTCTTTAAAATCACTTTACCCACGCATTGAAAATAAACGCGTTAAGTCAGTGAAGACTTAGTAAGTACCCATGATATTTAAATTCTATTAAATTTCTTAATTTCCAATATCTTATTTCTTTGTTTATATCATATTACATCTCAATTACTTATTATCATATTCATTTGTAACATTTTTAGTTATTTCACAATTTAGTCCTTAAATCCTCAAATCAATCTATAAAACTTACTATTCTTTTAATACATGTATCATGTTTCATCATTTAGTGTAAATTTTCATAATTCCTTCACTACTCTTTCACAATTTTTTTTTACATATTTAACTTACTAGTCATTGTCTTTCTTATACTTTCTCAAATACATTCAATTTACTTACATCTTCACTTTACTAATTCAATATTTTGAACATTAATCGAAGATAAACCTCTACCTTGTAACGAAAATTGTTTACCTTTTTAGCAGAGGTCCAGTAAACTAAATAGAACACTTAGGATATACAGAACTGATACAGAGGTGCATTATTATGCACTATTGAACAGAGAACACTAATGTGCTAATAATAGGAGAGCACGCTAAGGTCCCTTAATGGCATGCCACTAATATCCTAATAGTTCTAGTCTCATCTACTTGGGCAAATTATATCATGCACACATATCACTTTAACACTTTCGCATAATGCTTTTACATACTTTACAATTTAATCCTTGTAACAATAATCCATATACTTATATCTTCACTATCTTTAATACATGTAATATGTAACAGCCCGATTTTGACCTTAATCGGAAAAGTGGTTTTGGGACCACAAATCCAAGTCCAAAAAATAATTTAAAATTATTTTTCGTATTTATTATGTGTGAATTTGCTTGTGTTAAATTTTCGTGTTTTAGTTTCTTCGTTTAAGTGTCCGATTAAATAAAAGGACTTAATTGCGTAAAACGTGAAATTTGCTAATTAATGTATAAGTGCTACTTTGCAAATGGCTTTTTAATATTAGGTCCTTAAAGGGCAAATAGCCCATTTTGTAAGTAGTGGACGGCATTTAAGTGAATATATATGTTTTTATATGTTAAATTGATAAGTTAAAAATTTATATTAATAAATAATATAATATAAAGTATATATTATAATAAAATAAACATTAAAAAGGCTATGTTCATCTTTTAATGGCTTTTGACCGAAACCAAAGAAAAGAAAAAGAAAGAAATATAAGCTAGGGTATCCGGCCTTGTGTTCTTCAAATTAAGGTATGTTAATTATTCGGTTTTTGATAATTTTTATGTTTTTGAGATCGTTGCTTAGTAATCTACAAAGCCCATGCCCTAATTTTTGAAATTGGTGATGTTTTTAAAATGTGCCATTGTTGAATACTTATGTATTTTGATGTTTCTTGATAAATTATTGATGGTTGTTTATAGATATACAAGTTTTATAAAGTGATTTTTGACAAAATTGAGTATTTGGGATTAAATTAAAAAAAAAGATAGATTTTTTGTGGTTAGAAATGTGAATAAAATAAAAATATGGGCTGTTTTGATGCTATAGAAAATTTGATTATGAATGGGTATATGAAAATTTTGTGTAATTTTGCATATTTATGTATTATGGACTAAAGTGCTAAATTGTGATAGTATAAGGGTTATTTTATAAATAAGTCAAATTACATGTTTATGGATTAAATTGAATGTGTTGGTGATTAAATGGGTTGAATTTGAATTAATATAGATCAAGAGAAACAATTATCGGAATTAGATCGAGGAAAACAAAAAGTAGACAAATAGTAGACGGATTACGAGGTAAGTTCGTATAGCTAAAAATCGAACTGTTAGATATGTGTAATGAATAATTTACTAGAATTATTGGCTCTATGAATATGTTGCTGCCATTGAATTATATGATTAATTGATACAAAAAAATTATATGTTACAAGTATCTGAATACAAGTTTCATGATACATGATTATATGATTAAATATATTATATGGTACAAGAACTATTTAAGTAAAAGAGATATGGGATGAATTGGTACTTGAAAAAAAATGTTATAGATGTTATATATGTACAGGAATTCGGCTGGATAATAAACATGGCTTATGCAAACTAAGCATTTAAATATATATGTTTTAATTGAATTGAAAATATATGAATTGAGAAATTGTTATATTAAATATCGTTAATTTTGAATTTAAATTAGTTTAATATGCTGTTTTGAATTTTATAGAGTTATAATTGAGATAGTTGAATATGATTATGCATGGAAATAATATATTTAAATTTAATTCGACTGAGTTATGACATTTGAAAGTCTGTATGAACTTTATGGAATAGCTAGAATTTTCAATATATGAATTATGTATAAGATGACTTTATAACAGTGATATTCGGGCTTTGAGCCTAGCAGGCCTTGTGCCGGTGTGTGATACAGGCTTGTGCCTAGCAGGCTTTATGCCGGTGTATTAAATCTAGGCTTTGTGCCTAGCAGGCTTTATGCCGGTGTATTAAATCAGGCTTTGAGCCTAGCAGGCCTTGTGCCGGTGTGTGATACAGGCTTGTGCCCAACAGGCTTTATGCCGGTGAATTATTATAAGCTTTATGCCTAGCAGAGTTTATGCCGATATGGCATCGATATGTGATTGCATGTAAGACCACGTATGGGACGTTGGCGTTGTACGATATGTGTGATTATCCGTGTATCCTATCCAATTCCGAATGGATCAACGGGTAATTTACCGATTTGTAATATATAAAGTAAATGTTATAAGAGATATAAGAAGTACATGATATATGTTACATAATTTATATGAGATTATATGCTAAATGAAATATAAGTTACATGGACTATATGTTACAATTATAAGTGTACATGATACATAATACTTGGTATACATGATTTATATGTTATAGGAATTACATAATTTATACGAATACATGCTATACGAATTATATGAATTACATGGATATTATATTGCTACAAGAGTTATATGATTTACATGAATATATGTTATATAGGTTACATGATTTACATGAATTGACTGCTACACGAGTAGATGAATTATAAAGATGATGTGTTACATGAATTATATAAGTTACAATTCATCTTATATGAGATATTTGATGGGAATAAATGAAATGAGAGATGAATTATATATTAAATAGACATTATAAGTTTGGTTTCTTCCTTGTGAATGGATGAGCTATTGTTCTTACTGATGAATTGATATTATACGGTATAATTCTGCTATCGGTTATATGAAGGTGTTACAGGTCATTTGAATGGAAATAAATTGATATGAATATTATGTGAATTTAAATGCTTATTGTTTTTAGTCATGATGTTTTGATGAAATATGAATAGGTAATATTTATATGGTATAAGTATAGATGGCTACCAAGTATATAGTTCTTAATGAGCAAGATACTGAGTATTCAATGATAGTTTCATTGATTTGACTGAAAAGATGATGATGTGAAAATAAAAATGAGGATACAAATCAGTACAGGTATATGTGTAATACTCGACAAGTAAGTGACATTGATAAATTCATGTGATATGTGAGTAGATGTGATAAATTACGCATGAATTACATGACTATTAAGGAAATAAATATTGAATTAAATAAGGCTGGTTCAAAAGCAATCAAATTGCTTAAAATGACAAGCTAATTGTTAAATCTTTTATATAGTGCTGTTAATTATACGAGCTTACTAAGCTTATTAGCTTACCCTGTTTATTCTCTATATTTTACAGTGATTCAAATTCTCGCTCGGGTTGGAAGTCATCGAAGATTTCATCACACTATCTAGGGGGTAATTGGTATTTCTAAACTCATTGATATGGGATAATATGGCATGTATAGGCTAGTTAATAAGTTGAATTATATGGTCACTTGTGTATATGAATGAGATATGATCTGTTGTATTTTGATCAAGCTATGTGATATGGCTTGAGTGAAAATGGTTGATTTGATATAGAAGTATTATATGATGTATTCATCTTGTGATAGTTTTGTTAATTGGCATTTTGGTATAGATGATATATATACTTGAACATGTTATGCAAATGATGCTTGTAGGTACATGTCATAAGAGCTGTGAAATTGGCTTAAACCCAAGCCTGTTTTGTGCCACACGGTCAGAGCACACGAGCGTGTGACTTGACCGTGTGACCCTATTTCGTAAGTTTTCCTATATCTTTTATATGTTATTAAATTATTTCCCGTTGTGTAATTAGAATTTTATATGCTCGTTTTAGGCATGCTATGAATATGAATGCTTGATATTATTGAATTGAGATGATGTTTGATAAAAGATAAAAATTTTACTGTTCCAAACTGTGTTACAAGTCCGGTAATGCCCCTTACCTATTCCGGCGACGGTTACGGGATTGGGGTGTTACATAATATATTTCTAAATTCAATATTCATCCATAATTCACTAATAATCCTTATCATGTATTTCACATATCACTTTTATATATTTTGTAATTTAGTCATTAGCACAATATTTCGTGTAGCAATATATTTTACTTTTAATATCACATATATTTTAATTCAATACTTATTAATATTCCAAAATTTACTACAACATCAATTTTTCACATTTTAAGTGTTATACACTTCACTTTTCTATTTCTAATATAAATTTTTCTAAACTTATGATTTAACCCTTAATTTCCACAACTTAGGAAATAATTGTAGTTTGGATTACAAAATTCACATATTCTTTTATTTTCCATTATATGCTTTATTATCAATATTTCCTTGTAAACTTTTTATAACTTTCCAATTTAGTAACTTTTTTTCAAAAGTCTTTATTCATTATTAAACAATTTTTCTTTCACAACTCACTTAATTCACATAATTAATTCCACTATCTTATTTTTCACATCAAATTTCTATATATTTCACTTGTAGTATTTCTACCACATGTATTTATCAAGCCTTTCAATTTAGTCCTTATTTCCATAAATTTTCACATTTTCCCATGATTTCACTTATCTAATACTTTGTATATTTTTCACTAACACATAACCCAACTATTATACTTTTATCATAATTTCCTACTTCACATAGTAAATTATTTCACACTATTTTCATTTTTATTTACTTAATTACCACTTAGTTTACAAAGATTACATTTTAATCCTTAAATAACAAGGAAGTTCATGGGTACTTACCTCTTTTCTATCAAAATCTCTTATTTTTCTCTTCTCCTACCACTTGAAACCAAACTTTAACTTGTATTTTCTTAAATCTAACTTGATATTCTAGCTCCCCATAGTTTTCTTATTATTTTGCTCTCTTGGTGGCTATAGAAATTCTTTAAATTTCTAAGTAAAAATGGTGAATTTTTAGTGAAAGGAATAAATTATAAAGAAAAGAAAATTTTATTTATTTCTTCTTCTTCTCACGTTGAGAACATGAAAAGATGAAGAGAATTCTTCATCTTTCTTTTCTTATATACTAAGTAAAATAATAAGAAAATATAATTAAATGTCAAATCAAAATATTAATAAACTAATATTTATTTAATTAATCTAAAATATCACCAACATCTTCATTACTCTTCAAAATATCTTTCTTGCTAGATGACCATTTTGTCTCTCATGATCTTTTAAAATTACTCTATTGAATCATCACTCATTTTAATAAAATTGCGATTTAACCCCTCATACTTTTTTCACTTATTCAATTTGGTCCTAATTCATCCATTTTCCTTAGTTTCTAGATCCTTTCACCCATAAATATTTGTGTTATTGGTCCTTCAACTTTTTCATATTTATACTTTAACCCCTCAAATTTTGAGAATTTATTTTTAGACCACAAAACTTCTCATTTTTACGATTCAGTCCTTTCTTGAATTAATACATCACAATATACTTCCTAACCAAATTTTGTTGACACAACTCAAATTTTCCCTTTTTATCACTTTATTTCTTTATTTTACTGTATCAAAAATAATATCTCACTTTCTTATTGTAACAATTTTCAAAGTACTACAAAGCCAACAATAAATGAGAAAATAATTATTTCATTATCCAAACCAAGAAGTTGTAAAATTATTTTTCACATTCCACATTTCTCACATTTGATTTGAAATGACTAAAAGAAGCACCTCTCATCTCTTCAAAGTGGATGTGTCCTTGCCTCTCCCTTTTCATCTTAACTATTTTTTCTTAAAATATTGAAACAAAGCTTGAATTTATAAAATTAAAAACACAAGAGGGGTTAAATCTCAAAACTATGAATTTTTTTTGTAATTATATATATATAATTTTGATTTCATAAAATTCTCACAAAGTATTAACATAATTATTGATATAACATTATTTTATATTTGTATTATATACAAAATAATTATATTTATCTAATATAAAAATAATTTGATGTATTTATTTTTTTCAAATATATATTTAAACCATAATCATAATCAAAATATCATGTGTACAATAGTACCAAATTAAAATTAATGTATCCTAATCTAGAAATTAGGTTGCCAACTGACTTTCTGCTCCATCATTACTTCTCTGTGCCTTTGTTTCATACAATTCGTGAACAACAGGACCCAGCTTCCAGTGAAATCCTTCTTTATTGCCTCACAATTAATCCTGTGAACTGCTCTGTCACTAATGCCAAAGAAGCCCACAGGACCTGTCCTCCTTGTCGGCCTCCAATAAAAACTCAAGCTGTGAGCTTTGTTACCTTACCATTTTTCTAAGTTAATCGCCTCTCTTGGTAGTAAATTTTTATTTTTTCAAATTCGAACCCATCATTATCTACAGTTCGTTTCCAAATTATGGCAACAAGAGTTGCTCCATAAATTACTTAATAGCAGTGATATACAACAATATGGGTGAAATAAGTTTAATTGAAGGAGCTAATCCATAAAAAGAGCTCTCCATGAAGAAAATATGGACGAAACATAAACCCCCACCTCCAGAGTCCATTAAATTTTCCCAGCATTAGGAGGCCACATATGTAACCTCAAGTAGATGCAACCAAATTATCAACTAAAACTCTGCTCATTGCATGCTCTGCAGTTGCATGTTCCCTTTTATCTGAGACAGAAATTCAGGAACCAATCGAGCTTGGGGAGAGTTCAGGGTAGTCATTGACAACAGATATTTATGCAAGAGTTCCTGGTTTTGTCATGATCTTAACTGGTTTCCCAAGTTCTGATTTATCTTCCATTCTTGCAATCTCAAGAGCCTTTGCACAAACGGGAAATCCCCGATCATCCCAGGACTCCAATATCACACCAGAACCTATGCAGGTTTGTCTCTCATAGAAGGCTGCAAACTGCCCAGCGGCAAGACCTTGATCATCCTCAGATAACTGGACAACCGCAATATCGTCATTGCCATCTTCACCATGCTCCATTTTAAAATTGCAGTTATAAAAGCCAGGACCATGTCTGACCTGAAGAGTTCAGACTAGTTAAGCTAAAATTGAACCATTATACTAACGGTAAAAATATTTCCACAATTATGTTATTTCAAGTCTGTCAATGAATAAAAGATTGTTTTACCTTGCATTGGAGCTGATCAATATGGTTAGGAGGTGACCCACTAAACCACTTCAAAGAGCCAACACGAAACACACGCCTTCTTTTGTCCAACGAGAAATAATTTCTTGACACAAATACAACATTATTTTTTACATCCTTCTGAACAACATACCTGAGGGAAACATAATAGATACGGTTGGAAACAAGATCAAAAAGTAGGAAGAAATGGAATTTTCAAGTGCCTAAGATCTTAAAAATATTGGAAAGAAAATTACAACAATGTCTATCAACAAATAGTCAAAGAATACAGTGATAAGTGAAGGTTTTTCTAGAATCCTATGCTCCAGGTGAGCCCCATTACAGAATACCATCTTATTTTCAGTTTCCTACTTTAAATCCATATTCGAGCAGACCTAGCCCCTGTTTCATGATCTTATCATATGATGGGATCTCAAGTTGATAAAGCTCAGGTTGCATATTTACTTAATAGAAGCGTCTCTGTTTCAGCCAACTTGTGTTGGGATGCCCAAACAATTCGGTAGAGGAATATATTGAGTATTGATGCTAGCAAATTGAACCAACCATCAACATATGCATCTTTAAGGTGTATGCAATTAATGTTATATACAAATTATCATACAAGCTTGATTTAAAAGAATCCTTCCTTGAAACTCCAAAGTATAACAAAGGAGAAAGCACTGTTGAGCATGAGATGCTAAAGCTATTCTTCCACAAATTTGAAACAATAATTTTCATGACCCAGGATAATATGACAATGACTTACTGATAGGAAAGGTCAATAGTTATATAGCATACCAAGGTCCCCCAGGGAGACGTAGGCCTTGGCGTTGACCAATTGTGTAGAACCAAAACCCTCTATGTTTCCCAAGGAAGTCTCCTGTCTCGGCTTCTAATATGATTCCTTCCATCTCCCCAATATGCCTTGCAACAAAATCACTGAACCTTATCTATAACAAACCACCATATCCAATCAGAAAAATATTTCATATATTACTAAGAACTGTTTGGCCAATTCCAGTTATGTGCATAAAAGACCACTAGAATATTTTCTAAATTTTCCTCAATTATCTCATGTAAAGTATTTGCTTCTTCATGAACCTGTTGAAGGGCTGGACTATCAGCCCAAGCCTGAAGACCTGCCAGAAATTTGGGAGGATTGGGCAAAAATATTAAGCCCGAAAAAATGGGGTCAAACAAAAAAAAAGTAGGCCCGTTTAAAATACAGCTCAAGCTCAAGCTTCATATTCAAAGCCCAACCCAGCCTGGCCCATTTTGAAATTTCTTTTATATCATGCAATTTACATCAAATCAAATTAAATATACTATAACATAAATATTAAATAGTATGTTTAAGTTGTTTATGTTTAAAAAATTTAGAAAAGAAAGAAATATATAAGGGTAGTAATAAAATATATATAATTACTAAATATTAAATAACATAATTATATTTAAAAATAATAATAATATGGAAGGGCCTAAACAGGCTTGAGTTAGCCATTTACAAATATGGGCAGGCTGGGGCAACGTTTGAGGCCCATATTTCAAGTTGGGCCAAGTTTGGGCAACTGTGTATGGTACTGATATCATGCATAGGCCTGGCCTGACCTGACCCATGAACACCTCTAAGCAGAACTTAGGGGGAAACATGTGTTAGCTTTCCTACAAAGTACCAAATTATTATCAAAAGGGTGTAAATAACTTCAATTATATATTTCAATGAAAGATTTTAAAATGCATGCAAATGTGGTTTGAAACAGATGCTAACATTATATACCTTCCCAAGAAAGCAAATTCCTTGTGAATCCTTCCTACCTTTGTTAGGCAAGTCAAATTTAGCAGCTAGTTGGCGAACTTCATCCTGCAGATAATATGGCCGTATACAGAAGAAAATCAGAACTAAAATGCAACACAAGAACTTGCTTAAGCATAAGTAAGACCAGGAAAGTTAGGAAGCAAAAAGGAAACAACAAGAACACAGCAGGCGCCACCTTAAGTGACAAACAGACGGGAAAGTGAAAATAGCATCCCAGTTGACCAAATTGCGATCAATCTAGTGCAACTCACCTTTGAGAGACATCCAAGTGGGAAAATAAGTTGTTTGAGCTGGAACTGTGAGAGATGCGAAAGGAAGTATGTTTGATCCTTGACCTGCAAAGTTAACATTATAGACCTCAGAAAAAGCCTTTTGTAGTAACGGAACAAATCATTATACCAAACTTGTATCAACAGAATATTATATTGTTGTAATTAAAAAAACATGAATTTGCTTTGCATCTTTTACTGGTACAACAATATATATATGATTCATATGTACCAAAGGAACTAATATTCCAGTAAATCACTTCTCACATGAAAATTAAAAATGTAAAATATTTTCCTATCATGAATTTGAAGAATTGACTAATAGTTTCCATTAGGAAGTGCAAAGTTCAGATTATATCCAAAGCACGATATAGAACATTAAAAGAAATGGTAGAAAACACGTTTACAATGTAATTTGTCCAGAAAATGTTTAAGCATGGTACCAAACTCAGGTTTTCCATATCAAAGCAAATTCAACTTCAAGCACATCCCTTATCATCTATCATATGGTTTCCAGATACATCCCCAATAAGCAAAGACAAAACATGTATAGAAGCCACTTGTTGAGCATCCAGTTTATATTAGTCTAACAAGCCACTATCAAGACAGCCATCAGAATCGAAAAGAACAATTGCATAAGTACCATGTCCTGTGATAGTTGTAAGATAGAAGCCTTATTGCTTTGATCAGCAGATGGGTGAACAACATTGGCATAGTGCCCAGAAGCAATATAGTCATAATCCATATTGTAGATAGCGTCCACGAATGCACCTGAAAGCCACTATTAACATAAATGCAAAATGAACATAGCATAGATATAACTGTCACTACTACCAATTTACCGAACCCAAAAAGGAGAACAAAACACATCCAAACACCTTCTACATTAATAAATCAAAAATTCAGATGGAGTCCATACCGAATTTTATTCTTGTATTGCAAAGAACATCTGGATTTGGAGTACGGCCACATCGATACTCCTCAATAATGTAGGAAACCTGAAAGAGAGGTAACTTTTATGATAAATTGGGGCAATCAATAATTACTAAATTAAGTATAAACTTATGAGTATATTGTATTTGATAATATATTTTTATATGTTCTGATATTTTAGTGGTTTTTCTTGGGGTTTTTTTTTTCTTTTGAAATTTTTGAAATCTTAAATTTAGGGTGTTATTGATAAGTTGACTTCTAGTCCATTTTATTATATTTTAGTAAAGTCAAGTTGAAAATCCAACTCAAAAGGTTAAATACGTACCACATTATTCCAATATTCATCAGTCAAATGCACAACTTGTAAAGGAACATCAACCTGAAAACCAACATGATACTAACATTCAGTTTAAGTATTCATGCTCCAATACCATGTTAGCAAAATGCTTTTCCACAAAATTAGCGTAGACAGGCACCGGTCATGCAAGAGATTTAAATGACAGTAAAGCAGATGAAAGTGGAAGATATTTAACATATGAACAATGAGGTGAGAATAATACTAAAAAAATTTGCAAAATCATTTAGAATATAAATAAAACTCAACAAGAAAATCTACATGTCCAAAGATTTTTGAATAGTTGCATTTTATCCAACTCAGCCGTTCCACCTTCAACCAAGATAGATTTTTTCAAAAATAGAAAAGAACAATGATAAGAACTATTCTTAAAATAAAATAACCTGATCACAAACAGCCCTTGCATACTTCAAATCTTCTTCCCAGGGGCATTCTGTCCAGTAGTTCTCAAAGTCTTCCTACACAAAACCAAGCATCAGGTCGAGTCTTTTAGTTTCTAGTGGAGAGAAAAAAAAAACCTTCAAAAAGGACCTCAACTTGCATCCATACGCTTCCAATGCATTTTCCAAAACAAGCTACTACTATATCTTGACACTTAGCATGCTTTAAAGTTAAGTCCAAAAGTAAGCTACAGAAATTTTATCATGCCATTGTTGAACTTCTACTTATTTTTGTTGATTGATGATTCAAGAGACCAACACTCCTGTCAACTGTGAGGATTCATTCTTTTATTAAACGATATCTGGTCAGTTCAATTATGAAGGACATCTTCTTTCTTTCTTTCTTTTTTCCCAAAAACTAAAACGTAACTCTTTTCAACTGACAATATCATGCTATGATCTCTATCCGAAATTCAACAAATCAAGCAATGTGATGAAATTGCAGATATGTATGTATAGATGCATACTCCATAAAGATCGTGTACCAATATTTCCACTATTTTGATTAACTTGTATCCACTACTTATATCAGTTAAAGATCATCATACAATCCAAATAAATAAGCTCATGTTACCACTCAAATTAAAAAAGCGATCTGATGTAATCAAACAGTAAGAACAAACTTTCAAAAACAAAATTTGAATCATAAGGCAATCCTCATGCTACCTCCATAATGCCACATCCCATATGACAAAGTAAGTTGTAGACTCTATATACTAGGAAGTCCTGATTAAGTTTTCTATTAAACCTTCTTTTAATGGTTACATATGAAGTCGACAACCTTATACTCCTTTAATAACAATGCTCACAGAATTTTTTTTTTTCTTTTTAAAAACAATCGTAATTTTGATTATAGAAAATCAATTAAGTACCGTTCCAAAGGACAACTTTTTACCTAGACCCAATATTGACAAACAAACATAAATAAATTTATCAGCTTGTTTATACACTTGTTTTTTTCAATGCAGGACAAAGTCAGCCACCAACAGTCCAAATTATGATCACTAACAGTCCTAAACCCTAAACATAAAAATGAAGAAAAGTGTGAAAGGGGATTACTTGGAACCAAATTTTGAGATAGAAAGCAGTGCAGGAGTGACCAGCGGCATGAAGGAGACGAAGAGCGACACTGCTATCGACACCGCCGCTAAGCAGAACGGCCACTTTAAGGCGTTTATCAGGCATACAGCAGGAGAGATGGCGAGGGTAGAGTATAACGTTATTGAAAGTTGCAGCACTGTTAAGTGGAGAAACAGGTTTAGGAGGAAGAGAATAAGATGTTGGGAGAGTTTGAGGAAGTGAAGCAGTGGAAGAAGACGAGGTTGGTTTTGGGAAGTGGAAGTGAAGGAAATGAGAGGAAGGAAGCGAGACTATTGGCGTTAGCCTGGGTTTCAGTCTCAGCAATTTGGGTGAAACGATGAATTTCGCCATGTTTGGGAGGGTAAGCGTCAAAGAATAAGGAAAGAGGAAGATGAGGTTTTATTTTTTTTTATTTATGGTTAAAGTTTGACATCAGTCCCTATACTAATCACGAAATTTAGTATTAGTCCATATACTTTTTTTCAAAGGACTAAATTTTGAAATCTAAAAAGTAGAAGAATTTAATTTTTAAAAATAAAAATATAAGATCTAAATTTCAAGTTTACATAGAATATAAAAACTTATGAGACATTAAATAAAATCTCAAAATGGAGATGTAAAATTTTAATTACCAGGCGAGATAATGATTTCCCCTGGCGCCAAAATGCACCACGTGTACATGATACAACTCTTTGGTGCAGTTGAAACTAATAATAATAATTAACTTTTAGTTAAAAAATAAATACAAAGCAATAGGATTCAACGAAATTATCAAGTTTTATGATATTAGCTATTAAAATTAATAATTTCAGAAAATAACTGGCGCAATTTGAGAATTTAAACAAAATTAATATTAATTCACAAATAATGAATGAAAAAATCTTGCACCACAAGAGAAGTAAATAATAAACTAATAATTTACCACATAAAATAAATGTTGTAAGTAAGTGTTTTTAAGCGGTTCGCTTGTTTTTCAACCTACTTTTTCAGTTTTTAGAGGTTCCTTAATTTACTCTAATTATGTACCATAACAAAGAAACTCTCCCATTTAACCACTTTTCTGTTTTCTTTCTATAAGAACAACAGTTGTCAATTCACCTTACTTGATTCCATGAATTTTTAGCGGCTTACAAAAAAAGAAGGGCAAAATGTAAAATAGGTATCTCAACTTCTACACTTCTCCCAATTTGGTATATAAGGTTTTTTTTTCCAGATTGGTACCCGAATTTTTTTTCCTATCAACTAAATTGGTTTTTTTTTTTGTAACGCAATTAAATTCAAGACATGTGGCAATATAGGATTGTGACAAGTGACATTAATGATATCATGATGATGTCATAATTTAAAAATATATTAAAATACAAAATAAAATTTTTAAAAATATATTAATAATGTTCTCTCTTTATATTCTGCTAATGGTCGTCATTCTCCTTTTGTTTTCGGCTCCGGTTTCTCTTCCTGTTCTAGTTCACGGTTTGTTCTTATTCTAGTTCAGTGTGATTACGACAATAATAAAAATATTACACCACATCTCGCTATTGATAACTAGAGTTTCAATCACCGTCCGAATTGATTCTTCGACGATGGTTTGGTGAGATTGTTTAATATAATTTACATCAGGGAAAACAACAAAGAGAAAAGGCTAATCACCCATAGCCCTCTACCATCAATCATCATTTTCTCCCTCTCTCAATTGAAACTGAGCCTGCAATAATCAGCCATCTCGGTACCATCATAGCAACACCCTCCATCACCTCACCACTGAAGCAGCACCATCATTGCCCTACTCATCACCTCTAGTCAACATCCCTAACCCAACAAAACTAAATAACCCAAAATCAGTAATAAAAAAAAAAGCAAACATAGAAAGGAAAGTCAAAGGATTGTATTTTCTTTTTTTTAGCACGATGGCCCTCAATGTTACATTTTTGAGCTAAATTATTTGTTTTTCAACTGAAGATGTTGATTGGACCGTTAAAATTTATCAGTGCTAATGTGTCAATTTAACATGGACAAATTTTAAATAATGTAGCAAAAACAATGTAGTTTTAAAACATAAAATAATTATATTTATACCCTATATTTGAAATGAAAATAAAAAAAAGGCATTTAAAATAACAAAAAAAAAAGAAATAAGTTTTTAAAAGAAAATTGAACATCGACATTCTTTTGTCTCAATTGATGAATTTTGCTGCACATGGTCTCTCACCATGAAGCTGCCAATTTGGGGAAAGTTTAGTCCAATTTTCATTCCTGATAAAAAGGTATTGCAAGGATAATCAAAACTCTGCCAAAGAAAGTTAGTGGGATCAATACCATTTCGGTCCTTCAATATGAAATTTCCAAACCCAAGGAGTTGTGCAGGATTTTAATTCTGCTTTGGGTTCTAATTTTACTAAAACCTTATGGTGTCAAAATCCATTTTTGTGCATTTGATTCTTCGAGACTGGTGGTTTGGCTACTTCATGGTGGGAGACCATGTGCAGCAAAACTCATGAATTGAAACAAAAAGAACGTCGATCTTCATTTTTTTTTTAATTTTTTTTTTTCATTTCAAATTTAGGTTATAATTATTTTATGTTTCAAAACTACATCGTTTCCCATATCATTTAAAATTTGTTCATGTCAATTTGTCACATTTAAATTTTAACAGATCACTCAACATTTTTCATTAAAAAACAAGCAATTTGATCCAAAATACTGTTAAAATGCTTAAAAATAAGAACCAAAACACCAAAAGTTGTAAATGAGAGGGTCACTTTTGACGTGCCAAAAGTAAATTTTGCACATTTATTTATTTTTATATCTTTCCTTGTATTTGCTAGGTAAAAAAAAGAAAAAAAGTTACATTTTTATTCTCATAATCACTTATTTGGTCCTTTTAACTTTATAAAAAATATCATTTTAATTTTTCATTTAGTTTTTGACATTTTTTAATCTTTAAATTTATATTTTAATCAAGTCACATTTAAAATGGATGAAAAAATTAATGTTTATTAACTTTACTGACATGTTATCCATGTGGATGACACATCAGCATTTAGTTAATTTTTAAAATTAAAAAAATTAAAAAATATTCTAAAAATTTAAAAATCATTAAAATTATTTTTAAAAAGTACAAAAAAGTATTTTTTAAAATTTAATTAAATGCTAATGTGTGGTCCATGTGACAAATTTACATCTATGTCACCTCTGCAAAATTAACAAATGTTAACTTTTCCAACTATTTTGAGTTGGAAAAAAAACTTAAAAACTAAAAGAAAAGAACAATTAAATGTAAAACTAAAATAACTTTTTTTAATAAAATTGAAAGATGAAATAATTAATTATACCTTTTATTTTAATAACTAAATCTTATAATATTCATTTTGATTGAAGGATCAAGAATATTCTCATAGCCTTGTTCAAAAAACAATATTTGAGTAAATATTAAGACATCTAGAACCTCTAACTACTCCCGAAACTGTCAACTACTTCCACTTCCACCTCTACCTCCCACCTCTTCTTATTTTTCTTTAGCAAAATGTTTTCTTATTTAATATATCTTCTTCTATAAACATCATGATTAATGTTGTAAAGAAATATGATTACGTCTACTTGAATCAATTGGCTCAAACCGCAACAGTATTTAAGCAAATTATTATTATTTATTTTTGGTGGGAGATCAATTGCTTGCACATCATTGTCATGTAATTGACTCTAATTTTAACTGAAGGAATGTGTCACCTTAAGTAGGGAACATGTTCTACACATGACTTGCTTAATCTAGCGTACTTATTTCGGTGGCGACCCTACTCTTGGTTTGTGGAATTCATGCACGCTCCTCCCTCTTTCGCTTCTCTCAATTTTTCTAATCCTTCTTACCTATTTCTCTTCATATATGATTTAATAACAACTACAAACAAATATATATAATTAGAAAAAGCCTGTCGCTAGTTTCTATATAAATGGATAAGTCTCGCAAATTCTCTACAAAAAATCAAATCTATAACCCAATGCAACTGAATCTTTCCATTATTCTAAATGAAAACATTAAATTAAATAATTGATAGGTATTAAACTAGAGTGTCTTCCCCTTCTCATTCCTTTAGTTATTCTCAAATTGCTCCTTTAAAATGATATTTAAGTTAATTATTTAATCTTAATTTATAATTTATTCATTAAATATTAAGAATTGTAAACACGCGTAGACTCGTGTAACTTGAACATAAATAGAAGAAGTAATATATACTTTTTAAGTACTAATGAAAGATGGTCATCAATTTTTTAAAATCCCCCATGGTAATAAACAAATGAATGAACGTTGAGGGTAGTTTGTATATATACATATGTAACGATTATTTCAGTTCGTCAAGAAAGTTCCAAGAAATTATACCAATCCAAGATGTGTGCATTAGCTCCATTTCCGACCCCAAACTGGCCCTTAGTTAATCCCATTGGCTACGAACACAACTATATGATGTCTGAAGGCGGCAGTGAATGTTTAGAGTCATTCCTTCAATTTCCTCCACCACCACTAGAAGGAATTCCACTTGAATCTCTATCTCCTGCATCTAATTTCACCCAAACCAGTACTTCTGACCCCTGCATAGTTAAGAAACTCAACCACAATACAAGCGAACGGGACCGGCGGAAGAAGGTTAACAATATGTATTCATCCCTCCGTTCATTGCTGCCGGTAGCTGATCAAACGGTACTAATTAATTTATGTTCAATATGGTACTTATGAGTTACTTGTTTCATCCTTCATAATATCAATATGCAAACTCATTTAATATATTTGTTGGTTCAGAAGAGGTTAAGCTTTCCGGCCACAGTTTCACATGCACTGAAATATATACCAGAGCTGCAACAGCAAGTGGAGAGATTGGTTCAGAAAAAAGAAGAGCTTTTGTTAAGGATATCTGAGCAGGGTGGTGTTAAACCTAGTGAAGAAAAAGAAGAAGAGCGAAAAAGAAACAACAGGAAGCAAGGAAGGTATTTAAGTGGAGTTGGTGTTTCCATAAATAGGTTAAGTGATGGTGAAGTTGCAATTCAAATATCAATGCGGGAAGTTGACAAGAGAAGTGGATTATTATCTGAGATGTTGCAGTACTTAGAGCAACAAGGATTCCTCCTATTAAATGCTTCTTCTTTCGAGTCATTTGGAGGTGTCGTCTTCTACAATATTCACCTTCAGGTACTAATATCTATAACTTGGATTATATATATATATTGACCAAATACACAGGCGTACAAGAGTTGTTACTATTTCTGCTTTGGATTGTGCAGATGGAATTGGGAACAAGTAGGAAAATGGGATCAGAGGAAGCTTTGAGTGAGAAGATTTTGGCACTGTGTTATAATAGGGAAGAGCTGGGACTCTAAAATCTAATAGTCTTGGTTTATAGGATCAATTTCAAAATCTAAAGAATTACTTTAGTAATAATATAAAGGGCATGAGTGATCGATGTTGTCCCTGAAATCCAATTTTCTCCGAGTGGGTTTAGTGCTTTCTGTAATTGTATGGGCATGAAATCCATTTCTCCACTTGATTAATTCGATGTCCACGGAAACTGATGAACTGCTAATATACATATATTATTCAGTGATTGATCAAATTTATTTATGTTTATATTGGAAAATATTTAAAAAATGATCTATTATTCATGATATTTGATTTATTTACAGGTTAAAAAAGTTCAAAAATAAATATTAATTCAACAATTATGTAGTTAAACAATTTCAAACTTAGAAGGGAGGTTGCAGTTTACTGTATGTTTTTAATAAATTTTATTAAAAGAGTAAAAAATGAATATATTTATTTTTGTTTGGATATTAAAATTGATAAAATAAAATAAATGAATGGAAATTCTAACAAATTTTGTTTGATTAAATTATGGAAATAAAAACAATTAAAATAAATCTCTAACTTTATCTTTCTATGTAACCATAAATAATAATTAAATTATAAAAAACTACTCATAATACATGGAAATATTTTGGCTTAAAACCTCGAAAAAATGATTGTTAATCTGTAGAAAACAAATTTAAAAAATAGAAACCTAATAATCCAAAATGTAAGGCCCAATTTTTGGCCCAGGCCCATACCTTAAGATTAACAGTAAACACAAATCCAAAATAATCCATGGCCCATTATCTTTAACAGAGTCCAAAAAACGAGGCCCAATGGTCGAAAGAAATAAAGCAGAAAATAAAAAACCCTAGGGGTTTTCAGCATTGCTAGCGCCGCAACTATGCCCACCTCAGCTAGCCCTCGCGCGCAAGACACGGCCTCTCGCAACGTGCACTGATCCACGACTCCACGTCAGAGACATTAGCCATCACGCACCTACAAACGGGCAAACTAACTGTTGTAAATAGATGGCTATAAAAAGCCAAATAAAATCTGAAAAGAGGACGGTTTTTTTTTTAATAGAAAAATAGGGTATACTCAATTTCTACATACCCAAACACAAGTCAAAAAACAAAGAGAGAAATCAGAAAGGAATTTTTGAAGGTGACTTCCGATTTCGACTCTTTTCGAATCTCAGATCCGTTTCAATTCGTTTGTCTTTTCCTTTTTGTTGCATGCAAAATAGAAGGAGAGTGTGTTAAAAACCCTTTTCCGATTTTCACTAGATAGTACCACTAACCTTTTTAAAAACAAACAAGGTTTTTAAAACAAAAAAAAAAAAAGGAAGGGGAACAAGAGGGTCTTACCGTGGACTCTTCGATCGCCATCACCGGCGTCTTCGCGACGACCCTGCTACGATGAGGGGTTCGCCTGAGCAGAGAGCATGGGGGCGGCGTTTGGTTTTTTTTTTTTTTTTTCCTTCCTTTGCTTTTGGGAAATGTTCTGGAAAGGGAAGATTTTTTTTTTTGTTCTTGAATTAAAAAAAAAAAGGAAAAGCGGTTTGGTTTTTTAAAAAATGACAGAATGCCTTTTAACTTTTTTGGAGGGTTTTAAACGACATTAAATGGGGTTGTTTGGGGAAATGAGAAACCATGCTTAAAAGGGGAATTTATGCATCTGGTCCTCCTTCTTCGCGCTACCATTTAATTGCATCCTTTTTTTAGCTTTTATATTTTTTAAATTGGCCTCAAATATTCTGTTTTTAACCCGATTTGGTCCTTTTCTGTTTATTTTGCTATTTTACCACTAAATTAATTATTTCTAAATATTTATTTTATTACCATTTGTTTATATGTATATTATTCTTATGGCATGTTCTTTATATTATCATTATTCTTAATATTATTGTTTACTTAATTTTTTTTCCCTCATTATTATTTTAGCCTTAATCTTCCTATTATATTTACTACTGTATATTATTGTTTACCTTAAATTTTTATTTTTAAAATCATATATGATACCTATCATATCTATTATTCTACTGCCATTAATGTTATTGTTTTAGTATTATAGTTATGTATTTTACTA
Organism: Gossypium australe; assembly: GCA_005393395.2. Classification (NCBI taxonomy): domain Eukaryota; kingdom Viridiplantae; phylum Streptophyta; class Magnoliopsida; order Malvales; family Malvaceae; genus Gossypium; species Gossypium australe. Next base: position 9,331,445 of record CM016626.1, read on the forward strand.
TTACTACTATTATTTTTATTATCCCTATTATTTTACATCTATATATTATTATTACTATATTATATTTATTATTGTTATATTAGTGTTGTATCATCTTATTACTATTTTTTTTCCTTTACTTTTATTATTATTTTTCTATGTTTTATTACTATTACTAGTGTCATTATTATCATTCTATTGTTTATCTTATTTTCTTTTACCACATCTCTTCAAACTCATAAAAATGTTTTCTTAAAAATAAAGGCAATATTTGGTGGTTGGAAATTCGAGGAATCGTGCCCTAACGCGCTGGGTTGTGGTTTCTGTTTGGCCAAATCATTAAATATCCTTTAAAATTGTGTCTGTTTTTTAAACAAGGCAATGTTTTATGTTTTGGAAATTCAAGGAATCGTGCCCTAACGTGCTGGGTTGTGGTTTCTGTTTGGCCAAATCATTAAATATCCTTTAAAATTGTGTCCGTTTTTTAAAACAAGGCAATGTTTCATGTTTTGGAAAATCAAGGAATCGTGTCCTAACGTGCTAGGTTGTGGTTTCTGTTTGGCCAAATCATTAAATATCCTTTAAAATTGCGTCTGTTTTTTAGAATTAAAAGCAAGGCAATATTTCATGTTTGAGAATTTGAAGGATCGTGCCCTAACGTGCTGGGTGTCGGTTCTTTCATTTGGCCAAATGATGAAATACCCTTTTTAAAATGACAATGCATGAATCTTGAAAATCATGAAATGATCTTCGTTGGTTTCGAAGGTCTGAAATATCGTATCCTAAAGTGCTGGACGTGATATTTCATCCTTCCGGAACAAGAGAATTTCGATATCCAAATTCGAATTACCCAAACATTTTCCAAATGATCCATATTTTAAAATCTTTTTCAATTTTCAATATTAGGACATTAATCAATCAATAAGGTACCAATTTTGGGCGTTGCGAGGGTGCTAATCCTTCCTCGTGCATAACTGACTCCCGAACCCGTTTTCTTAAAATCCGTAGACCAAAACATTTTCAAAAGTGGCCCAATCACACTTAAAAAAAAAGATTGGTGGCGACTCCGTTTTTCTTCTAAAGTCGGCCCGTTTTCAAACAAACAAATAGTTTCGATAGCTTGGCGACTCCACTGGGGATCAATAAGAGAGTCAAGCCGTAGAATTGATCGATTAATGTCCTTTTATCGAAAATAATTTTTTTTATTTCGTTTCTTCCATCGCATTTGTTTGGGTCGTGTCATATGTTTTTTACATTTTAAGTGTCTAGGATACATTTGCATCATATTGCATGACCTTAGTGGTCACACTTTTAAGTGAGAGTGAGAAGCTACTCCTTCGTGAGGTTTTCACCTCCGTGCAGGATAGTGGACCGCTTTCGGGATACATCTGTACCTATGTCTTCGTGAGGTTTTCACCTCCGTGCAGCCATAGGGAAATGTATTCCCCTAAACTGAACTCAGTCCGTAGGAGCCTATAATGGGTGAGGATCGAGGAATCTGTTGGTTCAGGTACCCTTACTTTAGAGCCAAACCGCATATAGTGAGCCCTAGGAACTTACCCTAGGTAGAGCTACTCCATACCTTAGCGATCTCCCCAGATAGGTGCTGTATTATTTCACGCATGCCTTGAATTTTGTTGTTGCTACATGACACTAACTTGTTGCATTTTATGGTAATTGCATGTCATTTCGTTTTTTTTAAAGAGGTGTCGACTTACGTTTGGTTTCTAATTTAGGAAGGCTTATTATGGAGAACAGATTTCCTGATAAAGTAGAGGATAATGCGGCAATCCGAATATGGTCAGAGCAGACTCAATTAGGAAAAGGGGACAGTCTAGCCGAGGGATATACGTCGGAGTTATGTAATTACACCCGCATCAGTGTGACGCAAAATGATCTTAGGGAATTGAAAGAAATATGGAACCAGTGGGATGAAGAGACTAAGCAGTCGTTTTATGGGAATTATGGGGATTTGCCTCATCTACTCGACATCAATATAGATGAGCATTTATTCCGGGCCCTTACCCAGTATTGGAATTCCGCCTATAGTCGTTTTACCTTCGGGGAGGTAGATTTGGTACCCACTTTAGAAGAATATACGGCTTTACTCCGCTGCCCAAATGTCCAAGGTGACAAGGTTTATATTAAAGCTGCCTATGGCCCAACCTTTTTAAAGAGGATGATGAATATTACAAGGATGAGTGAACAGTGGGTTACAGCGAGGATCAAGCAAAAAGGTGACTGCAAGTGCATCCCATGGAGGATTTTGAAGGATTTGATTTTAGTACATCCTGATGCGAAGAAGAGAGTTGACGTTTTTGCTTTGAGTATCTATGGTTTAATGGTTTTCCCTAGAGCATTAGGATATGTAGACGAATCGGTCTCGGATCTCTTCGACCGACTTGATAGAGGGGTCACACCTGTTCCTGCAATATTGGCCGAGACATTCGGGTCCTTGAATGCATGCAGGAGAGCTGGTGAGGGCAGATTTATAGGGTGTGCACAGTTATTATTAGCTTGGTTCCATAGCCATTTTTGGAGAGTGGATAAAGTTTCTTGTCGGGTTTTTTTTAAGAATTACTCACCGCTAAAGGAGTTAGCAGCCACACCCAGAAAGGACGACGTATCAAAAGAGAATTGGGTCGCACTTCTTAGAAATCTCAAGGAAGAGGATGTTGAGTGGAGAGCACCTTGGTTGGTTCCTGATGAAATTCTTTACCGGTGTGGAAGTTACGATTGGGTTCCTCTACCGGGAATTTGGGGAGCCGTGGGGTACGCTCATTTGTTTGTGTTGAGGCAGTATAGATCAAAACAGTTCATACCGGCAACATTTGGGCTAGCTCAGTCTGATTTTTCATATAGGGATGATCATTATAAGAAGAAGGTTCGAGAGATTTCTGATGCTTGGAAACAGACTCGCCGAATGAAAAGAGTTGCTGTAGGTCCGATGGCAACCCTCGAGTATAATGCATGGCAGAATAGGAGAATCGATGATAATGTCTCCAGACTGACACAGGATGGTGCTGTAACACCCCTAACCCCGAACCATCGCCGGAACAGGGTTACGAGGCATTACCGGACATATCAGACAATTTGCAAATATAAATTTTGTTTAATATAAATTTCGGCAGCATTTCTGCTTATTAATATATAAAACCCCCTGTAAAATAAATCGTATTCATTTCAATAAATAACCAATTTAACCAATTCATTTGATAAATTCATTTTCTATTCTAAATACCTTCTAATCAAACTCAATCAATATAATATCAACTTAAATTTATCAAAATATTAGTTAGATTAAAATAAATATACTCCTTTCATTATAATTCTTAAACTTGTAATACTAATATTTTTAACCATTTACATTCAAAACATAATAACATTTATACACAACCTACGTACATGCCACATTATAAAAAGGAAATATACATCACCAAAGGTTTGCTGAAGTCGGGTCTGGCTTCGGATACTGGTTCAGTATTTGACTTCTACAACCTGCGCACGGAAGCAACCGTACGCTGAGTATACATATACTCAGTGGTATTACCATAATTCAAATTATAAACATAATAATCATATCATTAAATCATATAACTTTAATTTTACTAAACCAATTCAACATAAGTTTGTCATTCCCAATATATTCATACAATTTCAATTTTTGCTATTCAACAATTGAAACAATACACAATCAGGTTAAGCTACTATCCATTTCTTGAACCAATGGTTCATACTTTCCATTTTCATACTCATATTCCAATCACATTTTTCAGTTCATGTTCTATTTTCGCATTTCTTTCAATGGCTCAACCATTTCATTTTATTCAATTTAACCTTTTCCTTATTTACCCCTATTAACAGACTCGGACCTTAACGGATACACGGATTCCAACCCAACACTCCAGTACGGCACAATGTGCCTTAACGGTAACAGTATACGACACACAAAGTGTCGAATCGGTAACAGTAACAATATCAGTATTCAACACACAAAGTGCTGAACCTGTAACGGTAACAGTAACAGTATACGACACACAAAGTGTCGAATCGGTAACAGTAACAGTAACAGTAGTCGGCACGTAAGTGCCTGATCAGTAAGCCGGCAAAATCCCGTACTCTTCCATGTCCTATGGCATGCCAATTATATCCGACTCAGCCCGACTAGTTAATAGGGTATTTCAGTTCTCAATTTCATTTTCATTTTCATAATAAATTCAATTTCAATATTAATTACACTTTTCCATTTCAAACCACATACAATTCAATTTCAATACATATTCATCATTCAACTCAATTTCCATTCAATTCAATAAAAACACTTACCTTATAATTTACTTACCATATCCATAAATTAATCTAATATTTAATGAATAAATAAATAGCTTGAATTATAGTAATACAAACCCGAATTTGCTTGATCATTCCTCGGTAACCTTCTCCTTTCCTTTATGGGTTGATGCCTCGAGTTCCTTTTTAGCTTTTAAAGTTTAAAACCTTGAATCTTTAGTTTTTCCTTTTTCCTTCTTTTTCTTCTTTCTTTCCTGCTTGTTTCGTATGCTCTCTGTTCTTTTCTGTTCTTCTTTGTTTCTTTTTTTTTTTTATTATTTCATTTACTATTTACTTTATTATATAATATAATATTATATTAATATAATTATTTAATAATATTAATAATATATTTTAACACATAAAATCTCAGATTTTTTTAAGCTTATGCCGCCTCAACTTATGCTAAATGGCATAATTGCCATTTTGGTCCTTTTTATTTTCTTTTAATCTACAATTAGACTTTTACTCCTTATTCAATTTGATCCTTTTTCCTAATTACTCTCAATTAAGCTAAATTCACTAAATAAAAATCTAATTAAGCACACTACTAGACTCATAATTACTCCTAATGATTATTTACTAACTCGATTTACTAAGACAGAGGCCCGATAACACATTTTTTTTTTTCTGGTGCCCACGGATTTCGGGTCGTTACATTTCTCCCCCCTTAATAAATTTCGTCCTCGAAATTCACCTGAGAATAGATGAGGATACTGTGTTCTCATAGTTTCTTCCGGTTCCCAAGTTGCTTCTTGAAGAATCATCTTCTTTAATTCAGAAGTAGTTGGAACACAAATCCGATTTTGAAACCTCAAACAATTATGTTCATCAATACTAAAATTTTCGACTGTACCATTCTGAACCATTTCTCTTTTCTTTAATAATTTGACATCTTCCATCTGAGCTGCTTTAATCTGCTCTAACATCATTGGCTTAACCTTTAACTCAGCTAACAAGCTTCCATCATCATTAACACTAAGCCGAGCAAACATTGCTCGTAATTCAATCGCAGCTTTCCTGCTCAATGCATCAGCTACCACATTTGCTTTTCCTGGATGATAATCTATAACACAATCATAATCTTTTAGAAGCTCGATCCACCGTCTTTGCCTTAAATTTAAATCTTTCTGTGACAGCAGATATTTGAGACTTTTATGATCTGTGTAAATGTAACATTTCTCGCCATAAAGATAATGTCTCCAAATCTTTAAAGCAAAAATTACTGCAGCTAGCTCCAAGTCATGTGTCGGGTAATTACGTTCATGCGGCTTCAACTGTCTAGATGCATATGCAATAACCTTTCCATTTTGCATCAATACACAACCCAAACCACTCAAAGAAGCATCACTGTACACAATAAAATCTTTTCCCGACTCTGGTAATGTTAATACCGGTGCCTCTGTCAACATTTGCTTCAAAGTCTCAAAACTATTCTGGCACTGATCATCCCAGATAAAAGGAACATTCTTCTGTAGTAGTTTAGTCATCGGCATTGCTATTTTCGAGAATCCATTTACAAATCTTCGATAATATCCAGCCAAACCGAGAAAACTACATACCTCAGACACATTCTTTGGCACTTTCCACTGAACAATTGCTTCGATCTTCTTCGGGTCAACTCTAATCCCATCAGCAGATACCACATGTCCTAAAAATACCACTTCAGACAACCAGAATTCACATTTACTTAATTTCCCATACAACTGTTTTTCCCGCAGAATCTGTAAAACCTTTCGAAGATGCTGATCATGTTCTGCCTCTGTTTTTGAATATACCAATATATCATCAATAAAAACCACCACAAACTGATCTAGATACGGCTGGAAAATGCGATTCATCAAATCCATAAAAGCAGCTGGAGCATTGGTCAATCCAAACGGCATCACCAAAAATTCATAATGGCCATAACGAGTACGGAAGGCAGTCTTAGGCACATCACTTTCCTTCACCTTCAGCTGATAATACCCGGATCTCAAATCAATTTTAGAAAATACTGAAGCTCCCTTAAGCTGATCAAACAAGTCGTCTATACGAGGCAAAGGATACCGGTTTTTGATCGTCACTTTGTTCAACTGTCGATAATCAATGCACAACCGCATAGAACCATCTTTCTTTTTAACAAACAATACTGGAGCTCCCCAAGGTGAAATACTCGGTCGGATAAATCCTCGATCTAATAAATCCTGTAACTGCACCTTCAACTCTTTCAATTCAGTAGGCGACATTCGGTACGGAGGTATAGAAATTGGTGCTGTACCTGGATACACCTCAATAGCAAATTCAACCTCTCTATCAGGTGGTAAACCCGGTAGTTCTTCTGGAAATACATCTGGAAACTCGCATACAGTCCTAATCTGGCTACATTGGCTTCCCACTGAATCAGAATTAATAACATATGCCAAATACGCTGAACAACCCTGCTGTAATAACTTGTTAGCTTTTGTAGCTGAAATGATACGTGTCGAACCACTGGTACGGATGCCATTCACTTCAATTCTGTCCCCATTTTCTGCCTGAATACTAAACCTCTTTTTGTAGCAATCCAAAACTACCCCATGTTCAGATAACCAATCCATACCCAAAATGATATCAAAATCGCCAAAAGGCATGATCAGCAAATCCACAGGAAACATTTTATCATGTATTATTAACGGGCACCTCCGGCATACTCTGTCTACTAACACTGTTTGTCCCAAAGGGCTAGACACCTCTATGAAAACTCTAGACATTTCAGATTCTAACTTCCCCGATTCAACTAATTTTAAATTAATATATGAATGTGATGAACCCGGGTCAATTAAAGCATAAATAGGCTCAGAATACAATAAAAATATACCTGTCACCACATCGTGAGCGTTGCCTTCTTCACGGGTCCGAACTACGTATGCTCTGGCTGGTGCTCTAGCCTCTGACTGTTGTGTAGCTATATCACTGCCTCTACTAGCTCCTCCTCTCCTCGAAACAAAACCTCCTCTAGACATTCCTCTACCTCTGGCAGTCGATACTGATCTCTGAGATGTGGTAGGTGTACTACTCTGAGTTTTCGAACAATCTTTAATAAAGTGTTCAGTAGAGCCACAACGAAAACATCCTCCAATTTTCTTCCAGCATTCACCAAAATGTCTTTTTCCACAATAGTTACATTCAGGATATTCATTTTCCCGGGGTGGAGCTTTTACACTATCGGTGGAAATAGTAATCTGTTTTCCTCTGTTTCCGTCACCTCTATCAGATCGAAAGCTTGATCTCCAACCACCTCTGAATTCTCTAGATCTCTTTGGTAGTGGATTTGAACTAGTTGCTCCTACTCGTTTCCTGGTCAATCCAACTGTTTCTGACTTTTTATCAAATCCCAAGACTTGCTCTATCATTTTGGCCCGTTCGATCAAATCAACAAATTCAGTAATTCGCTGGGACACTAATTGTAGTTTTATTTCATCTCTTAATCCCCGTAAAAACCGTTTACAACTATCAGCCTCTGTTGGAATATATTCTGAAGCATACCTGCTCAATCTAGTAAACTCTCGATCATAATCCAATACTGACATATTACCCTGTTTCAACATTAAAAACTCTTGCTTTTTCTCTTCAATATACATTTCCCCAATATACTTCTTTTGAAATTCTTTTTGAAACAAATCCCAGGTTACCTGATCATCCGGTAAATGTCTAACAACAGATTCCCACCAGAGATATGCTTCCCCTTGTAACAATGATACAGCACATATCAGATTCTCTCGGGGGGTGCAATCTAATTGTTGCAAAACTCTTTTTGTTGATTCTATCCAATTCTCAGCAATAGACGGATCAAGACCTCTTAGTCCCGAAAACTCCGTGGCACCATATTTTCTTAACTCTTTAATCGGGGCCCGTCTAACCGTAGGTACTGATGTAGTAGCAGGTACAGTTTCCGCTACATGTTGCAATGCATCGGCTATAGCTCTTAACAGTTGTGAGTTATCTCTTTCTCTTCTTACATTAGGAGGTTGGTTATTTAACGGATTTACAGTAGGTGTAACAGATTCAGTTTCTTCAATTTCTCGATTTCCAGTATGCATTTCCTGTTCAACATCATACATTCTTTCGTCTGACATTTTATCTATAAAACAAAATCAAATAAATATATATGTCAGCATCCAAAAACCCGACTCAGCTTCGACTCAATAGTGGCATGTACTTCTAGACTCACTTTCGAGCCCGATTTAGCCCGAGAATCGACTAAACCTGATAGCTCTGATACCAATAAATGTAACACCCCTAACCCCGAACCATCGCCGGAACAGGGTTACGAGGCATTACCGGACATATCAGACAATTTGCAAATATAAATTTTGTTTAATATAAATTTCGGCAGCATTTCTGCTTATTAATATATAAAACCCCTGTAAAATAAATCGTATTCATTTCAATAAATAACCAATTTAACCAATTCATTTGATAAATTCATTTTCTATTCTAAATACCTTCTAATCAAACTCAATCAATATAATATCAACTTAAATTTATCAAAATATTAGTTAGATTAAAATAAATATACTCCTTTCATTATAATTCTTAAACTTGTAATACTAATATTTTTAACCATTTACATTCAAAACATAATAACATTTATACACAACCTACGTACATGCCACATTATAAAAAGGAAATATACATCACCAAAGGTTTGCTGAAGTCGGGTCTGGCTTCGGATACTGGTTCAGTATTTGACTTCTACAACCTGCGCACGGAAGCAACCGTACGCTGAGTATACATATACTCAGTGGTATTACCATAATTCAAATTATAAACATAATAATCATATCATTAAATCATATAACTTTAATTTTACTAAACCAATTCAACATAAGTTTGTCATTCCCAATATATTCATACAATTTCAATTTTTGCTATTCAACAATTGAAACAATACACAATCAGGTTAAGCTACTATCCATTTCTTGAACCAATGGTTCATACTTTCCATTTTCATACTCATATTCCAATCACATTTTTCAGTTCATGTTCTATTTTCGCATTTCTTTCAATGGCTCAACCATTTCATTTTATTCAATTTAACCTTTTCCTTATTTACCCCTATTAACAGACTCGGACCTTAACGGATACACGGATTCCAACCCAACACTCCAGTACGGCACAATGTGCCTTAACGGTAACAGTATACGACACACAAAGTGTCGAATCGGTAACAGTAACAATATCAGTATTCAACACACAAAGTGCTGAACCTGTAACGGTAACAGTAACAGTATACGACACACAAAGTGTCGAATCGGTAACAGTAACAGTAACAGTAGTCGGCACGTAAGTGCCTGATCAGTAAGCCGGCAAAATCCCGTACTCTTCCATGTCCTATGGCATGCCAATTATATCCGACTCAGCCCGACTAGTTAATAGGGTATTTCAGTTCTCAATTTCATTTTCATTTTCATAATAAATTCAATTTCAATATTAATTACACTTTTCCATTTCAAACCACATACAATTCAATTTCAATACATATTCATCATTCAACTCAATTTCCATTCAATTCAATAAAAACACTTACCTTATAATTTACTTACCATATCCATAAATTAATCTAATATTTAATGAATAAATAAATAGCTTGAATTATAGTAATACAAACCCGAATTTGCTTGATCATTCCTCGGTAACCTTCTCCTTTCCTTTATGGGTTGATGCCTCGAGTTCCTTTTTAGCTTTTAAAGTTTAAAACCTTGAATCTTTAGTTTTTCCTTTTTCCTTCTTTTTCTTCTTTCTTTCCTGCTTGTTTCGTATGCTCTCTGTTCTTTTCTGTTCTTCTTTGTTTCTTTTTTTTTTATTATTTCATTTACTATTTACTTTATTATATAATATAATATTATATTAATATAATTATTTAATAATATTAATAATATATTTTAACACATAAAATCTCAGATTTTTTTTAAGCTTATGCCGCCTCAACTTATGCTAAATGGCATAATTGCCATTTTGGTCCTTTTTATTTTCTTTTAATCTACAATTAGACTTTTACTCCTTATTCAATTTGATCCTTTTTCCTAATTACTCTCAATTAAGCTAAATTCACTAAATAAAAATCTAATTAAGCACACTACTAGACTCATAATTACTCCTAATGATTATTTACTAACTCGATTTACTAAGACAGAGGCCCGATAACACATTTTTTTTTTTCTGGTGCCCACGGATTTCGGGTCGTTACAGGTGCTCGACCAATAGAGAAATATTTGCAAGTAGTTCCTTTTGAGTTGGAAATCATAAAACAAGACTTTGAAAGTAAAACCTCAGAGTTAGGGAAAAAGGTAGAACAACTGGAAAAGGAAAAAATGAATTTAAGGTTAGATATTGATATGCAGAAATCAGAGGCTGAGAAGTTGAGGAAAGGAAAAAGGAAGGCCGAAGAAGATTTGGACAGCTTGAAGACCGACTACAAAAAGTTGCATTTGTCCATGAGGACTGCTGGGTTGGGTAAAACCACAGAACAATGGCGTCAGAAAGTTCATGAGGAGAAGGCCAAGGTTGATCAATAGAAGAAGAGATTCCATGAGGCTCAAGCACAAAAGGATGCCTTGAAAAAGACTGTGGGTGAGAGCCAAAGTGAAAATAAAATGCTAAGGGCTCGAGTAGCAGAATTAGAGAAGGCATTGTGTCAAAGTCGCGACTCTACGATGAAGTTGGAATCAAGCCTAAGCCAGATTGGAGAGTTGAAAGGAAAGGTGATGGAGCTCGAATCGGTGCTGCAAAACAGTGAGCTCCGAATCTAGTTATTAGTGGCAGATAACCAGCGATGGAAAGAACAATTTCAACGATCTCAGAACCAAGTCAGAGAAAGAGGCTACCTTATGGGCGAAGCTGTGGCCCAGATACGAGAAGTGGCTGATCATTTACAAACCTTAGCGGTTCAGGCTGATGTGTTAAGTATAGTATATGAGTCAAAGTCAGACCAGGGTCGAGAGTTAGCTTCGCTTCTTGAGAAAGTTAAAACTTTGGGCATAAGGGCTAGGTCGTATATGTGACTCTGTTTTATGTAAAGGATTTTATTTTTTTCAATAAGTATTCTAAAAGAAATTGAATCAAAATCGACTCATCTTATTTTTGCATTCATACATTTGCATTGCATTTCATGCATTTGCATTGCATCATATCATTTGCATTAAATATCATAAGATAACCATATTAACTAGAGGTCGTATTATAGTTATCCTGGAACACCGCTACTACACCCGGAAAAAAACAAAAGCTATGGATCAAAGAATAGAAAAGTTAGAGCAGATGCAGAAAGAGATGCACGACCAATTGCAGGCCCAGATGCAAGAACAGTTGGCTAAAATCCAACAGGACATGAGGGATCAGGTGTTGGAGTCACAGAGGAGTATGATGAGCCAGTTAACGCATTTGTTGACTTGAGAGCAAGATAAAGGAAAGGGCCTCATGGGCGATGTTGGAGATGAAAATAAAAATTCTGCTTATCTTCCAAGCTTAGCCCCGAAAATTCTCAAGCACAACCACCGAGAGTGTCTGTCAATATCAGACCTCAGTACCAATCTGATACCCCAGCACCGGTAAATTTCCCTGTAGGCTCGAGCTCCAACCCGAAAGGTAACCTGACAAAGCCAATGGTCCCTGATTTCGATGATGCAGCAGAAGAGGAAAAGACGAGGGTAGAACTCCCAAAAGAGTTTGAGAATTGCTGCAAATGGCTGGAGGAGAAGTTTAAAGCATTGGAAAGTACTGATTATCAATGTGAGGTGGATGCTAGGAAGCTGAGTCTAGTTCCAAATCTGGTACTTCCTCCGAAGTTCAAGATGCCGGAGTTTGAAAAGTACAATGGGACTAGCTGCCCTGAGGCCCATATTACCATGTTTTGTCAGAGAATGACGGGATATGTCAACAACGACCAGTTGTTGATTCACTGTTTCCAGGATAGTCTGACTGGGGCTGCAGTGAAATGGTACAACCAGCTGAGTTGTACACAAATCAAATCGTGGAAGAACTTAGCACAGGCCTTCATGAAGCATTACGGCCACGTAACTGATATAGCGCCTGATAGAATCACACTGCAAAATATGAAAAAGAAGTCGGGCGAGAGTTTTAGGAAATATGCCCAGAGGTGGAGGGAAGTCGTTACACAAGTCCAACCACCACTGCTGGAGAAGGAAATGACCATGCTGTTTGTTAATACCCTAAGAGCACCTTTTATCAATCATATGTTGGGGAGCGCGTCCAAGAGTTTCGCGGACATAGTGATGTCTGGCGAAATAATAGAGAACACGATAAGGTGTGGGAAAATAGAAGCTGGGGAGAGTATGAAAAGATCAGCTCCCAGGAAAAGGGAGAATAAAGTGAGTAATGTAAGCTCGGGTTATCCCAGACCCATTACTGTTAATCAACCGAGAGCAGTAACCCTGGGCCAGTAGGCCCCACCAAGACAAGAGCCCAACACGAGGCAGAAGACTGAGAAGTTGCAGTTTACTCCCATACCTGTGACGTATAGGGAGTTGTATAAAACTTCGTTCGACGCGCACGCCGTAACCCCGTTCTACTTAAAGCTATTGCAACCTCCGTATCCTAAGTGGTATGACACAAACGCTCAATGTGAATACCATGCGGATGTAGTAGGTCATTCGATAGAAAATTGTACTTCATTCAAAAAGCTAGTCAAGAGACTTATCAAAGTGGGGGTGGTAGAGTTCAATGACGCTCCTGGGGGAGGAAATCCGTTACCCAATCATACGGATAATGGGGTAAATGCGATAGTTGAGAACAGGGGGAGGAGAACCAAATAGGAAGTTGCTGAGGTCAGAACCCCATTGAGGGAAGTTTGGAAAGCAATGCAGAAAATGGGGTTAGTTCTGCAAGAGAATGTGAGCAGATCTCAAGATACAAGGAACTACTGTGAGTTCCACGACAAAGAGGGCCATGAAATCCAGCAATGTAACGAATTCAGAGCCCTAGTACAAGGGCTAATGGATAATAAAGAGTTGGAGTTCTTTGACTTGGTGGAAGGAGAGGGCGTATGTTCCACAGAAGGATGGTCTGCAGAAAGGATCCCTAAAGTCAATCACCCAATAGTGATTATCACACGGCCAGGGGTCGACCAGGCCGGAGTGAAAATAGCACCGAGGGTTGAAATTAAAAAACCAGTGACCTCTCCTTATAAGGATACACTGAGGGTCGTAATCAGAAAACCCGTAACTTCTCCTTATAGGGATACATCGAGGATTGTAATTCAAAAACCCGAGACTTTTCCTTATAAGGATGACAAGAGGGTACCTTGGAATTACAATTGCACTGTGACAGCTTCCGGGAAGGAGAGTTTGGCCAGCCCACCCAACTCAGAAGCTGAGTCCTCTATGATGAGAAGGGGAGACGAGGACAGGGCCATTGGTTAATGAACCAGTAACAGAGAATGAAGCTGGAGAGTTTTTGAAGTTCCTGAAACATAGTGAGTACAGTATTGTGGAACAATTATGCCAGCAGTCGGCATGCATATCAGTAATGGCCTTACTCTTAAATTTAGATGTACACCGTAGCGCGCTGATGAAGGTGTTGAACGAAACATATGTCGCTAGAGACATTTCAGTAAATAAAATGGACCGCCTTGTTAGTAACATAAGCGCAGACAATTTCATCTCTTTCAGTGACGATGAAATTCCACCAGGTGGCATTAGATCTACCAAAGCTTTACACATCACTACCCGATGCAAAGGGTATACATTACCGGGGGTATTAATCGACAACGGGTCAGCACTGAATGTCTTGCCCCTGTCAACACTGAACAGGTTACCTATAGACAGCTCTCACATGAAAACATGCCAAAATATAGTGAGAGCATTCGACGGCACCGAGAGAAAAGTGATGGGAAGGATTGAGATACCCCTCCTAATTGGGCCAAACACGTACGAGGTAGATTTTCTCGTGATGGACATTAAGCCTTCTTATAATTGTTTATTGGGGAGGCCGCGGATCCACTCAGCGGGAGCTGTACCATCGTCATTGCACCAAAAGTTGAAGTTGGTGACAGAGGGCCGGTTGATAACCATAAATGCGAAGGAGGATATCATCGCATCCGTTACTAGCAACGCGCCGTATATAGAGAATGATACTGAGGTGATAGAGTATGCCTTCCGATCACTGGAGTTTGTAAATGCGACTTTCATCAGTGAAGGTGGCAAGGTCCCGGTGCCAAAAATCTTTGAAGCCACAATGATGGGCCTACAGCTGACAATTGGAAAAGGAGCATTGCCTGGGAAGGGACTCGGAAAATACCTTCAGGGCCCGGTTAAAATGCCAGGATTGGTTGACAAACATAATCGCTTTGGTCTAGGGTATAGGCCAGATGCCGGACATAGAAAGGAGGAGCTGGAAAGGAAACGTGAAAGACGAAGGGCACGACTGAATGGTGCAGAGATTGAGTGGGGTTTAATGACCTTTCCCCATATATCTAATGCATTCGTGTCAGGAGGAATTATCCATTCAGGATTGGAGAACGTGAATAAGGAAACAGCTGAGGATATGATGGGAGCTTTGAACATTAATACTGTGTCTGAAGAAAGTTCAAGGAGAGGAAACTTGGCGGGTATTTGCCCCTACGAGCCTGGAAGTGCTTTGGACAACTGGACTGCGGAAGAAATTCCTGTAGTTTTTAGGACTAAAACAGAGTAATGTTCAAAACACATTTGTTGTTTCAAGCCTAGGAACAATAAGAATCTTTTGTGAAATAGGCTCATGTTCAAGCATCGTTATTTTCAATAAAAGTGCATTTCTCTTTCATACCGTGCAGTTATTCTTTTACTTCTGTTCCAATCCATCCATAACCATAACGCATAAATAATCTATTCTTAAATTCATTTCATTGAATATTCTTTCGTACCTACCATAGGTCCCCAGATGTCGATAGCATGAGCAATGCTGTTACGGACCTAGAATTCCCCTGTGAACGAGACATGGGTTTAGAGGGATCTCAAGATTTTGTAGATGACGGAGATTGTAGTGTATCCCTGGATTTGTTGAGGATGGTAAAACAGGAAGAAAAGCTGATTCTGCCTCATAAAGAGACAATTGAGAATGTGACTCTGGAGGAAGGGAAAGAGGTGAAAATTGGAATCCTTATCACCAAGGAAACAAGGCAGGACCTCATTAGACTTCTGTTAGAATTCAAAGATGTCTTCGCGTGGTCATATCAGGACATGCCTGGGTTGAGAACTGATATTGCGGTACATTGTATCCCCATAAAGGAAGAATGCAAACCGGTTCAACAAAAGCTCCGAAGGATGAGACCCGATGTTGCGGTGAAAATTAGAGAGGGGGTCAAGAAGTAATTTGACGCTGGGTTCTTACGAGTTGTGAATTACTCGGAATGGGTAGCCAACGTCGTCTCTGTTCCTAAGAAGGATGGAAAAGTACGGATGTGTGTCGACTACAGAGACTTAAACAAGGCTAGCCCAAAGGACAACTTCCTACTGCCTCACATCGACACATTGGTGGATAACACGACAGGTTATTTGTTGTTCTCTTTCATAGATGGTTTTTCTGGATACAACCAGATCAAGATGCATCCCGAAGACATGGCAAAAACCACATTCGTAACCTTGTGGGGGACTTTTTGCTACAAGGTGATGTTATTTGGGTTAAAAAATGCGGGAGCCACATACCAAAGGGCCATGGTAACCTTGTTTCACGGCCTGATGCATAAGGAGATCGAGGTCTACGTTGACGACATGATCGCAAAGTCCCGAACAGAAGATGAGCATGTACAGGTTCTGAGAAAGCTATTCTTGAGGTTAAGAAAATTTCAGCTGAAACTCAATCCAACCAAATGCACTTTCGGGGCTAGGTCAGAGAAACTGCTTGGGTTCGTAGTCAGTGAAAGAGGGATTGAGGTCGACACGGATAAAGTCAGAGCTGTACAAGAATTGCTTCTGCCACGCACTCAGAAGGAGGTTCGAGGTTTTCTAGGAAGGCTGAATTATATTGCCCGATTTATTTCGCAATTGACTGAGAAGTGTGACCCCATATTTCGTCTTCTTAAGAAACACAATCCAGGTGTTTGGGACGATGAATGCCAGAAAGCATTTGACAAGATCAAACAATATTTGTCTAATACGCCAGTGCTAATGCCCCCTAGTCCTGACAGGCCATTGATCTTGTATTTGACGGTATTTGACAATTCAATAGGGTGTGTGCTTGGCCAACAAGATGAAACAGGGAAGAAAGAAAAGGCGATATATTACCTCAGTAAGAAATTCACTGAGTGTGAAATGAGATACTCGCCAATTGAGGAATTATGCTGTGCCTTGGTCTGGACAACTCGGAGGTTGAGGTAATACATGCTGTATCACACGACTTGGTTAATCTCTAAACTAGACCCTCTCAAGTACATGATGGAGTCGACCGCTCTGAATGGAAGAATGGCCCGATGGCAAATTTTTCTCTCTGAATTTGATATAGTCTATGTGAACCAAAAGGATGTGAAGGGGAGTGCAATAGCGGATTTTCTAGCCAGCAGAGCGCTAGATGATTACGAGCCCTTGAACTTTGATTTTCCAAATAAAGATTTGATGTTTGTAGCAACCACTGAAGAGGATATCTTAGAAGATCATCCTTGGAAGTTGAACTTTGATGGTGCGTCAAATGTCGTGGGTAACGGGGTTGGGGCAGTCCTGGTATCCCAAAATGGAGAACATTATCCATTCACTTGTAAGTTGGACTTCGATTGCATAAACAACTTGGCAGAATACGAAGCATGTATAATGGGAATTCGAGCTGCTATAGACCGTAAAATCAAGTTGCTAGAGGTTTATGGAGACTCCGCGTTGGTAATATACCAGCTCAAAGGAGAATGAGAAACAAGAGATCCCAAATTGATCAGCTACCGAAAGTTAGTTCTGGAACTAATTGAGGAGTTTGATGATATCACATTTTTTTACCTCTCGCGTGATGAAAACCAGATGGCTGACGCCTTGGCCACCCTAGCTTTCTATGATCAGAGTAAACGAGCAAGAGGGTATGAAGCCCATCCAAATGAGTATTTATGAGACTCCGACTCACTGCTGCAATATCGATGAAGAAGAGGGGAGAGATAATCATCCTTGGTATCATGATATTCTGCGGTATGTGAAGAGTCATGAATATCCTAATCAAGCAACAGAAAATGACAGGAGAACATTGAGAAGACTGGCCAATGACTATGTCTTAGACGGAGAGATCCTGTATAAAAAGAGAAAAGATCAGGTGTTGTTAAGATGTGTCGATGCTGTAGAGGCTAGGAAAATCCTGGAAGAAGTCCACGAAGGTGTCTGTGGGACGCATGCCAACGGGTTTACAATGGCTAGACAAATCATGAGATTCGGGTATTACTGGTCCACGATGGAAGGAGACTGTATCCGTTACGCCAAGAAATGCCACAAGTGTCAGATTTATAGAGACAAGATACATGTGCCCCCTTCACCTCTTCAAGTTGCAGTTTACTCCCATACCTGTGACGTATAGGGAGTTGTATAAAACTTCGTTCGATGCGCACGCCGTAACCCCATTCTACTTGAAGCCGTTGCAACCTCCGTATCCCAAGTTGTATGACACAAACGCTCAATGTGAATACCATGCGGATGTAGTAGATCATTCGATAGAAAATTGTACTTCATTCAAAAAGCTAGTCGAGAGACTTATCAAAGCGGGGGTGGTAGAGTTCAATGACGCTCCTGGGGAAGGAAATCCGTTACCCAATCATACGGATAATGGGGTAAATGCGATAGTTGAGAACAGGGGGAGGAGAACCAAATAGGAAGTTGCTGAGGTCAGAACCCCATTGAGGGAAGTTTGGAAAGTAATGCAGAAAATGGGGTTAGTTCTGCAAGAGAATGTGAGCAGATCTCAAGATATAAGGAACTACTGTGAGTTCCACGACAAAGAGGGCCATGAAATCCAGCAATGTAACGAATTCAGAGCCCTAATACAAGGGCTAATGGATAATAAAGAGCTGGAGTTCTTTGACTTTGTGGAAGGAGAGGGCAAATGTTCCACAGAAGGATGGTCTGCAGAAAGGATCCCTAAAGTCAATCACCCAATAGTGATTATCACACGGCCAGGGGTCGACCAGGCCGGAGTGAAAATAGCACCGAGGGTTGAAATTAAAAAACCAGTGACCTCTCCTTATAAGGATACACCGAGGGACGTAATCAGAAAACCCGTAACTTCTCCTTATAGGGATACATCGAGGATTGTAATTCAAAAACCCGAGACTTTTCCTTATAAGGATGACAAGAGGGTACCTTGGAATTACAATTGCACTGTGACAGCTTCCGGGAAGGAGAGTTTGGCCAGCCCACCCAACTCAAAAGCTGAGTCCTCTATGATGAGAAGGGGAGACGAGGACAGGGCCACTGGTTAATGAACCAGTAACAGAGAATGAAGCTAGAGAGTTTTTGAAGTTCCTGAAACATAGTGAGTACAGTATTGTGGAACAATTATGCCAGCAGTCGGCACGCATATCAGTAATGGCCTTACTCTTAAATTCAGATGTACACCGTAGCGCGCTGATGAAGGTGTTGAACGAAACATATGTCGCTAGAGACATTTCAGTAAATAAAATGGACCGCCTTGTTAGTAACATAAGCGCAGACAATTTCATCTCTTTCAGTGACGATAAAATTCCAACAGGTGGCATTAGATCTACCAAAGCTTTACACATCACTACCCGATGCAAAGGGTATACATTACCGGGGGTATTAATCGACAACGGGTCAGCACTGAATGTCTTGCCCCTGTCAACACTGAACAGGTTACCTATAGACAGCTCTCACATGAAAACATGCCAAAATATAGTGAGAGCATTCGACGGCACCGAGAGAAAAGTGATGGGAAGGATTGAGATACCCCTCCTAATTGGGCCAAACACGTACGAGGTAGATTTTCTCGTGATGGACATTAAGCCTTCTTATAATTGTTTATTGGGGAGGCTGCGGATCCACTCAGCGGGAGCTGTACCATCGTCATTGCACCAAAAGTTGAAGTTGGTGACAGAGGGCCGGTTGATAACCATAAATCCGAAGGAGGATATCATCGCATCCGTTACTAGCAACGCACCGTATATAGAGAATGATACTGAGGTGATAGAGTATGCCTTCCGATCACTGGAGTTTGTAAATGCGATTTTCATCAGTGAAGGTGGCAAGGTCCCGGTGCCAAAAATCTCTGAAGCCACAAGGATGGGCCTACAGCTGACAATTGGAAAAGGAGCATTGCCTGGGAAAGGACTCGGAAAATACCTTCAGGGCCCGGTTAAAGTGCCAGGATTGGTTGACAAACATAATCGCTTTGGTCTAAGGTATAGGCCAGATGCCAGACATAGAGAGGATGAGTTGGAAAGGAAACGTGAAAGACGAAGGGCACGACTGAATGGTGCAGAGATTGAGTGGGGTTTAATGACCTTTCCCCATATATCTAATGCATTCGTGTCGGGAGGAATTATCCATTCAGGATTGGAGAACGTGAATAAGGAAACAGCTGAGGATATGATGGGAGCTTTGAACATTAATACTGTGTTTGAAGAAAGTTCGAGGAGAGGAAACTTGGCGGGTATTTGCCCCTACGAGCCTGGAAGTGCTTTAGACAACTGGACTGCGGAAGAAATTCCTGTAGTTTTTAGGACTAAAACAGAGTAATGTTCAAAACACATTTGTTGTTTCAAGCCTAGGAACAATAAGAATCTTTTGTGAAATAGGCCCATGTTCAAGCATCGTTATTTTCAATAAAAGTGCATTTCTCTTTCATACCGTGCAGTTATTCTTTTACTTCTGTTCCAATCCATCCATAACCATAACGCATAAATAATCTATTCTTAAATTCATTTCATTGAATATTCTTTCGTACCTACCATAGGTCCCCAGATGTCGATAGCATGAGCAATGCTGTTACGGACCTAGAATTCCCCTGTGAACGAGACATGGGTTTAGAGGGATCTCAAGATTTTGTAGATGACGGAGATTGTAGTGTATCCCTGGATTTGTTGAGGATGGTAAAACAGGAAGAAAAGCTGATTCTGCCTCACAAAGAGACAATTGAGAATGTGACTCTGGAGGAAGGGAAAGAGGTGAAAATTGGAATCCTTATCACCAAGGAAACAAGGCAGGACCTCATTAGACTTCTGTTAGAATTCAAAGATGTCTTCGTGTGGTCATATCAGGACATGCCTGGGTTGAGCACTGATATTGCGGTACATTGTATCCCCATAAAGGAAGAATGCAAACCGGTTCAACAAAAGCTCCGAAGGATGAGACCCGATGTTGCGGTGAAAATCAGAGAGGAGGTCAAGAAGTAATTTGACGCTGGGTTCTTACGAGTTGTGAATTACTCGGAATGGGTAGCCAACGTCGTCTCCGTTCCTAAGAAGGATGGAAAAGTACGGATGTGTGTCGACTATAGAGACTTAAACAAGGCTAGCCCAAAGGACAACTTCCCACTGCCTCACATCGACACATTGGTGGATAACACGACAGGTTATTTGTTGTTCTCTTTCATGGATGGTTTTTCTGGATACAACCAGATCAAGATGCATCCTGAAGACATGGCAAAAAGCACATTCGTAACCTTGTGGGGGACTTTTTGCTACAAGGTGATGTTATTCGGGTTAAAAAATGCGGGAGCCACATAAGGAGATCGAGGTCTACGTTGACGACATGATCGCAAAGTCCCGAACAGAAGATGAGCATGTACAGGTTCTGAGAAAGCTATTCTTGAGGTTAAGAAAATTTCAGCTGAAACTCAATCCAACCAAATGCATTTTCGGGGCTAGGTCAGAGAAACTGCTTGGGTTCGTAGTCAGTGAAAGAGGGATTGAGGTCGACACGGATAAAGCTAGGGCTGTACAAGAATTGCTTCTTCCACGCACTCAGAAGGAGGTTCGAGGTTTTCTAGGAAGGCTGAATTACATTGCCCGATTTATTTCGCAATTGACTGAGAAGTGTGACCCCATATTTTGTCTTCTTAAGAAACACAATCCAGGCGTTTGGGACGATGAATGCCAGAAAGCATTTGACAAGATCAAACAATATTTGTCTAATACGCCAGTGCTAATGCCCCCTAGTCCTGACAGGCCATTGATCTTGTATTTGATGGTATTTGACAATTCAATAGGGTGTGTGCTCGGCCAACAAGATGAAACAGGGAAGAAAGAAAAGGCGATATATTACCTCAGTAAGAAATTCACTGAGTGTGAAATGAGATACTCGCCAATTGAGAAATTATGCTGTGCCTTGGTCTGGACAACTCGGAGGTTGAGGTAATACATGTTGTATCACACGACTTGGTTAATCTCTAAACTAGACCCTCTCAAGTACATGATGGAGTCGACCGCTCTGAATGGAAGAATGGCCCGATGGCAAATTTTGCTCTCTGAATTTGACATAATCTATGTGAACCAAAAGGCTGTGAAGGGGAGTGCAATAGCGGATTTTCTAGCCAGCTGAGCGCTATATGATTACGAGCCCTTGAACTTTGATTTTCCAAATGAAGATTTGATGTTTGTAGCAACCACTGAAGAGGATATCTTAGAAGATCGTCCTTGAAAGTTGAACTTTGATGGTGCGTCAAATGTCGTGGGTAACGGGGTTGGGGCAGTCCTGGTATCCCAAAATGGAGAACATTATCCATTCACTTGTAAGTTGGACTTCGATTGCATAAACAACTTGGCAGAATACGAAGCATGTATAATGGGAATCCGAGCTGCTATAGACCGTAAAATCAAGTTGCTAGAGGTTTATGGAGACTCCGTGTAACGACCCGAAATCCGTGGGCACCAGAAAAAAAAAAATGTGTTATCGGGCCTCTGTCTTAGTAAATCGAGTTAGTAAATAATCATTAGGAGTAATTATGAGTCTAGTAGTGTGCTTAATTAGATTTTTATTTAGTGAATTTAGCTTAATTGAGAGTAATTAGGAAAAAGGATCAAATTGAATAAGGAGTAAAAGTCTAATTGTAGATTAAAAGAAAATAAAAAGGACCAAAATGGCAATTATGCCATTTAGCATAAGTTGAGGCGGCATAAGCTTAAAAAAATCTGAGATTTTATGTGTTAAAATATATTATTAAATAATTATATTAATATAATATTATATTATATAATAAAGTAAATAGTAAATGAAATAATAAAAAAAAAGAAACAAAGAAGAACAGAAAAGAACAGAGAGCATACGAAACAAGCAGGAAAGAAAGAAGAAAAAGAAGGAAAAAGGAAAAACTAAAGATTCAAGGTTTTAAACTTTAAAAGGTAAGTCAATCAAGTCCTATTCTTTTAATTTTGATGTTTTAGAAGCTTTAAAGCAAGATTTTGATGAAACTAAGTTGATATTTTGAGAGTTTATTGGTTTTTAAGTATAGTTTATGTTAAAGAAAAAGATGAACAAGGGGTTAAATTGAATGAAATTTAAGTTAGAGTTAGTAAAAGGATTAAATTGTAAAGTAAGCTATAAGTTTTGTATTATAGGGATTGATTTGGAAGAAATTATAAATTAGGGTTTTATTATGAAAATTTTGTAATCAAGTTGAATATGGAAGGAATTTAAGTAGAATCAAGCATGAATTAAGTTAAGAAAATAAGTAAACTTAACTAGGATTTAATTGCAAAATAAATCATAAGAAAACAGATTTAAGACAGCAGCAGTAGAGTAACTTTGAAAATTCACCAAAAATCGTAGAAATGGAATTAGAAGTTGAGTGAGATATGAAATTAAAGCTTATTGAGTCTATTTTCATATGAAAGAAACAGAGATAGCAAATAAGTTCTGTATTGTGAGATATTTACATTTTAGTGAAACTGGTTCAGGGTGATTTCGAGATCCCCTGTTCTGACTTGTAAAAATCATTAAAAATTGTATAAAAATGATTTTGGAACATAATTTATATGGTTAAATTCCTTAATGAGTCTAGTTTCAAATGAGCTAAACAAGGAGGCCATCTAAATTCTGTACAAAGAGTAATTTAATTCGTAGTGAAGAGAGGTCAGAGCAGTTGGACAGTGAAACAGGGGAAACTTTAAGAATAATCTGGTATTGATTGGCCATACCAAAAATTCTGAAAAATTTACAGTAAAAATATATATGAGTCTAGTTTCGGGAAAAATTTACGGATCTTAATTTGGAGTTCCGTAGCTCCAGATATAGATGATTTAGTGACAATGACTCAGGTAGACAGCCTAGAAAGAACTTATAAGTAAATAATAGAATTGTGTATAAAAGATGTGGAATGAAGAGGAAGAGTAGAAATTGAATAAAATTCAATTATTTATTGTAATTTAATGTTGTAATTAATAATGTAAATTATTATTTTCGTAGCTAAAAAGGAACTCGAGGCATCAACCCATAAAGGAAAGGAGAAGGTTACCGAGGAATGATCAAGCAAATTCGGGTTTGTATTACTATAATTCAAGCTATTTATTTATTCATTAAATATTAGATTAATTTATGGATATGGTAAGTAAATTATAAGGTAAGTGTTTTTATTGAATTGAATGGAAATTGAGTTGAATGATGAATATGTATTGAAATTGAATTGTATGTGGTTTGAAATGGAAAAGTGTAATTAATATTGAAATTGAATTTATTATGAAAATGAAAATGAAATTGAGAACTGAAATACCCTATTAACTAGTCGGGCTGAGTCGGATATAATTGGCATGCCATAGGACATGGAAGAGTACGGGATTTTGCCGGCTTACTGATCAGGCACTTACGTGCCGACTACTGTTACTGTTACTGTTACCGATTCGACACTTTGTGTGTCGTATACTGTTACTGTTACCGTTACAGGTTCAGCACTTTGTGTGTTGAATACTGATATTGTTACTGTTACCGATTCGACACTTTGTGTGTCGTATACTGTTACCGTTAAGGCACATTGTGCCGTACTGGAGTGTTGGGTTGGAATCCGTGTATCCGTTAAGGTCCGAGTCTGTTAATAGGGGTAAATAAGGAAAAGGTTAAATTGAATAAAATGAAATGGTTGAGCCATTGAAAGAAATGCGAAAATAGAACATGAACTGAAAAATGTGATTGGAATATGAGTATGAAAATGGAAAGTATGAACCATTGGTTCAAGAAATGGATAGTAGCTTAACCTGATTGTGTATTGTTTCAATTGTTGAATAGCAAAAATTGAAATTGTATGAATATATTGGGAATGACAAACTTATGTTGAATTGGTTTAGTAAAATTAAAGTTATATGATTTAATGATATGATTATTATGTTTATAATTTGAATTATGGTAATACCACTGAGTATATGTATACTCAGCGTACGGTTGCTTCCGTGCGCAGGTTGTAGAAGTCAAATACTGAACCAGTATCCGAAGCCAGACCCGACTTCAGCAAACCTTTGGTGATGTATATTTCCTTTTTATAATGTGGCATGTACGTAGGTTGTGTATAAATGTTATTATGTTTTGAATGTAAATGGTTAAAAATGTTAGTATTACAAGTTTAAGAATTATAATGAAAGGAGTATATTTATTTTAATCTAACTAATATTTTGATAAATTTAAGTTGATATTATATTGATTGAGTTTGATTAGAAGGTATTTAGAATAGAAAATGAATTTATCAAATGAATTGGTTAAATTGGTTATTTATTGAAATGAATACGATTTATTTTACAGGGGGTTTTATATATTAATAAGCAGAAATGCTGCCGAAATTTATATTAAACAAAATTTATATTTGCAAATTGTCTGATATGTCCGGTAATGCCTCGTAACCCTGTTCCGGCGATGGTTCGGGGTTAGGGGTGTTACATTTATTGGTATCAGAGCTATCAGGTTTAGTCGATTCTCGGGCTAAATCGGGCTCGAAAGTGAGTCTAGAAGTACATGCCACTATTGAGTCGAAGCTGAGTCGGGTTTTTGGATGCTGACATATATATTTATTTGATTTTGTTTTATAGATAAAATGTCAGACGAAAGAATGTATGATGTTGAACAGGAAATGCATACTGGAAATCGAGAAATTGAAGAAACTGAATCTGTTACACCTACTGTAAATCCGTTAAATAACCAACCTCCTAATGTAAGAAGAGAAAGAGATAACTCACAACTGTTAAGAGCTATAGCCGATGCATTGCAACATGTAGCGGAAACTGTACCTGCTACTACATCAGTACCTACGGTTAGACGGGCCCCGATTAAAGAGTTAAGAAAATATGGTGCCACGGAGTTTTCGGGACTAAGAGGTCTTGATCCGTCTATTGCTGAGAATTGGATAGAATCAACAAAAAGAGTTTTGCAACAATTAGATTGCACCCCCCGAGAGAATCTGATATGTGCTGTATCATTGTTACAAGGGGAAGCATATCTCTGGTGGGAATCTGTTGTTAGACATTTACCGGATGATCAGGTAACCTGGGATTTGTTTCAAAAAGAATTTCAAAAGAAGTATATTGGGGAAATGTATATTGAAGAGAAAAAGCAAGAGTTTTTAATGTTGAAACAGGGTAATATGTCAGTATTGGATTATGATCGAGAGTTTACTAGATTGAGCAGGTATGCTTCAGAATATATTCCAACAGAGGCTGATAGTTGTAAACGGTTTTTACGGGGATTAAGAGATGAAATAAAACTACAATTAGTGTCCCAGCGAATTACTGAATTTGTTGATTTGATCGAACGGGCCAAAATGATAGAGCAAGTCTTGGGATTTGATAAAAAGTCAGAAACAGTTGGATTGACCAGGAAACGAGTAGGAGCAACTAGTTCAAATCCACTACCAAAGAGATCTAGAGAATTCAGAGGTGGTTGGAGATCAAGCTTTCGATCTGATAGAGGTGACGGAAACAGAGGAAAACAGATTACTATTTCCACCGGTAGTGTAAAAGCTCCACCCCGGGAAAATGAATATCCTGAATGTAACTATTGTGGAAAAAGACATTTTGGTGAATGCTGGAAGAAAATTGGAGGATGTTTTCGTTGTGGCTCTACTGAACACTTTATTAAAGATTGTTCGAAAACTCAGAGTAGTACACCTACCACATCTCAGAGATCAGTATCGACTGCCAGAGGTAGAGGAATGTCTAGAGGAGGTTTTGTTTCGAGGAGAGGAGGAGCTAGTAGAGGCAGTGATATAGCTACACAACAGTCAGAGGCTAGAGCACCAGCCAGAGCATACGTAGTTCGGACCCGTGAAGAAGGCAATGCTCACGATGTGGTGACAGGTATATTTTTATTGTATTCTGAGCCTATTTATGCTTTAATTGACCCGGGTTCATCACATTCATATATTAATTTAAAATTAGTTGAATCGGGGAAGTTAGAATCTGAAATGTCTAGAGTTTTCATAGAGGTGTCTAGCCCTTTGGGACAAACAGTGTTAGTAGACAGAGTATGCCGGAGGTGCCCGTTAATAATACATGATAAAATGTTTCCTGTGGATTTGCTGATCATGCCTTTTGGCTATTTTGATATCATTTTGGGTATGGATTGGTTATCTGAACATGGGGTAGTTTTGGATTGCTACAAAAGAGGTTTAGTATTCAGGCAGAAAATGGGGACAGAATTGAAGTGAATGGCATCCGTACCAGTGGTTCGACACGTATCATTTCAGCTACAAAAGCTAACAAGTTATTACAGCAGGGTTGTTCAGCGTATTTGGCATATGTTATTAATTCTGATTCAGTGGGAAGCCAATGTAGCCAGATTAGGACTGTATGCGAGTTTCCAGATGTATTTCCAGAAGAACTACCGGGTTTACCACCTGATAGAGAGGTTGAATTTGCTATTGAGGTGTATCCAGGTACAGCACCAATTTCTATACCTCCGTACCGAATGTCGCCTACTGAATTGAAAGAGTTGAAGGTGCAGTTACAGGATTTATTAGATCGAGGATTTATCCGACCGAGTATTTCACCTTGGGGAGCTCCAGTATTGTTTGTTAAAAAGAAAGATGGTTCTATGCGGTTGTGCATTGATTATCGACAGTTGAACAAAGTGACGATCAAAAACCGGTATCCTTTGCCTCGTATAGACGACTTGTTTGATCAGCTTAAGGGAGCTTCAGTATTTTCTAAAATTGATTTGAGATCCGGGTATTATCAGCTGAAGGTGAAGGAAAGTGATGTGCCTAAGACTGCCTTCCGTACTCGTTATGGCCATTATGAATTTTTGGTGATGCCGTTTGGATTGACCAATGCTCCAGCTGCTTTTATGGATTTGATGAATCGCATTTTCCAGCCGTATCTAGATCAGTTTGTGGTGGTTTTTATTGATGATATATTGGTATATTCAAAAACAGAGGCAGAACATGATCAGCATCTTCGAAAGGTTTTACAGATTCTGCGGGAAAAACAGTTGTATGGGAAATTAAGTAAATGTGAATTCTGGTTGTCTGAAGTGGTATTTTTAGGACATGTGGTATCTGCTGATGGGATTAGAGTTGACCCGAAGAAGATCGAAGCAATTGTTCAGTGGAAAGCGCCAAAGAATGTGTCTGAGGTACGTAGTTTTCTCGGTTTGGCTGGATATTATCGAAGATTTGTAAATGGATTCTCGAAAATAGCAATGCCGATGACTAAACTACTACAGAAGAATGTTCCTTTTATCTGGGATGATCAGTGCCAGAATAGTTTTGAGACTCTGAAGCAAATGTTGACAGAGACACCGGTATTAACATTACCAGAGTCGGGAAAAGATTTTATTGTGTACAGTGATGCTTCTTTGAGTGGTTTGGGTTGTGTATTGATGCAAAATGGAAAGGTTATTGCATATGCATCTAGACAGTTGAAGCCGCATGAACGTAATTACCCGACACATGACTTGGAGCTAGCTGCAGTAATTTTTGCTTTAAAGATTTGGAGACATTATCTTTATGGCGAGAAATGTTACATTTACACAGATCATAAAAGTCTCAAATATCTGCTGTCACAGAAAGATTTAAATTTAAGGCAAAGACGGTGGATCGAGCTTCTAAAAGATTATGATTGTGTTATAGATTATCATCCAGGAAAAGCAAATGTGGTAGCTGATGCATTGAGCAGGAAAGCTGCGATTGAATTACGAGCAATGTTTGCTCGGCTTAGTGTTAATGATGATGGAAGCTTGTTAGCTGAGTTAAAGGTTAAGCCAATGATGTTAGAACAGATTAAAGCAGCTCAGATGGAAGATGTCAAATTATTAAAGAAAAGAGAAATGGTTCAGAATGGTACAGTCGAAAATTTTAGTATTGATGAACATAATTGTTTGAGGTTTCAAAATCGGATTTGTGTTCCAACTACTTCTGAATTAAAGAAGATGATTCTTCAAGAAGCACACGATGGTACTTTTGCGTTGCATCCGGGTGGAACAAAAATGTATCGTAATTTAAGGGAGCACTATTGGTGGCCAGGAATGAAGAAAGATATAGTTGAATATGTCAGTAAATGTTTGACTTGCCAACGAGTAAAGGCAGAACATCAGGTACCGACAGGGTTACTCCAGTCTATTAGTATTCCTGAATGGAAATGGGATAGTATTACTATGGATTTTGTTACGGGGTTGCCACTGTCAGAGAGCAAAAAGAATGCCATTTGGGTGATAGTTGATCGACTTACTAAGTCTGCTCATTTCATAGCAGTCAGGACTGATTGGTCTTTACAGAAGCTTGCTGAAGTATATATCCGAGAAATTGTGAGACTGCATGGCATTCCAGCATCTATAATTTCCGACCGAGATCCACGATTTACATCGAGATTTTGGAAGCAGTTACATGATTCTTTGGGTACTCGGCTTAATTTTAGTACTGCATTTCATCCACAAACCGACGGACAATCAGAACGGGTAATTCAAATTTTAGAAGACATGCTTCGGGCTTGCATTATTGACTTTGAATCAGGTTGGGAACGATACTTGCCATTAGCTGAATTTGTTTATAATAATAGTTATCAATCTAGTATTCAAATGGCTCCATATGAAGCATTATATGGTCGAAGATGTCGATCACCGGTATGTTGGACAGAGTTGAATGAGAAAAAGATTGTTGGACCGGAATTAATTCAGGAGACAGAAGAAGTAGTTAAAAAGATCAAAGACAGGTTGAAAGTAGCTTTTGACAGACAAAAGTCTTATGCAGATCTAAAGCGACGAGATATAGAGTATTCTGTGGGTGATAAAGTGTTTTTAAAAGTATCACCTTGGAAGAAAATTTTGAGATTTGGTCGCAAGGGAAAATTAAGTCCTCGTTACATTGGGCCATATGAAGTAATTGAAAGAATCGGACCGGTTGCCTATCGATTAGCTTTACCTCCGGAATTACAGAAAATTCATGATGTTTTTCATGTTTCCATGCTACGAAGGTATCGATCGGATCCATCTCATATTATTTCTACTGAAGACATTAAGATTAGACCGGATTTGTCATATGAAGAAGAACCGGTTCAAATACTAGCTCGAGAAGTGAAAGAATTAAGAAACAAACGAGTCCCTTTGGTAAAAGTATTGTGGAGAAGCCATAATGTAGAAGAAGCAACTTGGGAACCGGAAGAAACTATGAGAACACAGTATCCTCATCTATTCTCAGGTAAATTTCGAGGACGAAATTTATTAAGGGGGGGAGAAATGTAACGACCCGAAATCCGTGGGCACCAGAAAAAAAAAAATGTGTTATCGGGCCTCTGTCTTAGTAAATCGAGTTAGTAAATAATCATTAGGAGTAATTATGAGTCTAGTAGTGTGCTTAATTAGATTTTTATTTAGTGAATTTAGCTTAATTGAGAGTAATTAGGAAAAAGGATCAAATTGAATAAGGAGTAAAAGTCTAATTGTAGATTAAAAGAAAATAAAAAGGACCAAAATGGCAATTATGCCATTTAGCATAAGTTGAGGCGGCATAAGCTTAAAAAAAATCTGAGATTTTATGTGTTAAAATATATTATTAAATAATTATATTAATATAATATTATATTATATAATAAAGTAAATAGTAAATGAAATAATAAAAAAAAGAAACAAAGAAGAACAGAAAAGAACAGAGAGCATACGAAACAAGCAGGAAAGAAAGAAGAAAAAGAAGGAAAAAGGAAAAACTAAAGATTCAAGGTTTTAAACTTTAAAAGGTAAGTCAATCAAGTCCTATTCTTTTAATTTTGATGTTTTAGAAGCTTTAAAGCAAGATTTTGATGAAACTAAGTTGATATTTTGAGAGTTTATTGGTTTTTAAGTATAGTTTATGTTAAAGAAAAAGATGAACAAGGGGTTAAATTGAATGAAATTTAAGTTAGAGTTAGTAAAAGGATTAAATTGTAAAGTAAGCTATAAGTTTTGTATTATAGGGATTGATTTGGAAGAAATTATAAATTAGGGTTTTATTATGAAAATTTTGTAATCAAGTTGAATATGGAAGGAATTTAAGTAGAATCAAGCATAAATTAAGTTAAGAAAATAAGTAAACTTAACTAGGATTTAATTGCAAAATAAATCATAAGAAAACAGATTTAAGACAGCAGCAGTAGAGTAACTTTGAAAATTCACCAAAAATCGTAGAAATGGAATTAGAAGTTGAGTGAGATATGAAATTAAAGCTTATTGAGTCTATTTTCATATGAAAGAAACAGAGATAGCAAATAAGTTCTGTATTGTGAGATATTTACATTTTAGTGAAACTGGTTCAGGGTGATTTCGAGATCCCCTGTTCTGACTTGTAAAAATCATTAAAAATTGTATAAAAATGATTTTGGAACATAATTTATATGGTTAAATTCCTTAATGAGTCTAGTTTCAAATGAGCTAAACAAGGAGGCCATCTAAATTCTGTACAAAGAGTAATTTAATTCGTAGTGAAGAGAGGTCAGAGCAGTTGGACAGTGAAACAGGGGAAACTTTAAGAATAATCTGGTATTGATTGGCCATACCAAAAATTCTGAAAAATTTACAGTAAAAATATATATGAGTCTAGTTTCGGGAAAAATTTACGGATCTTAATTTGGAGTTCCGTAGCTCCAGATATAGATGATTTAGTGACAATGACTCAGGTAGACAGCCTAGAAAGAACTTATAAGTAAATAATAGAATTGTGTATAAAAGATGTGGAATGAAGAGGAAGAGTAGAAATTGAATAAAATTCAATTATTTATTGTAATTTAATGTTGTAATTAATAATGTAAATTATTATTTTCGTAGCTAAAAAGGAACTCGAGGCATCAACCCATAAAGGAAAGGAGAAGGTTACCGAGGAATGATCAAGCAAATTCGGGTTTGTATTACTATAATTCAAGCTATTTATTTATTCATTAAATATTAGATTAATTTATGGATATGGTAAGTAAATTATAAGGTAAGTGTTTTTATTGAATTGAATGGAAATTGAGTTGAATGATGAATATGTATTGAAATTGAATTGTATGTGGTTTGAAATGGAAAAGTGTAATTAATATTGAAATTGAATTTATTATGAAAATGAAAATGAAATTGAGAACTGAAATACCCTATTAACTAGTCGGGCTGAGTCGGATATAATTGGCATGCCATAGGACATGGAAGAGTACGGGATTTTGCCGGCTTACTGATCAGGCACTTACGTGCCGACTACTGTTATGTTACTGTTACCGATTCGACACTTTGTGTGTCGTATACTGTTACTGTTACCGTTACAGGTTCAGCACTTTGTGTGTTGAATACTGATATTGTTACTGTTACCGATTCGACACTTTGTGTGTCGTATACTGTTACCGTTAAGGCACATTGTGCCGTACTGGAGTGTTGGGTTGGAATCCGTGTATCCGTTAAGGTCCGAGTCTGTTAATAGGGGTAAATAAGGAAAAGGTTAAATTGAATAAAATGAAATGGTTGAGCCATTGAAAGAAATGCGAAAATAGAACATGAACTGAAAAATGTGATTGGAATATGAGTATGAAAATGGAAAGTATGAACCATTGGTTCAAGAAATGGATAGTAGCTTAACCTGATTGTGTATTGTTTCAATTGTTGAATAGCAAAAATTGAAATTGTATGAATATATTGGGAATGACAAACTTATGTTGAATTGGTTTAGTAAAATTAAAGTTATATGATTTAATGATATGATTATTATGTTTATAATTTGAATTATGGTAATACCACTGAGTATATGTATACTCAGCGTACGGTTGCTTCCGTGCGCAGGTTGTAGAAGTCAAATACTGAACCAGTATCCGAAGCCAGACCCGACTTCAGCAAACCTTTGGTGATGTATATTTCCTTTTTATAATGTGGCATGTACGTAGGTTGTGTATAAATGTTATTATGTTTTGAATGTAAATGGTTAAAAATGTTAGTATTACAAGTTTAAGAATTATAATGAAAGGAGTATATTTATTTTAATCTAACTAATATTTTGATAAATTTAAGTTGATATTATATTGATTGAGTTTGATTAGAAGGTATTTAGAATAGAAAATGAATTTATCAAATGAATTGGTTAAATTGGTTATTTATTGAAATGAATACGATTTATTTTACAGGGGGTTTTATATATTAATAAGCAGAAATGCTGCCGAAATTTATATTAAACAAAATTTATATTTGCAAATTGTCTGATATGTCCGGTAATGCCTCGTAACCCTGTTCCGGCGATGGTTCGGGGTTAGGGGTGTTACACTCCGCGTTGGTAATATACCAGCTCAAAGGAGAATGAGAAACAAGAGATCCCAAATTGATCAGCTACCGAAAGTTAGTTCTGGAACTAATTGAGGAGTTTGATGATATCACATTTTTTTACCTCTCGCGTGATGAAAACCAGATGGCTGACGCCTTGGCCACCCTAGCTTTCTATGATCAGAGTAAACGAGCAAGAGGGTATGAAGCCCATCCAAATGAGTATTTATGAGACTCCGACTCACTGCTGCAATATCGATGAAGAAGAGGGGAGAGATAATCATCCTTGGTATCATGATATTCTGCGGTATGTGAAGAGTCGTGAATATCCTAATCAAGCAACAGAAAATGACAGGAGAACATTGAGAAGGCTGGCCAATGACTATGTCTTAGACGGAGAGATCCTGTATAAAAAGAGAAAAGCTCAGGTGTTGTTAAGATTTGTCGATGTTGTAGAGGCTAGGAAAATCCTGGAAGAAGTCCACGAAGGTGTCTGTGGGACGCATGCCAACGGGTTTACAATGGCTAGACAAATCATGAGATTCGGGTATTACTGGTCCACAATGGAAGGAGACTGTATCCGTTACGCCAAGAAATGCCACAAGTGCCAGATTTATGGAGACAAGATACATGTGCCCCCTTCACCTCTTCATGTTATGACTTCTCCGTGGCCTTTCTCAATGTGAGGCATGGACGTCATTGGGCTGATCTCACCGAAAGATTCTAATGAACATCATTTCATCTTCGTGGTCATTGATTACTTCACCAAATGGGTAGAGGCAGCTTCATATGCCAATGTCACGAAGACGGCAGTTAGCAAGTTTTTGAAGAAGCAGATCCTATGTCGCTACGGTATGCCAGAAAGGATCGTGTCTGACAATGCACTAAACTTGAACAACAGTGCGATAGCGGAAGTCTACAGTCAGTTCAACATTAAGCACCATAACTCGTCGCCATATCGCCCGAAAATGAATAGAGCAGTTGAGGCGGCTAATAAAAATATCAAGAAAATTGTGGGGAAAATGGCTGAGACCTACAAGGATTGGCATGAAAAGTTACCGCTTGCCCTCTACGCCTATCGAACCTCGGTTAGAACCTCTACCAGGGCAACTCCTTTCTCGTTGGTTTATGGGATGGAGGCAGTCTTGCCTATTGAAATTGAAATCCCTTCTCTTTGGGTTTTGTCAGAGCTGAAGTTGGACAAAGCAGAATGGGTTTAATCTTGATATGATCAACTGAATCTAATTGAGGAAAAGAGGCTGAGAGCCATTCGCCATGGTCAAATGTATCAGAAGCGGATGAACCAGGCTTACAACAAGAAGGTCCGTCCCAGAGTATTCCATGAGGGAGACTTAGTGTTGAAACAAATCCTCCTTATGCAAAAAGACTTCAGAGGAAAGTGGATGCCTAATTGGGAAGGACCTTATGTTGTAAAGAAGGCTTTTTCTGGAGGAGCTTTGATACTAGCCGAGATGGACGACAAAATTCTGCCAAATCCAATTAATACAGACTCAGTCAAGAAGTACTTCGCATGAAAATGGGCCAAGGCAAAAACCCGCAAATGGCGTCTTGAGTTCAAAAAAAAAAATAGAGAGGCTAAGGCGAAAACCCGTAAATGGCGCTTTGAGACCAAAGGGGCTTTGAGACGAAAACCCGAAAAGGGTGGCTCAGATTTTGACCAACTCATGATGGGGCATACAGTAGTTTCACTACGCTTGAATTAACAGTGAGGAGGCATGTTACATCTTGGGGCATCGACAAAGTACCTCGAATTTCTTAGACACTTGTCGAACTCAGAGTGGACTTCAAGAAGCACGTACATAGAAGCTCAGGCTGTGATATCTGGGACATCAATGCCATTCTTACTCATTTTGCACTTTAGTGAAATTTGTTCTCCTTGTTCAATTCATTCTTCACGGGTTTTATCCCGAATAAATTTCAGTTTTATTCATTTCTACAATCTTTTTCCAAGCATCTCACATCGAAGTAATGATTACTGAACTAATAATACTTTCACAAAAGAAGTTTTGTATATTACTCGAAAAGTCTCTAAATAATACAAGAATCTGAAACAGGACAATTATCTAGAACTCACCAGGTAAGGGGTTTGGAACCCCTGAAATAGGAGTCTAAGCAGTGACGACATCTTCAGATTCTGTGTTAGAAATGTCAACTGAACAAGAAGGCATACAACGGGATATTTCCTTAATAAACAGCAAGCAATGACAGCCCAAGTGTTAAAAATGGATCATTCTCATGATATTTTGCCTCCATTCATAGCTTTCATAATACATATGGTTAGGAGCATTTTTATGACATCTTAATCATTTGACATAAGCATAGACCCCATGAAATCAATTCTACAGGTAGGTTCTCCAGAGGACAACGTAGCAAAATTAATGGGAGCTACAGAAGATTACAGATCTTATCTCCACTGAGCAGGAGTGGAGCAGATAAAGAACAACAGATCTTATCTCCACTGAGCAGGAGCGGAGTAAATTAAAAGCAGTAAGTCTTATCTCCATGTATCGGCAATGGAGCAGACTGAAGTTCACAGCCTTATCTCTACTAAGCAGGAGTGGAGCAGGTTGAAATTACAGATCTTATCTCCACTGAGCAGGAGTGGAGCAGATCAAAAGCAGTAAGTCTTATCTCCATGTATCGGCAATGGAGCAGACTGAAGTTCACAGCTGTATCTCCACTGAGTAGGAGTGGAACAGGTTGAAAATACAGATCTTATCTTCACTGAGCAGGAGTGGAGCAGATCGAAGATAATAGATCCTATCTCCACTGAGAAGGAGTGGAACGAATCGAAAATGACGGGTCTTATCTCCATGTATCGGCAATGGGGCAGATTCAAGCTACCAGCCTTAATTCCCTAAGCAGTAGGGTAATAGGCTGAAAATTACAGATCTTATCTTCACTGAGTAGGAGTGGAGCAGATCGAGGATAGCAGATCCTATCTCCACTGAACAGGAGTGGAGCGGATCGAAGATGACGGGTCTTATCTCCATATATCGGTAATGGAGTAGACTGAAGTTTATAGCCTTATCTCCACTGAACGGGAGTAGAGCAGGCTGAAGATACAGATCTTATCTCCACTAAATAGGAGTGGGGCAGATCGAGTACAGCAAGTCTTATCTTCATGGAGCAGACTGAAGATTATAGCCTTATCTCCACTGAGCAGGAGTGGAACAGGTTGAAAGAAAGTAGATCTTATCTTCATTGAGCAGGAGTGGAGTAGATCGAAGACGAAGAGCCATAATCCCCTATGCAGTAGGGTAACAGGCTAGAGATAACAGGTCTTATCTCCACTGAGCAGTAGTGGAGCAGATTGAAACAAAATTCTTATACCCCTGAAGATGTAGTGGATGGAATGAAGCTACCTAAATTCAACCAGATGCGGCAGAATTGGTCCTTTCAAAGTCTTTGCTCTATTCTCGTTACACGACAATGAACAAAGAGGGGCAGCTGTAAGGCCCAATTTTTGGCCCGGGCCCATACCTTAAGATTAACAGTAAACACAAATCCAAAATAATCCATGACCCATTATCTTTAACAGAGTCCAAAAAACGAGGCCCAATGGTCCAAAGAAATAAAGCAGAAAATAAAAAACCCTAGGGGTTTTCAGCATTGCTAGCGCCGCAACTATGCCCACCTCAGCTAGCCCTCGCGCACAAGACACGACCTCTCGCGACGTGCACTGATCCACGACTCCACGTCAGAGACATGAGCCATCACGCACCTGCAAACGGGCAAACTAATTGTTGTAAATAGATGGCTATAAAAAGCCAAATAAAATCTGAAAAGGGGACGATTTTTTTTAATAGAAAAATAGGGTATACTCAATTTCTACATACCCAAACACAAGTCAAAAAACAAAGAGAGAAATCAGAAAGGAATTTTTGAAGGTGACTTCCGATTTTGATTCTTTCGAATCTCAGATCCGTTTCGATTCGTTTGCCTTTTCCTTTTTGTTGCATGCGAAATAGAAGGAGAGGGTGTGAAAAACCCTTTCTGATTTTCACTGATTAGTACCACCAACCTTTTTAAAAACAAACAAGGTTTTTAAAACAAAAAAAAAGGAATGGGAACAAGAGGGTCTTACCATGGACTCTTCGACCGCCATCACCGGCGCCTTCGCTACGGCCCTGCTGCGATGAGGGGTTCGCTTGAGCAGAGAGCATGTGGGCGGCGTTTGGTTTTTTTTTTTCCTTCCTTTGTTTTTGGGAAATGTTCTGGAAAGGGAAGATTTTTTTTTGTTCTTGAATCTAAAAAAAAAGGAAAAAGGGTTTGGTTTTTTAAAAAATGGCAGAATGCCTTTTAACTTTTTTTAGGGGTTTTAAACGACATTAAATGGGGTTGTTTGGGGAAATGAGAAACCATGCTTAAAAGGGGAATTTATGCATCTGTTCCTCCTTCTTCGCGCTACCATTTAATTGCATCCTTTTTTTAGCTTTTATATTTTTTAAATTGGCCCCAAATATTCTGTTTTTAACTCGATTTGGTCCTTTTCTGTTTATTTTGCTATTTTACCACTAAATTGATTATTTCTAAATATTTATTTTATTACCATTTGTTTATATGTATATTATTCTTATGGCCTGTTCTTTATATTATCATTTTTCTTAATATTATTGTTTACTTAATTTTTTTTCCCTCATTATTATTTTTAGCCTTAATCTTCCTATTATATTTACTACTGTATATTATTGTTTACCTTAAATTTTTATTTTTAAAATCATATATGATACCTATCATATCTATTATTCTACTGCCATTAATGTTATTGTTTTAGTATTATAGTTATGTATTTTACTATTACTACTATTATTTTTTATTATCCCTATTATTTTACATCTATATATTATTATTACTATATTATATTTATTATTGTTATATTAGTTTTGTATCATCTTATTACTATTTTTTTTCCTTTACTTTTATCATTATTTTTCTATGTTTTATTACTATTACTAGTGTCATTATTATCATTCTATTGTTTATCTTATTTTCTTTTACCACATCTCTTCAAACTTATAAAAATGTTTTCTTAAAAATAAAGGCAATATTTGGTGGTTGGAAATTCGAGGAATCGTGCCCTAACACGCTGGGTTGTGGTTTCTGTTTGGCCAAATCATTAAATATCCTTTAAAATTGTGTCTGTTTTTTAAACAAGGCAATGTTTTATGTTTTGGAAATTCAAGGAATCGTGCCCTAACGTGCTGGGTTGTGGTTTCTGTTTGGCCAAATCATTAAATATCCTTTAAAATTGTGTCCGTTTTTTAAAACAAGGCAATGTTTCATGTTTTGGAAAATCAAGGAATCGTGCCCTAATGTGCTGGGTTGTGGTTTCTGTTTGGTCAAATCATTAAATATCCTTTAAAATTGTGTCCGTTTTTTAGAATTAAAAGCAAGGCAATATTTCATGTTTGGGAATTTGAAGGATCGTGCCCTAACGTGCTGGGTGTTGGTTCTTTCATTTGGCCAAGTGATGAAATACCCTTTTTAAAATGACAATGCATGAATCTTGAATATCATGAAATGATCTTGGTTTCGAAGGTCTGAAATATCGTATCCTAGCGTGCTGGATGTGATATTTCATCCTTCCGGAACAAGAGAATTTCGATATCCAAATTCGAATTACCCAAACATTTTCCAAATGATCCATATTTTAAAATCTTTTTCAATTTAAAATATTAGGACATTAATCAATCAATAAGGTACCAATTTTGGGCGTTGCAAGGGTGCTAATCCTTCCTCGTGCGTAACCGACTCCCGAACCCGTTTTCTTAAAATCCGTAGACCAAAACATTTTTAAAAATGGCCCAATCACACTTAAAAAAAAAGATTGGTGGCGACTCCGTTTTTCCTTCTAAAGTCGGCCTGTTTTCAAACAAAAAAATAGTTTCAACACAAAAGATATCTCTTTATTCCATATTATTATTTTATTGCAGAAATGTTTATTATGAGTAAATATTCCAGGTTCTTTTTTGTTATTTTTAATAGTATGTTATGATAATATAAAGTCGAAAATTTTGGATTTAAAAATAAAAGATTTAAAGTGCAAAACTGATATTTTCTTTCGTCTCACATTCTCCTAAATTTCCCTAATAAAAATATGTTAATTAAACAAGAGAATGATCATCGCTTAGCATTTTTCCTTAATTTTTAACAAATTCATTAAAGGTGGAATAAGCCAGAAGCTTCCCTTTCTTTCTATTTTCCTGACAGTTTCTTTTGGTAACCACCTTCACAAATCACAATAGATTTTTGGCAGACAAGTGAGCGGAAGTGGTGACAATAATAGTCTGCTATGTTTTCCTTAAAAGCGGTACCCATATAGTAATTTTATTTTTTAGTGTTTTTTAATTGCTTTCAACACGTTTTAAAAGAAATTGGGCCAATTTATCATCTATTCACTTGGTTTTGACAACTGAATTTGGAAGAATTTTTTTGGGACATCTAGCATTGTCATTAGCAGAAGTTTATTGTTAGGCCAGTTTAACATTCACGCCTAGAATGTTATTATTTGTGGTTGGTAACAATGGTGCGTCATTGGTAGTTTTTTGGTACCGATAATTTAGTAATTCATTACCATTGAATCATGCGAACGATGAGAATCGACGGTTTTGAATGTCATTTCTATTTTAATTTTCTTTTATCAGATGCCTTTTCTTATTTGTACTTAACTGTTGTGATTTAATAGGTTGTGTTGTCATTTTAGTTTGTTATTGATGTTTTTAATTAATGAAATTGCTATTCCTCTAAAAATAATAATAATAAGTGAAGTTTGTAAATATTAAAATTCTAACACTAAACTTATCAAATACACCACATTTTAAAAAGAGTGAAATCACCTTTTTTTTTTTAAACAAAAATATTGACTAAAACATTAAATTTTTAAACATTGTAACTTTTCGATCCACTTCATGTTATTTTGTTGAATTTTTACGAATTTTTTATTTTAATTTTAAATTATGTTATTTTTAAAATATTTTTATAATTTTGAAGTATTTGTTGACGTGATATAGAAGACAAATAGTGCCAGTATGAAGTACACATAGATTGTCACGCCAACATCGTTAAAAAATAATGTTTTAGTCAACATTTTTTTAGAAAAAATAAGTGATTTCACTCTTTTTAAAAGATTGAGGGTTAAATTTAGTTAAAAATAATAAAGATCAAATTGACAAAAAATGTAAACATTGAGAGTTAAATTTATTATTATGTCTTATATTATTGTTAAACATATTTAATCACAAATCTATACTATATATTAAGTATTTGATTGAATTAATGTTATGAGTCAACCTGACTTCATCTCAATAGAGTAAGGATAGAAGTATCTTATTTTACAAAGTAAATTGTATTATTAAGTCTATACTTGTCCTTCTATATCTTTTATATAGAAAATAAAAAATATATACATAATTTAAATCTAAATCCTTATAATTTTTTAATATTTTTATTTTACCAATCAAATCTAAACTGTTGTAACCATCGATGTGAATGAAGAGACATCAACATTAAGGCATAGTAATACCGCCAAATTAACATATTAAGTTGTTTTATAAATAGCGATAATAAATATGCATTAACATCTATCCCAAGGAATGGTGAAAAACAGATTTATTATTGTAAATATACGTACCTGCTCTGTTTACCACCTCAAATCCTCAATGGCGTGATATTGTCTTTTGTTTTCTTAAATTTGAGAAATGGGGAGCTCTTCAAAAATAAAATTCAACCATCCATTTGATCATCCAAGACTCACTACTCAAAAAAGGCTGAGGAATCAAATGGATGGAAGCTTACGAATTCCATTCGACATGTTTGACATGCAGAAAGAGGACCCGTACGCAGCATTAGCAACTTCAGTGCGTAGGGAGTTGGAAACCTTGCTTCCTTTACCTCATAAACGTTGCATCTTCCAAGTTCCCGACCGGCTTCGCCAGTTGAATGATAAGGCCTATACGCCTCGAGTAATTTCGATCGGTCCCCTTCACCATGGTCGGCAAATTTTGAAGCCAATGGAACAGTACAAAAGAAGGTTTCTAAGAGATTTTCTTGTACGAACCAGGGTTAGTGTTAAGG
This sequence comes from Gossypium australe, assembly GCA_005393395.2. NCBI lineage: Eukaryota > Viridiplantae > Streptophyta > Magnoliopsida > Malvales > Malvaceae > Gossypium > Gossypium australe. The sequence goes on from CM016626.1 coordinate 9,372,439, forward strand.
ATTGTGTTATGATTGTTAAAGACAGAGAAGCCAAATTGCGTGATTGCTTTGCCCAAATTATTGAGCTCTCCAGTGATGACTTTGTGAAAAAGGTCTTGTTTGATGCAGTCTTCATTGTTGAACTCTTGTTTAGGTACAATTTTGGTGAACTTTGGAATGATCATATACTTGGCTGCCCTCGGATGATACTCGATATTCACCTAGATTTGTGCATGATTGAGAATCAGCTCCCCTTTTTCATTCTCGAAGATTTGTTTAATCTGGCCATTGAATCCGCGTTTTACTGTGACGAATTTTCCATAAAAAAACATGGTCCTCAAATTTGGGATATGGGCATGGCAACCTTATGTCAGAGAGGAAAATTTGCAACAAGATTTCTCTCAAGTTGAACATGTTGTGGACTTGCTATGGCTTTGTTTTCAACCCACATCCTTTTCTTTCAAAACTGAAATAAAAAACTTCAAGATTCCCAGTGCAATGGAGCTCCAACAAGCAGGAGTCAAACTTCGACCAGGGTCGAGTAAAAACTTGTTCGACATAAGATTCAACAATGGGGTTTTGGAAATTCCGCAGTTGCTTGTAATGGACCGAACCAAAGTTATATTCAGAAATCTCATGGCGTACGAGCAACATTACTGTTCCAGAAACTATGTAACCGACTATGTGACACTGATCAGTTTCCTTGTCAAGTCTCCGAGGGATGCACAACTGCTTATTAAAAATGGAATCATTGAAAATTTTTTGAAGGATAGTGAAGAAGTTTCGACCCTTTTTAAGGGCCTTGTTGAAGGGGTTCGAATCAGTAGGAAAAACTTTGAGCTTGCAGGTGTGGTTGAAGATATGAAAGCATACTGTAAATCTCGATGGCATAGGTGGAATGCGACCTTGAAACAAGATTACTTCAACTCTCCATGGCGCGGCCTGTCTATTATAGCAGCTACTCTTCTCCTACTACTAACTCTTGTACAAACTGTTTGTGCGGTTATTCAAGTCATCTAGACTAGCTTATTTGTTATTCCCTTTCAATTCAGAGGTTTTAAAGTACTCAAATTACACAAAATCAAATAAATGAAAAAGAGGTTACTTTCTGAAACTTAATTGCATCCAACAAATTTGAATTTTAATACAACATCTGCAATCCATGTGTCTATTTTCTGCCAAAGGAGAAAAGGTTAAATCACATTGAGCAATCACAACTTCAATTCCTTCCATTGGAACCATCTGAAATGATGGGTAATGTTTATATACATGAGTGACCAGTCATTGGTACCATATTGAATTGATGATTCTACAGAAAGGACTCCTAAATCTAATAAAAGAGAAGAAAGAAAAGGAGAAAAGAAAATCAGATAGAATTGGGTCCCTCAGCCAATCTTCTCAGTGTTTGTATCATCAGAAGGCCAAACCACAGTCTCGATGAGCCGCTCCCGCATCAGTTCCAAGTTCTCATCCGAGATCTCTTTGTATATTTGAGCATGATCACATTTCTATACCAACATAACAGACATTTGTTCAACTGTTTAATTTTCTGCATCCAATGTTATACTAAGAAAATTTTCATTACCTTAATCCATTTCCCATACAAATGAAGTCTTGTTATCATCACTCTTTCAGCAAGCTCTTGCCTCTCCTGTCATTGCCAAATATGAATACCCTTATTTCTTTCCCTTTTTTTTTTTTTTAAGTATACTTTGCGTCAAATTCAAAATTCTACATTAGGTTAGCTGGTTGATATTATACATGTTATATAATTCAAGTTCTGTCACTCAGAAGAATCAAGAAAATTTTCTTGACCTCCAAGTTTTGGTGAAACAGAAAACATAAAGCAGAGAAGACTTTAAAATCACCTTGCCAAGGATGCGTAAGAAACGCTTGCCTTCACTGGGCTTATTTGCTGCTACAAACCTGCCAAAACCACAACAATTTAATTCCACAGCTTTCTATACGTCCACTTTCTGTTAATATTGTCCCCTACCTGATGATATGCTTTCGGAAAATGACTCAATAAACAGACAAGTACGAGGTTTCGAGCCGGATTCGTTTCCAATTTAAAGGGCTTAGAATCATGTTCAAACCCCCATAAGATTATTCAAAATCCCCTGTTAGAAGTTCATAATATGGGGTACTTTTCTTAATTTCTCTTTATATATTTGGAATACCATGCCCTTGTGCCCATGTCCAAATGTGTACAATTACAGAACATAGGTGTTGAACACAAGTAGTAAAGAAAAATGAATAATCCGGATAATATAGGTTACTTCTTATAGTATAGATGGGGCAAAAACACAAAGCAAGAGGGAAATCAGAAACAGAACAAACAAAAATATATTTGTATAAAACAGTGGCCACCGGATATGCTACTTACTGATAGAACCACGTATATTGTGGTGGATTCATCTCATAGAGCTGATTAAGAACAGTCCTCACTGCTTTGTATGTGAAATAGTTGAGCAATTGCTGCAAATAGAAAAAAAAATAGTCATCTATTTTAATACAACTTAAATTATCACAAGGGCTAAGACTTGGGTTTGTTGATTGCCTAAAAGATAGCTCCAAACATCTGCCTATTTAATACATCTTAATTACCGTTTTAACATCCGAAAAAGTATCTTCATATTGCCCTCCTAAATTGTCGACCACCACAAGCTTCCGGTCCTTACGCTGCTTCCTTAAATTCTTACTCATGATACCTGGAATCACCTTGGAAGACAACCTCGAATCATGCCATGAACCTACAAAAGAACTGCTAAACTCCAAACACCCAGGCCTTGCCATCACATGCTTTCTTTTCATTGAATGCCTCCTTTGCATCACCAACTCCGCACCGGTTTTGAGGTTCATGTTGGTGGATGGCAATGCATCCAAGCACAAACATGGACCAGCTTGAGAGTCCATAACTGATGAACCCACCATTGATAAAGCCCCCACCATCTTTTTTTTCTTGCTGGCCTGAGCTTAAACGAACAACAGTTGACAACTTGGCTCAAAAGTTTTTGCTCTCGTTTTTATTTGTATGAACTGGAAACCCAAGAGAACAAAGGGTACCAACTAAACAGAATTAAAGAGTATGGTATGGTATAGTTGGTATCCAAGAAAATGGGGTTTGAAGATGGGAAGTCAAAGATTCATGAACAGGAAGAGATGAAAAAGGAAATAGTGGGGCAAAGGGTACGTGTGAAGAATGTGGTGTATTTGCAAGGGCAGGTGAAAGCTTAACCAAACGTAGATTTTGAGGTCCAAAATTGTCCAAGCCAATATGGTTGGGAAAAAAATAAAACCAAAAAGGCTTTTAAAGATGCAAAATCAAAGATAGGTTGCATGGGTTTGATTATTCGTTAAGTCCAACAGGGAAGCACCACCTGGACGGTTGCCTAAATTTGGTGGCTCTCTTTGTTCTTTGCCATATGTTTGAATCTAATCTAGTTGCGGGGTGTCTGTCTAAACGTGTTAAATTCATCAAGCACAGTTTTCTTTCTTTTTTTCAACTTAATGTTTCAAATTTAAACGCAATGCGGCTGTATATGTTATGTTTATAATTTCAATTACTTCAAAACCGCAAAAACAGTATTCAAATTTGACACCATAGCTTGTTAACCACTTTTAGTCACCTTATTTGTCTTATCTGGATTTTTCAATTCAAATATTAATTTATTCTGTTCAAATTATTAGTCAGACATTTCAAAAAATATATTTAGATTTTATTTTATTTTTTTATTTTTAATATATTTTAAATATTAAAAAGTTTTTATATAAATTGACTCGGGTGAAACAAAAGGTAAGCAAATGTAAATTTCTCATTGTATTAACACGTCATGCAACTTTTTAATTTTAAGTCAAGGAAGTTTTGACACTATTTGGTTAAAGTTGGGGTTTTGGATCTAGGTTTGAGTTAACACCTTTTGCAATTATAATGTATGTTGTCTTCACTTTCAACATGTGCATATGTTATGGTTTTTTTTGTCTACTATAGATGTTATAATTGGTTTGATTCTAAGTTATATTTGTTATGCCTTGACTTGAATAAAGTTCTTGTCAAACACTTGATTGGTACGAGTTCAATTCGTGTTATCCCTATTATCTACCCTTAATGTTGTCTAAAAAAATACTTTAAAAACCTTTTTTAATTTTAAAAGGACTAAACTTATAATTTCACCAGTTTAGCGTCTTAGAGTAGAATCTGAACTTGGAATAATAATTTTTTATTCAAATTCCGCTTATTTACACCTCTACTCTCTACTCTAATTGTAATTAGTTAATCCAATTTATTTAGTTATGTTAAATCAAGAAAGAATAACAATATATTCGACAGAAAATCATTAACTCCAGTAGTAGAGTGAAATAAATCATAAGGTTGGAACATATCTGGACTTTAAAATTATTAAAATTTCTGCGAAACTAGTTCACTTACCATTTTTTTATAATTGAAATCATGTAAATGCCCAGTAATAAAATATATAGTAGAGTGCGAGTTGTATAAAAAATTGTATTCGAGTCCTCCATCATCCAAAGGGAAGAAAAGGAGAATTTCTGAGAAGCAACGTGGAATTTAGGAAAGGATTGGGTGTAGTTCCGTGGGGGGAGGGACAAGTGATTGGGGTGGGAGCTGGGAAGGGTCAAATATTGGAGTGGAGTAGCCAGCCGTATGAGGTGTTAGGCCTTTGGAGTGTTGAATGGATGAAGCCTTGGGAGATAGGCAAGGAAATATCAAATTTCAGGATCCAATACAAATGAAATCGACAAGAGACTGATTTGAGGGTGGTGTTTTGGGAGCTCACGGTAATTGGGCTTGGAGTTTTTGCGGATAAGGCGGGGTTTGTTTATCTTCAATTATCTAGATTTTCGTTGATGGATTCTTACCAGAAATCTTTAATGGTTGTTGAGTTGAGAATGGTTTGATTTCCAACCCTGAACGACATTGAAAAAATAGTGATCCCATTCATTACTGAAAATAAAAAACGTGTTACAAAGTATGGAATTGGGAATGATGATAGTAAATTGGAGTGTAAAACTGTTTTAGGTTATAGATGGATAGGTGTAGAAGCTCCAATAACAATTTATTACATACAAGAGTTCTTGTTGTAGCGGGGTAAACTTCTTTTTTTTTTCGATTCAACCGTCCCTATTTAAAATAGTTAAATTGAATAAATTAATAATAACTTAAATATATTATAAATATTAAAAATTAATAAAAAAATTGTTTTAAATAGTGAATGAAGCTGATGTCTCACACTTACATAATACGAATTTAAAAAACTAAAGATAAATTAAAATATAATGAAAAATCTAAACTTTTTTTGTTAAAAAGGCTTATGGTTATTCAGATATTTAACCAATTTACTTATTTTTTTAATAATTCAAAATGATTCTTGTCGAAACCATGTTTTGGGAAACGGGAATCGAATTTGGTTTTTGAAAGTAAAAACGGGAGTCGCCACCGACCTTTTATTAGGTGTGATCGGGTCACCTATAAAATATTTTGGTCTACGAGTTTCGAGAAAATGGGCTCGAGAGTCGGTTACGTGCGAGGAAGGGTTGGCACCCTCGTCACGCCCAAAATTGGTACCAAATCGATTAATTAGTATCTTGATGTCAAAAATTGAGAATTGAGAATGAGTTTAAAAATACGATCATGTGTTTTTAATATTGAACACTTGAATGAATTTGAATAATCATTTAAAAGTCGTCTTTGAAATAACCAAATGCTACATCCAGTAAGTTAGGACATAGCACCCCAGATCATTATCATTGCCAAATCCTTATCTCAAGGTAACGAGATGTCACACCCAGTAAGTTAGGGCACAACGCCTTGTAGTCTCGAGAATAAGCTTTTATTTTAAATCATTTCGGAAATTCTTATCTTGAGGTAACGAGATATCACACCCAGTAAGTTAGGGCACAACACTCAGTTCCCTCGAGAATAAGCATTTTATCTTGAACTCATATTTTCGAAAAAAATATCCCGTTATTTAGGCTAAATGAGAAAAATCGAAACCCAGTAAATTAGGGCACGATTTTCCCGAATTTCCAAAACGCAAACATCGCCTTAATTTTTTAAGATTTTCGTTGTAAAACGATAGCGAGTATAGCATTTAAAAGCCATGTACGATTTATTTAGGTTAAAGCGACGATCAAGGCTGATAACTATGTTGGGATTTAATGCTCAATGCAAAGGCATAGTATAAAAATAGGGATGACCATAGAATAGTACCACACGAATAAAATGCTATACGAATAAATAACAATGGCACGAAAATGCAAAATAACAAATTGTGGTACATGCGAAGATGACAATTGTATAATGTGCACTATTTAAACATTAACATAGATAATCAAAGGCAAATAAACTAATCAACATATACGACAATTCGCAACGAGTATGAAACACGTTGAAATAAATTAATTATCAATCGTGATTTTTGAAATGACAATAAATTAGTTTAAGATAGATAATGTAGGAAAGATAGAAAAGATTTAAAAAAGGGGAAAGATATCAAACATTCGTAAAACAACTTTTAAAACAAAAGGAGAACTTGAAAAACATTTCACAGTAATTTTCAAATGAAATAATAAATAACGCAAAACAGTTTATTGTACGTAATATACATGGCTTAAAACAAACAATAGTCGAGGTTAATTTATATGTGCAATGGATTTTTTTCAGGTGAGTAACATATAATGCTAATAGGATAAATAATGTAACAAATTTATTATTAATACATGTAATCAATGCACTATTTATGGATTAAATTGAAAAAAGGTTAAAAATATGGGCCGAATTAAAAAATGAAATAAAGAAGGGAGCAGGGCCCTGAATAGAACACCCGCAGGCACCAAGGGACCAAGCGCGCAAATTTTCCCTTGAACATAAATGCGCGGATCCTGACTTATGGCCGGGTCAGGTTTTCGGGTTTAGACGAGACGGCGTCGTTTTGGCTATGAAAGTTTTAGCTCGAAACGGCGCCGTATTACCCCTGTATAAAAAAACGGGAAATCAGAAAAAAGAAACATTTTTCACCCTTTCATTTAAAAAAAAAAAACGAAAACTCTCTCAAATCCCTATCCTTCTCACTCCCCGTCCGGCCTTCGGGCTTCTACATCGTAGCCGCCGTGTACGGTGGTGAGAGGGGGGTGAAAGGACCCCTTTTAAAACCCTTTTTCTTATTACAAGCCTCGACTTAATCAACAAAGTGCCCCAAAAGCTTCGAAATCTGAATAAGAAAGAAACCTTTCGGTTTCTTTTTCGACCTTTGAAAGGTATGAGCTTTTCCCCTTTTTCTTTTTGTTATTGCTGGTTCGTTCTTTGCTTTGCTTGTAAAGGTTTTTTTTTTTGAGGAAAAGATAGACGCAAAATGATATTAAAAAAAACAGAAAGTAAAATGAACAACGAAACTAAAACCTTTTCGAGTTCTATTCTCTTTTCGTATTTCTCCAGTGTTCGTAATGACCAGAAGAGATTACAAAAAAATTTACTTCCGTTTTTATAACAAATTTACATCCGTTTTTTTTTTATCATTTTTTGTTGTTTTTGCTGTTTGTGCTATCTGTTCCTCTTGCAGGGCATGGGAGCGAGGCATGCGGATGATGGAGGCGAGGCGCCTAGGGAGCACCGATCGTCAGTGGGCGTGGGCACGGAGAACGATGCGCGTGGGAATTGGAGCGACGCGCGTGTAGGCATTAGAACGACGCGCGTGAGGGAGACGCGCGGCGGCGCTTGGAAAGGGGACCTAGGGTTTCCTGAAAACTTTTGGCTTGTGGGCCTATCGGGCCGCTTGGGATTGGGCTGGAATTTTAGGCTAGGGTTTGGTTGTATTTGGGTTTGGGCTCTACAGGTTTGGGTTTGTAAAAGGGACACTTGGACTATTAAAGGTTATTATTGTTTTTTCTTTGGGCCGGTTTTAATATTGGGCCGGGTGAATTATGGGTATTACAGCTGCCCCTCTTTGCTTGTTGTCGTGCAACGGGAACAGAGCAAAGACTTTAAAAAACCCAAAATTTGCCTGGTCTTGTCGAGCCTTGCTTCCTTTGGGCACTCTTCTTTGTCAGGTAGCTTCAAGCTCCATTGCGACTTATTACTTCGCTCTACTCCACTGCTACTTCTGAGAGATAGGGCCTGTAGTCTCAGTCCGCTTTATTGTTTCGTCATTTTTGCAATCTTTGGCCTATTCCACTACTGGTCAAGACGACATGATTATGGCTTAAATCACATTCCACTATTGTTTAGAGACACAACGTTCGCCTTCGATCTTGTCTCACCACTGTTTATGGCGACAAAATCTACAATCTTCAACCTCTCCCACCGTTGGTTGGTGGCAATAGGACAATCTTCAACCTCTTTCACCGTTGGTTAGTGGCAATATAACAATCTTCAACCCATCCCACCGCTGTTTGGTGGCAATAGGATAATCTTCAACCCATTCCACCGCTGTTCGATGGCAATAGGATAATCTTCAACCCATTCCACCGTTGTTCGATGGCAATAGGATAATCTTTGCTAGTGTTGCTACATCGTCCTCTAGGGGACATATCCTGTAGACTTTTCAATTTGCTTCCTTCAACCTTCAAGAAGACTTCAATCTTCAATCTGCTCCACTATCGTCTCTATGGAACAAAATCTGAACTTGCTATACTGTTCTTTGAGGAACCTGTCTCTAAATTACTCCTAAAAGCTACAGGAATCTCTTCTATTGTCCAATTGTTCAAAACACTCCCTGGAGCATAAGGGCGAATCCCAGATAAATCTCTTTCTTCGTCCCTTTCCTCAGATACGGCGTTGATGCTCAAGTTTCCCAACATTTCTTCTGCTTCTTCTCTTGCTGCCACGCCTTGGTCAGGGTATAAGATTCCCCCCGAGACAAATGTTTTGGATAAAGAAGGAAAGGTCATTGGCTCCCATTTGATCTCTTCTTCACCTAGGCACGCCCTTCTTCTCTCCTTTCTTTTCTCTTCTTCTCTCTTCCTTTGTTTCGTGTCTGGCTTGAACCCTAAGCCAAAACGGTCTCGTTTTTCTTTTTGCATCGGCACTCTGGTCTCTCCTTGCAAGTTTCTCCCGAGTCTTTTCCCGGGTAAGGCTCCCTTCCCGATTGTCATTTGGAGGCCCATCTTCGTAGATTTGGATATTTTGGGCAAGGGAATATTGTTGCCTTCAGCGACAAAGGTCGCGTTGACAAACTCGAGTGACCGAAAGGAACATTCTATTGCTTCTTCGTCTGTTCTGATGTACGGGGCGTCACTAGTAACAGACGCTATGATATCCTCTTCTGCATCTATTGTCACTAGACGACCTTCCATAACTAACTTCAACTTTTGGTGCAAGGACGAGGGTACTGCCTCTACTGAATGAATCCAAGGTCTCCCCAGCAAGCAATTATAGGACGGTCTGATATCCATTACTATGAAATCCACTTCATATGTGCCCGGGCCGATTAATGGAGGTACTTCAATCCTTCCCATCACCTTCCTTTCAGTTCCATCGAATGCCCTCACTACATTGTGGCAAGCCTTCATGTGAGTACTATCTATGGGTAATCGATTCAGCGTTGATAGCGGCAAGACATTGAGTGCCGATTCATTGTCGACCAATACTCCTGGCAGTATGTACCCCTTGCAACGTGTAGTGATGTGGAGAGCTTTAATGGAGCCCATACCCCCTGGTGGGATTTCGTCATCATTAAAGAAAATGAAGTTATCAGCACTTATATTGCTGACTAGATGGTCCAGCTTGTTGACAGAAATGTCGTTTGCGACATACGTTTCATTTAATGCCTTCATTAACGCGTTTTGATGAGTTTCCAAACTCATGAGCAAGGCCAGTATTGATATGCGAGCCGGATGTTTGTGTAATTGCTCTACAACACTGTACTCGTTGTGTTTAAGGAATTTTAGGAACTCCTTATCCTTGTTTTCTGACACTGGCTCATTGACAAATGTTCCAGGTTCGATTGTTCTTTCTTCCCTTTGCTCAATCGCCACCGCTTTTCCTTTGGCCGCTTCTACTCTCGTGTTTGGGGTGTAACGCCTTCCACTATGTGTGAAGAAACCCCCATCTCGGTCTTCCTATGTAGCATTGACGGGATTCTCTTTTCCTTGGATTATTATTTTACAATCATAACTCTACGGAACCCTTTTGTTGTCTCTGTAAGGAAGGGCTACAGGTCTTTGAATTATGATCTTTGGTATAATCGGTGTTCCGGCTCCACCCGCTCTTGGCCGTGATATGATTACCGCGGGGTGATTGCCCCCATAGACTTTCCTAGATGGTCCTTCCTCCGATGCATGGACCTCTCCTTCTTCTAGCCCTCCAATCTCTTCATAGAATTCCATCTCTTTATTATCCATGAGGTGTTGGACTATGGCCCTGAATTTAGGGCATTCTTGGATATCATGCCCCATTTCAGCATGAAACTTGCAGTACCCTCCGGCTCCTTTAAGCTCTTCTCTTGATTCTTGCGTGATTAAGCCTCTGTTTATCATTTGCTTCCAGACCCATCTTAGTGGGGTTTTTATCTCCGCCACGTTCGTATTTATTCTTTTTCCTATATTCTCACCCATCATGTTTACCCCATTATTAGTGTGATTAGGTAGCAGGTGTTCTGTATCGTTAACCTTCACCACACCCATTTGAATGAGTTTTTCTACCAACCTCTTGAAGGTGAGACAATTTTCTATTGAATGTCCCACAATTCCCGCATGGTATTCGCATTGTGCATTAGTATCATACCATTTGGGGTATGGAGGCTGTAGGGGCTGTAAGTAATTGGGGACAACAACATGTGTGTCGTATAATTTTTGGTATAGTTTCCCGTACGTCGTGTAGATCAGAGTGAATTGAAGCTTCTCCACATTCGGCTTTGTATTGGATCCCTGTCTGTGTGAGCTTGGATGATCTGTAATTACAGTACTAGGTTGACTCAGAGTGGTTCGCTTATCCCGGGCACTTACGTTATTCACGTCACTTTTTCTTTTCTTCGGGACCGTCTTTCTGGGACCTTCCCCTGCTTCTATCTTGCCGTATCTAATTGCATGTTCTATCATTTCTCCACACCTCACGACTTCTGAAAAATCCTTCGTAGAACTCCCCAGCATGTGACTGATGAAAGGAGCTTCCAAAGTATGGATGAAGAGTGTGGACGCTTCTTTTTCCAAAAGAGGCGGTTGAACCTGTGTGGCTAACTCTCTCCATCGTTGAGCATATTGCCTGAAGCTCTCGCTTGGCCTTTTCTCCATATTTTGGAGCGTGATTCTATCAGGAGCTATGTCCGCTACGTGGCCATTGTGCTTCATAAAGGCTTGGGCCAGGTCCTTCCATGTCTTGATTTGAGTACTGCTGAGCTGATCGTACCACTTGGCCGTAGATCCAACCAGACTTTCCTGAAAGCAGTGAATCAGTAATTTTTCATTGTCGGCGTGTCCCGCCATTCGTCGACTGAACATTTTCAGGTGTGCTTCAGGGCAGCTAGTCCCGTTGTATTTTTCGAAATCTGGAGTTTTGAATTTTGGTGGAAGCACCAAGTTTGGGACCAGACTTAACTCTTTGATATCAATTCCATAACGAATTTCAGCATTTTTTATCGCCTTGACTTTCTCCTCCAACCATCTATAGCGATCTTCCATCTGCCTTGAGGATTCAGCTTTCGTTCCTTCTTTCTCCATCATATCGAAATCTGGTACAATCGAGTTAATAGGGTCATCTCCCGGGTTGGACCCTGAGCCCACTTGGAAATTCATAGGGGATTCTATATTAGCTTGTCCTTGTGGAGGCCTAATCGTGATGGATGGCCTCTGGGGATACTCTCCATGCGGTGAAGACGCATACGGTAAGGTAGAACCTGAGGGAATACCTTCATTCTCCCCTCCAGTAATGATCATGGGGCCTTTTCCCTTTTCCACAAGTCCATTCAATAGTTGGGTCATTTGAGTTATTTGAACCGTCATGTTTCTTTGGGACTCTATCATCTTATCCATCATATCTTGCTGGACTTTGACTAGCTGCTCTTGCACCTGTGCGTGCACCTGGTCCTGCACCTCTTTCTGGAATTGCTCTAGCCTTTGATCCATTTTTTTCGTTTTAGCGCGAGTGCCGTACGGATGTTCGTCTTCCAGGTTCTCTTTTTCCCTCTTCTGTATATTTTCAGCTCATTAGGCTCTTTCCATGGTCTTAAATGCATATGATATGATGCGATGCGAGTGTATGAAATGCAATGCAAATGCATGAAACGAATGCACAAAAGAAAGAAATGTGTTGATTTTGATTCAGTTCCATTAGATCAACTTTGCTGGGAAACAAATTTCTTTACATAGAGCGGACGATTATACATACGACTTTGCCTTAACACCTAAATCTTTGACTTCCTTCAGAAACCAAGCTAGATTTTGGCCTCGATCAGATCCTGACTCATACATTAGACTTAATACATCAGCCCGAGCCGCCAAGGTTTGCAAATGATCGGCTACCCCTCGGATTTGAGCCATAGCTTCGCTCATTATATAATCTCTATTCCTGACATGTTCTTCAGAATGACGGAACTGTTCTTTCCAGTGTTCATTAAGAAGTTCAGCTTGAAATTCACTATTTTGTAATGCAGTTTTGAGCTCTTCTATCTCCTTTTTTAACTCCTCGACCTTGCTTTGGCTGGCTCTCAATTCACTTACAGAATTGCGATTTTGATATAGATGTAGTGACCTTTCCAGTTCTGCCGCTCGGGCCCGTAACTCTTCTTTCTCACTTTGACTTTCCAACAGACTCTTTTTCAAAATGCCCTCGCGTACTCGAGCATCTCGAAATTTCTTTTCCCACTGGTCAGCCCTAGTCTTTTCTTCTCTAATTTCTTGCCGCCATTGTTCTGACGTCTTGCCCAAACCAGCAGTTCTGATTGATGTGCGTAGTTTCTTGTAATCTGTCTTTAAGCTATTCAGATCTTCTTCAGTCATGCTCTTTCCTTTCTTCATTTTCTCGACTTCTAGCCCTAACTGCATCTTCTCATCTTCTAGCTGCTCTATCTTCTTTCCCAATTCCCGATTCTTGTTCTCAAAATCTCATCTGATGATTTCTAATTCAGATGGGGCAACTCGTAAATGTTCTTTTAAAGGCAAAATGTCCTTTTGGCTTGGCGCAGAGATGTTGTCGTTGTTCCTTTGACTTCGCCACCAATCATATTCTGGGGTCGCCATTGGATTTGCAGCAAATATCCTCATTTTATGAGTTTGATTCCAAGCGTTCGTTATTTCACGAACTCTCTTTTTGTAATTATCGTCCTTGTATGCAAATTCACATTGAGCTAATCCTTGTGTTGCCGGTATGAACTGCCTTGACCGATACTGCCTTAGTATGAGTAGTGGAACGTATCCAATAGCTCCCCATATCCCAAGTAGAGGAACCCAGTCAAAATCGCCACACCGGTACAAGATTTCATTCGGGATTAACCATGGAGCCCTCCATTCAACATCTTCGTCTCGTAGATTTTGAACAATAACCATCCACTTCTCTTCCGAGATGTCATCCTGCCTCGGTGTGGCCGTTATTTCCTTTAACAGGGAATAATTCTCAAAGAAAACTCGACAAGAGACTTTTTCTAATTTCCAAAAGTGACTATAGAACCAAGCCAATAAGAGCTGTGTGCAACCGATGAATCTGCCTTCTCCCGTTCTCCGACATGCATTCAGGGATCTGAAAGTTTCTGTTAAGATTACTGGGACGGGCGTGACCCCTTTGTCTAATCGGTCAAAAAAATCTGAGACTGCTTCATCTATGTGCCCTAAGGCTTTGGGAAAGATTACCAATCCATAGATACTAAGAGCGAAGATGTCGACCCTCTTCTTTATATCGGGATGTCCTGAGATCAACTCTTTCAAGCTTTCCCAGGGAATGCACTTATTATCACCCTTCTGCTGACTTCGAGCTGCAACCTACTGTTCATTCATCCCCGTGATATTCATCAATTTTCTTACGACAGTCAAGGCGCTGGTTCTGGAATAAACTCTATTTGGGTGAATCTTCGAGTAGCGAAGCAAGGCCGTGTATTCTTCTATGATCGGCACCAAATCTATCTTTCCAAAAGTAAAACAACTATAAGCTGGGTTCCAAAACTGGTGATAGCTCGAAACAAGTGTCTGTCTACTTTGATGTCGAGCAAGTAGGGCAAGTCACCATAATTGCAGTAGAATAGTTGTTTAGTCTCGTCATCCCACCGATCCCAAATCTCTTTCATCTTATGAAGGTCATTTTGGGCCACATTGATGCGAGTGAAATCCCGTAATTCTGAGACGTGTCCTTTGGCCAGACTATCACCTTTCTCTTGCTGCACTGTCTCAGCCCATACTCGGACGGCCGCGTTGTCCTCCACTCTATCAAGAAACCCCTTTTCCATGTTAAGCTTTTCTATTTGGTAACTGAATACGAATCAACATCTTTCATGCACAACAAGTTAGTGCCATATATGTAAAATCGGAAACAAATAGAAAATAATCAAGCACCTTTCAGGCGACCATTAGGGTTTACGCGGCTCTACCTAAGGTGGGCTCCTAAGGTTCGCTATATGCAGCTCGGTTCTAAAGTAAGGGTACCTGAACCAGCGAATTCCTCAATCCTCACCCATTATAGGTTCGTTTGGATCAAGTTCGGTTCAGGGGGATACATTTCCCTATGGCCGTGCGGAGGTGAAAACCTCACGAAGACATAGGTACGGATATATCCCGGAAGCGGTCCACTAGCCCATGCGGAGGCGAAAACCTCACGAAGGCATAGTTTCTCACTCCCACTTAAGAGGGGTAAAATTAACGAGCCGATGTGATGCAATATGCAGAAACATACCGAGAGATTTAAACCACAGAATAGGCGCATTATCAGGGAAACCATGAAAGCAAATAATAACACACGACAAAATGAGTGAAATTTTAAACCATATTTTCAAATTTTGACAAAAAGACAAGAATTAATCGATTTTTGGCTCGACTCTCGTGAGCTCCCCAGTGGAGTCGCCAAGCTGTCGAAACCATGTTTTGGGAAACGGAAATTGAACTTGGGTTTTGAAAGTAAAAACGAGAGTCGCCACCGACCTTTTATTAGGTGTGATCGGGTCACCTATAAAATATTTTGGTCTACGAATTTTGAGAAAATGGGCTCGGGAGTTGATTACGTGCGAGGAAGGGTTGGCACCCTCATCACGCCCAAAATTGGTACCAAATCGATTAATTAGTATCTTGATGTCAAAAATTGAGAATTGAGAATGAGTTTAAAAATACGATCATGTGTTTTTAATATTGAACACTTGAATGAATTTGAATAATCATTTAAAAGTCGTCTTTGAAATAACCAAATGCTACATCCAGTAAGTTAGGACATAGCACCCCAGATCATTATCATTGCCAAATCCTTATCTCAAGGTAACGAGATGTCACACCCAGTAAGTTAGGGCACAACGCCTTGTAGTCTCGAGAATAAGCTTTTATTTTAAATCATTTCGGAAATTCTTATCTTGAGGTAACGAGATATCACACCCAGTAAGTTAGGGCACAACACTCAGTTCCCTCGAGAATAAGCATTTTATCTTGAACTCATATTTTCGAAAAAATATCCCATTATTTAGGCTAAACGAGAAAAATCGAAACCCAGTAAATTAGGGCATGATTTTCCCGAATTTCCAAAACGCAAACATCACCTTAATTTTTGAAGATTTTTGTTTTAAAACGATAGCGGGTATAGCATTTAAAAGCCATGTACGATTTATTTAGGTTAAAGCGACGATCAAGGCTGATAACTATGTTGGGATTTAATGCTCAATGCAAAGGCATAATATAAAATAGGGATGACCATAGAATAGTACCACACGAATAAAATGCTATACGAATAAATAACAATGGCACGAAAATGCAAAATAACAAACTGTGGTACATGCGAAGATGACAATTGTATAATGTGCACTATTTAAACATTAACATAGATAATCAAAGGCAAATAAACTAATCAACATATACGACAATTCGCAACGAGTATGAAACACGTTGAAATAAATTAATTATCAATCGTGATTTTTGAAATGACAATAAATTAGTTTAAGATAGATAATGTAGGAAAGATAGAAAAGATTTAAAAAGGGGGAAAGATATCAAACATTCGTAAAACAACTTTTAAAACAAAAGGAGAACTTGTAAAACATTTCACAGTAATTTTCAAATGAAATAATAAATAACGCAAAACAGTTTATTGTACGTAATATACATGGCTTAAAACAAACAATAGTCGAGGTTAATTTATATGTGCAATGGATTTTTTTCAGGTGAGTAACATATAATGCTAATAGGATAAATAATGTAACAAATTGATTATTAATACATGTAATCAATGCACTATTTATGGATTAAATTGAAAAAAGGTTAAAAATATGGGCCGAATTAAAAAATAAAATAAAGAAGGGAGCAGGGCCCTGAATAGAACACCCACAGGCACCAAGGGACCAAGCGCGCAAATTTTCCCTTGAACATAAACGCGCGGATCCTGACTTATGGCCGGGTCGGGTTTTCGGGTTTAGACGAGACGGCGTCGTATTGGTTATGAAAGCTTTAGCTCGAAACGGCGCCGTATTACCCCTGTATAAAAAAACGGGAAATCAGAAAAAAGAAACATTTTTCACCCTTTCATTTTCAAAAAAAACAAAAACTCTCTCAAATCCCTATCCTTCTCACTCCCCGTCCGGCCTTCGGGCTTCTACATCGTAGCCGCCGTGTACGGTGGCGAGAGGGGGGTGAAAGGACCCCTTTTAAAACCCTTTTTCTTATTACAAGCCTTGACTTAATCAACAAAGTGCCCCAAAAGCTTCGAAATCTGAATAAGAAAGAAACCTTTCGGTTTCTTTTTCGACCTTTGAAAGGTATGAGCTTTTCCCCTTTTTCTTTTTGTTATTGCTGGTTCGTTCTTTGCTTTGTTTGTAAAGGTTTTTTTTTTTGAGGAAAAGATAGACGCAAAATGATATTAAAAAAAACAGAAAGTAAAATGAACAACGAAACTAAAACCTTTTCGAGTTCTATTCTCTTTTCGTATTTCTCCAGTGTTCGTAGTGACCAGAAGAGATTACAAAAAAATTTACTTCCGTTTTTATAACGGATTTACATCTGTTTTTTTATCATTTTTTTTGTTTTTGCTGTTTGTGCTATCTGTTCCTCTTGCAGGGCATGAGAGCGAGGCATGCGGACGATGGAGGCGAGGAGCCTGGAGCACCGATCGTCAGTGGGCGTGGGCGCTGAGAACGACGCGCGTGGGAATTGGAGCGACGCGCGTGTAGGCATTGGAACGACGCGCGTGAGGGGGACGCACGGCGGCGCTTGGAAAGGGGACCTAGGGTTTCCTGAAAACTTTTGGCTTGTGGGCCTATCGGGCCGCTTGGGATTAGGCTGGAATTTTAGGCTAGGGTTTGGTTGTATTTGGGTTTGGGCTCTACGGGTTTGGGTTTGTAAAAGGGACACTTGGACTATTAAGGGTTATTATTGTTTTTTCTTTGGGCCGGTTTTAATATTGGGCCATGCGAATTATGGGCATTACAATTCTAAATATTTCTAGCTATCCATATTGATCAAAGAGGATCAGCCAAAGAAAACCAGAGATGTTGTATATTTGAGAAATAAAATACTATTTAGCTTTCAAAAGAAATCAGTTTTTTTGAAAGGGGAATTCATTAGTTCATTCCATGAATGAGATCATACAATTCGGGGAAAAAACAACAAAAATTTGTTGTAGATAGTAAAGGACAAACTCCATCAACCTCAAAATCAATAGAACATTATGGCACATTGACAATTGTCTTTGTCACAACTCAAGTATGACATATTTGGAGTGATTGCAAGTGTCACATCTCGGGAGTGAGCAAGGCCTCATCAAGTCTGGAATGAGCCGAGCATGAAAAAATTGAGTCACAAGGTTCTTGGAGTGCCTCGGAAGACTCTAGAAGTCTAAAGAACGGACCAAGTCCATGTAGAATATTCTAGAAGTTCTAGAATACTCCACCATTATATAAATTAATGAGTTAGGTGATAAGGGTTTAAAATTAGATCTTAACAATCAATTAGGATTAACTGTAACCGTTAGATTGTTTGGGGCTTGCCTATATAAGGAGAGACTCTCCTCCCTCATTTGTATCCAAGCTAACTTATTTAAGTAATAGAGACACTTCCACATTCTCCCAACTCTCTTTTGCATTCTTCTCTTGTGCTATATAAGTTCCCTTGTTTACTTGCTTAGGTTAAATATGCCAAGCCTCTCTTGAGTGATTATCGAAGGCTGACCTAGTGATACGAAATTAGAGCGGAGGAAGCAGAAGAAGGATCGAATTCAAGTTGTTCGACTCGAAAAAAAAAGATTTGGATGTGACCTAAAAGGAAGAAACCAAATAAATTTAGAAAATAACAAAGGAAACAACAAAAATTAAAAAATAATAAAAGATAAATATTCAAAATAACAACTAAATGGAGAAAAGATAGATTAAAGCAAAGTGGAAGATCGAACGATAAACCGATGGATAAGATGGATAGAAGGATAAATGTCCAATTGAACCATTTGAGATGTAAATCCCAACAAAGTCAATTAATGGCTCTAATCAACCCTCCAAAAAATAATCATTGGTAAATTGAAAGGTGAATAATGAATTTCCACGACTCATTGAAGAAAATCAAGAAGAAAACTACTTCTAAAAATCACAAAAAAGAAATCTTGCACAAAGAAACAAACTCCTAGAGTTAAAAACTTTATTAATGAAAGCAACTTGTCTCCTTTTAAGTATATTAGAAGTAGTTTTAAACTAAACTTTCTTGTTGACATAAAACTCATAATTAAGCCTGAAACCCAAACCCAATATGATTTAAACTCGAATTAAAAGATCAAAACTCGTAATTCTCGTCATAATCCCGTCCAAAAATTATGCTCGCGCAGTCTTCATTAAAACGATCATAACTTGATCTCCCAAACTCGAAATCAAGTGATTCAAAGCGCGTTTGAAATTAAGAGATAGACCTTCGAACGCTATTAGACATCTCAACCCAGAAATGCCTAGATCCCATCCAAAAAGTCATCACAATTCTGTTGATTTCTCAAACTTGAAAATTGGTAGCTTCGGTGAATGAAATTTAATAAATTTCACCCCATCCATGCATTTATCACCTAGGCTCATGGGCAAGAAATCCAAGTCTAAGGCCGCACATGATTGAAGCTAAAGTCTTGGCATATGGCAAGTGGTATCAGAGTTTGCATTTCTAGCACCGTGGTGGTGAGTGACGATGGTTAATAAGATTAAGAAGACGGGCGAGTAATAGGACATGGTTAAGAATCAAGATACCATGAAGGGCTAGAAGGTTTTGTCGATGGACTTTGTGAATACTGTAAATACCCGGATGGCTAAAGTCGAGTTTGTTGTGAGCAATGTCCTTATGAGGGTGGAGGACATCGAAGATTCTCTTAAAAAGATTAAGTCTGAGATGATTGCGTCTCAAGACAAGCTAAATGAGCAACTCATGGAGGAGTTTAATGGGGCTATAAGAGAGGCCTTGGGTGAGCTTGTCTGGAAGAACGAAACCTTTGAGGCGTTAGTGGAGCTGATGCAAGGCGAGATCAATAAGCTCAAGAGTGAGCTTTCGAGCATCAAGGCAGCCAAGGATGGTGGTGTGCCAATATGGTCAACTTATTGAGATGTGTCGAAGCCAAAGGAGTTTAAAGGCACGAGAGATGCCAAAGATGTGGACAACTTCCTTTGGAGTGCCGACCAATACTTTCGTGTGACTAGAATTGAAAAAGATAGCTCTTAAGGTAAGCACTACTTCGATGTACTTAACTAATGTTGCATTGCTTTAGTTGCATCATAAGAGTGACAATACATGGCCTGTATTCATACTTGAAAGGCCTTCTGGAGGGAGTTTAGGCTACAATTCTACTCCAAGTATGCAAACGAAAAGGCCCGATCGAAGCTTAGGCAGCTTACCCAACGCTGGACAGTGCACGACTATGTGTGTAAGTTTGTTGAGTTGATGCTTCAGATATCAAATATGGGTGAGAGCGAGGCCCTATTTAGTTTCCTCGATGGACTTAAGTTGTGGTTAAAGATGGAGCTTCAACGTAGGGATTCTAGACCTTACGCGAGCCATGGCAGTAGTGGAGTCCCTAGTCAAGTATTCCAAGGAACGAATGAAGTCCCTCAAGAGTCGTGGCAGAGAAAAAAGTGGGGGAGTCGATAACGACCATTCGTTGGATGAGGAGACAAGGAGTGCGAAACCCTAGCGAGATAAGTCGAGACTTGAGGCAACCGTGAAGGAGGTGGGTGAGAGAAAGCCACTCAGTTGCTTCTTATGTGAAGGTCCTCATAGGGTGCGAGATTGTCCCACCAAGGCCAAGTTATACGTGACCTATAAATTGTTAAGGTGACTATAAATAAATTTTTAATAAATAAATAAATATAAAATTATTAATTTTAAAAAATAATATGAGCGAACCTTGGGCTAGCCATTTACAAATGAGGACAGGCTCGGATAAAAATTTAGGCTCATATTTCGGGTCAGGCCAGGCTTGGATAAGTATAAAGTGTGTTAATATCATGCACAAGCCCAGTTTAAGCTCAATCCGAACTCGGTCCGACCCGGCATATGAACACTTTTATTGTAAAGCATGGTTATAACAATTTATTAATAATTAATTATTTTATTTTATGTAAAGAAAACTTGTGATTTTTATTAAAAATCATGTTGTTACCTCTCATTTTAAAAATTAAATATGGTCACCTCTATTAGTAAAACCAAATTCGCACAAAAATAATTTGAAAAAAAAAACTACTACTTTTTTTTCTCCTTCTTTAGTACTCATTCGGGCAGCGGTCACACCCTGCCCAAAGTTTCTCCAAATCAAATATTAACACCCCAACCTTCACAACTCTCTAAAAAATCTGTCTTCTATCTATTTATCTTTTCTCTCTAGGATTTTGATTGCATCTTCGTTTAACTTAGCTTCTTTCTTTTAATTAGATTTTCAATCCTTTACTTTCCTACAAAACGTTAACAACAAACAGGTTTTTCTTTGGGCAGTTTCATGCTAATTTGATTGGCTTTTCTTTTGTTCTTTTTTACACATTCAATGGCACCCAGCAGCAGAAGAGGCAAAACAAGAAGAAACGCAAGCAAGCCCAGAAGAAGTAAATACACGAAGAAGCTCGTAAAGCCGAGCATCAATATTCAAACGTCCACGTCAGCAACGTTGGAAGATTCGGCTTCCAAGATTGATGATGGATTTGCATTGGATCATAATATTGAAGGAGATGATGATGTCTCTACTACAAGTCCATGCTCTACACCAAAGGCTCAAAGGTATCGAATACCGGAAATCCATACATGCCCTCCAGCACCAAAGAAGCGAAGATCAGTTCCCTCAAATTGCTCCTTACAAAGAACTCCTCCTATTGCTTTCTTTGCTTCTCCAGATTTAGAGCTCTTCTTCTTCTTTGCATTTAGAGATATTTCAGTCTGATGATAAGTGCTTTCCATAAATAAATATAAATATAATTCAAGAGTTTTGTTATAGTGTGAGAAGTTACTGTTTTGAGTGAAGAAGAAGAAGAAGGTGGTAGGCATAGGCCATAGCCTAGTATTTTTGGTGCTAATTAATTAATTTTAATAAGTTGAGTTTCAAATTTGTAGGGTACAGTAATCACAAATTTAGCTTTAATTCCTACTTTCTTTTTCAAAAGCAATATTGATGACTTTTGAAATTTAGGATTGCAATCTGAAGTTTGAAAGTGTGATTTTTGTTTGTTAAATGAGAAAGTGAAAGAATATATACTTCTTCCTGTCCTGTGTGCTTTCTTTTCTTATTGTTCATGATATGAACTTACAGATCAATAGAGCAAGTTTGTTATCAGTAAACTAATATCTCGAAAGCAAATAATATTTGGGTAACAAATACTTGAAGATATATTCCTATAAAATATATTAATATCCGGTGATAAATGGGTTAAATTGTGATGACCCGCGTATTTTACTTCTAGTTTTGGAGTGAAGAGTGAAGACTGGCACTGGCTGAGCCTGAGAGAGAGATTATTTTAAAGAATATTCCCTTGAGATCATGACTGTAACACAACTGTTGAAGAACATAAAATGGATGAAGTCGGCTGCTCAACATCCCAAAATAAAGCTTTTCTTTTTCTTTTCCTGAGGTTGAGACGGGTGTCTGAGCTCTGCCCAGCGTCCCGTTGCTAGGAGAATCCTATGAAGAGATTCTTGCGCCTTTCACTGCAAAATCCCAACCTTTTTTTTCCCTTCAGTTTCATGCCATTTAAATAATATCTGGAATTTGAGTTTTATTAATAAAACAAATCCCACTACCAATTTTGTCCTCAACTCACTTAACTTCACTTTTATTGATTTAATTACTTTAAAATTTTGGTTTTCTATTCCAACCTTAGTTGACTTTCATATTCAATTTTATTGTTCTCATAGTAGTATCTGCATTTTTTTCTCAAATCCTGAGAGTTTGAATGGTGATCTAAATTCTTTCAATCAACTCAGTGACTACAAAAATAATGGATGAAATACTGAAATGCTAAAATCTGTATGTTTATTTAGTTAGTAGAATTTGAAAAATAAATACATAAATTACACAATTAATCACTTAATTTTCATACCTTTTCATTTTGCATTAAAAATAAAAAGTTTATTATATTAACACTATCATTACATATTCTTATTATTTTCGATAATAGAAAATGAAAAAAATATATACTAAAATTGAGTGACTAAAATGAGTATATATAATGAAAAATGAATGGTGAGTTAAAATGATATAGTTTGTAACAATAGTGACCATATAGCATACTTTTTCTTTTCGATGTCTAAAATAAAAATTTATAAAAATTGGGTCATCAATTGTATAGTTTATTAAAAAAATCAATTGAAATGTAAAAGATTTATTTTAAATTGTTAATTAATGAAAATATGAAAATTTAATATATCATATGGAATTTTCTTTTCCTAGCTTTATAATTAAATTTTCATACCTAACTTCTGTTCTTTTCCCTTTGCTTACAAAAAAAACCTGAAAAGTTTTTAAAATTTTGCTTTAAATAAATATTTTTAAGTTTTAAGTTTCAAATATTTAATGATTGGTATTTATTAAATTAAAACATGTAATTAATGAATGCACGATTTCCATAATTTTTTTTTTGAATTTACGTGATATATTGTTATGGATTTAAATTAATTTATTCACAAAGATGAGATATTAATATTAACATTTATATATATATAGTTAGAATGAGTTTACGACTACATGATTTAATGATACAAACTCATTTGTATTAAAAAAAATAAAATTATGACCTATTGAGTTTTAGTGTGGTTAGTATTGGTGGTATTGTTAGTGCGAGAGGACGTTTGTTAAAGTATGTAAGAGCGCATTTATTGTCATATTTAAAGGTTTGAGAGAAATTATAAAATAAAAATAAGAATAAAATTATTTAAGGAGTAGTTTAACTTTTGAGATATAAAAAAAATCATTTACTAGTTTTATTTAAAATTTCCATCATGTGCAGTTATTTAACCACTTTTTTTTTGCCTTTTTTTTTTCATTTCATTAACCTTTGTGGGTAATGCCATGGTATAAATATATATATTTTCATTTATCTATCATTTTAGTTAAAATCATTGGTACATAAATATAATTTTTTTAGAAGCTTTAATATATATACTAATATTAAAATTTTTATTGAATTAGTGTTATATATGAAGTAATACTACATTAGTTTAAGGAAATTACTTAAATTATGATCACAACAATAAAATAAAAGAGAGGATATTTAAGATTTAATGTTTTCTTTTTGAACAATTTTATTATAGATTTTGATTATTTATTTTTTTTACACAACGTCTCAACCCATAGATAGGAGGATGATGCGCTTCAGCACACTCGAACCCACGTCCTCCTACATTGACAATAATATTCATACTAATCGAGCTAAAACTCAATCAACTTTAAAACTTAATGTTTAATAAATAAGAAATTGCGGAAACATAACTCACTAATTTAGAAACTAATTTTATACTTTTATATTAATCTTATTTTCTTTTAAAATATAATTATTTTTAATTAAACGTTTACTTTAACCCTTCAATGATAAAATATGAAATACTACAATTAATGTTCTATCATAATTAATTAAGTTAAGCCCCCTTTCTTTTGTTGCAATTTATAAATAAATGCATACACAATTTGTAGGAAGAAAATATACATGTACACTACATAAAAATTTTGAACTAAGTTTAATGTTACGAGTCAAGTGACATTAATTTAGTTAGTGAAAGTACAATAATACTAAGAGTATTAAATGTAATACCTCACATTCGACCTAAGCGTCGGATCCGAATGTGTAATGTCACATTATGTTGCGGAAGCAATTGAAGCTAACTTACTTCTTTTATCATATTATTTAAAGCATAATATTATTCATATTAAAACAATTACTCATTTCAATCACAGTCTTACTTTCATACAGTATAATAGTTTAATTCATCGACTTACAGGGTGATACTAAGTCAATTTAGGAGTTGAGACTCAAATCCAAACTCAATTATCAAGTTTTAATGTTGTGTCTTGAGACAGGAAACTTCTTGTCTCGAGATAAGTTTCCATTTGTTTTAGGTATTTTTGTTTTAAAATTAAACTGTCTCGAGACATTAGAAATTGTGTCTCGAGGCAAGGTCTCAAGACTGGGTCTCAAGACCGACCTCCTTTGTTTTTTTATTTTAGCTTCGATGTTTGAATGTCTCGAGACTTAAAGCAAGACAAAACTAGTTTAGTTTTGAAGTTTATTTGTCTACAATTAGTTATCTAACAAGGCATAAATTGAAATCGAATTATGAAAGCACAAACTGATTTTTTATCTGTAGCCTGCTCTCTCCCTGACCCTCGAGGTTTCCACAAATGATAACCAGTTTCTTTTTATTATCATTATATTTTTAAAATAAATTTTTTTTCCATTCATATGGGGATTACAAATTCTAATATATATATATATATATATATATATATATGATGATGATGATGATGATTATGATGAAGAAAAGGGATATAGATGGTTGCTTTCAACTTTCAATCATGGGATGAGATCTCTTTCCCTTTTTTAATTGTTTATAAAGAGTAATGTCGTAGTTCATTGCTTGTTGGTTATGAATCTTATGACCATACATATGGGGTCATGAGTCTGTCGTGGCTTGTAATATGTTTCTCCATAATTTTACGCAGATGAAAAATTACTAATATACAATGTCAGAAAAAGTATATAGGTCCAATAAAATGTAAATAATAATAATAATAATAATAATAATAATGGTTTACATATTAAAATTATATTAATATATAATTATAATGCTAAAAGTAATCATTAAATATGCTTGTGTTGATACAACAAGTCACCAATAAGGAGGAGAGGATGGTAAAGAGGAGTGTCAGTTCATTTGTGATAGGCAAAGAACTCGTGTATGGAGGAGAGTTTATTAGGGATGTTGTATAGGATTTTTAGGAGAGAAGGAGTTGATCCTTGGTCCCTCGTACACTCGAGTTTATATAGAGGCCACCCCTTGTCCTGTAGTGCCATTTGGCTGACAGTACAATGTCTTGATGGTTGTTCACATTGGTTGGATGGCAAGGTTGCTATAGGTCAATTGTCGTCATGGAGCGTGCTATGTGGTCTTACTATGATATGCTCATCCTTGGGATTGTACAAGATTGTTATGTCTCGATGGTCCCTAGAAGGAGTGCATAATGAGTTGTCTCTAGGTTAAATGAGTTGTCTCTAGGTTAACTTACACAAAATTTGCGAGGGGTCGCTTATAGTCTGTCCCACACGAACGATTGATATGAACAGTTCATTGCAAAGGGTCATAAGCAGACAGTCCAACAACTCACCATGTGTCGTGCTAAGGTGGGGTATAACAGTTTGAAATCAATTGGAAAATAATAACTGTAAATACATTGAAAGTAATAAATGAAGGTTGGTTAAAATATGCCACAAGTCTTTATACTCTTTGTAAATTTAGAATTTAATCTTCGAATTTTTATTTCTAAGAATCTAGTCCCTCTACTTTTTAAAATTTCAAAATTAAGTTCCAACTGTTAACACAAATAAAATTTTTTTGTTAAATTTTGTTTCGTTACAACATTACTTTTTTAGTTACATTACTATTAAGTAGATATTTGTTATTTCAAAATACACACCAAAAAAAATTAATCAAAAGATAACAATATTAACAATCAGACTTAAATTTTGAAATCTAAAATAAAAAAAGTTAAATTGCTGAAAATAAAAAGATAAATCTATAAAAAAAAATATAACATATTTTAATAAAAAATATAAAATAAATCCATGAAGACTTTTTGTACTAGTTTGTTTGAAAATAAAAAATGTAAAGACAAAATAAAATGGTGCATTGTGTGGGTATAATGAGAGGAAAAGAGTGGAAGAGGACCTCGGAATGAGGGATATTAATGATATAAAATGAACAGTTGATCCAGTTAATTTAGGTGCTTATTAATGAAATTAATTAGGTGCATATGGATGGGTAGATGTCACTTCTTTTTCATTCCAATCATGAATTCGTTTAGCATCAGCTTTGCCAACTTTTGTAGAATCCGAGGTTGCCCAACAAATTAGTACCCTAATATGTAATATTCGTTCATCATGACTCAACCCATATAATAATAAAACCGAAAGCCACCGAGATTAAAAATAGGTTTATAGTAATATTTTAAATTTTTTACTTATTTAATTGATTATCTGTTTAAAAATGTTAAAAAGGTTATTAGTTAAGTAATACTTTTTTACCCATTTCTTTCTATTTATTCTCTATTTTTTAAAGTTGATGATTACATAGAAATTTCATTACATTAACTTTAATTACATTATACTTTTTTTTTACTGTTACACATTTTCATGCGTATAATTAACATGTTTACATTTTATATTTTCTAATTTTCACAATTTTCTCTCTAGTAATTGTGTTTATCGATTATATAATCGGGGGTAAAATTGACATTTTCACTTACAATTTACTTTTGATTTATTTGTACTGTGTTGTGGTTAGCATTTAAATGAAAATATTGCTACAAGTTATTTATCATTTATTATGTCTTAATTTTTTTTATTCCATTTGTTATGATTGTTTAATTCACGTTTGTTGGTTTTAATTAGATTTTTTTTTTATTTATCCATTCCTTTTAAAAAAAAAACTCTTTTTTATTGTTTTTTATTTACATAACAATCACTAAACGTTCAATAAAAGCATGAAAATATTATGTTAATATGTTATAACAATATCTTCTTTTATCAATTTTTTTAAAGAAAAAAGTATTTAGTTTGTGGTACAATTGGTATTTAAATTACAATATTGCTTTAATTTAATTATCACTTATTATATCTTAAAATTTTATTACAATTTGTTATGATTGTTTAATTCACATATTTTAATGTTTTTATAAATTTTTCAAAAAATTATAGTTGTTTTAGTTTTTTTATTTCCATAATAATTACTCAATATATTTGTATAACTTTTTTAAAAAAATTATTAAATGGGGATAATTTTTTATAATATTTTTAGAAAAGTTAAGTAACTATAATTTTTATAAATTTATTAGTACATGTTTAATTTGATTAAATTTATTTTGAATAATACTATACATTATAATTAATTGAACTATTTTAAAATTACTAAATAATAAATTAATATAATAGATGTTTCATGTTAAATATTAGGATAATTGCATAAAAATATCACATCTCATTAAGATTTATATCTTTTAAAATTGGATTTTCAAGTGTTTTTTCATTCCTTCTACCGCGAGAGAAATTAAAATTTTAGAAAATATAATTTAAAGCATTTTTAATTATAATCTTGATTGAAAATGTTTTGAATTTAAATTATTATAAGATACTTTGTTTGAAGTATCTCATATAAAATGTAAAATGCAGAAAGTCAATCTTATATTTTGTGCTTATTGATCGTATTTATACGGATATATTAAATATAATTGTAAAATGTTATTGTACGTACTTTAAAAAAAAAAAAACTTTATAAGAATATCATGATATTATACTTAAAAGATTAAGATATTAAAAATTCTTAGAATACTAAAATAGTTATTTTATTTTTTACATAATTAAATCAACTCATTTTAATTTTATTCATGATCCGCACATGGCGAGGAATAATTCTTAATTAATTAATAATAATTAATGCTTTGTTGGAATTAATCAATTAGATATTAACCGGTATATTAATTCGAAAAAAAAGAATTGAATCAACTTTTTAAGTAAATCTATCATCTCCCTATCTTGATGAGCCACTCATCTAGTCCCTCTAATTTGTCTCTAGTAGTACCCATCAATAGAGTAAGGAATTCAAAGGCGAAGACTCATGTCAAGTCAACTTCCTACAAATGCTCTTTTTTAGTATAATGCGAATCGATCTCATTGTCTATACTCTTTCTAAAACTCAAACTCAGCTTTCTCAAACCACCATTTATGATGTGAATCATCCTATTTAGCATCTCTCCACATGGAATTGCCACCAATATATATATATATATATATATATTAATTATTATAATAATATTGAAATAATCCAATATCATATTGTTAACATAATATTAGGTGCCAAGGGAAGGAACAGAGGGGCCGTACGTTGGCTTCCATTCCCTTCATCTTTTAAAATATTAAATATTTTATATTCAAAGTCACTAAAAAATTGTTTTAATACTAAAATAATTATAATTTTATATTTTATATCTAAATCAATGAGCAATAAGAAAAAACATCTTGAATGTGGACCTTGAAAATTTCAGCTGCATTCGTACATAATATGACTCATAAATTATTTATTTATTTTGGGTTTGTTCGAGGGGTGTACTTAATAGGGTATCCTAGGTTTTGCTAAAAAGAGAGAACATGTGAAAAGGTTAAAAATGAAACAAGTGCTGAGTTGAGGCGATTAGAATCTGAAGGGGGCGTGGTGGTGGCCTGAGCTTTAGCTAAATAATTATGATCCTGTTGGGCTTAAAGATGATTAATTTACTAACTGCTCAAAAAGTTTTTAACTTATTACCATTACTCTTTCATTTTATTACTTTTTCTTTGTTTTTGCATGGACATGATTGATGGAGAAATGGAAGAAAAGAAAAGAAAAAAGCAATTCAACAAGAAGGATGAAAAGCCATATTATTAATGTTTCTTTTTAACAAAAGAGGTCACAATTTGGTAATAAAAAATTGATATTAAAATTTCAAAATTTTAGATATTGCCTTTTTTTATAAAAACTATTACATGAATCAATTAAGTTCAATTATATATACGTCTTTTATCTTTTGCTTTTGCATTTTTTAACATTAAATTACTTTTGGTGTATATATAAATAAGAAACACGTGGGGTTCAGCAAAATCAACTGGATTTTTTTTTACAAAAAAAAAAAAGCTGGTTAAGAATTATTGAATTAAGAGTGAACTAATGATGACACAAATTACTTATTAGGATATGTAATATGTATATAAGATGATAAACCCTTTTGGTTATAAAAGAAATTGCAATTGATATTTCCTTTTCCAAAATACATGCATGTGATGTGAAGGATATTCTTTTGGGAAATAAATAAATTATAGAGTCGATCGAATACTCTGAAAAGGCTTAAACTTTAAAGGCAGTATATACGTATCTTAAGACTTTGAAGGTAACGGCTAATCTCTCAGCATCTTCTTTTTCAATGTGCTTTAGCTAGTACTACTAAAGGATCAACAATGGAAAAAGCTACCCCTGCATGCATGCATGCATGTCATTTGTCAAGCACCAGATTGCTTTCCACTAATGTTAATTTATTACTTGATCACCCCTCACTTATGCTGCGGGCTGAATATCTACAAGTTTTACAATATTCAAATTCGATAAAGGATATCTAAGAATTGATAGTTGTTTAGGTATGGTCTACTATGTAGTATCCCAAATCTGTGAAAAATCAAATATAAACAAATATTCTAATCTGAAATACCAGCTTTGGATCATCGTATTGTTATAGCAAACGAAAGGAAAAGTTAAGTTGGAAGCCAAATTCATTGTCAGAGGAAAAGATGGATTCTTCTGGAAAAATATGTGGCAGCTTTTATCTAACTTTGCTTTGGCCATTGTGTTGTATTGTATCCAAAGCAAAGCAAAGCAAAGCAAGTCGCCCATAATCTGTCAAAATATTTTAGAAAAGCAAATGCTTTGGCTTTTTAGACTGCAGCAGGAGTTCCAGTACTACTGCACTTCTATGATTTCTTAAAGTGAAACTCTCCATGTAACCTTTACATTCAAGTGGACATTTTTTTTTAATTATTCATTTAGTTCATAGAAAAGATCACTAACTCTTAATTGATAATGATTGAGGGGAGAATAATCTCGCAGTTATATATATGCTAAGGTTACCTTTTTCTCACGAGGGGTTTTTTTTTTTTTTTTTTTGGAACATTACAAATTTGAAGAAGGAAAGTCATTGTCAAGACTTAAACATTGAATTTGAATGTAAGTACAAAGCTCTCAATCACTTGCTCCTTTGAGGTATCATTTTTTGAAAGGATAAAATTTTGAGAATGGATTTACTTCGAAATAGATAATACCTAATTGCAAGTGCGTTTTAATAATCTTTGTGCAGACAATGATGCCTTTTGTTTAAGGGCAAAATTATGATGACAATAAGCGAATAATACCTCATTTCAAGTGCAGTTTGGCAATCTTCATATAAATAATAACGCCATATGTCCAAGGACAAAACAGTGAAGACAATCTTCACATTCGGAGCAAACAATGCCTTATCGCAAGTGTAGTCCAATAATAGTCCTTTCCGCTATGGATCCATTCATCCCTCGGGGGCAGAGGGGAAGTGTCGTCAATGAGAATCTGTTAGAACCATTTAGCCGTCAAGGGGGAGACGGGATGAGTTGGGGAAATGTTTTCGCATCAATTAACTAAAAATTAGAATATGGGGGTACATATAGTAAAGGCCACCTTTCCCTAACAATGCACATTTTATTAAAGGACAAAATTGTGAGAACAATTTTCATCTCAAGGGTGCTCCAATAGTCCTTGTACAAACAAGACCAACTCTCATCCTTTAAAACTAGACTCATTGTTTGTAAAAATCCATTTTGAGCTTAATGTTTTTATTTTAATCTTTTCAAACAATGAACTAACCTTCAAATTAGGGAAATAATACTACCTTAAGATAAGTTTATTCTCTCGGGTATTTCCTGTCTAAAACATGGCTGAAGTTTGTGATTGTTTCTCTTAACAATATCATCTCTAAAGTTCAAAACTTATGTCTTTCTTTAAGAATACAATATATTTTATCATTACACCTAACACTTGATTGAATATTTAATAACTCTCGATATCGTAATCTAACTCGGATGAGAATTCATTAGTAATATTTGGATAGCAAAGAAAGTCAAATATGAGAAGAATTAAGCACCACTACACTGCCATTTGTAATACCATTAATATTCAATACTAAATTTTTTTTGATTCATGCAATGCTGGAGCAAAGTCTGGTAGGTAAGGGTGTGCATTCGGTTGGTTTGGTTTTTTATATCAAAAATCGAATAAATTGAATTATTCATGTAAATTAAATAAATTGAATCAACCTAAGGAGAAAAATCGAAGTAAAAATTTAGTATATTGAACAAAATAAACATATTAAATTGAACATGAAAATTGACTAAACCGAAAAAATTTGGTTTTTTTGGTTCAGTTCACTTCAGTTTAGAATTTTTTTGCACACCTCTGTTGGGAGGGGCCCCGACCCCCTAAAAATAGAAAATTTTATTTTCGCCCTTTAATTTTTAAAAGATTTTAATTTAATGAAAGGTAAAATTATATTTTGGCCCCTTCAAAATGATAAATTTTTAATTTAATTCTTTAAAAATTATAAATATAAAAATTATTAAAATTGTGAAATTACATTTTAATTCTCGTAAGAATATACAATTTAATTCCAGTTTACAAAAAAAATATTTGAGCTTCGGTCATGTTTGTATGTACCATTATGGCGGAAAACTATGAAATTTTCTTAATTGCACCTGCGCGAAATACTTAAGACATGTAGAAAGCAAGTATTTAACATGAGTTTCTTTATTGCATATTCTCTTGTTTGTTTCTTTTATGCCCATCTTCTTCTGATCAAGAGAAAAGAAATACTTTCTCTTCTTTTCCTTCATCCTTAAATTCCTTCATTTTTCTTTTCCTTTCGTAAGACATCCTTTGATAAAAGAATTAACTCTTCTTCACACCTCTCGATTAGAGTATCTTCAACATTATCTTTCAGGTAATGAAGAAAACGAGGGCCGAACTTTTAGTGATCAACAATTTTTTTATTAGAAAAAAAAAACATTGGGCCACAGATACCCTTTGTTGAACAGATTCTTGCGAGATAATAAAGTAGAAATTTGTCTGTAAATTGAAAAAGTCGAAAGATATCATAAAAGAAATGACAAAGAAGAAAACAGAAGAACATGCAAAGAGGATAAACACTCTCAATATGTTCTCCTTAAGTTTTACTTATTAGGAAATTTTGCCATTGTCTTCTGCAGCTACGTAATTTCTGATCTTCATCTGGTGTTATTTTTATGATTGTCTGTTCTTCGGGTCTTATTTATAGGTTAACCTAGTTTATTAATATTTTAAATATTATACTCTCATATTTAAGTTCCATTTTAGAAAAATAAAAAAGGCATTACTTACGGACGTATGCCTCTTCTTTTCTTTTCTTTAACCATGCTTTGTATTTTGTGGAATACAAATAGAATGTTGGATGTATAAATCTGCTATACAGTGTATGTAGTACCCTAGTACAGCATCTTTAGTTATCAAAGGAATAAAGTAGAAAATAATCTTTAACAATGCCTTTTTTTCTCTCTCTCTCTCTCTCTCTAACATTAAATACTATCCATTCCTTTGCAAATATATCTTTAAGGGGCAAAGTTTATGAATGTTCTCTTTAGTATTTACTCCTACTCTGTATATTCTCTTCTTCTTCTTTTTTATATCCTCTACCCTATCTGAATAAGGAAAATTAAAGGAACTACTTTCTCTTCTTTTGCTTGTTCCTTCATTTTTTTTTTTCTTTTCTGATATTCTGGCCTTTGGAATGCATTCAAAGATGGAAAAGCATCGATTCTATTGCCTCCCATGTATATTAGGTGGATATCTTTCTAATAATGTTCACAGTTTCTTTAATTAAGATCATAAATTTTATGTTCCCTTCGGTCCACCATTGCCCTTTGTTGAATGTTCTTTAATAAGAGATAAAGCAGTATATATATATATATATATATATATTAATTGCTCAAGTATTGACATATTTTATATTCGAAAACAGTGATGAAACATACTATTAACTTTTGGAGGTATAATTAAAATTTTTAAAAATTCTAATGGTTTAATGAGAATTTCCCCAAAAATTTCAAGATTTCAATTTTTTTAATTTTAATAAATTAATAAAAGAATTTAAAAATTTTAAGAGATTAAATAAAAATTTTCAAAAAATATCGCCAAATTTTTTTAACAGTAAGAAAGGAAAAAGAAATTAAATATTAAATATATTGATGCTTCATTTTCATGAAAAGGATTTAGTATGAAAAGGTAGAAGAATTAATTAAAGGAACTCATGTGGGTATATCCAGAAACATCCCACCATGGAATTTATTTTGTTTGATCAAAAGCTTGGTTCATTTCTTACATGATATTCTGGATATTATGTCAACATCTAAATTCTTTAGCATTGCATATTCTCGTCATTCTCCAACACTACTTTCTTTTTTTCTTTAGTTTTTTTTTTTTTTTTATTTTACCTTTGTTTTGTCACGTCTGCAACTAGGAAGGAGAGAATTGTTGTGATTACTTGATGAAGAGGAATCATTTCCAACTCATATGAATATATATATATATTATATCTTTATCAATCTAAGAGAAAGAAGAAATGAATGCTCTCTTTTTATATCAGAAATTTATGTTGCTGCCCTGTGGTCCACTTATATCACCCTTTATTCTCCTTGTTGGACTTTCTATTTGTTGATATTTATTATATATTTTGTGTGGGGAATAACCAAGAATTTCTCAAATGCTTGCATCCTCTCGGTAAATAACATGCTCCTCGCCACATTTCTTGCTCTAAAACCCTCCCATAAAAAAAAATCCTAAAGACTTGAATTTCAATCTCCTGCTTGCTATTCTCTCAATAAAAGATTTTTATTTATTTCATGTAATATTGATATATAAATTGTTTTGAATTTTAATTTAATTAATACTGTTGTTTCGAATATGTTTAAAGAACGTAAGGATATTTTGATTTGGGGAATTTTTTTTTAATCAATATTCCTCTAGTTTTTATCTTCAAGTGCTTGTTATTTTCACTTGATGGTTAATGCCTGTTAGTGTCTGTGTGTGTGAGGCCTCTATTTATTTTGCTTCCTATTTTTTAAATTTCTTTTTGAGTTTTTGATTACTTTCGTGAATTGTCAATAAAGTAATTGACTTCTCATAAAAGAAAAATAATTTAATCACTTTTTTTTATGGCTTGGATCACAAGTACAATCAATGGCGGATCTAGAGGAGTTGGCAATGACCCTCCCGTTTAAATTTTTTAAAAGTATAAATTAATAAAAGTAAAATTACACTTTAACTCCTTTTTAAAATAATAAAATTTTGATTTAATCCTTTAAAAATTACTAGTAAAAATTAAAATTTAATTCCGTCGCTCTAAAAAAAATCTCTGCCTTCACCCGTAAGAGGGTGGGTCTTATAAATATATATGACAATGGTTGGTGAGTGTATTAGAATTATTTGATAAAAACTAATCCTCATTCATCGTAAGGACCGGTGGTAGTAGAAGAAGGCCCAAACCCAATAAATCCATATCCAGTCCTTCAGTTATGGTCCTACTGGACTGGTTAATTTCCAACATCTATCATTAGCTTGGAAATGAAACAACAACAATGACCCATTAAGTTGTAGAAAGCCCAACAAACTTCACACCTAAACCCCCAATTTCTTTAATCTTTCCGTTTGTTCAACCCATTTAAATTTTGCTAAACCTTGGTTTTCTTTTGCAAAACAGGTTGTAATGATAAAATATTAGTACTTCACCGGTTGTATAAATTTAATTTGTCACAAGTTTTAAATATTTGGAAGAAATTTTACAAATTAAAAAATAATTGTATTTGTAAAAATTTATAAATAGTTTTAATAAAATAAATTTTAAAAATCTTTGTTATAATTAAACAAAAATAAATTTTAAAATTTAAGTTTTATCTTTTAGTGGGACCATATGTATTAAATCAAATAAAACTAGAATGAAGTTAGAAAAAGAATTTAATCTATTAAAATTCCTTATTGAAATTACATAGGAATTTTTAAATTCTCTAAAATATTTACCTAAATAATTTTATTTTCAAAAAACTTTAATACAATCAAATTCCTCATACAAATTTCTCATCCAAACGAACCATTAAGTTAAAAAAGGACATTTATTTAGATGTAATTGGGTTAGCAATTATGAACTAGTGTTTAATTAAAATGGGTAAACTATATCATCAATCATTAAATTATGGGTAAGTTTTCTTTTTTAATTATTAAATTATTTAAAAGTTTTCATTTAAGTTATTGAACTGTTAAAATTAGTGCTATATGATTTCCTCTTTTTACATTTCTTGCATCAATTGAAATTTGAAAGCTCTCTTTCCCCTTTTCTTCTCGAGATCTTTTTCTTTTCTTGAAACAACTGTAGACGTTACAAATTTGTAAATCAAAATTCAAATAACTTTTTTCTCTAATTTTTAATACTGACTGTTAGGTCAACTTAGATCTAAAGTATATTCTTTTACTCGTCAATGAGTATCAATCGATCTGATCATTGAATCGTCGCTTGAAGCTCATTGACGAAACTCAAAAAAAAAAAAAAACTTAATAACTTATAACTTAAATAAAAATTTTTAAATATTTCAACAAGTTAAATTAAGATTTTTGAATAATCCATTAACTAAATTGTTATCAAGGGGTGAAAACAAAAATTTACCTATAATTTAATCAGCAGCTAAAAATTATTATTAGAAAAAGCTAAGCGAATTGAATTGAAAGACCAAAATAACCCTCAGAAACTTTTATCCTCAAAAATCATACCGGTGGCAAAGCTTTCATCACCAAACATAAAATGAAAATGGTTACTCCCCATTATTTGTTGCTTCACAGCAAGCATCCATTACCATTTCCTCCGCTCACCCTTTCCAAAACGAAACGTTCCCTTATCTCTCAATTGACTGAACTTAAACATCAACATGGTGGGAATCTCAACATTAATTTTAATCCCAAGAAAAAAGTAAACTCACCATCGTCTGTTCATGCGGTGGAGAAAGATAGAGAGCGGTATGAAGTAGACCCAGAGAAGGCCAAAGAAGCCCTCCAAAAGCTTGACCAGCAGCTGCAAACTCTCTCTAATAAACCAGTCAGCACTCCTAAGATCAGAGGTAACTAATATTTCCCTCTCTTTTTATCTTTATAATCTTCAACACTCTGTTGTTCTATTGCTTCTATTTTGGCAACATTAAGGAGATTTCTGTTTTTTCCCCCCTTAAATTTTTAATTAAAATCATGGATGCAGTTTGGGCTTTAGAGTAAATATTCTTTAACCAAATGTTTCTGTCCTGGAACAAGTCATTTCTCCCAAAGAAATTAAGAGAATAGTTTGATTAGTAGAGTTAAGCAGCAAATAAGTAGTGGCATCCACTTGGGTTTTGTTCAATTTATTCAGTCAACCTCTCTTAGCGATGATATAATAAGAAGGCATCTAGCTGCATCTGGTCTCTTCAGTTAAAAAGGCATCCACTTGGGTTTAGTCCAATTTATTTGACTGAACAGTAGCTGTACTTATCTATCCGAGCCTGCCAAACCATATATACAAAGGCATTCCATGTAGCCCTCTATTCTTATTGCAAATGGCCAATTTAATTTCTTGAAACTGTCTTGATCCAGCCCATATTCTAGTAGGATTTGTCAGCAAGAAAATTTTCATTTAAAATGATTGCACTATTAGGACATAAACCCGTTTCTGCTTGTTAAATAGCACTCTTCGGGTGAGTGACAGGGGTAGAATCAAGTTATTCTAAATTTAACATATACATGAAGAATCATACATTTATACCCATGTTCGAAGTTACTAGCTTGTTAACCAAGGCTGTTGAGGAAGTGTAGTGACATGTTTTCTTTTAACTGATTTGCAGCTTCAGATGTAAAGCTTACAAGGGACGAAATGGTAGAAGATAGCCCAGAAATTTCAGGGTCTTTCCTAACATCTTTAACTACTGCTCTTCTTATTTTCACAATCTTCTACAATGTGTTGTTTTATTTTGTGATAAAGCCATCCATAGATGGACCAGACTCACCTCCTCCTCAACCTACCACCAGCTTCTCTGAGCCAAGAGTTTTGCAGTAGTTCTCCACTCCTTCCACCATTAACACCACCACTTCTGTATAAGTTAATGTTGGTTATAGTTTTAAGAGCAATTTTTCTTATACATGTAATTGGAACATGAAGCGTGTTTTAGCCCATACCTCTTGAAACACAAAAATGCAAAGCGAAAGAAATATGTAAAACTTTGAATCCTCCAAGTTTCCTTTATATTTCAAACGTACATCTTGAGATGCATGAAAGGAAAACTAAAATGCCATTGTACGAACCTTTATTATTATTGTTTAAAAATTACAGGTAAACTGAAAATTACTCAATTGGTTATTATTAAATTCATCTCTACTTCATGTAGTGACAAATGATTTGAGATGCTTAATTCCTCGCTTCAAAAGACTACTTTTTTTCATATCATTAGATTAAAAAAAAAAAAAACATATTTTTCTTTTAATAAAGTACTGTGACTAATAATTTTAACAAAATCAATGTCATGTCATAAAAAAATAATTAATATAAAAAGATAATCAGTTTTAGGAAATAAATCTTAAATAGTTAACAACACGTGGTAATAATTTTTTTATTAATTGCACGAAGCTTATTATAAGAGAAACCATGAATGGGATCGGCCTAGAACTAGAAGGTGAGGCCCATTGCAGTGGCAATGGCTACGAGGTTCCTTCCTTCCTTGTTAAATATAGCAAACGCAAAGACAGCATTTGAAAACGCAACTGTCAGTGACAAAGGAAGAATTAACGATCTGCAATTCCCACCCACAAAACAGACAACAATTCCCCCTTCCCCAAAAATAAACAATAAAAAATTATGAGCACCGGCGAAGGAAAAACCGTGTGCGTTACTGGAGCCTCAGGTTACATCGCTTCATGCCTTGTTAAGCACCTTCTCCTTCGTGGTTACACTGTCAAAGCCTCTGTTCGTGACCCAAGTCTGTTCTTTTTCTTTTCTTGATCTCGCATCTTCATCCTTTGTTCATCTTCTTTCTCGGATTTCAATCGCTTTGTTTCATTTTATTTTGTTTTAAATCTGATTTTTTTCATGTTAATTCTTGTATTCTTGTGATTTGCACTCGTGCATGCAAAACAAGAAACTGCCATATCTCTGACATTGTAACATTCTTATGTGCTCTGATTGAATATTTTAATGAGGATAAGATTTTTTTTTGTTATGTTAATTCTCTTCTTTTTTTTTTTGGCAACCCACCCTTTTCCAATATTCTCTCCTACCAACCATGCATAGTAAAACAAATTATATACGAGCATCTGCTGTTTATAGGGACACAACTTCTTGTTTCTAGCATATTGTATTGTTTGTTTAGATGCATAAGCTTTTGCATTAACTCTTTGTTGTTCTTATAAGTGTTACCTAGACGTTTCTAAATTATTTCAATCATGGTAATAAGTCATTCATTATTCATGAATAGGTGATCCAAGAAAGACACAACACTTACTTGCACTTGAGGGTGCTGAGGAAAGGCTCAAGTTGTTTAAAGCAAACTTATTGGAAGAAGGTTCCTTTGATTCTGGTGTTGAAGGTTGTGATGGTGTTTTTCACACAGCATCTCCCTTTTATCATGATGTCACTGACCCACAGGTTGATGTTGAATTCTTTACCTATATGATCAACCCTTTAGTTTCCACTGTATGCAATATATTGTTTTCTAATATAACAGGATGAAAGTTGCCTATTTTGTCAAGCATTGTTTCATTAATAAAATCTAATTACTTTCTTGAGGCTCTCTGTTTTTGGTAAATGAACTCCATTGTAGCAGTTGCCTTTTTTGTTTTTGAAAATTTCATTTCCTCCTTTCGAAAAAAAAAATTCATTTTCATTCTTTTTGGATCATTTAAAATGTTCTTGCATGGTTTTGATGATGACAACAAGTCATCAGTTTTGATAGCAGAGTCTATTATTGAAGAGGTTTTTGTAGGTTAAGTAGCAAAATAATTTCTCTTGGAAGAGCATTTCACAATTAAATTTCTTATAACATTATCCATTAGTGGCCAGGATCTTAATCATATGAAAATAAAGTGGTGCTTTGTTTTCAAAAATACTGGGAAAGAATTTGAACCATTTGGCTTTTGCATTACTTACAAGTAAAGAAGTAGGCTGATATTTACTCTGTGACTTGTAGTATGCTATTGGAGGGAACATTCCCCATAATTTAAAGGTTTAAAAGGATTTGCTATAAGACTTATGACATACACGCTAGATGATCATGGTGGTCAGTGATGAGTGGTGACCTCTTTCAAGTTTTTAAGTTTGTATATAGTATTTTAAGAGTATAGTAACTTATTTTTGAGAGCACTAGTCCACCCAACCTTTTTTTTTCTTGGCTGTGCTATAACTTATCTCTCATTGCTTAGTAAATTTTTAGCTCGTCATTGCCCTTCTCAGGCAGAATTACTTGATCCTGCTGTGAAGGGAACACTGAATGTTCTGAACTCATGTGCTAATACACCTTCTGTCAAACGAGTGGTCTTGACATCTTCTATAGCTGCAGTCACATACAATGGGAAACCTCGAACTCCAGATGTTGTGGTTGATGAAAGTTGGTTTACCGATCCTGAGTACTGTAAGAATTTGAAGGTGAGTATATATACTATACGTCTGGTAGTATATTGAGATTTGTGTTGTGTTTTTTATGGAACTTCAACCTATTACACTGAAATTACTAAGGAAAAATTAAAAATAAGAAGAAAAAAAAGGATTTATATTGGAAACACATTGCAAGCTAAGCAATAGGCTACTTCTATCTTAGGATCTAAAATTTGACTTGTAGATTGGCTGAATAACTGGTGTAAACTGTGAGTCTTTTTTACTTGTAACAAGCTAATCCGTGACTATCTTGTCCTTTTAGTATGTTGAGGATACTGATCACACTTTTCAGAACAAATTCTGCATGTTTGCATGAACTGGCTAGTTGTTGGCTTGTTGCTGAAATCATTACTCTGCATTCAACTTCCTTTTTGCACACTACACAATTTGTCATGCTACAACCTAATATTTTAATATATATCGCACAGGGTTTTTTCTTTTTCAATTTTATAAGAGGATATTATTGCTGAATGTCATCTTTTAAGTTCATCAATGTTTATCTTATATTTTTCTTTGTTCAGCTCTGGTATGTAGTCTCAAAAACCATTGCTGAAGATTCTGCCTGGAAATTTGCAAAAGAGAAGGGTGTTGACATGGTTGTCGTAAACCCAGCGATGGTGATCGGTCCTCTTTTACAGCCAACACTTAACACAAGTGCTGCAGCAGTTTTAAGCTTAATTAAAGGTAATCTTTGCCACGCTACTGTTTACCTTCATAGCTATTTGCATTACATTTAATTTGGTGATATATATTCTTAACCCTGGTGGTTGAGAATTTTATTTTTTTTAAATACAATCATTCTTCAAGGGCCTTCTGAAAATACACTTACACAACCTTGTACGTCTCTTATAGGTACTAGTAATACCTTCCAATATATAAATGTCTATCGATTTAAAGGGA
This sequence comes from Gossypium australe, assembly GCA_005393395.2. Lineage (NCBI taxonomy): Eukaryota > Viridiplantae > Streptophyta > Magnoliopsida > Malvales > Malvaceae > Gossypium > Gossypium australe. Next base: position 9,413,438 of record CM016626.1, read on the forward strand.
ATAACTGATATTTATAAATCAAGATTTCTATTAAGTATCTGTTTTGTTCTTTCTATTGAAATACTCGATTAAAAGGCCTTGTAATCAATTCTTCAAGCGTAAAATTTGTGTATAAGTACTGCTTAATAAAAAAGGGCAAGATCTTACATCCCGTAAGTCCAGTTATTATAACCATGTTAGGTTGTAATTCTTTAAGAAAATTGTAGCTTGTTGACATAACTGCGGCTCTTGCGTTGCATGCCTTCTAAGAAGAAAGTAGAAACAGATGGTGAGAAGAGGGGAAGTCCGTGGTTTGCAAAGTGGATAAGCAATGCAGTAGTTTTAGGAATTTCTTTCGTCAAACTTGGTTATTAATCTCATGTTGATCCTATGTTGTTTGGGCAGGAGCACAAACATTTCCAAATGCAACATTTGGTTGGGTTAATGTAAAAGACGTTGCAAATGCACACATCCAGGCATTTGAGATTCCATCAGCTAGTGGAAGGTACTGTTTAGTGGAGAGAGTTGCACATTGCTCTGAAGTTGTGAAGATGTTAAGTGAGCTCTATCCTTCTTTCCAGCTTCCAGAAAAGTGAGTTCTTTGACTCACCACCATGTGCTTCTCTAGTCTATCTATATACAGCACTTCCCTTGGTTTTCAAGCCAAAAGTTTTTATTCTAAACTCTTTTTCCAGTACTTTAAATTATAATCAAATCTTCCACTCTATGAAGAATATATATTATAGGTTATCATTAAATTCTCAATGGATTGGGATTATATTATAATACTGAAACAGAGTGCGGTTTTGATAAAATAATGGCAGATGTGCAGATGACAAGCCTTATGTGCCAACATATCAGGTGTCAAAGGAAAAAGCAAAAACATTGGGTATAGAGTTCACTCCTTTGGATGTGAGTCTCAAGGAAACAGTAGAAAGCTTGAAGGAAAAGGGATTTGTCAGTTTTGAGTCTTAATCCTGCATCCCCTTCCTCCGTAACAAATAAATTGGTGAATAAATTTTCATTTTTTATAATTTTTTCTCACTTTTCTTGAGAATGGGATATATATAATTTACTGGCCCTCTTGCAGTTGGCTTCTGGGTATAATTGTTTCAGACATTTGATTAGGAAAAACTGATGATGAATTTAATAGTGAAAACTTTGTTTGACTTAATTTCTAATTTTAATATCAGCTGCTGTAATTATTTTATGAAGTAATCACTCTCCAATGGCCTCTTTGTCCAATTGGCAAGCAGGCACCTTTCCAAAGGATAGTAAGGTTCATGATGATGAGAAAAACCTATTCATGATCCAGAATAAATTTTTGGTAATTTAGGTAGATTCAGTTCATATTATTATTAAATTGTAAAAATTAAGATCATCAGTCATTTACAATACCATATCGAGCTTGGTAAATAAATCACCATATAAAAATTTACAAGTGATATGAAATGCTATTTTGATAAATTTTGCATATAAAATACCTCTATTTATTTCGTAACAGCCATGAACACTTACTCCTTTAACTACAATTTTCGTTATGCTCAGCTGTGTAGGAGGACTAACACAATGTTCCTCTAAACAATAAAAGATCATAAAAACTTTACACCATTTCTTTTTTTGAAATCTGCTTTTCCTTTCCTACGAATATATATATATATATAATATATAATATAATATAAGTTAGACTCCAACTAAAAATGCGGAACTTAAATTTGGATTATGTCCTGTAATTCCCGAGGGCCATCGAACGACTGTGTTTTTCTCAGGTTCCAATGGAGGCCGTCATGGATGCTGGATAAGAAATCACTTGTAGAATCAACTTGACATGCTGTAGGAACAGGACATGGTGCCATACTGCACAAAAGAGCATCCCCAGCAGCTAACTGTTTTCTGTCCTTGCCATCAAATGATGCCCAAGCTGGACTTCTGCTATTAAATGGCACCACTATTCGCAATGTGACATGCTCAGGCAATATCAGGGGTCGAAACGATAATGAATGCGGACATATGGGTGTGAACAAGATACCGGGGACCTGCAATTTTAGGATGTTACATCAGCAACATATATTTTTAGTTATATGATTATGATTATATTCTGAAAATAAACATAGAAACATTAAAAAAGTATAATGAGGCAAAGATCTAGGACAAAATCCAAAGTGTTACGTAACCAAATGTGCATTAAGAAGATCTAAGCAGAAAAAAAGATCATTACGTATCATTTGTCAAAGAAAATGAATAAACCGAGATCAAGATTCCAATGTTAAGTAGCATCAGATCTCTTTTGTCCTCTCAATGACACTATCCATCTGAAAAGATAATATTCCATAAAATTCCAACTTGAGGCTAATTTTATCCATAGATGCCCTGCCTGCCTTAAACCATTCGTTACACCCTTACAAACCTCAATTTGTTGCTTCATCTCGGTGAAAACATATGGAATTCTTCAAATTAACATGATGGATAATGAGATTTACAGCACGTCTGAAACCTATCTTATAATTAACATCCATCATCCATGATATGAAACAGACCATATCATGGTCTTATTTTACATAGGATAATTCCATTACACTCCCCCCCTACCAAAAATTTATTGGGCAGGGGAATACCAATGAGATCATGAAAAAGAAGTTATTTTACAGCTGATGTTTACTTTTTCTTACCACCGTTGTTATTAGTGGTATTTGGCAACCTGTAAAGAATACTTAGATTCTATGGAAATGAATATCTAACTACCGAGAAAATTCATCACATTGTCCTTACGTATCTACTGTATAGATAGACAAAACAGAACAGCAAAGTACTGGAAACACTTAGCTTTTGTTTAAATATAATATTATCTTTAGTCAAACCAATCTCAAGGAAGAAGCAAGGAATACTTCCAAATTTTTAGTCATCAAAATTCCGACGTGTTATTATTTCCATAAAGCATGATATTTTAAATTTAACGGTAATTATGATGATTATCAGAATGTACCTGCGGGTGGACCATTGATCCTCCAGCTGCCAGAGAATATGCAGTGCTACCAGATGTTGTTGACAAAATTAAACCATCTCCTTGCACGCATGTGACAAAGGAATTGTCACAATAGCATTCCAGATTTGTGAGGTATGATGATATTCCACGGTCTATTGTAACCTCATTCAGAACAAGAATAGGTTCTTCTGTTTCGTACTCATTTTTAGCTGCATCTCTAATAACACGACAAAGCAAGCGGTGTCGTAAGGTTATACTGACAGGTCCCCTCAGGACAGAATCAAGGCATTCCTTAAAATGTTCACTATCTACAGCAAAGTCAAAGAATTTTCCTTTTGTCCTGATATGCGAGTTAACAACTATTCTCAACTACAAAAAAAAATTGTTCAAATTAACCACTTTTAATAATCATTTAATTAATCTTTCATTAAAGAAGTACTTCATGAAGTGGAAGGATACGAAACGGAGTCATAAAGCCCAAAGACCCTAAAGAAAATGGAACAATTGGAGGAACAGGTCCTTTGAACATTGATGCTGCCTGTAAAGAACAATTAGGTGATGATTGCTAAGCATGAAAAAATCCAAAACAAATAAGAAAAAAAACCAACATAACTAGTTCAGAAGAAACTCAAATGGCACCAGATTTACTTGTACAGGTAAGTTCTGCTCCAATGATTATAGTCATGTTAAAGAAACTGAGTCCAGATAAAATCTGATCGTACAGAGCTTTGAGAAACTATCCAGGGAAGGACTCAGAATTGATGTTCAGTGTGTCAAACCTAAATAACTTACCCATAGAACAGTTCCATCACCACCAAGGGTTATGACAAGATCAACTTTTGTGTGTAGGAGCAAAACTTCCTGGTCTAAAGAGCAACAAAATAAATGGTTAAATAAGAAATCAGAATATAATCTAGAAGTAAAAAATAGTTACATGACAAATACATCAAGCCAATTGACTGCAGAGAAAGTATAGAACCATCAGCTACAAATACCAACAAGCACTAAATTAGAAAAAAAAAAAAAAATCTTGGTTTCTTTATTAAATTGAAAGGTAGGTTTCTCAAAAGCTAGCAATTGTAAACTTATACCTAATCCTAGAAAAAGGTTGCTTGCAAAGATTCAAAGATACTAGTGGATAGGACTTCTTGGCAAAAGGAAGCAAAGGAGAAGACATAGGTGCCTTGAGCAAAAACAGAACCTTCATAAATAAGTATGTTCATATTTTCTGTCCCTTATATTTAATCTCAAATTCATTTGTTCTAAAATTTTATTTTTATATATAATTATTGCATTGTTATTTTCCCACTCAAATTTATCCAATTCTATGTTAAGAAAGAATCTGGAATGAATCCAATTTTCCCCATCTTTGATTCCTTATCTATATTTGAGGTTTGCAAACACAAGTAGAGAATCGATGTCTTGGCTGTCTGTCTAACAACATGAACCTGGAAACATGTATTTTAAAAATTATATAAAAGCAAATAAAAAGAACCACCAAGCAGTACAGAATTGAACATCAACACTTAATAGCTTCTAGACAGGCAGCATCAAAGATATAATAAGCCGAGATATTTAATTCATTGTGAAATGGGTATTAGTATAAACATAACTACTTCCATAAGCAGAATAAATGACTAACTACTTACCATCTTTCCATGTTTGTACATAGTTGAAGTCAGACAATTCTGTCAGAAGTTCAGCTCTCACACGTGGTTCAACATAAATGTTTAACTTTTTCTTTTCTTTCAACCATCTGGATGAAAGGTTTAGAGTGAGATTAAAAAAATATGCAATAGAAGAAAATTTCTTTTGCCCTTTTAAGGAATATTTACATTCAACATTGTAAAGACAATATACAATATAAAGTCAAAGAAGTTAATGCAAGTCCAGAGAACTAGAAATGCCAAAAAATTACAAAAAGTTGAACACGCTCAGAATAATTAATAAGAACAATACCCTGATTTTGGAAACTTTATCTTAAACATCAGCCGACCTAATCACCACCTTGCAGCCAATAAGGGTAGTCAAGGGGCAGTGCCATCTAGCATAAGTACCAAACAACTAGGGGCGAAGCCAGGGGTGTTACAGGGACCATAGCCCCAATTTACCTTTAGGAATTTAATTATATTACCTTTTTGTGGTGAAAATACATTATTCAAATCCCCATCCCCCACCCAAATGAAAATTTAACTTGGTCCTTTTACAAGAGTTTCTTTTTATTGGCTAATGCAAAAAGGACAAAAGTTTAGCATAAGTGACAAGTTTTGTAATTTATTAATACTTTTAGACTTAATAATTGCAGTTAAATTAAGAACTTACCTTTTTTTTTAATTAGTCAAATAATTTCTTTCTATACTAATAAATACTGTTCAAAGAATTTTCAATGTTAATTGTGTATGGAACTTCTTTTTAATTTTTCTTCATCATCTTTTAGTTTTTTTTTTTCAATAAATTTTCATAATTTCTTCTTGAATTTTTAAAAGAACTTTGTAATTTTATCAGGGTCTTTACGTACACATAAAGTAGATTGAAATTTGTTTATCTTTTACTAGTTAAAGAAGTATATAGTACAATTTTTTTTCATTTTGAGTATAATATATATTTTTACACTTACTGTTATAATTCAATCCTCAAAACAGAAATCCTAGCTTTGCCCTGCATGCAACCTTAAAGAAAAATGGTTCACAATAAAGCTATATCTAATTAAGGAGGTTTGTTCATAAGTTCTTGTTGGATATGGAAGTGAGAGTCTGAATAAATTTATTTCTCGAATAAAGATGATAGAAATTTAAGCAAGTATCCTATAACTTACAACAAATATTTCAAAGAAACTAAAACTGTTTTAGCTTTAAAAGTAGTAAATCCCTCTAAGACCTCATCAACATTCAAAATGGCTCCTAAATCACAAGATACAGCATCACATAAATAAGAAAGGAAGGTCCCAGCGATAAACCATAGGTCATGGATGAATCATACAGATGAGGCATGGAGAAGAGGAATGAAGTAGTGCATTAAAAGGCGCTTATGCTAAACTGCAATTATTAAGTCTAAAAGTATTAGCCCTAAAGCAAGTAAAACACATTAAAATATGCATTATTTTGATTTTTAATTAGTTAAATTAAGAATCAAAAAGCAGGAGCAAGTTCTTTGTTTTTTTTCCCTGGGATAATTAGCCCTAAAGCAAGTAAAACACATTAAAATATGCATTATTTTGTATGTCTCAAAGAGTTTTGCAGAGATCAGCAAAGGCAAAAAGACTTAAAGCGATTTGCATGAAACTTGCACTCAGAATTTCACAATGTAAAGGTAATTATCATTCTCAATATCCGCACCTGACCATTTGTGCACAAAGAATTCGAACAGAAACTGAATTTGGTTTTGTCAAAATAAGCACAGTCTGCGGGTCAGATTCCCACTTCAGAGAAATCTGGAAAGAAAAAGGGTTTACTAGATGACAGATAGGAGGCACATAATGAACAAACAATATCCAAACTAAATTTTAAGGAAGATATTAAGGGGAAAAAAGGGCAAATATTAGTCCGTGATAGAAAGTGTGTTGCTTATAAATTTGCAGCAAAAAAAGCTCCCTAACTGGATAGATGAAGGAATACCTGTTTACTGCTGCGTTCTGCAGTCGTAATATTCCCTTTTTCAAAAGAGACAATGTCATGTTTGTGCTGATCACCATTCTCACCCTTGCACCACCATGAAAGTTTAAATGATGCCTGTCGCACCAAACATAGTTTTGAATTATGCGGTCAGAGCATTTATGCTAAAAATGATTTCAAATTGGTGAATTGGATAATCCCTCCTCCTTAGACTTGAAATTATGTATTTGCTTACCCATGGGAAGAAATATGAAAAAGCTGAATCCTAAAATATACAAAATATTAAAGGAAAGCCTAGATAATGTTGTTGTCCAAACCAAACAAATAACATAAAAAACATCCAGAAAGAGGAAAGATTTAAGAAAAAGATAAAAAAGGGACAGATGCCAAGTGAACAAGGAAATAGAAAAGGTATACTAAGCTAGAAGGTTATTGGTTCAAAATAGAAGGATAATAACAAACCAGACCTTTCTCATCATCTTACTTCGATCTACATTGGAACTCGAGTCTGATCCTCTGTCACGAAGAACCTCATGGGAGCAAATCCCATGCTTCATACAGCATTCATCAAAAATCTTGTCCAGTTCATTCTGCTGCATCAATTGTTTGTCTGAGTTCTTTACTTTCCGGCAATCATTATTACCATTTTGCTCAGCAATTTGAGCTACCATAAAAGAGTAAAATGCATTAACATGAGACTTCAAAGCAATATAGAGAGGTCAATACACACAAAAGCGTCAGTGTAATAGAGATCATTACTGTGAAGTACAGGAACATAAAATTTAGAGCTCTTCAAAGGAAGTAAAATAAAAAGCATAAGAAAGGAACTTGGGAAACAATAGCAAGCAGCTTTAAAATTTTGCCAACCATCATAATTCGTCCTCAATATTTGAGCTAGAGACACTCAGAAGCAGACTCTTAACATCTCAATGGCAGTAGTGTACAAACAAGATCCTTTATCAAGGATTATATGGAAGACAAATTCCTCTCCCCCATATTTTAACACTTTTGAGAAGTCCAACATTTTTTCCTCCTGCCTAAACTGCTAGAAGATTTCTGATAAAAGAAACCAACTCTATTTAAGAAGAACCACCTAAAGAAACTGATCATTGGCATATTTGGACATTGCCTTCTTATTCAAAAGAAGATGTCCAAATATTTAGAAGAAAGAAAAATTATTCACTAAAAAACAGAAAGGAAAACTGAAGGAAACAATGTCCAAATATTTGGAAAATGATTTTAAAAAAAAGGGTGTTCTCCTGTAAGAATTTTGGGCAATGCCCTAATTTCATCATTCTGAATATTGAGGACATTGCCTTCGTTTCATTTAACATATCTGCTACATCCCATAGGCACTTCCCTGAACAAATATGCTACATCAGCAATACATACATATAACAATAGGGAGAACTCCCTTTTTTTATCATTTTTCCCTGAGTCAGTCTATAAATAACCATCCTCATCCACTGTTATGTTTCCATAACATCATTTATAAGGACATTACAAACAGAGAACTTCATGCAATAGAAAACCTTCTAGAGCTCACAAGTCCATCTAAGTGTGTTCAAGTAACTCCGGCAGCCAACTCATGCAAAAGTGTAATAGACCAATCTTGAGATAAAAAATGGATGATGACAACATCTATCCAACTGAATAAGATAATTAAAATGCACAACTAAAACTCAGCATGTGTATAAAGGTATCCAAACTAACATACGAGTAAAACTTTATGGATTAAGAGCACAGTTTAAAATAATTGGTTCACTTGACAAGTATCTCCAGATTCCATCACCATCCACAAATAGATAAAAGGTACATCAATCATCGTTTTACTTGGCTTCCATTTCAAAGAAAAGATTTCTTCACCATCTTATTTGCATTTTAACCATTTATATACCTCTAATGGAGTTAATTGTACTAAAAACCTAGCATATGCATCATATAGAACCTTTAGCCATACAATCCCAAGCTCTTGCAAGCTAATTAACTTTAACAGGGTTTGTTTCTTTCGCAGTTTCCAAGGATGCTGTCAAGTTTTCATGATACTAGTCCCAACAAATGAAATTAATCAAATTCTTTTAGATAGGCTGTGACGATACTAAATGGAAGCAACAAAATGACAGATAGTACTGCAAGAGTTTAAGCAAGTACCTTCTGATACTCTCTTATTTTGTACTTTCCAAAATTCTCAGAAGACAAGACATGGAAGCATAATTCTTACAATTTCCATTGAATTATCTACAGAAGGGCAAGTCCTCCAACTTCATAGCATTTCACAGATATTGTGGCCTGATACTGGAATAGCCAGAATCTGATAATAATGAGTCCAAATTTGATCAGCAAGTTCCAAAGCTAACATACTGTCTAATTTCCAATACTTGTGCAACAAGAAAACTCAATGCTCTGAAAGAAGTCCCATGTAATGAAGCAAGTCCAACATTATCCCCCTCTATGATAAGTAACATTTTTATGTAGCAGGAAGGAAAATCAGACAAGAAAAGAGCAGATGTATAAAGAGAGGAGGAAAAAGAAAGAACAAACCAAAATTATTCACTAAAAAGCAGAAAGCGTATGAAAGGAAGACAATGTGCAAAAATGCAAAGCAGTAAAAAACTTTCTATAATGTTTTGCAGAATTAAGGTTATTCGAATCTCCATTTGATACAGTAAATTCAATGCATAGTCCAAAAGAAGTTCTAAAATGTATATTTTATCAATCCAAAATATCATTTAGACTTCATGCTCTGCTAAATTTAACAAGGAAACTAGAAAGATGCATTCATAAGTTCACAACCAGGGTAGATTGAAATTTGAGAAATCAACAAAGCTGCTTAAGCATGTTCGAACCAGTATCATAGTTTAGGCATTAAAGGATGAAAACAAGGATCAATAAAATATTTGAAAGAACAGCCTGTTTGGCTGGAGTTGCATCAAAATGAACTGTAGAAGTGAACTTCTTGACTGATGTATTAAATAAATTGCAATAACTAAAACACATTGTCTATAAGGAACACTGTACTAATTTTTTGTACAAGTTTCTAAAGTTGGAGTTTTTGTACAAGCTTCTAAAGTTGAGTTTCAGCTTCTGGTCACCAAAATCTCATTTTTCAAGTTTTAAGTACCTAAGAGCTATTTTCCAGAACCCAACAACATCATGGAGTGAGAGAAGATGCTCATGAAGTTAGACAAACCAGAAATATATATTAAATGTCAAACATCGAACGAAATAAAGTACATCAGAAAGACCCGCCTAAGCAAAAGGTCTGACACGTAGAAGGGTCAATTCTAAGTTTTTTCATGTATTTGGAGGATCCTTGGAAGTCATATGTCCATATCCATGTGTCCAATACTTCAAGAAAAAAAGAAGATTCTGGACAACAAAGCTTCAAGCAAATATTTGGAATAACCATATAGCCCGACACAGTACATGGTGGTGAGGTTAAATGACCAAAGGCAAACAGGCTTCAACATATGATGTTTCCTCTCTTGCTACGGCTTCAAAAGATGAGTGATAATAACTTCAAATACCATTTCTTATAAGGTAACCAGCCTACCACCTATTCTTTATTGTGGAAAAAAACTTCAGAATTTCACTGCCACAAAATCAGTTAGCAACTACAACATTCCTAAGACTACTGTTGCTTATTAGCAGCCTGCTAAGGGCTGACATGCAGCTAATCCCTGCAGAACTAGACCTTACCTTTGATGGGGCGAGGGGGAATGTGGGCAAAGATGATTTGCTTGGAGGCTTTTGAGGTATACTACGAAGCACAAGATCAAAACGGAATGCCACATTCTCCAACTTAAAGTATTAGGTCGGGCTATCTAAGATGAATTAAGGCAATATGTTAGAAAGGTGTTCAGTTGGCAGCCAAATCTGACTTTTTCATGATAGGAAGCCTGCTCCTGATGGCTGGGTCAAAGGATTTCCACTTTGCAATGAACTAGTTATTGGGAATATTAACTTGCTTACCAAAGCTAAATTATTAGTAACATCTAATTGCTTAGACGTAAATTGGAGAACATTCGCAGCCTATCAACTATCTAGTACCATAGCAGAATCCTCAAGATACTAAATAGGTAAGGAGCATTAACGGAATTTTTGCTTAACTCCATGCTGTGGGACTTCCAAAACTACGACATGACTCTTTCTTCAGTTAGTTTAAAATAGAAATGAATTAGCATCAAAATAGAAGCGGGGGGAACTTTTCTGCTGATAAAAGATCAACTTAAAAAGTAATTTCTCTAAAATAACACAGAGACTTCTGCGACCAAGTTAACAAACATCAAATTATGCATGAAAATAAATACTAATAAGGTATTAGAAGATGGGCTCAATTACTGTTAGATTTGAATTTGTGGAAATATCATTTAATGTATTCAAAATTTACACACTAAGAATGTCAGTAAAATAAATATCATTTAGTTTTATAGCATAGAAATCATGAACAATAGCATAAAGCATTTAAAAGTGACTCATTTATCTACCTGGTGCAGGGAAAGCTTCAAACAGAAACGGTACATACAAATACATAAGAAATGAATATTCACGTGACAAAGAACATTCAAATGTTATTTTACTCCTCCTTAATGACTACAAGGTTACAACGCTAAATATCAAATACTGTGCCATCGAGAAACAAGTTTTCCGTATACAACCTTGTAGTAGTAGAGGAAAACAAATTAAAGATTCAAACAAGGCAAATGAAGTTGAATGTGCCCATCAGTTAAGCACTTCACAATGTCAGCAATTTCTTTTTACCAGAATAGATTAGATTGTAGGTGTAAATCAAACAACTAGAAAAAGTTACCTAATTTGTAGCTTTTGTCAAGTTCAAGCATTCTTTATTTCCTCTTTTAGAGTAATTCTTCAAAATATATGAAATACCTAAAATATAAAACACATAACAGAACAGATATGAAGTTTAGTCTTAAAAACCTTTACGCTCCATCTGTATATTCCTGGTTTTCTCCAGCTCATATCTACGTTTCCATTCAGCAGCTTCAGCTTGAGCAGAAGCCTTTCCTTCAGCAGCTCGTCTTAATGCCTTTGCAACAGCTAATAACATGTTCAAAATAATAAGCACCAAGAATGAAATAAAAAGAGATAGTTCAATAGGAAGGCATAAATGCATTAAAAATTGACACAGAACATACTTCTCAAAGCTTCTGAGAATTCTATAAGATGCTCATCCATTCCTTCAACAGGAGTTTGTTGAAGAAGTTCTTCCACTGCCTTCTCAGAATGGACAAGAGAAAGTGAATCAACGAAACCGTTCTCTGTCTTCAAGCATGAAACACTTGTATCCCCATGTCCAAAGGAAGCCTGTTCAGAGTTTATATATATGAAATTGATTCCAACAAGAAAACAAGATGTGCCTTTTTAAGATGAGTCCAGTTAACAGTGCCTATAGGCACTATTTAAAGGTTCTTAAAATGCTATTCAAGGTTTTGCATTTAATACAATGTGTTCACTAAATTCAAAGCAAATTGTTTGAATGCATATTACAGTCTAGCCATTTGTTCATTTTTAGTTAAAGCGAAACATGGAGAAGCAAAAAAGCTAGTATAAAAGCAACAACCAAATAAAGCCTCGAATAAGTAACGCATATTAGAGATTGAAAACTATTTTTCTTTCACCGGCCTCGTCTTCACTTTTTTCTTTTCATAATGTTTCCCATGCAACACATTATAAAGTTAGTAGCTCCTAAAGAGTTTCATATAGGAATGCAGAACAGACTGCCTCATAAATGTCCAAAAATCCTTTTTAAGGGAAGAATACCGCCATTAACATATTTAACCAAATGAAGCGTAAAGATCATTGGTACCTCTCCAACATGGCTTCTTAAATGGAAATTAGAATAGTTACAGCAGTAAACTTAGGTTAATTCTTCCAAAACTATGGTGATCCCCAATAAGAACGTAGAAAGTTCAAGTCAACCAAAGACAACAAAAGAGGGAAAATATAAACATCCTATTGTCTTTATTAACAGGAAGATACATAGTTCAGGTCAACCAAAGCCAAAATGGTTTGGATAAACAATTAGAGACAAATGTTATAGCATTAATTGAATCGTACAATGCAGCACACGTGCATGAATACACAAAACTCTCATATCCAAAAATCGTAGAAGTCCTATGCCACGCCCAATTCAAGATTTTCACCAAGCCTTCCATTTTTTATCAAATTTAAAGCTACGAAATTTTACCGTTTATCAGTTTCATAACTACAACACAAATATAGTTCTATCAACAACCAAAAACATAAAAACTGAGAATTCTGAAGGTAAAAAAAAAAACCCAATACAGAAAAATCAAAAGAATATATAATTCAGCAGCCAACTAAGCAACCCAATAGCAGAAAGACTGATAAAGAAGCCGTAATGATAACAAAGCAAATAACCCAGCAAGAAAAAGTAAGAATTAAGCAGCAAAGACATGTAAAGAAGCCATGTATGATATGCATATTATTATAAAAAAGAAAATGAGCAGAAAGACAAAGGAAAGAGAGAACGAGAAAATTAATTACAGTGGAATCATGATTGCTGGGAGACATGGTTGTGAGGAAAGGGAAGGGAGACAATAGCAGTTGAGAGTTCAGAGACTGAGAAAGCAAGGATAAATAGGAGAACAGAGGAGGTTTCTTATAGGAGTTGAGAGAAGTGCAGCTATTGTCGTCAATCACACATCTTCTACGTGTGCCATGACATTAGGGGGGAAGTAAATAAATACGGTGAAAATATATATTTAAATGGTAAAAAGATGATTTACTTCCGATATGAGTAATATGTATAATAAAAAAATTATACGTTTGATATTATCATTAATGAGTGAATAGCACTAATACAAAATTATTAAAATTTAAGGGATTTATTTGTAATTATTTTAATACATTCACAAAAACATTTAGAGAATTGGAAGAAATTATTACTCATTTTATTTATTGACATCAATATCAAAATATAATATTTTAAATTACAAGACAAAGTTTGGTTTCAGTAATGAGATTACCCTGTTTACAACAAAGGAGAGATAATGTGTGTTATGATCCATAGGATTGTTGAGAGGTTTTCATTCCCTGTTTGTCTCTATTCAAAGTCAAACTTGAACTGCTTATTTTTTAAAGATTAAAAAAATAAATAATCGCGAATAAGCATATGGTGGGTCCCTTCTGCATCTTCATTCTCCGCGTGGGGGGATCATATGTCATATCGTTTTAGATTCCTGCTATCAATGGAGTTTTTTTTTTTTTTTTTCATAAATATATATTTTTTAAACATTTAAAAAAAATTACACACTTTCTAAAGTAACCTTAAATAAGTATTAAATATGATTCATGGTTAATAAGCATATGTGTACTTGATTTAATAATCCAACTCTTATACTTTCAGAAAATAGTGCAATTTTTATATAAATTTAGTAAATCAAAAGTTTAAATTTTATAAATTTAAAAATGTTAAAAAATAAAAAGGTAGTCATATTTTTACCGGTTTAATTCTGGCACTCAATACTTTCTTCAAATTTCTGTTCTAATGTGCTAATAATTATTAAACTATAAACGTTAAAAGGATATTTTTCTTGAAATTGATATATTTTATTTTCTAAAATAAATTAAAATATCACCGAAATATAAAAATTTTAATGTGAATATTAGCTTTTGAAATTGGTTGGTTAATGAAAAAAAAAACATGCAAAACAACCAAATTAATATATCAACATTAAAAATTTAAATACATGAACTCAATCTTACATTATTACTGTTGCGGTAATTTACAAAACATGAATTTAAATATACTTAAAAGGAAATTAAAGCTTCTATGGTATATTAAAAAAATACTGATTGAATCTTAATTTAGTTGGCATCGGTATTGTCGTTAATGCATGATAACGTGAGTTCAAGTGTGTTGAAACGCATTATTTTTCCATTTAAGGGTTCGAAATGGGCTATAAGAAAGTTTAGTCTCGAATTCATCATGCTACATTCATACGAAGGAAAGTAAATAAATAACATAAGTTGGTAGGTTTTGTTTAACATTTTCTCCTTTCTACTTCACAAAAATTGAAAGTTAATTACTCCACCTTAATTTATTAAAAATTGTTCTTCATTTAAAAAAAAATTTAAGAAGTTAATTTCAAAACCAATGATTTAACAATGTGAGATTAGCTTCTTAATTATTACAACAAATTTTAATAAAATAGAGTGGAGTAGAGGACTAACTTCTTAAATTTTATCAAATAAAGAGTTGAAATTTATAATTAGACCTAGATCGGTAAGTGAAATATCTTAATCCTTAAATTACATTTTCTAGACTATTGGAAATGAGGGTAATTAACATGTATCATTACCTTACATATTAGTACTTGAGTTAAAACAAAATTTTACAATCTTCGAAAAAATATTTACAAATAATTTAATTTTTATAAAAATAAATAAATAACAAACAGGCACATGGCTGCTACGTCTAATTTGGAGTTGTTGGACAAAATAAAAAACCATGCTACGAAATTAAGTCGTTTCGTAGTACTTTCAAACACAATTTTAGTTAAACAACACTCAAACTGTTTCGTACATTGCCAATTACGAATTATAAAGTCAAACATATGTTTTTGAGTTAAAATTACGTTCTTCATCCCCGTGTGCTTCTAAAAAGGTAAACCGTCATGAAATGTATTTTATCTTTATAAACGAATATCGAATATTTGACTTTATAATTAAGAGACGAGACAAGCAATCACCGCACTTATTTTATAACTATCAATTTTAAACATTTATTTATTTTTTTATTCTTTTACAATTTATGTTCAACATTCATATTATCCCTTATAATAATATCATCTCTAAATTCAAAATGCAAGGTAATTAATTATAAAGATATAAACTTAATGCATAACATGAAAAATAATCATTATATAAATTATTAATATTAGAAATCCTATCACCAGGGGCGAAATCAGAACAATTTTTTAGTGGGGCCGGATAAAATTTTAATTTTTTATAGTTTATATCTTTATAATTTGTAAATGATTAAATCGAATTTTTATAATTTTAGGGGGGCCAAAGTACAATTTTACCTTTACTAATTTAAAATTTTTAAAAAATTCTAAGGGCCTAAATAATAATTTTACATTTTAGGGGGGCCGGAGCCGGGGCCCATGCCAGCCCCCCCGGCTTAGCCCCTGCCTATCACATGTGTATATGTGTGAAAATTATAGACTTAGAACATAGATGTGTGTTTAAAAATAAGATACAATAAATAATGAAATATAAGGTTTGAAATTAATAATAACAACACCTATGCAATATGTACAAAATTAAAATAAAAAATAATTTAACTTATGAGTAAAAGAAAACTTAAATAGGCAAATAAATCATATTAAGAATATTAAAAGCATTCCAATTGTTTATTAAGGTATTACCAGAAGAGATCAATTTATTTTTATTAATAATGTTTCTCTTAAATTTTGAATATAAAATAATGTTAGTAATAAATTATTAATATGAAATAATTATAATTAAAAATAATTTCATTATCAATGTAATAGTTATTTTAGATTATTTATCACATAATTAATATTATAGTTATAAACCAATTAAAACTAATATTTAACAGTCTTGACTTAAATTGAGCGGTGGTTAAAGCATTTATCATATTCTCGTTATTTTTATCTAATTACTTAAATATTATTCATGCTTTCAATTTATTTTTAATTAATAGTCTATTGTTATAAATTAGATTAATTTTCATTTTTATTATTAAAAAATTATAAAAATATGTTATTTAATAAAATTTTAAAATAAACACATAAACTAATACTAAAAACTCTATCACATGCATATGCGTGCGTAACCACGGATTTAGAGCACAAAAATGTTCTTAATATACAATAAATAATAAAAATGTATAGTTTGAAACTAAGTAATCATAACAACACATGAAATATGTATGATATTAAAATAATAAATTATAGTAAAACAAAATTTAAACACATAATATATCATAGAAACAATACTAAATTAAAGGTTTTAACTGAGTAGTAAATTAAAGGATTTATTAATGCAATTAATTTAAGTTCAAATTTTATTATAATTTTTTTAAAATTAAAAAATTAAAATACTCTCAAATGATATATTTGATTTTAATTATAAAAAATACTTTCGTAATTAAATAATTGAGTAAACACTTAAATATCAGTTATTATGAATGCGATTTGTCCGAGATTGGCTAAAATTATGATTATTTATTAGGTATTTTTCCTGATTACTTGGATGATATTCAACGTTGCCAAGCAAATTTCTTCTTTCTTTGACCTCAGAAAAACGCTAACCAAGAAGATTTCAACTTTAGAGGGTTGTTGAAGAAACAGACATTTTCACCGATTAATTTATTATTATTATCTTTACTATTATTTAAATTCTAATCTTACCCTCAATTGGGTTTATAACTTGATTAGGAAAATAATAAGAAAATCATTCTATAATCAAAATAAATAATATTATTCAAAAATATTTTAGTCTTTTCATTTAAAAACTAATAAAAATATATAAATGAGATTTGAACTCAGTCAATTGCATTAATAAAACTTTTAATTAATCTTTTAGTTAATGTTTTATTTTAGCTTTTTATATATTTAATTTTATTATTTTTATAGTTGTATTTATTAAAAATGTATTTGATTGAGTGGGTGTTACAAGTTAACTTGACACCTACTGAAGATTAATGACAACACCATGATAAGTAATTTATTATAATTTTTTTCATTTTAATAACGCACGTGTTATTATTAATTGGTTTCAAATTATTCATTTTATTATTGTATGCTATTTTTTAACATATATTTGTGTTCTAAATTTTTGGTTTCCACACATACGCATGTGATAAAATTTCTAATTATTATTATTATGGACAACATTAAACTTAAAAATCAAAATATATGGAGGTGATAAATTTTTAATTTTATATTATAAAAGTATCTTTTGAAGTTGTGCTTTTTTTTTTTTTAAATTTCACAAGCGTATTTAGAGTTTGGCGAAACTCTATAAATAATATGTGAGATAATTTTTAACACTTACAACACTTTAAATTTGCTTATGAAAGTTCACAACTTATTATTCTTGTTATTAATAGATTAAATAAATTATGTGAATTTTATAAAGTAAATTAAGGGGAAAAAAATGGTTGAACCTATTTCTCAAATGCCTAAAAATTGACTTCATACGGGATTATATGTTTGGTGGGAAAGGTGAAGAAGTGGAAGAAGCAGAGGTTCTCCCATAGAGGACCTGGGAAAAAATAGTAGTAATGATAAAGTCAGTGGGAAAGTGGTATCTCTATTTGTGTTGTTTCAATTTTCTAAAACAAGTGGGAAATGAAATCAGAATGTGCAAGTTTTTGGTGGAGCCAAGGTGAAACTGAGAATAAGCTTCATTGGAAAAGTAGCTTAATTGATGGAATTCTCTTTAAAGTGGTAATAATAATAAGAATCATTATATTCTTTCAATTTCTCAAAGTAATTAAACAACCTTATTCCCCACTCCTCTATATATATACAAATCCTTATTCCCCACTAATTAGGGGTTCCAAAAAATTTGGGCAGTATTTGCATTAATTCAAATTAATTATGATATTTTAGAATAAATGATACCATCCATTATAAAAATTAAATTGATATATTGCGAATACTCCTCGATGTAGACCAGATCTACACCAAATCAGCAAGGCTATTCTTACCAAACCTAGCAACTTCATAAGCTACCATTTTTTATAAAATAAGTAGGAAAGACAACATTGAGGCTCATAAGTTTGTGCATCTTCTATTTCTCTTAATGGTATTTTTTTTTTTGCTTGGGTACTTGATCTTTGAATAAAGGCAAGTTTTTCTTTAAAAAATTATACAAAGTAAATATGTTGTAGATTTTATTATTTAATTTTAGTATAACAATCTACTAAATATATATTTTTATTTATTATAAACATAATTTAAAAGATTATTTTAATTGGAGCAAAATATTCGAGTGAAAAGTTATGCTCCCAGTATAACCACTCAATGGCACAACTGAATATGAAGTAGACTTGTCCGTCAGAATTTCTACTTTAGCAAAATCTCATTGAAAGTAGACTTGTCCAATCTGCCCAGTAGGCCCGGCCTGCCATAGGTGAGTTTGGGCAAGGTTTTCTTATCTTTGGCCCAACCCAACCCAATCCAAACTATAATATTAGAATAATTTCTAATATATTTTTATTATCTTTTAATCAGTAAAATGAGCTGTCGAAACCATTCTTAAAAGGGGTTTTTAAAAAACGAGAATCGACTTTTAAAAATATGGAGTCGCCACCGATCTTTTTCATTTAGGTGTGATCGGGTCACCTATAAAGATATTTTGGTCTGCGAAATTCGAGAAAACGGATTCGGGAGTCGGTTACGTACAAGGAAGGGTTAGCACCCTTGCAACGCCCAAAGTTGGTACCAAATTGATTAATGTTGTCCTAATATCGAAAACTTGAAAATATTTAGGGTAAAACTTTCGAGAAAAAAAAAACGGTTAATTGAATTAGGATTGAATCTCAAGATTAATTCGCTTCAAAGGAATAAAAGTATCATACCCAACACGTTAGGATATAACACCCTTATATTTTGACACTGAAATCATCTTTGATCTTCGAAACATGTAAAAGAAGAGGGTATTTGAGTATTTAGTCGAGCGAAAAGATCGGCACCCAACACGTTAGGATGTAATTTTCCGGACTTCTTAACACACAAATATTACCTCCTTTTGTATGAATTAAAAATGACGAGTTGCGATTTAAAACTGTTAATCCACATGAAATGACGAAAACGAGAAACTAACAATACTGATAATAAAAGATACAATAATATAAAAAATATAAAAAGGTAAAAGATAGCATTTAAAATAATAACAATGACAAAACAAAAAGATATTAGTAACGATGGAGATAATAGTAAATATAGAAATAATAATAATAATAATAGTAATAGTAGTAGTAGTAATAGTTATAATAATATAAAAAATATAATAATACTACAAGATATGTACAACATTATAATAATGATAATAGTGATAGTAAATCGTATATAAAATAATAATAAAGATAATAATAATTAATAATAATACGAGATATGTACAATATAATAATAATATAAATATAGTGATAATAATTATAATAAGAATGAGAATAATAATAATAATTAATAATAAGATATTAAATAAATATAATAATAATAAAGTAATAATAATAATAGGAAGTTTTAGCTAGGTTAAAAAGAGATAGTGAAAATAATAAAGAGGGACTAAATTAAGTAAAAAACAAAATTTCGGGACGAATTTAAAATAAAAGAAAGATTTGGGGACCTATTTACACGCGCGAAAGGACTGGGGGGACCCAGGAGGTAATAAAACCCTTTTGCCAAAACGCGCAGCAGAAAGGACTAGATTGTGAATAAAAGTAAACTTTTGGGCCAAATTAAAATACCAGAAAATCTAATTTTAAAAAACTGAAAATGCGGAAGGACCAAAAGGGCAATTAGCCCAATCGACAAAAACGCGCGGATCCTCTGGTCGGGTCGAGTCGCGCGCGCGGGTCGTATGCTAAACGACGCCTTTTTGGGTATTAATGGCCAGCCCCAAAACGACGTCGTTTTAAGGGGCTATATAAGGCCCAAAATTCAGAAAAAAAATCATTTGCACCATTTGTTAAAAAAAAAAAACTCATTCCTTCTCTCTCTCTCACTCTCTGCAGGTCTGGAAAGATGAGGGGATTCCGGTGGCCGGAATTTGGCAAAAGGTATATTTTTTCTTTTTGTTTTATTTATTTTTTATATCCTTCATATATGTATGTATTTGGTTGAGTAATAGATAAAAGGGGAAATGAAACGACAAAAAAGAAAGAAAAAATGCGAAATCACCTTCGAACGCTACTGATCTCCCTTTCACGTTTTCGATTCTTATGTTCGATCTCTACTGCTATTTAGTGTTTGAATCTGTTATTTCTTATTTTGATTCCAGAAAAAAAGCCCCTTTTACAGATCTGTCTTCGGTTCTTTATAGCCGAATGAAAAGATGAAAGGAATTAAAATAAACCAAAATACAGTCTATTTTCCAACTCCTCTCTGTTGTGGGTCTGTTGTTTGTTTGCAGGCGCACTTACGGAGTGGCGTTGGTGGCGAGCAGTGGGCTATGGGGTTGCGGCGCAAGTGGGCATCGTGGAGGCCACTAGTGAGTTGCAGCGCTAGGGTTTTCAGAAACCCTAACTTTCTGAAGGCAAATTAACCATTTTGGGCCTTTTGGGCCGCCTGTACATTGGGCTTTGGGTTGGGGTTTGAAGAATGGGCTCTGTAATTTTACTTTTTTATTTTTTATTTTTTGGCTGGTTTTAATATTGGGCCGGGCAAATTATGGGCATTACAGCTGCCTCTCTTTGCTCGTTGTCGTGAAACGAGAATAGAGCAAAGACTTTAAAAAGACCTAAATTTGCCCGGTCTTACCGAGCCTTGATTTCTTTGGGTGCTCTGCTTTGTCAGGTAGCTTCAAACTCCATTGTAACTTGTTGCTTTGATTCACTCCACTGTAACCTTGAAAGATGATTATTGACTTTGATATGCTCCTGAAACATCGGGACTGCCAAACTTGCTATCTTCAATCTGCTCCTACAACATCAGGAATGTCAGACTTGCTATCTTCAATCTGCTCCTGCAACATCAGGAATGTCAGACTTGCTATCTTCAATCTGCTCATATTTAATATCTTCGCTCTGCTCCTGCAACTTCAGGAATGCCAGACTTGCTATCTTCAATCTGCTCCTGCAACATCAGGAATGCCAGACTTGGTATCTTCAATCTGCTCCTGTAACATTAGGAATGCCAGACTTGCTATCTTCAATCTGCTCCTACAACTTCAGGAATGCCAAACTTGTTATCTTCAATCTACTCTTGCAACATCAGGAATGCCAGACTTGCTATCTTCAATCTGCTCCTGCAACATCAGGAATGCCAGACTTGGTATCTTCAATCTGCTCCTGCAACATCAGGAATGCCAGACTTGCTATCTTCAATCTGCTCCTGCAACATCAGGAATGCCAGACTTGCTATCTTCAATCTGCTCCTGCAACATCAGGAATGCCAGACTTGCTATCTTCAATCTGCCCCTGCAACATCAAAAATGCCAGACTTGGTATCTTCAATCTGCTTCTGCAACATCAGGAATGCCAGACTTGCTATCTTTGACCACCTTACTACACTGTCCTTTCGAGGACATAGCCTGTAGAATGGGTGCATGCTTATGCCTAATGATTAGGATGTCATGATCAAAGTGAGTCAAATGCTCCTATTTAGACATGCTATGATGCAAACATGTTATGAGTTTGATTCCTTTTCAAGGCATTACCGCTTATTTATCCTTCAAGGTTTCATCTTCGTTCATCTCGAAGCATCATTTTCTTAAACACTTGGCCCTTATGGTAATTTTGGGGCTCGTGAGCTGTAAGTCATATATCAAAT
The DNA here is from genome assembly GCA_005393395.2 of Gossypium australe. Taxonomy (NCBI): domain Eukaryota; kingdom Viridiplantae; phylum Streptophyta; class Magnoliopsida; order Malvales; family Malvaceae; genus Gossypium; species Gossypium australe. The sequence goes on from CM016626.1 coordinate 9,435,523, forward strand.
CATCCCCCTTTGAGAACTACAACTTTTTCTATCTATCATTCGGTTCATTCTACCACAATTGGCCTGCCATACCATCCTCTAAATGACCCAATGGTATGTTTCAATCACAATTGTTAGACCACACAAAGAATTCAGTCCTGTCTCGTGTATCTAATCCGTATGCTTGGGGAGTTTTTAAACAATTGTCCTGTTTTGGTTTCCTGTTTTATCTAGAAATTTCCAAAATAATATATGGAACTTCTTTTGTGAAGTTATTAGTTCATCACTCATTATTTTAATGCAACATGTGGCAATGAATTGATTTCAAAAGAAAGTCGAATAAATTATTCGAAATACAAAAAAAGCTGTCAGAGAACATGTCTCGAATAAAAAGTATCAAAGATAACAAAGGTCAGGTGCCCTGGATATCATTGATTGGGCTTCTACATACAAACTTCATGAAGACTATTTTGGGCTTAGCATGTGTTTAGATGACTTAAAATACTTTGTTGATGCCCCAACTTCATTTCTCGTCTATTCAGGTGTAGCAAGATCATTTGAATCCGAGGTACCCTTTTCTGAGTTTTCATTTTGGCTTTTCCGTTTTTTTTTTAAACTCAAAGCGCCCTTTGCGGGTTTTCACCTTGGCCTCTTCAAGCATAGTATTTCTTGACTGAATCTGAGTTTACAGGATTGGGTAAGCTTTTCCCATCCATTTCGGTCAGAATCAATGCACCTCCAGAGAAAGCTTTCTTCACCAGATATGATCCTTCCCAGTTTGGCATCCATTTTTCCCTGAAATCCTTTTGCATGGGAAAGATCTTTTTCAGTACAAGATCTCTTTCCTTAAACTCTCTCGGGCGCACCTTTTTATCATAGGCTTGCATCATTCGTTTTTGGTACATCTGACCGTGACGGATAGCCCTTAGCCTTTTTTCTTCAATCAAGTTAAATTGGTCGTATCGAGCCTGGATCCATTCAGCTTCATCCAGCTTTATTTCCGACAAAACTCGAAGAGAAGGTATTTCCACTTCAATGGGTAGGACAGCCTCCATCCCATAGACTAACGAGAAAGGTGTTGCCCCAGTAGAGGTTCTGACCGACGTTCGATAAGCATAGAGTGCAAATGGTAATTTCTCATGCCAATCCCTATAAGTCTCGGTCATCTTCCCTATTATCTTCTTGATGTTTTTATTGGCTGCTTCCACTGCACCATTCATTTTTGGGCGGTATGGAGACGAGTTGTGGTGTTTGATATTGAATTGGCTGCAAACGTCTGCTATTGTGCTGTTGTTCAGATTCAATGCGTTGTTAGATATAATCCTCTCAAGCATTCCATAACGATATATGATCTCCTTTTTTAAGAATTTACTGACTGCCGATTTTGTGACATTGGCATACGAGGCAGCTTCTACCCACTTGGTGAAGTAATCAATGACTACGAAGATGAATCGATGCCCGTTAGAAGCTTTCGGTGAGATTGGTCCAATAACATCCATGCCCCACATGGAAAAGGGCCACGGGGAAGTCATCACATGTAAGGGTGACGGAGGCACATGAATTTTATCTCCATAAATCTGGCATTTATGACATCTCCTGGCATAGTTGACGCAATCTCCTTCCATGGTGGACCAATAATATTCAAACCTCATGATCTGCCTGGCCATTGTAAAACCATTGACATGTGTTCCGCAAACGCCCTCATGGACTTCCTCCAAGATTTGCTTAGCCTCAACGGCATCCACACACCTTAGTAGCACTTGATCCTTTCTCTTTTTGTACAAGATGTCACCATCTAGAACATAGTCAGAGGCCAATCTTCTGAGTGTCCTTTTCTCATTCTCAGTTGCATGCTCTGGGTATTCACGATTCTTTATATATCGCAGTATATCATGATACCAGGGGTGATCATCTCTTTTGCCCTCTTCCACAGTATAACAATGAGCTGGAGACTCAAAAATACTCATCTGAATGGGTCTCATATCTTCCGGTCTATTCACTTTGATCATAGAAGCTAGAGTTGCCAGGGCATCTGCCATCTGGTTTTCATCACGTGGGAGATAATTAAAAGTGATGTCGTCAAACTCTTCAATCAATCCCAAAACTATCTTCCGATATTCGATTAGTTTAGGATCTCGGGTCTCCCATTCACCTTTGAGTTGATAAATCACTAGTGCAGAATCTCCATATACTTCTAGCACCCTGATCTTCTGCTCTATGGCTGCTCGAATTCCCATGATACAAGCTTCATATTCTGCCATGTTATTTGTGTAATCAAAATCCAATCTGCATGTGAGTGGATGATGATCACCACTAGGAAACACCAAGATTGCCCCAATTCCATTTCCCACAGCATTAGACGCTCCATCAAAATTCAACTTGCACATAATTTCTTCAGCATTTGCCACATACATCAACTCTTCATTGAAGAATTCAAAGCTCAAAGGCTCATAATCTTCTGAGGCTCTGCTGGCCAGAAATTCTGCTATTACACTCCCTTTTATAGCCTTTTGATTCACGTAGACTATGTCAAATTCAGATAGCAAAATCTACCACCTTGTCATCTTCCCGTTCAGAGCAGTTGACTCCATCATATATTTCAACGGGTCAAGCTTCGAAATTAACCAGGTCGTATGGTATAACATATACTGCCTTAGCCTTCGGGTTGCCCAGATCAAAGCGCAACATAATTTTTTGATCGACGAATATCTCATTTCACATTCAGTGAATTTTTTGCTGAGATAGTAAATCGCCTTTTCTTTCCTTCCTGACTCATCATGTTGTCCAAGCACACATCCCATAGAGTTACTAAACACTGATAGATACAGTATCAATGGTCTATCTGGATTTGGTAGAGATATCACTGAGGCAGTTGACAGATATTGTTTGACTTTGTCAAAAGCTCTCTGGCATTCTTCGTCCCATACACCTTGGTTGTGTTTCTTGAGAAGACGAAATATAAGATCACATTTCTCGGTTAACTGTGAAATGAATCGAGCAATGTAATTTAATCTTCCAAGAAAACCTCAAACTTCTTTTTGGGTGCGTGGTGGAGGCAAATCTTGTATAGCTTTGACCTTATCCGAGTCAACTTCAATCCTTTTCTCACTGACCACGAAACCCAGCAGTTTCCCTGACCGAGCTCCAAAAGTACGCTTGGTCGGGTTGAGCTTCAATTGGAACTTTCTCAATCTTAAAAACAATTTCTTCAAAACTTCGATGTGTTCCTTTTTTGTTTGAGATTTGGCGATCATATCATCAACGTACACTTCAATCTCTCTGTGCATCATGTCATGGAACAAGGTTACCATGGCCCTTTGGTATGTTGCCCCTGCATTCTTTAGCCCGAATGGCATTACTTTATAACAGAAGGTTCCCCACAATGTTATGAAAGTGGTTTTTACCATGTCCTCAGGGTGCATCTTGATCTGATTATATCCAGAAAATCCATCCATAAAAGAGAACCACGAGTACCCCACCGTGTTATCCACCAACGTGTCAATATGAGGCAAAGGGAAATTGTCTTTTGGGCTGGCTTTATTTAGGTCTCTATAGTCTACACAAATCCGGACCTTTCCATCTTTTTTTGGGACAGGAACGATATTGGCCACCCACTCTGAGTATTTGACCACCTGTAGAAAACCAGCATCAAACTGTTTCTTTACTTCCTCTTTTATTTTCAACACTACGTCAGGCCTCATCCTTCGTAGCTTTTGCTGCACTGGCTTACATTCTTCCTTTATGGGGAGGCGATGCACTATAATATCAGTACTTAGACCCGGCATGTCTTGATATGACCACGCAAAGACATCTTTGAATTCCCGCAGTAACTCCACCAGGTTTTGTTTCGTTTCCTCGATTATGCGTGTTCCGATTCTCACCATCTTTCCTTCTTCTAAGGATATGTTCTCTACTTCCTCATCATGATGTAAGATTTGTTTCACTTCCTGCTGTACCATTCTCAACAGATCCGGGGATAAGTCACAATCTCTGTCACCTTCAAAATCTTGAGATTCTTCTAAACACATGTCATGCTCAAAATGGGCCTCTAGGTCTGTAGTATCGTTGCTTACATCGTTGATTTCTAGGGACCTGTGGTGGGTGCCAAAAAGTGTATGAAGAATAAATGAATTTGAAGACAATTATTCATGCTATGAATGAGAAAAAGAAAAAAAAACAATTTGATAGAGAAAAAAACAAAATATAGATCGAAATGCATTTTATTCCAATAAAGATTTTTGAACATTAGCCTTTTTCCCAAAAGAAATCCCATTGTTCTTAGGTTTGAAACAATAAGTGCATTCTGAACATTACTCTGTGTAGTTTCTAAAAACTACAGGTAGTTCCTCTGCAGTCCAATTATTCAGAACGCTCCCTGGTTCATAAGGGCGAATGTCCGCCAAGTTTCTTTGTCCGGTTTCTTCCTCATGTATAGCATTGATGTGAGGATCTCCAATCAATAACCCCCTCTCAGGGTGAATTATCCCTCCAGATACGAAAATTTGGGATATGTGAGGAATCGTCATTGGTTCCCATTAGACTTCTTCTCCGTTTAATCGGGCCCTTCTTCTCTCTTACTTCTTCTCTATTTCTATTTTCCTTTCTCTAGTATTAGGCTTAAAACCTAGGCCAAAACGGTCTCTCTTCTCTTTCAATAACGGCACTTGAACTTCATCTTGGAGATATCTGCCGAGTCCTCTTCCTAGTAAGGCCCCCTTACTGATCATCATTTGTAGGCCCATCTTCGTGGTCCTGGATATCTTGGGTACCAGAATCTCATTCCCCTCACGAATGAATGTCGCGTTGACGAACTCTAAAGACCGGAAAGAGCATTCGATGGCCTCCTCATTTGCCTCTACATATGGTGCATCATTGGTAACAGTTGCTATGATGTCTTCTTTTGCGTTTATAGTGACGAGTCGACCATCCGCCACCAGCTTCAGTTTTTGATGGAGGGATGAAGGCACCGCCCCCGCCGAATGAATCCAAGGCCTACCCAGTAAGCAATTGTACGAGGGCTTGATATCCATCACCAGGAAATCTACTTCATATGTATTTGGCCCAATTTGTAATGGTATGTCTATCTTTCCCATCACTCTACTCTCGGTGCCATCAAACGCTCTCACTATGTTCTGGCATGACTTCATGTGAGAACTGTCTATTGGCAACCTTTTCAGGGTCGATAACGGTAAGACATTCAAGGCCGACCCATTATCGATTAACACACTCGGTAGTATAGATCCCCTACAACGAGTAGTTATATGCAAGGCATTGGTTGATCCCATACCTCCAGATGGGATTTCATCATCACTGAAGAAGATGAAGTTATCAGCACTTATGTTACTGACTAATCGGTCAAGTTTATTGACAGATATATCTTTAGTAACGTAAGTTTCGTTCAGTACTTTCATCAACGCCTCCCGATGTACTTTCGAACTCAACAGTAAAGCTAGCACCGAAATACGGGCCGGTTGTTTACGCAGTTGCTCCACTACGCTGTATTCACTGTGCTTTAAGAATTTCAAAAATTCTTTAGCCTCTTCCTCCCTCACAGGTACATTGACAAGGGTACTAGGTTCTTCCTCTGGTTCGACTACCGTAGCCTTTAATTTTGCCGTATTTATTCTGATGCCTGGTGAGTCGTAACACCTCCCACTTTGCGTATGGAATCCTTTACTTCGGCTTTCATTGACAATGCTAGCTGAGCTCTCTATTCCTGGTGTTGTTACATTACAGTTATAGCTCCAGGGTACTTTCTTGTCATCCTTGTAAGGGAAGGATGCTGGTTTCTTGATTATAATCTTAGGCGCCATTTGAGCTCCACTTTCTGGATTTCTCGGGCGGGAAATAATGATCTTCGGAAAATTAGCCTTTTGATGAGTCAATTCTTCTACTGTCGCATGTATGTTCCCCCCTCTGAGCTTTCTTCATAAAATTCTAACTCTTTATTGTTCATGAAGCTTTGCACCAATAGTCTAAATTCTGTGCAGTCCTGGATCTCATGTCCTTCACCTTCATGGAATGCACAGTAATTCTCATGTTCTTCACGTCCTCCCTTGAGACTTGACTTTATCATCCCCCTTTTTGTCATTTCTCTCCAGACTATTATTAACGGGGTTTTCACATCCAAGATGTCTTCCTTGGTCTTTCTTGCTCTATCTTTCTCGATCGTGTTTATCACTTTATCCCCATGATTGGGTAACGAGTTCCCTAAACCAGGCGTATTGTCAACCTCTACGACTCCCGTCTTGATGAGCCTTTCGACTACCTTTTTGAAGGCAGTGCAATTCTCTATGGAGTGGCATGCTACTCCGGCATGGTATTTGCATTCGGCACTGGGGTCATACCATTTAGGGTATGGGGGCTGTAGCGGCTCTAGGTAGAATGGGGCTATGACGTGCTCATTGAATAAGCGTTGATATAGCTCCCCATACATCATTGGGATCGGCGTAAACTGGAGCTTTTCAAAGTTTTGTTTTGGGCTTGATTCTTGTCTTGTCGCCTCTTGTTGCCTAGCAGCTACAACTTTTGGTGGATTAACAGTAACTGCTTTCGAGTATCCTTTATTTTATGTACTCATATTGTTCAATTCGTTATCCTTTTTTCTAGGAACGGATTTCCTAGTAGCCTCACCTGCTTCGATCCTTCCACCTCTTATGGCGTTTTTGATCATCTCTCCCGCCATGACTATATCTGCGAAGCTTTTAGTTGTGCTCCCTACCATGTGGGTGATAAACGAAGCCTTCAAAGTATTGATAAACAACATAGCGGTTTCCTTCTCCAAGAGGGGTGGTTGGTGTAACGACCTCAAAAGTATGGATATTGAAAAATAAGTTATCGGGTCTCTATTTTTAGTAAACGGACTCATAAAATATTTATTAAAAATATTTACAAAGTTAGTTGTGTGTTTAATAAGGTTTTATTTAGGTGAATTTGACTTAATTAGAAGTATTTGAGAAAAAGGATTAAATTGAAAAAGGTGCAAAAGTTTAATTATAGATTAAAAGAAAGTATAAAGGACTAAAAAGGCAATTATGCCATTTTTAAATGTTGAGGCTGAAAAAAAATCCTAGATTTTTTAGTTAAAAACGTGTATATGGATATAGATATATATATTAGATATTAATTATAAAGTATATTATTATATTATTATATTTTATTATTATATATATAAATAGACTAAAGGAAAAAGAATAGAAAGATATAGAAACAGAGAAGCAAAACGAAACAGGGAGCAGGGGAAAGAAAGAAAAAAGATGAAAGAAAGAAGAAAAGGGAAAATTGAAAGTTTGAAGTTGGAAGTTTAATTGGTAAGTTAATTTAGTCCTTCTCTTTTAATTTTGATGCTTTATAAGTTTTAGAACAAAGTTTTGATGAATTTAAGTTGAAGTTTTTGAAGTTTTAAAGCTGTTGAATATAGCATATGATGAACAAAAAGATGAATTAGTGGTTTAATTGAAAGAATTTGAAGTTAGAATTGGGTAAAGGATTTAATTGTAAAATAAGCTATAAAAAAACTGTTTTGGACAGCAGCAGTAGAGTAACTTTGAAAAATCACCAAAAATCGTAGAAATGGAATTAGAAGTTGAATGAGATATGAAATTAAAGCTTATTGAGTCTATTTTCATATGAAAGAAACAGGGAAAGCAAAGGAATTCTGTAATTTGAGATATTTATATTTTTGTAAGACTGGTTTAGAGGGATTTCGGGATCCCCTGTTTTGAATTTGGAAAATCATAAAAAATTGGGTAAAAATAATTAGGGGCTTAAGTTTATATATTTAGAATCCTGAATGAGTCTATTTTCAATAGAAATAAACGAGAACATCATATGAATTCTGTATGAAGAGATAATTAATTTTTAGTGAAGAAGGGTCAGAACTGCCAGACAACAGAACAGGGGTGACTTTGATGAATAAACTGTACTAATTGGCTAGGCTAAAAATTCTGGAAATTTTATGGTATGAATATATGTGAGTCTAGTTTCAGGAAAAATAAACGGTTCTTCATTTGGAGTTCTGTAGCTCTGGAAATAAATAATTTAGTGACTATGACACGAAAAGGACAGATTTGAATAAGTTTATTAGTAAAGGATTAAATTGAAATGTGAGCAAAAGTAAGAAAGCATGAGTTTATCATAAAATACATGTTTATTTTATTAAATAGTACAGGAAATTATTTGATTATTTTTAACATATAAATGTTATATGTTTATATGAAATTGAAGAAAAGAAAAGGAAGGAGAGGACCGAATTGAAGGAAAAGGAAAAGAGAAGGTTAAGGAGTGAAGGAAGAAGAATTTATATCACCTCAACCTTTTGTTGTAAGTACTACAAGAATTTTAAAATTATTGTTATTTATCCTTTTTGAATTATTTATGTGAATTATTTAAATATATGAGATTCAGTTTTAATGCCCAAGTAGACGGAATTTAGAACTACTGGGATATTAGTGGCATGCCATTAAGGAACTTTAGGGCGCTCTCTGATATTAGCACGTTGGTGCTCTCTGATTATTAGCACATTGGTGCTCTCTGATATTAGCACGTCAGTGCTCTCTGATATTAGCACGTTGGTGCTCTCTGATATTAGCACATTGGTGCTCTCTGTTCACTTGTGCATCATAATGCACCTCTGTATTTGTTCCGTATATCCGGTGTGTTCTATAAAGTCTACTTTGGGCTAAGAAAGTGAAATGAGAATAAAAGTGAATCACTGATATGTTAAGGTAATTTTTATACCTTACAAAAGATAAGTTAAATTTATTTAAAAGCAATGCATAGTTGAATAGACTTATATGTGAATAAATATGTAATAATTGATTGAGTTTAAAATATTTTGTTATGATTACTTATTTAATTATTCTTGTAGTGCTTACTAAGCCTTCACTGGCTTAACGCGTTTATTTTAACGCGTAGGTACAATTAGACTAGAAGAGATAAATCCAACTAGAAGATCTCTCACCTCATCACATCCTCAAGGGCTTCAAAAGTAGGTATTATATTTTGTATTAAAATGGCATGCACATATGTAGTTCAAAGGTGTTCCCATGTGATAGGGACTAAAATGTAGATTCTTAAAATTTTATCTATTTTCAGTTACTTGAAGTATTTTGGTATATATGGAATGAATTAATAAACAATAAATATGTTAGTAAAAATGGTTGGTAAGTTAAAATATTATATACAAATGTTTTAATTAAACAGTATCTGGCCATAATTGTTTTGGCACCAAATGTAATAGTCTTATACCGGGTCTGCATGATTGAACCGGGTATAGGGGTATTACAGTTGGACTTGTGTAGCTACTTCTCTCCACCTCTGGGCATACTGTTTGAAGTTCTCACTCGGCTTCTTCTCCATGTTTTGCAATGTTATTCTATCTGGCGCTATGTCTGTCAAGTGGCCATATTGCTTCGTAAAAGTCTGTGCCAAATCTTCCCATGAATTAGCTTGAGCACGGCTTAACTGGTTATACTATTTGGCCGTCGATCCGACCAAACTATCTTGAAAGCAGTGAATTAACAGCTGATCATTCTCGGCGTATCCTGTCATCTTTCGAGAGAACATCGTTATGTGAGCTTCAGGGCAACTAGTCCCATTATATTTTTCAAACTCCGGGGTCTTGAACTTTGGCGGGAGTATTAGGTCTGGGACCAAGCTCTGGTCTTTAGCATTAACCCCACCACGGTAACTCGCGCTCTCCATTGCCCTAAACTTCTCTTCTATCCACTTACACCGTTCTTCAAATTGTTTAGACATATCTACCTTTACCCTCTCCGTTTCTGCTAGGTCATCGAGGTCGGGGACTACGGGGTTTGTAACACCTCTTACCCGTATTTGACGCCGAAACAGGGCACGAGGCATTACCAAAGAGTACAGAACACTTACAGATAATTTGAAATAATTATCTTTACACAAATAGTACACTTGAAGTGTACAGTTCTATAATTATGAATAAATACATTTATCAAACATATTCCATATTTTTATCGGATGTATCACAATCTCATATTTCCATGTATCAAGCACCACCATTTCCTCGTATTTTAGACAAATACGTGTAACAATTCATAGACACACAACTCATTAACTCTTCTTGCCAATCACAATTTAAATTGACAAATCACTTATTGAGTCCAATTTCAATGTTCACTAAAATCTATCATATAAATTTGGATGTACATATTCACCAATAGATTCCATGTACCGATATCATCATCTCAAATTTCCACATGCATTTCCTTTCCATATTATGAATTCAAATAACATATACAAGACATACCAATGCATTCCAAGTACGTTCTCATAATATTTCATTTCGAATTCAGATTATGTCATATTAGAACTCTTCCCATTAGCTCATTCAGAATACCATTTCATACGGATAATACACTCAAGGGTGTACAAATATATAATCACCAATGAACTCATTCATCAACCAAGTTCTATATTCATGTATCATCAACTCATATTTCCTTATATCACATAATTTTATAAAACACTTACCAACTTCGTCAAATTAGTGAACGTCTTACAAAATTGTTCTGCACCGGTATGCATTGAATTTCACTGATAATCACTGATGCCATAACATAGCTATGATATTTTTACTAGAATGCCATCACTCAGCCATGGTCTTACATTTTCACTATCATTATGTCATGGTGAAACCATGAACTTATCCGTCAATTCATCACTTTTCACTAGAATGCCATAGCCCAGCTATGGTGTTACATCTTAAACACGTATCACACCGATGCCATATCCCAGATATGGTCTTACACGGAAATCACTTGTCACTTGTAGCCGAAGCTACCACTATTCACTGATCAGGTAGCTAGAGCTACCACTTTTCACTGATCAGGTAGCTGGAGCTACCACTTTTCACTGGTCAGGTAGCTAGAGCTACCACTTTTCACTGATCAGGTAGCCGAAGCTACCACTTTTCACTGATCAGGTAGCCGAAGCTACCACTTTTCACTGATCAGGTAGCTAGAGCTACCACTTTTCACTGATCAGGTAGCCGAAGCTACCACTTTTCACTGATCAGGTAGCTAGAGCTACCACTTTTCACTGGTCAGGTAGCCGAAGCTACCACTTTTCACTGATCAGGTAGCCGAAGCTACCACTTTTCACTTTTACTTGTCCTTGATCAGATAAGTGTAGCCGAAGCTATCACTTATCACTTGTTGTCATGGTTCAACCATGGTCTTTTCTGTCAATTCGTCTTGTCACTGAACTGAAGTGCTTAATTCGATCATTTATTCAATTTCCATGCTTTTACATTATTCACGATTTTATCATCAATAAATATAAAATAACACATCATGAAGTTCATAAAATTAACAAATGATTACTAAAATTTAGCCATATAAACTCACAAGTTCAATTTTTCTAATTCAACATTTATCAATTATAATCGAGCATGTAATCAATTTATACACAAGTCGTTCATATATTATTTTTCCTCCTCCTCCTCTCCATCCACATCCTTAGTATAAACAACACACTTGTAAGTAACATTATCTATAGTTTTCACTATTTACTTATGTGAATATTCAAGCTGTCCATATGTGTCATAGTCACTAAATTATTTTTATCTTGAGCTACAGAACTCCAAATTAAGATCCGTTAATTTTATTTGAAACTAGACTCACATATCTTCTTACCATAATTTTTCAAGAATTTTTGGTGTGGCCAATTAGTACAGTTTATTAGTTTAGTTCTCCCCTATTACACTGTCCGACAGCTCTGACCTCTCTTCACTAAAAATCAATTATCTCATAGTATGATTTTCATATAGTGTTTCCGATTATTTCTAATGAAAATAGACTCACTAAGGAATACAAAAATATAAATTATAACTCATAATTATTTTTTTACAATTTTTAGTGAATTTCTAAAGTAAGAACAGGGGATTACGAAGTTATTCTAAACCAGTCTTACCAAAATTTAAAAATCTCAATATGCAGACTTCCTTTGCTTGCTCTGTTTCTTTTATATGAAAATAGACTCAACAAGCTTTAATTCTACATCTCACTCAACTTCTGATTCAATTTCTACCATTTTTGGTAAGTTTTCAAAGTTAGACAACTGCTGCTGTCCAAAACTGCTTTAGTGTAACATGTTGATCTCTATTTTATCCCCAATTCCACATTTCATACAATTCAATCCTTGCTCAATTAACCCCTCAATTGAGCTAATTTTCTCATTTAATACTTTCCTCTGTCATTTTAAACTACTTCATAACCTTTGAAAATCAGAATTTTAACACTAGGCCTTAATTTCAACTCTTTCACAATTAGGTCCTAAAACTAATTTCCATCAATTTCACTTGATAAAATCATCATATAACAAAATTAAAGCTTCAATTCAATATCTATTCATCATATTATTCCAGCACTAATCCACATCAACTTTAAAAATTAGCCATAGAATCAAAAACTAATGAATTAATAAGTTGGACCCAATTGTAAAAGAACAAAAACATAGAAATTTCAAGGAGAAAGCAAGAATTAAACTTACATGAAGCTTGAGTATGCAAACCAGCTTGAAACTCTCTCCCATGGCTGTTTTTCAGCTGAAGAAAATGAAGAGAAATGAAGAGAAATCTAGATATTCCAATTTGGTCCCATACTTATTTAACTAATTTTGACAATTTTCCAAATTTGCTCTTATTTCACCCATTTCCTGATTTTTCTCAGCTATTGCCGCCCAAAATATCTCCTTTGGGCTTATTTTCACTTTAGGTCCTTCCTCATTTGACAATTAATCTATTTAATCCTTCTTGCAACTTTTACACACTTTTCAATTTAGTCCTTTTTATTTAATTAACCACCCAAACGTCAAAATTTTCTAACGGAATTTTAATACTACCTTATTGACATTCCGTAAATATTCATAAAAATATTTATGACTCGGTCTATAACACCGAGATCTCGATACCTCTTTTTCTCGATTTCTTGACCAAATAAATTTTTATAAAACACAATTTACTATTTTAAAAATATTTTAAAAGCTACATTTGGCTCGTAAATATTAAATAATATAGTCTACAAGTTCATTTGTCAGATTTGGTGATCTCGAACCATTATTTTTGACATCATTGAAATTTGGGCTATTACAGGGTTAGTTGGATGATCCCCTGGATGGGATCCCAAGCCCGTTGGAAGATTCATTGGCGTTGACGTACCGGCTTGATATTGGGTCTGATGATAACATGGGCCATTGGTGGGTTGACCTCCGATTGTACTTGGGTATGAGTTGGAGTAGGACCCGAAGGGTGAAGAGATTTTTCATTGTCGTTGCTAGGGTTAGTAACAGTGCTCTTTTCTTTGTTAGATCCTCCGGCCAATAGCTGGGTCAACTGGTTCATTATGTTATTTTGGGATTCGAGCATCTGATTCTTCATTTCTTGTTGCATCTTTGCTAATTGTTCTTGCATTTGAGCTTGCAACTGATCTCGCATATCCTTCTACATCTGTTCCAGTCTTTCTATTCTCTGATCCATTATTTTTGCCTTACAACGGGTATTGTAGTAATGTATGATAGGTTGGTTTTCGTCGGTTTCCAGGGCACTGAAATAATTTTTATTATTAGAATCTTTTAATGACCTTTAATGCATATGATGTCGTGTAATGCAATGTGATATGTGCAATGCATGAATGCAAAGAGGCATCGACTCTAATTCAATTCCATATAGGAAACTTTATTTTGAAAACAAAGCTCTTTACATAGAATAGATTACAAATACGACATTGCTCTGACCCCTAAGGCTTTAATCTTTGTAAGTAGAGAGGCTAATTCTTGTCCCTGATCTGATCGTGTCTCGAACTGCATGTTCAGTGCATCAACTTGTATGGCTAGGGTCCGTAAATATTCAGCTATCTCTCGTACCTGGGTTATAGCTTCCCCCATGAGGTAATCTCTATCTCTGACTTGATTGCGGGAATAGTGCAGCTCCTTTTCTCTTCGCTCTTCATTTAACTCTAGAGCCTTGATATGGTTCTGACATTTTAGCAAGGCCGTTTTCGACTCTTCAATCTTCATTTTCATCTCTTCTATTTCGCTCAGACTCGCTTTTAACTCTTTTACCGAGCTACGATTTTGATGATAATTAAGTGACCTTTCCAATTCTGCCACTCTAGACTTCAATTCATTTCCTCGGTTTTGGCTTTCTAACACTTGCCTTTCTAGACTCTCCTTCTGGGCTTTCATTTCTTGAAATTTTCTTTCCCATTGCTCGGTCTTATTTTTTTTCTTCCCGCAACTCTTGTCTCCATTGACTTGAAGTCTTTCCTAACCCCGTAGTTCTTATTGAGAGGCGCATCTTCTTGTAGTCCTTCTTTAAGCTATTCAGATCTTCCTCAGCTTTACTTTTCCTTTTTCTTAACTCTTCGGCTTCTGCCTTTTGTGTCTCCACATCCCATTTCAAATGCATTTTTTCCTTCTCCAATTGTTCGATCTTCTTCCCGAGTTCTAAACTTTACTTCGCAAAATCTTGCCTTACAATCTCTAGCTCAGTCGGAACTACTCGCAGGTGTTCTTCCGTTGATCGAACATCACCTAAAGTTGGACCCGAAATATTATCATTAGTTCTTTTACTCAACCACGCTTCATACTCAGCGGTCACTGTTTTACCCACGTTTATTCTCTTCATCCGATGTGTTTACTTCTAAGCGTTCGCGACTTCCGTAATCTTCTTCTTGTAACTCTCTCCTGAATAAGAGAATTCACTCTGGGCCAAACCATACATTGCTGGTACAAACTGCTTAGACTTATATTGTCTTGTTGCCAGTAGAGGGGCGTATCCGACGGCTCCCCAAATTCCGGGTAAAGGGACCCAATTAAAATCTCCGCATCTATAAAGTATCTCTTCAGGCATCATCCATGGAGCTTTCCACTCAATGTTTTCTTTCTGCAGATTCTGAAGAATTGTCATCCATCCCTCTTCTGTTATATCTTTTCGTCTTGACACGGCTATTTCCTCCTTTAACAGTGAATAGTCCTCACGAAAGGGTCGATAAGAGACTTTATCCATCTTCTAAAAATGGGCGTGAAACCATACAGTCAATAACTGTGCACATCCAATAAACCTCCCCTCTCCTGCTCTGCGGCATGCGTTTAATGATCTGAAAGTTTCTGCCAGGATTGCTGGGACAGATGTAACTTGCTTATCCAACCGGTCAAATATATCTACAACTGCTTCGTCTATGTGTCTTAGGGTTTTGGGGAAAATAACTAATCCATAGATACTTAAGGCGAAAGTATCAACTTTCCTTTTCATATCAGGGTGCGTCAAAATCAGATCCCTTAAATTTGCCTAAGAGATACATCTCCCCTCGCCTTTCTGCTGAATTCTAGCTGAGATCCACTGTTCGCTCATTCCAGTAATCTTCATCAATTTCTTGGCAAAAGGATGAATATAAGCAGGCCTAATATAAACCTTATCAACTTGTACCTTGGGACTACGAAGCAAGGTGGTATACTCTTCTATGGTCGGCACCAAATCTACTTTCCCGAAACTGAAACAACTGTATGCAGAATTCCAAAATTGAACCATAGCCCGAAACATGTGTTTATCTATCTTGACATCGAGTAAGTAAGAGATATCACCATAACTGTGGTAGAACATTTGTTTAGCCTCACATTCCCAATGAGTCCAGATGTCGCGCAACTCTTGTAGCTCATTTTGTGTCACGCTAATACGGGTGAAGTCCCACAGCTTCGACGTGTAACCTTCAACTAAGCTGTCTCCTTTTTCCAACTGCAACTTTTCTGACCATACGCGTACGGCCGCATTGTCTTCTACTTTATCAAGAAAATTGTTTTCCATAGCAAACTTCCTATCTTAGCAATCGAACAGAAACCGACACCTCTTTTAATGTGGAATGACATGCAAACAACAATGAATCGAATCGAGTCAGTATCACATAATCAGAGCAAGTAGAATATCATCAAACATTTATCTAGGTAACCGTTAAAGCTTCGGCATTCTACCTAGGGTAGGCTCTTAGGTTTTACTATATGTAGTTCGGCTCTACAGAGGGGTACCTGAACCAGCAGATTCCTCAATCCTCACCCATTATAGGCTCATACGGACTGAGTTCAGTTTAGGGGGATACATTTCTCTACGGCTATACGGAGGTGAAAACCTCACGAAGCGCATAGGTACGGATGTATCCCGGAAGCAATCCACTAGCCCATGCGGAGCTGAAAACCTCACGAAAGCTTAGTTTTTCGCTCCCACTTAAAGGTGTGACCAACGGTCATGCAATGCAATGCCAAAGTATTTCATGCAACTTGACATTATAGCACAATCAAAGGCGTCAAAGAAATGATTTTCCCAAAACAATTTTCCAAGTTTTTGATCAAAAGGACAACAGTTAATCAATTTATGGCTTGACTCTCAAGGTCCCCAGCGGAGTCGCCATGCTGTCGAAACCATTCTTAAAAGGGGTTTTTAAAAAACGGGAATCGACTTTTAAAAATATGGAGTCGCCACCGATCTTTTTCATTTAGGTGTGATCGGGTCACCTATAAAGATATTTTGGTCTGCGAAATTCGAGAAAACGGATTCGAGAGTCGGTTAAGTGCAAGGAAGGGTTAGCACCCTTGCAACGCCCAAAGTTGGTACCAAATTTATTAATGTTGTCCTAATATCGAAAACTTGAAAATATTTAGGGTAAAACTTTCGAGAAAAAAAACGGTTAATTGAATTATGATTGAATCTCAAGATTAATTCGCTTCAAAGGAATAAAAGTATCATACCCAACACGTTAGGATATAACACCCTTATATTTTGACACTAAAATCATCTTTGATCTTCGAAACATGTAAAAGAAGAGGGTATTTGAGTATTTAGTCGAGCGAAAAGATCGGCACCCAACACGTTAGGATGTAATTTTTCGGAGTTCTAAACACACAAATATTACCTCTTTTTGTATGAATTAAAAATGTCGAGTTGCGATTTAGAACTGTTGATCCACATGAAATGGCGAAAATGAGAAACTAACAATACTGATAATAAAAGATACAATAATATAAAAAATATAAAAAGGTAAAAGATGGCATTTAAAATAATAACAATGACAAAACAAAAAGATATTAGTAACGATGGAGATAATAGTAAATATAGAAATAATAATAATAATAATAATAGTAATAGTAGTAGTAGTAATAGTTATAGTAATATAAAAATATAATAATACTACAAGATATGTACAACATGATAATAATGATAATAGTGATAGTAAATAGTATATAAAGATAATAATAATTAATAATAATAATACGAGATATGTACAATATAATAATAATATAAATATAGTGATAATAATAATAATAAGAATGAGAATAAGAATAATAATTAATAATAAAGATATTAAATAAATATAATAATAATAAAGTAATAATAATAATAGGAAGTCTTAGCTAGGTTAAAAAGAGATAGTGAAAATAATAAAGAGGGACTAAATTAAGTAAAAAACAAAATTTCGAGGCGAATTTAAAATAAAAGAAAGATTTGGGGACCTATTTACACGCGCAAAAGGATTGGGGGGACCTAGGAGGTAATAAAACCCTTTTACCAAAACGCGCAGCAGAACGAACTAGATTGTGAATAAAAGTAAACTTTTGGGCCAAATTAAAATACCAGAAAATCTAATTTTAAAAAACTGAAAATGCGGAAGGACCAAAAGGGCAATTAGCCCAATCGACAAAAACACGCGGTTCCTCTGGTCGGGTCGAGTCACGCACGCGGGTCGTATGCTAAACGACGCCGTTTTGGGCATTAATGGCCAGCCCCAAAACAACGTCGTTTTAAGGGGCTATATAAGGCCCAAAATTCAGAAAAAAAAATCATTTGCACCATTTGTTAAAAAAAACTCATTCCTTCTCTCTCTCACTCTCTGCAGGTCTGGAAAGGGGAGGGGATTCCGGTGGCCGGACCACCGTGGGCTCCGTGCGGTGGCCGGAATTTCGCAAAAGGTATATTTTTTCTTTTTCTTTTATTTATTTTTTATATCCTTCATATATGTATGTATTTGGTTGAGTAATAGATAAAAAGGGAAATGAAACGACGAAAAAGAAAGAAAAAATGCGAAATCACCTTCGAACGCTACTGATCTCCCTTTCACGTTTTCGATTCTTATGTTCGATCTCCACTGCTATTTAGGGTTTGAATCTGTTATTTCTTATTTTGATTCCAGAAAAAAAAGCCCCTTTTACAGATCTGTCTTCGGTTCTTTATAGCCGAATGAAAAGATGAAAGGAAATAAAATAAACCAAAATACAGTCTGTTTTCCAACTCCTCTCTGTTGTGGGCCTGTTGTTTGTTTGCAGGCGCACTTGCGGAGTGGCGTTGGTGGCGAACAGTGGACTATGGGGTTGCGGCGCAAGTGGGCATCGTGGAGGCCTCTAGTGAGTTGCAGCGCTAGGGTTTTCAGAAACCCTAACTTTCTGAAGGCAAATTAACAATTTTGGGCCTTTTGGGCCGCCTGTACATTGGGCTTTGGGTTGGGGTTTGAAGAATGGGCTCTGTAATTTTACTTTTTTATTTTTTATTTTTTTGGCTGGTTTTAATATTGGGCCGGGCAAATTATGAGCATTACATGAGCTATTTCAACAAATTATGTTGGCATGCTTTAAAATCGATCCACAAGTTTAACTGAAAATCACCTTATTTCATTGTAATGTACTCAAATATATCATATAAAAATTCAACACATACACTCTATATTTTCCCCATGTATAAGCATGCATTTGGTAAGCTACACAAACATCAGCATTCAACACAATAATTAATAATCATGTATTCATATGTAAAGCAATGGCATATTTCCGATGCCTTATGATTATAAAAAAGAATTTAGTGTAATGGAGAGTTAAGACCCTCTTGAGATGAAAGAGAGTGGAGAGGCTGGTGGCGCTTGGAAGACGCCAGAGATGGTACCTTCCTGAAGGAAGGCCTTTTATCAAGATGCTCTAGTGTCTTTTTTGCATAAATTTCTTGCAAAAATGGTGAAGCCTTTTCCTTCATCTTCAGAATGATGAAGAAGATAAGGCGGTAACATATAAGGATGACCACCACTGCTGTTAAATCCCACCACTTGGACCGGTCTACCGTCACCCCAAAGTACTTGGTAATGATTTCATCCCCGGTTAGTTTCCGATCCCCTGGTAGTAATGGGTCGAATTCCAGGCCTATGAAATCATTCTTGTACGCCCCCTACATCATTGTTCCATGCAATATTAGTGATTGTTAAGCAACTAGCTTCATTAAGGAAGGAATTGCAGCATACCTGAAGTGCCCATGAGCTAAAACTGATATACGAAATGGGGTAACGCCAGAATATCTTAGGAAGATCAGGCAGCAACCTGAAGAAGCCTGATGTCATCATTAGAATCCCCTGAAAATGAAAAACCTTGGGAGTTAGAAACTTAAACAGATAAAGAGAGATGATAATCAAGTAACTTGGGATTTCACTTACGATAATTCCGGCACCGGTTACGATTCCCATAAGGTAATTAGGAACCATCGAAGCTACCACCATCATGAGGCTCTCAATCACCGCGATGCTGAAGAAGATATTGAGACAGAAGAAGGCATAATGCGAAAATCCGGATCGAAATTTCACCAGGTAAAATGTTATGGTTCCTGTGATAAGTGAAATCGTAACTAGGAACGGAAATGCAGACAAGAAATTGGAAAGTGTATAAGCCGCAACTCCATAATATCCATTCAGCCTTTCTTTATTGAAAACCTGTTTAAAAAAACAACGGAAAATATTACATGACAATGCCAATGTTTGTCTTCTTTAACTCAACTGAACTAAACACAGGGATTGTTCCGTTTTACCTTCAATTCTTCGATGAAAGAAGGAAAACCTCCTATGGACATGAAGGTCATGAAACCTGTGATAAATGCACCGCAGGCTACTCGGGCAAGGATTGCAGTATTGCCATATCCGACATCATAGAAGACGGTTCCCACACAAATAGATACAAGTATATATATCACAATCCTTGCCCAGTAATATCCTACATCTCTACACATGTTGACAAATGATCGTTTTGTCAATGTTGTAAGTTGCTTCCACCATGTTGCTTGACTTCCACTATTTGTTTCTACCTCAAGTCCTTCCTGAAATTACATAAAAACTGTTTCAGTCATTGCTTTATATTTCAGGCTTTTAGACATCAAACTGAAGCTATGGTTTTGATTGCTTACAATTTTAGATATTTCTTGACTCCTAGCTTGAGCCATTTTCGCGTACTTTGAGTCCCGGTACTTTTGGACAAGGGCAGCCTTGATCTGTGCTGTTGCCATCTCCATGAAAGGATCCGAGGATGTTGGCTTATCCTAAATAAATGATACGAAAGATTAACTTTTAACTGTTTGGACATTAATTGTAATCATAATTCCTAACAAAGCAGAACAGTGTGGAGCAATGCTTACGCGTAGTCTTTGAGAACCCTTCAATGTGGCAGTAATGGCGTCAAAGTCCGAATTTATACATCGGAGGAAGTGATCCGAAGGGTTTCTTCTACTTGGGCATGGAAAACCAGCTTCAGCAAAGAACTGTGAAGATCAAAACTATGAAATTAGATTACAAGCACATCAAACTCATGCGATGCTTGTTTGTTCCAAGTTTGCTATACCTGGACAGCCATTTTTGCCTCCCCAAAATAAACAGTTTCACCACTAGATAACAAGAAAAGGTCATCAAACAGTGCAAAAACTTCACTACTGGGCTGGTGAATGGAAGAGACAACGGTCCTCCCATCGCGAGCTATGTTCCGGAGAGACTGAACCACAAAGAAAGCAGAGGCACTGTCAAGGCCGCTAGTAGGTTCATCCAGGAACAACATTTTGGGCATCGTGAGGATCTCAAGTGCAATGCTAAGTCTCTTCTTCTCCCCACCACTTATTCCTCTTCGATGCCAATTCCCAATCACTGTGTCACCGCAGTCTTGAAGACCCATTTCCATGATTGTTCCCTCCACAATGTCTTTCACTTCTTCTTTGCTCAACGTGGTCGGAAGCCTTAAATGAGCTGAGTATGTCAAAGTTTCTCTTACTGTTAGAGTTCCCAACATCACATCCTCCTGAGTTACATAAGCCTGACAATTTCAATCAATTCTTTATGTGTTAGCGTAAACATGCCTGAAAATTATTTGCTCTCCAATGCCTTCTTTAATGAGAAATTATCAAATACTCAATGTTAGACTCCACTACCAGAATTAGTATATTGACACATACCCTTTCTCATACATAATTAAAAACTGAGACGTGATAATTTCATAATTTGTAAAATTAACAAAAAACCAAAAACAAACTTACAACAGCACCATACTCTAGTCTCTTCTTCTTTCCATTTAAAAGGATATTTCCAGTCATGACCACATTTCTGGCAAGTCTACCTGCACCAAGAACATCGATCAAGGTGTTATTTCATATATTATATTAGTATCAATTCTGAATAATGTCAGGCAGTCCACTTTTAATAATATTTACTAGGAAAAATAGCTTTTAACAAAGAAATACTTAATAATACTAGTATAAATTAATAAAATGGGCTTTATATACATGAAACGATATCGTATCAATTAGTTTAATCAACTTTACCTGTTTTAATTTTAAAATTTTCTTGAAGTATCAATAAATAAAAGATTAAAAGTAGCTATAAGTGAGAGAAAGAGTAGGAATTAATGAAAGACTATTTTTTGGTCCAATCATTTTATCGGGCGACGATTAGGGGTGAGCAAAATTTGATTCGACTTGAAAAAATCGAAAAAAATTCGATTTTCGAGTTAAACGAATCGAATTATTCGAGTTATTCGAGTCAACTCGATTTTTTTTCGAATTTTGAGTTCGAATCGAGTTGAGTTTTCGAATTCAAATAATTCGAATATCAAACTATAATATTTTACATTTTTACCCTAAACTCCCAAACCTTTTTACTTTTCCCTCAAAACTTTTACTCCTTCCCACTTTCCCCCAAAAACTTTTACTCCCCTCCCATCCCAACCCCCCAATCTACCCAAAATCCATTTCACACCAAAATTTTAATCTTTTATTTATTGATAAATAAATAAATTATTTGTTGTGAAAGTTAATAAAAAATTTGGTTAAGGTGGACAAATTTTATTACGATAGGTGACAATGGTTACAAGGACACAAAATTATTTTTTTAAAATTTAACTCGAACAAATATATTCGATTCGATTCGGATCGAATTCCATCTCACTTGACTCGATTCGAGAAAATTTCAAATCAAATTAGGATGATAAAATATGATTCGTCAACTTGATTAACTTAAAAAATTTTCATTCGATTCAATTCGATTTGATCGAACGCTCACCTCTAGCGAGGACCTTTTATTTTCTTTAATTGTAGGCATCAAACGTAGGGTTCTTGCTGAAAGGGCACCAAATTAATACCACCAACCACCTAACTACAAAATTATTATGTTTATAAAGCTTTTCTGTGCTTGCTATTTTTTTTCTTTAAAGCTAAATACTAATATATTAATACCGTAGACCATATGCTTTGCTATCTTTTGAGATATTATATTGAAGTTTTGAATAAAATATTTGGGATTACTATTCCTTATTGTATCAAATAATTGTGTTAAAAATTTATATTTCCTTTCTTTTTTTTCTTTTCAGTACTAATCATGTTAAACCTAAAGTAGGCAATTGCCAAATTCAAGGTTATCCCATTCCCAGGGAGGAAAATTCCGAAGCAAAATGTAAGCAAAAAGTTCACGAGAAAATAGGAGGGGTCCGCTTTATTAAAGAAAGGAGTTAGGGCAATTGAAGGGGGAAGGTGGATGATGGCAGTTCGTAGTTAGCTATTGTTGTCAAAATGCGATTACATAATTCCAAGGAGCCCTGTCATACCGTATCATCAATGCTGCATTTATTACTTATAATTCAATATTTGCGTCTCTCTCTTTAAAACTAATTACAATAATGTATTCAGAATGAATTTTTAAATTTTTTTGATATTTAAATATTGGATAAAAGATGAAATCAATCTCAATTGATGTTTATCTCTGTTTTCATGCCACCATTTGAACTACCATCAATTATTAATTTAATTGAAACAATCAATTCACCCGACCAATTTTTTATTTCTTTTTACTTGATTTTAGTAAAAAACCCGAGAAAGAAATTATAATATATACACAAACTTTAAATAAAAAAATATATGTTATATGGTTTTTTAAAAAATAAACATTTCATACTCTTAATTAGCGACAAGAATTTAATAGATTTATTTAAACATAAAAAAATTAAATTCAATCTTAATCAATCTCATCCTCTTACCTTAATCATAAAAAAAATAAAAAATATTTAATATTCATTAGATTCAATGGTTTAATTTAAAAAGAGTATTTTTAACTTTTTTTTTTCTCATTTAATTTAAAGTGAGAAATAATGTTGCATTAAATATGATTGGAAGGATAACTCTTTTGGTGTCGGGCTATTAAAGGCAGTAGACAGAAGACCGCTTTAATTTTCTGGGTACGGTCTACGGCCTGGGAAAATACTAACAAAAATTATTTGCCCTTTCCTTTTTCCTCTTTTGAGTTTGGTAAAATTTATTTACTTAGAAACCAAATTTTAGCAACTGGACGAGCAATGGGTAAAGTCAAAATGGAGGTTTCACAGAGAGAGGCTGTCCTAAACCAAAAAAAGATAGAGAGCAACCAGTTTCTTAGAATAGGTACAACATAAATTCTTTCACCCCAATCGTTTCTCCTTATCCATTAATTAAATATTATAAATTCATCTAAATATTTACATCAAAGAGTCTTGAATAATATAATTTTTTATGATCACAAAATATTACTTAAAAATAGGTTTTTATAAGAAAAAGCATAAATTTTCTAACAACGGAAAGAAAATCATATGTACCTTAATACTTTTTATTATATATTCGTGTATATAAGAGGTTTAGTGAATGAATTGTTTTAATTTGTAACCCTATGTGTTTTTTCTTTCTGAAACTACTTATGTGATTCAGTAATCTGGTGTTATGTCGGAGACTTTGAAGGAAAAAACTCTTTTAGTATGTTTTTTTCTCTATGCACCATATTCAAGACCGAAACTTTACACAACATTACTGCATATGATTTTCACATAAATAAAAGAAAAAGGGGCAAAGTAAAGAAGAAAAACCTGCAAGAGAGTCAAGCAGAGTAGATTTTCCGGAACCAGATGGACCCATAATGGCCATGATTCTGCCAGGCTCAGCATATCCACTAAGTCCTTGAAGCAACCTTTTGGTTGGTTTATTACCAAAGTTTGGCAACACCACCGTGAGGTCCTGCCAAACCAAATAAACACCTCTGAGCTCATCCTCATGAGAAGCGCCACCGGCACCTTTCTTACTGCAGCTTGCTACCTCTATCTCCATAGCATCAGAAAGTGGGAAAACAAAGGAGAGAAGTCAAGAGAAGAGAAGAAAAGAATGAAAATATAGCCATCAACATTCAACGCACTTTGGGAGATGTTATTGGTGTGTTAGGGTTTCAACAACGATCACCAAACAACTAACCATTAATGCAGTTCCTGTGAATGGAGCCTCATACCACAAGCATGGGCCAGTGTGAGAAATAGAAATTCAGATAATAAATAAATATACAGGTGGATGAGAAGCATATGGGTGGGCATTGGCAAGTGGAAGAAATAAATGAGTTTGAATCCAATGCCAAAAGTAGCATTCATGACTCGCTTCTACCTTCTTTATTTCCTTCATTTTCCATTTTTCTTTTTTGTCCATTAAAAAACTCTAAATATACTATTTCTATTCATTTTCCCCTAGTGTTTTTTTTTTCTACAATACTATTTTTATATTATAGAAGTATTTTTTATGATAGATAAGAGTATGATTTGTAAAAGCATCCAATTTGAAATTAATATTAATTCAACATTCGAAGATAGGTTATTTTTTTCAATTTTTAATATGGTATTAATTATTTCTCTTTTAAATTTACCACCATGTGTTTTTTAAGATAAAAACAAATATTATAACCAATAATCAATAAAGCAAACTAAACAAAAATCAGATATCAAAACCCTAAACCAACAAGCTTATTCTGTACATCTGAATCTAGGTTTAATAAACGTCTAAAGCAATAACATAAGAAATACAACTAAGGGAGCTATTCCAAAACAAAAGAGTTGGCATACCATTATATAATTTAAAATGAATAATAAATATGTAACCAAGTAATAAATTATATAATTGACTGATGCAGATTCATGTATGGTTTGTTATGAAAAGAGCATGGTTTCCATGTATGCCTCTTCAGTGCCTGTCTTCTTTCCATTGTTTTTCAAGTTTCCGCTTTTATAATCTACCTTTGAATAATTAATATCTTGAAGCCACTCTCACCTCACAATTTTCTTTATCATGATAATTACAATTACAATATAATTATAAATACATATATAGATTAACAAGTGTTGGGTGTAATCTTAAGAGGAGAATGGGGTTTGAACATTAGAGATAACAGTGTTAAAAGGACCCGCCACAAACTTCGACCATAGATCATAAAATGAACGTCAAAAGTACAAAAAAAAAAAAAAACCATATCCAAGCAACTATAAAATAAAATCAGATCAATATATAAAAACAAACGGACGAAAAATCAAAATATAACTAGATAAAGTTCACCTATGATAAAACGTGCATGGTGAAACCCACACATAACAATTACACATATAATGAAACTCAAATTTATATGTCTTCGTCTTCGAACCTTACCATGTGTAGTTGGTTAGTCAATTTTAGTCTAAATTGTTTTGATTCTTAACATATTTGTTTCATAATTATTTTAATCTACACTTTGTTTCAATTTTTAGTAAGTTTGTGCATTTTGTAAAATTATATAAAATAGCATTTATTCAAAGGATACCTAAAATATAGCACTGTAGCATTTGTAGTACAATTTAAACTGCTTTTATTTTTATCTAAACAACAGTCAACGTAGCCATAGAAAATAACCCATAGAAAATAAATTCTGGAGTCAGGAAAATGACCACAAGTTTTGTCTGTTTTGTTGACCAAACATAAGCTCATTTGTATATTTTTGGAAGGAGAATTTTGGATCATACTATTTTAATACAAAGATTCATATACTTATGAAGTTTAAGGTTTTATTGAATTCATAACATATAAATATACATTTTAAAATATTGAATGATAATTTTTATGGGAATGATAGTTTTTTTTTTTTTTTACGTTAGTGGGTAGTTATTTTAAAAAATAATATTTTTTTTAGGATGTGATTTTTTTGTTTAACTTTTTTTTAAAAATTATATAAATGGAAAATATTTAGTACATTGTTAGTGAAGTTTTTAGATTCCATAAACACTTTCGTGTGGATCCGAATGAATCATCTTTTCTAAATCCTTGCCTACTAGACAAGAGGATAGCAACTTACAAATTCTATTTCGGTAGGACATGTATTTCTATTACTATGAAATTAATAAATGAAGCAATCAATCGTGGGGTTATCATTATATTGTTTGTAGTGACGAATTTTGTATGTGTTCTTAAGAAAAGAAAATAAATTTGTCAAAATTTTGGGGTAAGATAAAAGGGTTGACAATTGCCCTATAAAGGTATAGTAAAATATTAAAAAAACTAAATATTTTTATAAAAAAAATACATGACAATTTTTTAGATCACTTGTGGAATAAAAAGGTACATTATCAATTAATAATATATATATAAACACATTTATAATAATATTTTTTTAGGAAAAAAGAGAATTTCAATAGTGAGAAAGTCACAAAATCAACGAGTAAAATGAATATACGGGCTACTAAACCCGAGTCAACAGGCCCACCTTATACACCAAAATCTTTCATCCGCAATCCTTAATCGTACTAACATTAGGCGCAGACATAACATTCACATTAAAAGAAAAAATGAAAAAAGCATCACATTCCGTGTGGTTTGTATGTACTATAAGATTACTCGACAAAAGGATAGGTGCTAAAAATCATCTTTCATCAACAAACAATTATGTAGCAGCACACCTAATTCAGATGCATCAGATAATGTGTGAGTCAAAGCAGATATAACAAGCAAACAACCCAACTCAATGAGTACATTGTCGAGGAACAACATTTTTAACCATGACAACACCTCCCGAATGGCATAAGCTCCAACGATGCAAGGACTAAAGCGAGCCTACTCAAACCTTAAAAAACACTTCAGCGCATGACCTGTGGGGTCCAAAATACAAATGATAACAAACTCAGTTAAAATGTTGGGACAAGTCTTAAAGTTACACATGTACTTTGATTTAATGTGTAATTTGATACATAACTTTGATTTGGTGCAATTATACATGTGAAACTCTGATTATAGTTTCAAGTGTATACAATAAAACTTTAACTTTGATTCTCTTATATACATTTAAAGAAATAAATATATCAATTTATTCTTATATTGGATAAATATAATTATTTATTTATTTATGCAATATATAAACATAAAATGATATTATATTGATAATTGTATTAATAATTTGTGAGAATTGAATTAAATCAAAATTATATGTATAAAATTATATAAAAAATATTTTTTTATATAAATTTATACGTTAAATTAAAGCTCATAGGTTGATTTGAGATTTATCTCTTAGATGTTAAATATAAATATAACACTTAATGTTAAAACTTTTTCCTTTTCTAAATTTGTGTGTAATTTGAAATGTGAACATATTCACTATGGGGTTGAAGAAATTAATATTCCACGTTAAATTTCAAGTTCAACAAAACTTATAAAGTTGAGTACAAGTTAAGTAAATTTATTTTATGGTTTTACCAAAACAAATTGATAATTTAATAAATATGTGATGTTTTTGTAAGAATTTTATTACATTCAAATAAGTAGTTAATATTTAATTTGCACCCAAATAAAGATTTATGAGTTTCAACTTTGAGTAAAATTCACTCACACTCCCATAACTTTTGATTAGTGTTCCGTTTTTTATAAAATGTCACATTTATGATTCATCTGTCCATTAATTAGGCTTCGTTACGCATTATTATTATTGCAAAATGGTGTCATACTTTGGATAAATATATATATTTTTTTGATTTCTTAGTTCTATCAATATCTCATTTTTACTTTTATTTTTAAAATACAATTTAATTTATTCATTTGAGATTGATTTTTTGGGAAGTTTGTTTCCCAATCATACACGGTAAGCCATGTGATATGTAATATAGGCATGTGAATTGACATTTGGCATGAAAGTCAGTTTTCAACCTTTGACTACCTAATGGATGGATTTTGTATTATAAAAAGTGATTTTTTTTAAGGTTGTGGATAAAAATGAAAATTTGATTAAAGTGTATTTTACGCTTCTACTTCTTATCAAATAAAGAAATGTTTTAAAAGCTTATATAACATCAACTTATTTACAAAAAAAAATTAAAATTAATATGTTAAAAAAAAAGGGTATATAGGTAAGAAATGGAGACTTTTTTTTTTTCCTAAGAATCCATGATATGCAAACAAATGCATCCTAAATTAATGCAACAAAAATTTTAAATATATGGCGTCAAATAATTCAGGATATGACATGTACTTATTAGATCAATATCAATGGTTTATTATATTATTAGTTTATATTAAAAAAAATATAAAATTTTATTTTTAAAATAATAATTTATTTATTTGAAATATATATTAGTAACATATAAAATTAATTGATTATTAAAACTTACATTTGTAAAAATATTTTATTAAAAATTTAATTAGGATTAAATTTATTTTTATTTAATTAGATAAATAGTATTTTTTTTGGTAAATAGTAATTTTTATCTTTAAGAATTTGAATAGAATTATTACACATTTTTTGCTTAAATTCTCACATGAGTATAAACTTTAAAAGCATACTCATGAAAAGGGGCTGGCTCTTTCTTCTTTTAATCATAAATTGCTTTCAAATTACAATATTATTAGCTCCGTCATTTTTTTCCAGGTTTTAGTTCATAAAAGTTGTTTTATTTTTCATTGTTATCTCTTTTTAGTTAAATTTCAAATTTTAATGTTTGGATTGTCCGAAATTATGTTTTGCATATTGTTTTTTTAGTGTTTCAATAAGATTTTTTTTTTCGTGTTTTGAATAATGCACTATTGATAAAATATAACTCAATCTATAATTCATGTTTTATTTTACTCAAAACAAATTGATGTGATTTGATTGGATGTGCAGTTGAGTGATGTCATGGGAATTACCAATTTAATTTAAATGATTCATGTAATTGAAATTATTAATTAGAGTTGAGTTCTTCTCATTTGCAAGGCTATTGAAGAATTATATTGTGAGAGTTAATATCAAGGTTGTTCGTTTGATAATAATTAATTGTTGGATTATTCCTATAATTAATTTTGATCTACTTTTATTTTAAATTTTTATACTTTATTTTACATTTTTGATTGTGAGAAATCATAAACTTGATTAGTTGAATATTTGTGGAATAGACCCTACATCTTTAAATGCGAATTTAAAATTTTGCTTGAGGTGTAAGACTTTCTCTTTGTGGATTTGACACCCATTAATGTTTTCATTTTTTACATAATATTTTTATTAGTTTGAACTTCACAATTGAAAATATTAATTAATTAATTATTATGACAGATATTATTTAAAATTAATTTTCATTTAATTAGTGCTATAGTTATATACCAGTTATTATAATTTTTTACCACACATTTATTTCATTTATTTTACATATTATACTAAATTTATTTTAAACTCGCTCTTATTTATTTTTCCTATCATTCTTATGTTAAGTTTTTTAATAAATGCCCTTATTATTTAATAACTTAATAATATCATTAATTTATTTAAATATGTTTTATAGATATTTAAAAAAAATTATGATTAAAGAATAAAAAGTAACCTTGATTTAAACTCATAAAAAGTGTTTTAAAGTAATTCATCTTCATTTTCACTGTAATTTAAACTGTTGATTTTAATCAGTAAGCAATGTTTTATTGTTTTAAAATTTTATTTTATTTAAACTACTTATTTATTTTCTTATAATAATTATTTAATGTCTGAATCTGATTCCATATCGTAATGCATAGAAAATAAGCAACTAGGAACTGCTCGTAAAATTACTTGAACAACTCCATGACCCACAAATTACAAACATAACACTCGTATCTGATGCCACTGAATCCAGCTTTACTAACCAAGGCTTCTAATTCTTGTTTGGTTCGTTCCTTTCCCCCTGGATTTTGCGTCATCATTACTACATCCGCCTGGCAAGTGGCTCTTACCCCACTACTAGTATCGGGTACATCCGGGAGCATGCAATCAACCACTACAATTTTTCCCTCATCCGGGATCGCTTTGTAACAATTCTTCAATAACTTCAAACAATCATCATCGCTCCAATCATGAAGAATAAACTATCAATTTTGCAAGTTTGCTCATTAGTTTCTTACATAATATTCTTCAAAAAAAAAAAAAAACCAAACATCTAACGCTGCCTGTAACTAATACGTTGTTACCTTCATAAAAATTGCATCTCCTTTGGGAACATTTTGAAACATGTCTCCAGCCACATGTTCAACACCTGTTGAAACAATATCAGCTGTTGGAATTTTTTGGCTTCGGATTGTGATTATATATATAAAAAAAAAGTATATCAAACGGATAAGGCAAGATGATGTTACCAGGGATGGGCGGGGCATGTTGGATAACATGAGGCAAGTCAAAATTAATTCCCTTGATTGAGGGATACTTGGAAGTAATGAATCTAAGGGAGACCCCTAGACCACCGCCGATATCCACAATGACCTGGTTGAGGTGTTGGACGAATCCCTTGTAGGCGTCCAGGATGTTGTTCATTACCAATGTGGTGTGGTTCATCATTGCGGTGTTGAAAACATGGTTGAACCTTGGGTCCTTCCCTGGGTATTCGAATGCGTGCATTCCATGCACCCTGTTAAATGGAATTCCTCCCTCAATAAACGTATCCTTCAGCTGTAACCTATCCATTCCAACAGCTTAAAATATCGTTAGAATTAGAGTTATCATGACCGGTTAATATAAAAAATTAGATTTGTTTTTTTAGGTTTGGGCTTAATTCAGTCAAAAAATGAGTCTAAAATTTTGCTCAAGTCCAGCTTGAGTAAAAAATATTAAACTTGAGTTCAGCCCGCTCATATTAATTTTTTAAGATTATTTTTATATAAAAATAATTTTTTTAAAAAATATAATATATCAAATAGACTACAAAAATATTAATTTAAATGTTTCCCAACAAATTAAAAATAAATATAATTTTTTTCTATAACATTAACATAATTATAACTTAACAAACAGATGCATCTACAATAATAGCAATATTAATAATAGAATAAAAATTATACGCTATCCAAACAATAATAAAAAAAATAATATATAATAACAAAATTGTAGTAAAACAACAACAAATAACAATAGATATTTTTGTCAAATTTAAATTGCACCCGAGTCAAAAAAGTCATATCCAAGACGTAAATCGTTTTCTAAATAGGCATTATTCTTTTTGTTTAAATTTATTTTTAGAAACTATATTTTCTAAATTCTCTCGTCTTTCCAGCTAGGGCTGGTAGCCCGGCCTTGTATTAAATTTAAAAAGCGTTAGGAGGGATGAAAACACGGACCAACTATCAAGGAAAACTTTATCTTGAACCAAGGTCATCATGGGGGCTAAAGAAACTCCGTCTTCGTTTCGAACAAAGAATCTGGAGACAGGCGTCAAAGCGTAGAGTCTGTGAGGATTACCCTCTTCATCATAAGCCATGGAGCAACTAATGATACCATGGCAGGCTATAACTCTAAGTAAGCGGTCTAGCATGGAGGGGGCCTCTGGATTCTTGGTTGGTAACTGAGCTACTATCTCGTTGGGGGAGAGCTTGGCATCTGGACCAGCTTTGGCCATAATCTCGAACACATCAAGCTGAATTGCTGCATTCATAGACATGGGCAACACATAAGAGTTCACGATCTGGGCCGCATATGAGAAGCTCTCTTCATCATGCTCCCGATCCTTATTGTGGTTTTCCGCTGAAAACTCCATCGGAAAGCAAAGAATTCGATATAACAAAACTGAAGACCGATGCCTTGCTATATATACATCTAATGCAACCGAGAGAAATACAGAAGAAAACGTCATAGGGACAAGAATATTACTATTTTTTTGAGAAGAGGGACGAGAATATTATTATTATTGAGAATAACGAATAATAGATTGTAAAGGAAGAAACTTGACTTTCTGTATGGAGATTAATTACAATAATGTTTCTGACAGTATATATATATATTATAATTCTCTTGCTGAATTAGCTAATACTTAACTTAAACTAGAAATAGTGTTTTTCTCCATTAAATAAAAATATATTATTCATTTTTTTGGAATTTAATCATATTGAAATAAGCAAATATCCTAACTTATAGGCAACTCATGCCAAGGTTAGGATATATTAAATTTAAGCTAATTATAATAAAATAAAAAAAAGACGTAAATTAAGGAATACGTATCTAAATTCAAACTTTTCCTTTGTTGACTTTAATAAAATTAATAATGAAAAATACATAAAAATATTCACGCCAACTTCAAGCTTTAATCTTCATAAAATTGATTACTTTAATCTCCGGGTGCATGTTCAACACTGTTGACGCAATATTACGAAAATGTCACACCTGTTGATGATATTTGGTATTTGAAAACTAAATTTGATTTTACAACATCCAAAAACACCGCCTCTCACAATAATATTCTAAACTAAAACATTAAGAACTGCGTTTTTATTTTCACAAGGTCAAAATGTTTTATTTTTTAAAAAAATAAAATAAAATTCTTACTTCTTATACTTCTATAATTTGTGTAATAACCAATTTTGGCCCAAGGCCCTTTGAAAAAACAATACCAGTAATTAAAGCCAAAAACAAATAACAAACCAATAAGAGTCCAGTCCATTTACAAAAAGGTCCATTAAACCCAAGCAGTTAACCCAGATAAACAGCCCGAATTTAATGACCCACAACCTAACCCTTTGACCCATTTTTTACATAAGCCCAACGGCCCAAACTAAAAGGTTGACAGAAACCCTAAGCTAGCGCCGCCAGCAAGCTCTTCATCTGCCTCGCGCGTCGGCCACACGCTCGCTCCCAACTCCTCACGCGCCCCGGGTATCGTTTCGGCTCCACACGCGCACTTCTCCAGATTCACGCGTCCCTCGGACTCCACGCCCGTTCCCACTAGCGGCCTTCCCCAGTCGCCTCGGCCCCCGCTCCTCGCACGCCTCCATCGACCACTATCTCGGCCTCCGTCGCCTGCAGATTTCGCCCATCACCTGCAAAGAACACCAGAAGCAACAAGAAATGAAGCAAAATATGGGATAAACGATATAATAAAAAGATTAGTGTACTCCCGGCTATAAAAGGGGTACAAAATTGATGTAAAAAAAGGGGGAGGGGGAATCTCGTTCGTTTTTATGAACGCCGTAAATCAAAGCAAAGATAAGCATTAGAGATTGACTCTTCTCTCTTTCTTACGCATCCAAAAATCGAAGAACAAACACAGATCTCAAAGGTTGATTTCACCACTGTCATTACCTACTATCCATATTCATTTTCCGTTTTTCATTCTAAGTTTGTTTTAAGGTTTTCTTTACAAACAATAAAAGTAAAAAGGGGTTACCTTTGAAAAACTCGGTCCTCGGTCTCTCCGTGGCCACCGGAGTAGACGAGGTTGCTGACCACCTAGGCCGGGCTATCCGGCGCCACTGCTTGTCGTTGATGACGACGCCTCATCGTTTGGACGGAGGAACGAGGGTCGATCGGAAGATGGGGTAGCCCGATCGTCGCGAGACAGAGAGGGGGAGAGAGAGCGTCTGTTTTTTTTTTGTTTTTTTAAGGGCCAAATCCGCAAATGAAAAAGAAAGGGATTTTTGAGTTTTAAAACCAGGGGCTAAACGGCGTCGTTCCGTCCCTCTTGGATCCGCGCGTCGACCCGTTTGTGACCCGGAGGATCCGCGCGTTTCCATCAGGCGGTCTAATTGCCATCCCGGTCCCTCCATGTTTTGTTGTTCTCAACCCCGTCTGTTCCGAACCTTTTCCTGTTTTAAATTCGGCCTCTAAACTTCCGTTCCATTTCAATTCGATCCCATAAGGCTTTAACAGTTTACATCAAAACGATTCCGTTTTAAAATATTGGTGTAATTTCAACTTTAGTCCCCCTGATCTCATTTGGGACTCGACTTGGTCTCATTTTATTTGCATTGTTATTATTCATTATCGTTATTATTATTTATATTATTTATCCTAATACTATTTCTTTTGCATGACATCATATTATACTTCTATTTTTATCCTATATAATCATGTATTATGCATCATTTCTAAGCTATCATGTCATATATAAAAAAAAGGGGGTTTTTATATAGTATTATGTTATAGTATATTATATCGTTGTAAAAATACAAATTTAAATTAAGAAACATGTTTCATGTATATTATCAATATTGCCATATGTTTTACTTTAAATCTGTATATATTACTTTTATTCCATACATTGTCTATAATGTTTGCATTATACGTATGTCATGTTACTTAGAAATCAAACTTGCGTGAAGTATGTTCGTATCTATTGTGTTGTTCACCGTGTTTAGTTACATTTCATCATATATTTGTAATCGTTTAAATGTAGAGATTATTATTTTAGGTATTTCTTGCTATTATTCCTTGATTACCTATTTGAAACATCGGTATATTATGGTAGTTTCTAATAACGATCTAGAATAAAAAAAAATACATTTTCTACAAAAGTATACTTCTTTCAAAAATCTTAAAAAAGGTAAGGCAATGTTTGCTTGTTTAGAAGTTTGAAAGATCACACCCTAACGTGCTGGGTGTTGATTTTTCGGTCGACTAAATAATCAAATATCCTTCTTATATGTTTTGAAAACCAAAGATGACCTCGGTATCGAAGTATAAATACGTTATGTCCTAACGTGCTGGATGTAATATTTTTATTCCTTTGAAACGAGTTAAATCTTGGGATTCAATCCTACTCGAAATAACCCTTTTTAAAGATTCTTTTTACCCCAAATATTTCCAACTTTCGACATGAGGACATTAATTAATCAATTTGGTACCAATTTTGGGTGTGACGAGGGTGCTAATCCTTCCTCACACGTAACCGACTTCCGAACCCGTTTTCTCAGGTTTCGTGGACCAAAAACACTGTTTTAGTAAATCAAAACATTTTATTAAAACAAAGGTGATCCGATCACACCAAATAAGGATCGGTGGCGACTCCCGTGTTTAGTTTTAAAACCCACGTTCGATTCCCGTTTTCTCAAAAATGGTTACGACAGCTTGGCGACTCCACTGGGGATCGTGAGAGAGTCAGGCCGTAAATTGATTGATTTTTGTCCCTTTGTTGGAAAAGTTGGAAAAATGTTTTGAAAAAATCATGTTTCTGTTTGATGCATTCGTTTGCGCCATGGTGTCGAGTCCCGTGAAATATTTTGGCATTGCATTGCATGACCGTCGGTCGCACCTTTAAGTGGAAGTAGGAAACTAAGCTTTCGTGAGGTTTTCACTTCCGCATGGGCTAGTGGATTGCTTACGGGAGACATCCGTACCTACGTGTTTCGTGAGGTTTTCACCTCCGCAGGGCCGTAGGGAAATGTATCCCCCTGAATCGAACTCTATCTGTATGAGCCTATAATGGGTGAGGATCGAGGAATCTGCTGGTTCAGGTACCCCTTTGTAGAACTGAACCCCATATAGAAGCCCTAGAGCCTGCCCTAGGCGTAGTGTCGAAATAGTTACCCGGATAAGTGTTTATTGATATTCTGCTTGTCTGTGCAGTACTAACTTGTTTTTGTTTGTTTGATTTGCATGACATTCTACGTAGTAGATGTGTCAATTTCTGTTCGGTTGCTGGAATAGGAAGTTTGCTATGGAAAACGACTTTCTTGATAAAGTGGAAAACAATGCGACCGTGCGCACATGGTCAGAAAAGTTACAGTTAGAAAGAGGAGATAGCTTAGTTGAAGGTCATATATCAGAGCTGAGGGACTATACCCGTGTTAGCGTGACACAAAATGAGCTTCAGGAATTACGGGATATCTGGATTCATTGGGAAAACGAAACTAAGCAGATGTTCTACCGCCGTTACGGTGATATCTCCTTCTTGTTGGATGTTAAGATAGATAAACACCTGTTCTGGGCTATGGTCCAGTTTTGGAATTCTGCATACAACTGCTTTACATTCGGGGAAGTAGATTTGGTACCAACAATAGAAGAATACACCACTTTACTACGTATTCCCGAGACGCAAGTCGACAAGGTTTATGTTAGACCTGCCTATGTTCCTCCTTTGGTGAAGAAATTGGTGAAAATTACAGGAATGAGTGAGCAGTGGGTCTCGACCAAGATTCAACAGAAAGGCGAAGGGAGGTGTATCCGTTGGGTGAATCTAAGGGATCTGATTTCAACGCATCCTGATGAGAAGAAGAAAGTTGATATCTTTGCCTTGAGCCTCTACGGATTAGTCATCTTCCCAAAGGCCCTAAGGCATATAGATGAAGCGGTGGTAGATCTGTTCGACCGATTGGATAAGCAAGTCACGCCTGTCCCAGCGATTCTTGCAGAAACTTTCAGATCACTAAATGCATGCAGAAGAGCGGGAGAGGGAAGGTTTATCGGATGCGCACAGCTACTGGTGGTATGGTTTCATGGGCATTTTTGGAAGATGGATAAAGTCTCTTGTCGACCCTTTCATAGAGACTATTCACCAATAAAAGAGGAAGTGGCCATGTCAAGGAGAGAAGATATAACAGAGGAGGGATGGATGGCAATTTTTCAGAATCTTCAAGGAAAAGACGTTGAGTGGAGAGCTCCTTGGATGATGCCTGGAGAGATCCTTTATAGATGCAGAAATTTCAATTGGGTACCTCTACCCGGAATTTGGGGAGTCATCGGGTATGCCCCGTTGCTAGTAGCAAGACAGTACCAGTCTAGACAGTTTGTGCCAGCAACACATGGGTTGAGTCAAAGCGAGTTCTCTTATACAGGAGAGGGTTACAAGAAGAAGATTAAGGAAACGGCAAATGCTTGGAAACAAACTCGTCGAATGAAGAGGTTAGCTGCGGGTGAAACGGTAACTTCTGAGTACAAAGCATGGCTAAATAAAAGAATCAATGATAATATCCCGGAACCAAGTCTAGATGACGCTCAGTCTTTTGAAGAACGACTGCAGTGATACCAACGGAAGCAGAAATTATAAAGCAAGATTTCATACAACGGAATTCAGAACTTAAAAGGAGAATTGAGCAGTTAGAGGAGGAAAAGATGTTTTTGGAATTGAATGTAGAGATACAGAAGTCAGAAACAGAAAAGGTAAAAAAGGGGAAGAGCAAAGCCGAAGAAGAATTGGATAGTCTAAAGGGGGACTACAAGAAAATGCGCCTTTCCATGAGAACTGCCGGACTAGGAAAGACTTCGAGCCAATGGCGACAAGAGTTACATAAGGAAAGAGCTAAGACCGAGCAATGGCAAAGGAAATTTCAAGAAATGAAGGTTCAGAATGAGATCCTAGAAAAGCAAATGTCAGAAGGCCAGAGTAGAAGAAACGAATTGAAGACA
Organism: Gossypium australe; assembly: GCA_005393395.2. Classification (NCBI taxonomy): domain Eukaryota; kingdom Viridiplantae; phylum Streptophyta; class Magnoliopsida; order Malvales; family Malvaceae; genus Gossypium; species Gossypium australe. The sequence goes on from CM016626.1 coordinate 9,473,196, forward strand.
AGGGTGTCGGAGTTGGAGAAGTCCCTCGACTATTATCGAAACCGTAATTCGGCAAGAGAGTTAAAGGCAAGTCTGAGTAGAATCGAAGAAATGAAAAAGAGGACCGAAGAGTTAGAAATGGAGCTGCTGAGCTGTCAGAATCATATCGGGTATTTAAAGAAGAACGAAGAACAAAGGGAAGCAGAGCTGTACCATTCCCAGAATCGAGTCAAAGACAGAGACTACATCATGGGGGAAGCTATAATCCGGATACGAGAGATAGCCGAATATTTACAAACTCTAGCTATACAGGCCGACACATTGAGCGTACAGTTCGAGACACAGTCGGATCGTGGACGAGAGTTAGCTTCCTTATTGACAAAGATTAAAGCCTTAGGTGTTAGAGCAAGGCCGTTTTTGTAATCTCTTTTATGTAAAGAGCTTTGTATTCTAAGGAAGTTTCCTATGGGGAATTGAATCAGAGTTGACACCTTTTCGCATTCATGTCATTCATTTGCATTGCATTACATACATCAGCATCATGTCACTTTAATTATTCACTAAACTTAAAATCGCATAATCCGCAGCTACGATATTACGAACCTGGAATCACATCATCCCTATAGGACACGCTTAAGAACTAGAGCTATGGACGCCGAACTCAATGAGAGGATTGAAAGGATGGAAAGAACCCAGAAAGAGCTGCAAGAACAGTTAGCCAAGGTACAGCAAGAAGCGAGGGACCTGATGATGAGGTCTCGCGAGGAATCGCGAGAACATAAGGATCAAATGGATAAAATGTTGAAGATGTTGACGGCCATGTCCAATGGACAAAGACTCGCGCAAAGTCCTGACATTACGGAGCCCCATTCGAGGGATAATCAAGATCCGCTCTATCCCCCAGGATTCACGCCACCTCACGCTCATGCAACGCAAAGAGGATATCCTCAAGGGAACCCAGTAGGCTTGGAGCAACGACCCATCCCACCTACCCATCTGGGGGAAGGTATATACGTATCAAACGCTGGAGATAATTCTGCTAATCTGACAGTTCCGGATTTGGATGATCCGATAGAAATAGCTAGGTTAAAGAGGGATGGCCATGATGCTGAAGAAAAATATAAGAGTCTAGAAGAAAGACTCAAAGCGGTGGAAGATACGGGAATCTTCTCTGCGCTAGGTGCCAAAGAGCTTAGTTTGGTACCCGATCTGGTTCTACCCCCAAAGTTTAAGGTACCGGATTTTGAAAAGTATGAGGGAACGAGATGTCCAAAAGCACATCTTATCATGTTCTGTAGGAAGATGGCCGGACACTTGAATGAGGACAAGCTATTAATACACTGTTTCCAGGATAGCTTGATCGGATCAGCCCTCCGATGGTACGATCAGCTTAGCACAGAGAGGATCCGGTCATGGAAGGACCTGGCAACTGCATTCTGTGAACAATATAAGCATGTTTCTGATGTGGCTCCCGATCGGTTGACACTGCAAATGTTGGAAAAAAAGTCAACGGGGACCTTCAGACAGTACGCTCAGAGATGGAGGGATCTCTCAGTCCAGGTCGAGCCCCCTCTAACTAAAAGTGAGGTAACGGTCCTTTTCATCAATACTTTGAGGGCGCCGTTCTACGACAAACTGGTAGGAAGTGCCACGAAAGACTTCGCTGACCTCGTAATATCTGGCGAACTCATCGAAAACGGCATTAAAAGTGGAAGAATGGAGGGCCCTGAGAGTTCGAAAAGACCAACACCTGGAAAGAAAAAAGACCCTGAAGCCCATATGGTGGGGACCGGAAGCCACTATGCTCCTAATCCATATCCGACCCGACCACGACCTCAGTTTCACCCACCGCCAAGTTTATACTTTCCTCCACAAAGCCCTTACTATCAAGCACCTCCTCCCTATCCCGTTTATGCCGCCGACACTCAAAGACCATTCACCATAATCCCACCAAATACCATGTCTGCCCAAAGTCAGCCAAAAAACGAACAAAGACCAGTAAGACCCAACCCCGATAGACCCCAATTCACCCCCATTCCCGTGTCATACGGAGAACTGTGCCCGAAGCTATTGGAAAAGCAGTTAATCTCACCACATTACATGGCACCATTGAAGCCCCCATTCCCAAAGTGGTACGACCCCAACGCTAATTGCATGTATCATGTCGGGAATCAGGGGCATTCTACAGATAACTGTTTAGCCTTTAAGAGAAGAGTTCAAGGCCTCATCGACGCCGGGATCTTGCGATTTGACGATACCAACAATATGGCGAGAAACCCGCTACCTAATCACGCTACAGGGAACGTAAATATGGTGACGCCAGAAGATAGGGGGCGAGTCAGAAGCTGTGTCTCTAGGATAAGGACACCTTTGGAGAAGGTCTGGGAAGTAATGGTTGAGAAAGACATGCTCGACAGGAATTACAAGGAGGAAAGCGTGAAGAGTCCAAGTTTCTGTGTCTTTCACGGCATATCAGGACACCATATCCAATCTTGCGAGGAGTTCAAAGAGCTGCTTCAAAGCATGATGGACAATAAAAAGGTGGAAATCTTCAATAAGATGGAAGAGACCGGTGGAAAAGAGATATGTGCATCTGAGGGCCAATCATCAGGACCTCCCTACAGTGCCGATCGGCCTTTGGTAATCTACTACGAGGCAAAGAAGGAAGAGAGGAAACCAAAAATGATAATCCAAGTACCTTCCCCTTTCTCTTACACGGATAGTAAGGCGGTGCCATGGAAGTATGATGTCAACGTCACCACACCCGAGGCTACAACTGGAAGCATCAGTGAGGTGGGGCATTTTACCCGCAGTGGGAGGTGCTATTCCCCTGAAGTGGTTGAGACGAGGAAGAAAACCGTTGGCACGAGTCAGAAAGGGAATGCACCAATACCCGAGGCCGAGGGTGAGGTTGAAATACAATCTGAACGAGGAGCAAAGGAACCAGTGACCGAGGATGAAGCACAGGAATTCTTAAAGTTCATTAAGCACAGCGAATACAGTGTTGTGGAACAGCTGAATAAACAACCGGCAAAAATCTCAGTATTATCCTTGTTGTTGAACTCAGAGCCACATCGAAACGCATTACTAAAGGTGTTGAACCAAGCATATGTGCCAAGCAATGTGCCCATTGAAAAAAACTCGATAGGTGGTTGAACAATTTAAACGCAGGTAATTTCATCTCCTTCAGCGATGATGAAATACCACCTAATGGTAGGGGCTCTGTTAAAGCATTGCACATCACAACCGGGTGCAAAGGATATATAATACCGCATGTGCTTATTGACAACGGGTCTGCGCTCAATGTCATGCCGTTGGCTACACTATCTAGGACGCCCGTTAACATGTCTTATCTGAGGCCGTGCCATTCTGCGGTAAGGGCATTCGACGGAACACGGCGAGAAGTTATGGGAAAAATTGAGATCCCTCTAGAGGTAGGGCCGTGCACGTACAATGTTGAATTCCAAGTCATGGACATTGCTCCTTCATATAATTGCCTCTTAGGAAGGCCCTGGATCCACTCCGCAGGAGCGATCCCTTCATCTCTTCATCAGAAAATAAAGTTAATTATTGATAACCGCCTGATCACGATCGCCGGTGAAGAAGACATCGTCGCATCCCTGAATACTGACACACCCTACATCGAGGCAAACAGAGATGTGCCAGAATGCTCCTTCCGTTCCTTCGAATTCATCAACGCTACGTTTGTCGCCGAAGGAGATAAGGCTCGCACACCCAAGCTATCAAGAAACACCAAGATGGGAGTCAAGTTGACAGTAGGAAAAGGTGCCCGGGCAGGGAAGGGTTTAGGAAGACACCAACAAGGGATAGCTAGAGCACTAAACCCTGTACATCACAAGGCTCAATACGGCTTGGGGTTCAAACCTGATGAGCGACAAAGGAGGAAACAACGGCAAAAAGATCAGGGAAAGAGGATTGCAAGAGCCTCGGGACGAGAGATAGAATGGGAGCCCATGACGTACCCGCCCTTGTCAAGAACTTTTATGTCAGCAGGAATGATGTACCCAGAGGGAGATGATCCACGAAACACACTGTTATCGGTTGAAAGGGATTTTCAGAACTTCAATATAAACGTCATCGACAAGGTGGACGATACAATAAAAGGCCTTTCGAAGATACGCCCTAGCCCTCCGGGATTTGTGTTGGACAATTGGACGGCCGAGGACCTCCTTGTAGTTTCTAGGACCCCTCCAGAGTAATCCTCAATGACAACTTTCTGTAATACCCCTAAGTTGAAGAGGAATCTGTTATAAGAGTTTGTGTCAGCTGTTTAACCTTTAAATGAACAATCAATGAAGATGCATTTCATCACTGTCTCTCATTCTCACTGGCCTCATATTTATCTCTCATAGCTTGTCTTTAAATATTTTTCATGACATGCCGTAGAATCACAATACCTCAATGTTCCTCTATAGCTTCTTCTCTATTTGCCTTTCAGGTTCTCAGATATCAACGACATGAACAATCCCGTTACTGATCTTAAAATCGACTTTGAGCGAGTCGTTTGTTTAGGAGAATTCGAAGCCGACGAGAATGCCGAAGATTTTGTCTCGACCCCTGACTTACTAAGGATGATAGAACAGGAAGATAAACAGATACTCCTCCACCAAGAATCTATCGAGACGGTGAACCTGGGAAACGAAGAAAAGAGGCAAGAAGTGAAAATTGGGACCTCCATCTCAGAGCCCACCAAACACGACTTGGTCACCTTGCTTCATGAGTACAAAGACGTATTTGCATGGTCATATCAGGACATGCCAGGATTAAGCGAAGATGTAGTAGTCCACAGGCTCCCAGTGAAACCAGGATGCAAGCCAATCCAGCAGAAGTTAAGACGAATAAGACCCGAAATGCTCTTAAAGATAAAAGAAGAGGTCAAAAAGCAGTTCGACGCCGGTTTCTTACAAGTCTCCAAATATCCGGAATGGGTGGCTAATATAGTCCCAGTGCCAAAGAAAGACGGCAAGGTGCGAATGTGTGTAGATTATCGTGGTCTTAATCGAGCAAGCCCCAAGGATAATTTTCCCTTACCTCACATCGATACGTTGGTGGATAACACGGCAAATCATTCATTATTTTCTTTCATGGATGGATTTTCGGGTTATAACCAAATAAAGATGGCCCCTGAGGACATGGAAAAAACTACATTCGTGACAATGTGGGGGACCTTTTGCTACAAGGTAATGCCATTCGGCTTAAAAAACGCTGGAGCAACATATCAAAGGGCAATGGTGATGTTGTTTCACGACATGATGCACAAAGAAATAGAAGTTTATGTCGATGATATGATTGCTAAATCCCGGGGAGAAAAAGAGCATGTTAGAAACCTCAGGAAATTATTTGAAAGACTGAGAAAATTCCAACTGAAGCTTAATCCAGCTAAGTGCACATTTGGAGCAACCTCGGGGAAATTACTGGGCTCTATCGTTAGCGAGAGAGGTATCGAGGTCGATCCCGAGAAAATAAAAGCCATACAAGAATTACCACCTCCACGGACACAAAAAGAAGTCAGAGGATTCCTAGGAAGGTTAAACTACATCGCCCGTTTTATTGCTCAACTTACCAACCAATGCGACCCGATTTTTCGACTCTTATGAAAATACAATCCTGGAGAATGGAACGAAGAGTGCCAAGCTGCTTTCGACAAGATAAAACAATATTTATCTAACCCCCCGGTGTTAGTACCGCCAACTTCTGGGAAACCATTAATATTGTATCTGACGGTGTTCGAAAATTCAATGGGATGTGTACTGGGGCAACGTGATGAATCGGGGAGAAGAGAAAAGGCGATCTATTACCTCAGCAAGAAGTTTACAGAGTATGAAGCAAAATATCCGTCAATTGAAAAAGTCTGTTGTGCTCTGGTCTGGGCAACTCGTAGGCTCAGACAATATATGCTATATCACACGACGTGGTTGATCTCAAAGCTGGACCCGATAAAGTACATGATGGAATCGCCCGCACTCTCAGGAAGAATGGCACGATGGCAAATCTTACTATCAGAATACGACATCGTTTACGTTAGCCAAAAGTCAATAAAAGGGAGCGCAATAGCCGATTTTCTGGCAGCGCGAACGATGGAGGAATACGAGCCATTAAGATTCGATTTCCCAGATGAAGACTTGATGTGTATTACAGAAAGAGAATGCGAGTCGTCAAAGGAGGAGTCATGAAAGATGAGCTTTAATGGTGCCTCAAATGCATTGGGGCACGGGATTGGAGCCGTCTTGGTGTCACCAGAAGGAAATCATTACCCATTCACTGCCAGATTGAACTTCTTCTGTACCAACAATATAGCGGAATACGAGGCTTGCGTCATGGGGCTCCGCGCAGCTATTGAACGAGACATCAAAGTCCTGAAGGTATCTGGGGATTCGGCATTGGTGATTTACCAAATCCGTGGAGATTGGGAAGTAAGAGACTCAAAGCTGGTCAGATACCACGATCTTGTTATGGATCTGGTCAAAGAATTCGAAGAAGTAACCTTTAATTACTTCCCACGAGAGGAAAACCAATTGGCTGATGCTTTGGCCACTTTGGCTTCGATGTTCAAAGCAAACCGAGAAGCGGAAATAATGCCTCTCCAGATGAGTATATATGAGGCCCCGGCACATTGTTTTAGCATTGAGAAAGAAGCAGACGGGCAGCCGTGGTTCCATGATATCCTAGAGTATGTCAAAAATCAAAGGTATCCCAAGCAAGAGAATGAGAATGACAAAAGAACAATCAGAAAAATGGCAGCAGGATTTGTTCTTGATGGAAACATCCTATACAAAAGAGGAAAAGATCAAGTGCTTCTGAGATGCGTGAATGATATTGAAGCCAGAAAGATACTAGAAGAAGTCCATGAAGGAAGTTGTGGAACCCATGCCAATGGTTTCACCATGGCCAGGAAAATTATGAGACTCGGCTACTACTGGTTGACAATGGAAAGTGACTGCATCAGCTATGCACGAAGGTGTCACAAATGTCAAATTTATGGAGACAAAATTCATGCAGCACCTTCGCCCCTCCACGTGATGACCTCTCCGTGGCCTTTTTCCATGTGGGGCATGGATGTTATAGGTCCAATTTCCCCAAAGGCTTCTAATGGCCATCGATTCATCTTCGTGGTCATAGATTACTTCACAAAATGGGTTGAGGCCGCTTCGTTTGCAAACGTGACAAAAACCGCGGTTTGCAAGTTCTTGAAAAAGGAGATTATATGTCGATACGGACTGCCTGAGAAAATCATCTCGGATAATGCCTTGAATCTGAACAACAAGATGATGAAGGAAGTGTGCGAACAATTTCAAATAAAGCATCACAATTCCTCACCCTATCGCCCAAAGATGAACGGAGTGGTAGAAGCAGCCAATAAAAATATTAAGAAGATTATTGGAAAGATGACCGAGACATACAAAGACTGGCACGAAAAGCTACCGTTTGCCCTTTACGCATATCGCACGTGCGTGCGGACCTCCACAGGGGCAACCCCTTTTTCTCTAGTATATGGAATGGAAGCTGTACTGCCCATCGAGGTGGAAATCCCTTCTTTACGAGTCTTAATGGAGTCAAAACTAGAAGAATCAGAATGGGTACAAATTCGATACGACCAACTGAATCTGATCGAAGAAAAGCGCTTGAAAGCAATCTGTCATGGACAGATGTACCAAAAGAGAATGATCATGGCCCATGACAAGAAGGTACGGCCAAGAGAATTTCGCGAGGGAGAGCTTGTGTTGAGAAAGATCCTCCCTATACAGAAAGACTTTCGAGGAAAATGGGCACCGAATTGGGAAGGACCCTATGTCGTAAGGAAGGCCTTCTCAGGTGGGGCTTTAATTCTCACAGAGATGGATGGGAAAGAGGTACTGAATCCAGTAAAATCGGATGCCGTGAAGAAGTACTACGCTTAAAAAAAAAGAGAAAAAATCAGGATGAAAACCCGAAAAGGACGTCTTGATAAAAAAATCAGGATGAAAACCCGAAAAGGGCGTCTTGATAAAAAAAAAAAAACAAAACTCAGGATGAAAACTCGAAAAGGGCACCCTGACAAACAAAATTGGGAAGAAAACCTGAAAAGGCATCCTAGTGGAAGAATTCGGACATAAACGGCAAGATTCGAATAGGAAGTCAAAAGGCGAGACTACAATATTTGAAGCAGACTCAGAAACTCAGAATTTCCTACACAAGAAGCTTCACTCAAAGAGATTCAGGATGAAGGAACATGGAGAAGTTTATTCGTTGGATATCTGGAGCATTTGTGATAATTGAATCTGCTTTCTTTTTTATAATGTTTTCTTTATCGCATCATTCTTTGTCAATTTCCTTTGTTTGTCACTTTGAAATAAATACGAACGCAAGGCATTTCTTTCACACCTACTTGGCCATTATCACGCATCTCGTGGTGGGTTCATTTAAATGGTAAATGGCGAAATTACACACTCTAAACAAAAAGAACGTTGAACATTACCTGGATGAGAACCTAGTAAGTATGAGAGCTTCAAAGCAAGAACAAAAGTTCAACAAGGGAGCAAAAGGGTCGATATAGGAGGGGTGCAGACTACTCGTAAAACTTGCGAATGAGAACAAAACCCAAAAGAAAAGTCAAGAATCGAAACAATGAATACAAGTCATCATGACTAGAGATACATGACGAACAAGTCCAGAGCACATGGCATAATCATATAGGCATAAGAGCATTTAAGACCAAACACGGGCATATCATGACAACATCACTCATGACACATACAGGTACACCAGTGAAGCAAGAAGCTTTGACGATAATTGTACCGAACCAGAGAGAAGGAAAATATCCGAGACGACACATTTTCAATTTTGTCCAAAAAATCAACTCATAATGCGAGAGGTGAGTTGAGCCTCGGGGCACGCCGAGGTATTTAATTTCTGTCTTTAAATTGCTGTTCAAAAATCAACTCATAATGCGAGAGATGAGTTGAGCCTCGGGGCACGCCGAGGTATTTAATTTCTGTCTTTAAATTTCTGTTCAAAAATCAACTCATAATGCGAGAGATGAGTTGAGCCTCGGGGCACGCCGAGGTATTTAATTTCTGTCTTTAAATTTCTGTTCAAAAATCAACTCATAATGCGAGAGGTGAGTTGAGCCTCGGGGCACGCCGAGGTACTTAATTTCTGTCTTTAAATTTCTGTTCAAAAATCAACTCATAATGCAAGAGGTGAGTTGAGCCTCGCGGCACGCCGAGGTACTTAATTCCTGTCTTTAAGTTTCTGTTCAAAAAAATCAACTCATAATGCGAGAGGTGAGTTGAGCCTCGGGGTACGTCGAGGTATTTAATTTCTGTCTTTAAATCTCTGTTCAAAAGGTCGACTCATAAAGCGAGAAGTGAGTTGAGCCCCGCAACTCCTCGGGTCGCACACCGAGGTATCTTTAAATTCTGTTTGCGATTCCTCAGGTCGCACGCTGAGGTATTTCTAATTTCTATTTTTTAATTTCCGTTTGCAACCCCTCGGGACAGGCCGAGGTCGCACGCCGAGATACATTCGATTTTGTTTTTTATTAATGCCCAAAAAAAAAGAAAAAAAAAGAGTCGGTTCATGTTGTAAGAACGAGGAAGCAGTTCGGAAAGTTCAAGATTTATTTCCTCAAAGTCCCAGTGGAGTGGTTGGTATATCGAAGCTACACTTCTCTTCGTGCCTTGAAGTCACATTGGAGCAAGTTAAACATAAACCGGATCGAAGAAAAATGGATTGAAGCTACGGGTCGTCTCGCGGGAGCAGTGGCAGAGTGGATCAAGGCAACAGGGTTTGAGGATACTTGAGAAAAATAAAGCACCCGAAGAATCTATACTTGGCCAAGACCAGGCAAAATTGGTTCTTCCTTTGTCTTTGCTCTATTCTTGTTTCACGACAATGAGCAAAGAGGGGCAGCTGTAATAACCAATTTTGGCCCAAGGCCCTTTTGAAAAAACAATACCAGTAATTAAAGCCAAAAACAAATAACAAACCAATAAGAGTCCAGTCCATTTACAAAAAGGTCCATTAAACCCAAGCAGTTAACCCAGATAAACAGCCCGAATTTAATGACCCACAACCTAACCCTTTGACCCATTTTTTACATAAGCCCAACGGCCCAAACTAAAAGGTTGACAGAAACCCTAAGCCAGTGTCGCCAGCAAGCTCTTCATCTGCCTCGCGCGTCTGCCACACGCGCGCTCCCAACTCCTCACGCGCCCCGGGTATCGTTTCGGCTCCACACGCGCATTTCTCCAGATTCACGCGTCTCTCGGACTCCACGCCCGTTCCCACTAGCGGCCTTCCCCAGTCGCCTCGGCCCCCGCTCCTGCACGCCTCCATCGACCACTATCTCGGCCTCCGTCGCCTGCAGATTTCGCCCATCACAAAAGAACACCAGAAGCAACAAGAAACGAAGCAAAATATGGGATAAACGATATAATAAAAAGATTAGTGTACTCCCGGCTATAAAGGGGTACAAAATTGATGTAAAAAAAGGGGGAGGGGGGAATCTCATTCATTTTTATGAATGCCGTAAATCAAAGCAAAGATAAGCATTAGAGATTGACTCTTCTCTCTTTCTTACGCATCCAAAAATCGAAGAACAAACACAGATCTCAAAGGTTGATTTCACCACTGTTATTAGCTACTATCCATATTCATTTTCCGTTTTTCATTCTAAGTTTGTTTTAAGGTTTTCTTTACAAACAATAAAAGTAAAAAGGGGTTACCTTTGAAAAACTCGGTCCTCGGTCTCTCCGTGGCCACCGGAGTAGACGAGGTTGCTGACCACCTAGGCCGGGCTATCCGGCGCCACTGCTTGTCGTTGATGACGACGCCTCATCGTTTGGACGGAGGAACGAGGGTCGATCGGAAGATGGGGTAGCCCGATCGTCGCGAGACAGAGAGGGGGAGAGAGAGCGTCTGTTTTTTTTTTGTTTTTTTTAAGGGCCAAATCCGCAAATGAAAAAGAAAGGGATTTTTGAGTTTTAAAACCAGGGGCTAAACGGCGTCGTTCCGTCCCTCTTGGATCCGCGCGTCGACCCGTTTGTGACCCGGAGGATCCGCGCGTTTCCATCAGGCGGTCTAATTGCCATCCCGGTCCCTCCATGTTTTGTTGTTCTCAACCCCGTCTGTTCCGAACCTTTTCCTGTTTTAAATTTGGCCTCTAAACTTCCGTTCCATTTCAATTCGATCCCATAAGGCTTTAACAGTTTACATCAAAACGATTCCGTTTTAAAATATTGGTGTAATTTCAACTTTAGTCCCCCTGATCTCATTTGGGACTCGACTTGGTCTCATTTTATTTGCATTGTTATTATTCATTATCGTTATTATTATTTATATTATTTATCCTAATACTATTTCTTTTGCATGACATCATATTATACTTCTATTTTTATCCTATATAATCATGTATTATGCATCATTTCTAAGCTATCATGTCATATATAAAAAAAGGGGGTTTTATATAGTATTATGTTATAGTATATATATCGTTGTAAAAATACAAATTTAAATTAAGAAACATGTTTCATGTATATTATCAATATTGCCATATGTTTTACTTTAAATCTGTATATATTACTTTTATTCCATACATTGTCTAATGTTTGCATCATACGTATGTCATGTTACTTAGAAATCAAACTTGCGTGAAGTATGTTCGTATCTATTGTGTTGTTCACCGTGTCTAGTTACATTTCATCATATATTTGTAATCGTTTAAATGTAGAGATTATTATTTTAGGTATTTCTTGCTATTATTCCTTGATTACCTATTTGAAACATCGGTATATTATGGTAGTTTCTAATAACGATCTAGAATAAAAAAAATACATTTTCTACAAAAGTATACTTCTTTCAAAAATCTTAAAAAAGGTAAGGCAATGTTTGCTTGTTTAGAAGTTTGAAAGATCACACCCTAACGTGCTGGGTGTTGATTTTTCGGTCGACTAAATAATCAAATATCCTTCTTATATGTTTTGAAAACCAAAGATGACCTCGGTATCGAAGTATAAATACGTTATGTCCTAACGTGCTGGATGTAATATTTTTATTCCTTTGAAACGAGTTAAATCTTGGGATTCAATCCTACTCGAAATAACCCTTTTAAAGATTCTTTTTACCCCAAATATTTCCAACTTTCGACATGAGGACATTAATTAATCAATTTGGTACCAATTTTGGGTGTGACGAGGGTGCTAATCCTTCCTCGCACGTAACCGACTTCCGAACCCGTTTTCTCAGGTTTCGTGGACCAAAAACACTGTTTTAGTAAATCAAAACATTTTATTAAAACAAAGGTGATCCGATCACACCAAATAAGGATCGGTGGCGACTCCCGTGTTTAGTTTTAAAACCCACGTTCGATTCCCGTTTTCTCAAAAATGGTTACGACAATTTGTTTCATCCTTTAATTTATTAAATTTTAAAAGAAATGTCAAATAACATGCTTTGTATTACATTTGCTATTTAGACCTTAGTTGCGGCATGAGCATGAGCCATGACTCAGTCCCATAATTTAAAAAGAAACTGAAATTATAATTTTTCTTTTTTTATCTTTCATGTACATTCTATATTTAGGGTTTGCAGCTTAAAAGTATCAAGTAATCCCCTCTGTTTAGGGTAGATTACATTTCTCATTTCCTATTTGAAAAAAATAAGTAGATTAATTCTTATATATTTTGAAGTGCGTAAATTAATTTCTCCGTTAAAATTTTTCTGTTAAATGACGATGTGAGAGGTTAGATCCATGTTTAAAAATATGGTTTTATGGATAAACTATAAAAATGGCCACCCAACTATGCCTCTCTTTCTATTCTGGTCGCCTAACTATTAATTTTTTCGATTTAGTCACTAAACTTTTTGAAAATATTTTAGTCACTTTAAGCTTACATGGGCTTTTTTACTAGTCTAGTAAAAAAATAATTAGCCCTCTAATATTTACATATTCTATCAATTTGATTCTAAATATAAAAAAAATCAACAATTTTAGTCCTCAGTGTTTACCATTTGTCATTTTAGTTTTAATTCTAAAAAAATCAATAAATTTGATCCTCATCATTTCTAAAATATACCACATTAGTCCTAACTCTAAAATAAAAAATATTTAAAAAATATATATTTTTAGCCCTTTGTTATCCCTCAGCTAACTCATGTGAGATATTAAAATAAGAAAAAAAAAGTATCATTTTTCAAGTCATTGCAAAAGAACTTTAAAATGTTGGGATAAAACACAAAAAAAAAAAAAAGGTCCACAAGAAAATAAAGGCATTAAAAACATTATTTGTTTAGGTAGTAATTATTTCATATAAGTTCTAAATTAATTGGTTTATTCCAGTGTGAAGCCTAAATTATAGCAAAAGAAATTGTTACAAGTGACTTGAAAGAGGGAATTTGTAACACCCCTAACCCGTATCCGTCGCCAGATTAGGGTTACGAGGCATTACCGTTCAAAACAGTGGCGAAGCCAGGGAGGGGCTGGCATGGGCCCCGGCCCCCCGTAAAAGGTAAAATTTTTATTTGGGCCCTTAAAATTTTTTAAAAATTTTAAATTAATAAAGGTAAAATTGCACTTTTGCCCCCCTAAAGTTATAAAAATTTGATTTAATCATTTACAAATTAGAAAGATATAAACTACAAAAAATTAAAATTTCATCCGGCCCCCCTAAAAAGTTGTCCTGGCTTTGCCCCTGGTTCAAAACATAGTTCAGCATAATCATTTATCACCTTTCATGCACCAAAGAATAACGATACATTTATAACATTATCAAACTTGAATATCCACAATTCACTTATTTTAAATTCGAATACATGAATCATAATTTCAATTCAAATAATTTATACCTTACTAATCATGTATCACAAATAAACAAATTTCAAAATTTCAACTAACTTAATTCGAACATATATCAAAACTCAATTGAACATTTTCCATAATTACCAAATTCGAACCAAACTTGTATACTTCTAAGCCATGTTCACATATTTAATACTTTCAATATTCAATTCCCTATATCCATCACATTAATGACATTTTCATAAGTAAATCATATTCAAGCATATGTCGTCACTTTTCATACCCAGAAAATATGTCAGTACTTATTTTCATTAGCTAAGTATCAAATATTTCATTTCATAACTTCTGTATATGTACATAATGAAACCAATCAAATCAATATGTATACAACTTAATATCCAATCACATATACAATCTTAACAACATTACAAAACAGCCATACATACCTTTGATGTCATTATATTATATGCATTTACCCTAATTGCAAACGCCCTTTGTAACATCCTAACCCGTATCCGTTGCCGGATTAGGGTTACGAGACATTACCGGACATAGCATGATTTAGCACAATCATAAAACACCTTTTATGCACCAAAGAATAGCGATATCTTTATAACATTATCAGACTTAACTATTCACGAATCAATTATTTAAAAATTTATAAACATGAATCATAGTTCCAATTCAAATCAATCATATCTTACTAATCTTAATTCATAATCAGCACTTTTCAAAATTTTTCAACTAATACAATTCGCACTTACATCAAAACAATTGTACATGTTCCATAATAATTTAATTCAAACCAAATTATATACAACTTAAAGTTGAATCACATAGGCAACTTTAGCATCATTATAACATAGCTGTATATACCTTTAATGTCATTTACTTACTTTATATGTCTATAACCTAATTAATACATAACAACTCAAATCAACATATGCACAAGTTATAAACCCAATGATCTATTACTCACCTTCCATTAACCAAGCATATATACAACTTTGTTAATAAATTACAAGACTAAACGTACCAAATAGGACAGCATATATTTATATGCATTACTGATTTATGTGCAATTTACCTACAACATCTTATATTATTTTCGAACATCAAGACTTTTCTCAGCATCTATCCGCAGGCACAACCAAACCATATACTTTGCCATTTAATTAATCACTTAACTAATTGATTTAAACACATAACCGAATACACAAGCATATTATAGCCCATTTTGTAGCAATCCCTTAAAACCGATTATGCACATATTACATATATACATCATATTTCTTCCTAATTTACTTAAACCATGATCAAGTCCAATGCTTAACAAGTCATACCAAACTTACTCTACTTATAGAATATAGCCCAATATACATTTGTAAATTACTAATACTTTCAACTCAATTTACCAATGTAAAATATATGTTCTTACAAACCAACTTTATCTATTATTTTATCCATGATATACTTACCATTTCCAACAAGTTCCATACTTAATGACTCAATTCTTAAAAGCCGAATTATAAACTAACCATAAATGCAAACCAAACCATGTAACAAACATACTCAATGAGCTATTTTGCAAGTCATTCATATCATTACACAACCAATATATTTATCCCAAAACATCATTTATAAATGTCATGGAACATACCTACCAAAACATGCATATACTACAACCAAATTTACACAACCATCAACTAACTCATTAATCAAACCAACCATATAACCAAATACCATGCATGAACACACCATAAAATATACTTGCATAATAAGCTATTGCCATGACTGAATACACATAAGCTTTAATATCAATATTAAGCCATTTTCGCATGGCTATATATATACAAGTCCCAAAATCAAATATTTCATCTATGCTATACATGCCATATGCCCAAAATCAACTTAGTAAAATATCGAAATACTGTCGATAGTGTGATAGGCTTTGCTGACGATCCCTGAGCTCGTAACGTGACTCCAAAATCTATAAAACAGAGGTAAACAAAAACACACATAGTAAGCTATTTAAGCTCAGTAAGTCATAAGCAAAATAATTAATTTAATGATATAATCAACTCATTTAAACAAAACCAAGTTATATTATCATTATCACAATTAGTCTCAAACTTACAAATTACATAAATATACATTTTCATACACCAATGCTACTTTATCCGAATTCTCATATATTTGAAATAACAAATTATCATTCAACTTTCAAAACCAAAAATGTCATTATATGACCAAATATACATACACCCTTACGCACAAACTCAATAATCATAATATAACATCATGTACATATATTACTTATGTGGCCGAATATACATGGTCATATATACACATATTTAAGAATCAATTCCACAATTTTCTTATCATTTATTCATTAGCCGAATACACTTACCATGTTCGCATATGTTCTTTCTTTACTTCATACAAGACTTACAATAAATATCAAGTAGCTTACTTACCTTATTTCAAGTAGGAAATAAATTCATTCATACCTGATCATTTTAGCTCAATTTACACATTCGATCACACTTATCGTTGCCCGTTGAACCATTTGGAATTAAAAGGATATGCGGATAGTCGGAAGCTCGTACAATGCCAACGTCCCAGACATGGCCTTACATTTAATCACATATCGATGCCACTGTCCCAGACAGTGTCTTACACGAATTAAATACGATGCCAATGTCCCAGACATGGTCTTACACGTAAACACAAGTCGATGCCAACGTCCCAGACGTGGTCTTACACGATAATATATATGGGAAATCCTATGTCATGACATATGTATCCTATTTATTCCTAAGGTTCATAGGGGCTTTCGGACATTGGATCTCGATCGGATTGAACTCGAAATATAGCTCCCTTTCTCAATACACATTCAATCATACACAAATATATTCACAAAAATTCCATTCATCATGTAACATATATATATTATCAAATTTAACGACATTTATATGCTTATTGACTTACCTCGGATATCGACGGACGAAACCAACTACTTGACTACTTTTGACTTCTCCCGATCTAATTCCGTTTTCTTTCGCTCTTGATCTAAATAAATTCAAATTTAACTAATTTAATTACAAAATCATTCAATTTAATTCAAAAACACATAAATAGGTAAATTACCATTTTGCCCCTGACATTTTACACTTTTTGCAATTTAGTCCTTATTGCATAAAACACAAAATACACAAAATTTTCATATATCATGCTAAGGCTGAATATTTATAAGCCCCATACAAGTCCGTATATTTCATTTATTTCACATTTTAGTCTCTCAAAAATTTATTTTCACAATTTAGTCCAAATTACTCAAATTCATCAAAAAATCAAAGACAAAACATATTAATCTAACACGTATATTTCATAATTCATCATCAAACATCATAAAACTCATAAACTCATCAATGGCAAAACACAAAATCATCATCAAATTCAAAAATTAAGACATGGGCTTTGAAGATAAATTAGCAACGATCTCAAAAACGTAAAAATTATCAAAAACCGAACAAAAACTAACATTGAATCAAGCTTTAAAGATGGCCGCACTAGCTAGTTTTTTTCTTCTTTTCTTTTCTTTAGTTTCGATCAAAGAATAAAAGATGATAACATGGCTTTCATTTTATTTTTTTATGACGTATAATAACATTATTATTGATTTACCTAATTAACCTTTATAAATTAATATATAAAACATATATAATAAGGTTAATATTGACCATTGCCACCCACTAACTTATATAATGGTTTAATTGCATCATAAAACCTCCAAATTATAAAGACAAAAACAATTAGGCACTTTCATATTTAACCATCAAATTTTCATTTTACGCGATTAAGCCCTTTTTTTCAAATTAATCGCACAAACAATAAAATTAATTTACGAAACTTTTACACATGTAAATTCACACATAATTAACACAGAAAATAATATTAAAATATTTTTCAGATTTGGATTTATGGTCCCGAAACTACTGTTCCGATTAGGGTCAAAATCGGGCTGTCACACCCTTTTCTAGTAGTAACCTATTCCATTAATTAAGTCATGACTATATAATTTCACATGTTATGCATGTTTGTCTAGAATTAAACATCCACACGGCATAATAAGCATGCGTATAAAATACACATAAACAAGCATCTCCATTTAACCACATATAATTATGATTATTACAAATTTTAAACACTATTACCGAAACAAATCATACCAAAGTACCTATCTATCATATACCAAATTATTTAATCACAAATATGGCATATTTTCAACTCAAGTATTAAACCTATCATTTTGATCTTTTATTACCGCACCTCAAACAAAGCATATCAACCAAAACAACCATACAACATATTCATTATTTGCCTTCACCAACCGTACCTATATCGCCAACCATTCAAACATAATAAAGGTGCATACATCGTTATTATAAATCGAATCAAAATATCCTATACACATTCATACAATAAATTATCCTTTTATCAAATTTCTAATCCGAATTATGGATAGCTTTAGCTTCCAACCTTCATACACATACTTCATTATATATATATATATATATATATCACATAACCAAAATCATTTAAACTTAACATTATTTATTCTTACTAAATACATCGAGCATATATCATTTACCTTATTGCCGAAATACATACTTAATTCATCTATCATTAGCAAAGTATATTAAACAAGTTACACATAAATTCACCTTAACCGAGATCATACACACAAACATAAACATAGCAACCATGTTTTGCATATAATAAGCCCAAGCCAAATTGCTAAACCAAACATTTCAAGCACTTAACCAAGTACACATAAAACCGAACTTAAACATAGTGATCAAGCCATTTTCGCATGGCTATACATATACATGTTCCAAAATCAAATATTTCATCTATGCTATACATGCCATAAGCCCAAATTTCAACTTAGTAAAATACCGAAAAGCTGTCGATAGTGTGATAGGCTTTGCTGACGATCCCCAAGCTCGTAACGTGACTTCAAAATCTATAAAACAGAGGTAAACAAAAACACACACAGTAAGCTATTTAAGCTTAGTAAGTCATAAGCAAAATATATATATTAATGATTGTATAATAACACTAAGTTAATAAGGCCGAATATACATGTCCTCAAATACCAAGTTATCATTTTAATCATACATACATATATCATATGGATAAATGCATAATTACACATGAATATATATAAAAATCTCACTACTAATATCACATATATCTCATTTGGCCGAATATACACAATCACATATGCATACACATAATTCACCTTTATAACTTAAACATTTATGCAATCAAATTAACATCTAACTTACCTTATTTTCACAACTTAGGACAAGCACATACCTGAATCTTTTTATTCGATTTCACATTCAGTCTTTACTTACAATTGCCCGTTGAACCGTTCAGAATTAAAAAGGATACGTGGATAGTCGAAAGCTCATACAATGCCAACGTCCCAGACGTGGCCTTACATTTAATCACATATCATTGCCATTGTCCTAGACAGGGTTACACGAATCAAAGACGATGCCAATGTCCCAGACATGGTCTTACACGTAACCACAAGTCGATGCCAACGTCTCAGACGTGGTCTTACACGATAACACATATCGGAATCCTATGTCATGACATATGTATCCTATCTATTCCTAGGGTTCGTATGGGACTTTCAGACGTTGAATCTCGACCGAATCGAACTCGAAACATAGTTCCCTATCTCATAATCACATTCGGCCAAAGCACACACATATATATATATTCGAATAATTCAATTCATCACATAAATAACATTTATATATTCTCAATTTAACAACATTTAAATGCTTATAGACTTACCTCGGATATCGACGAACTGTGAAATCGACTATTCGACTACTTTTGACTTTCCCCGATCTAATTCCGTTTTCTTCCGTTCTTGATCTAAATAAATTCAAATTTAACTAATTTAACCACATATTCATTCAATTTAATCCAAAAACACATAAATGGGCAAATTACCTTTTTGCGCCTGACATTTCATATTTTTTACAATTTAGTCTCTATTGCATAAAACACAAAATACACAAAATTTACACATACTATGCTAGGGCCGAATATTCATAAGCATTATACTAGTCCATATATTTCATTTATTTCACATTTTAGTCCCTCAAAATATTATTTTTACAATTTAGCCTTAATTACTCAAATTCATCAAAAATTCAAAGACAAAACATACACATATATTTCATAATTCATCAACTAACATCATAAAAATCATAAACTCATCAATGGCACATTTCAAAATCTTCTTCAAAATAAAAAATTCAAGCATGGGTCTTGAAGTATTCGAATCAACGATTACAAAAACGTAAAAATTATCAAAAACCGAACAAAAACTAACCTTGAATCAAGCTTCAAAGATGGCCGAACCTAGCTTAAGTTTCTTTCTTTTTCTTTTCTTTAGTTTCGGTCTTGGGAAGAAAAAGATGAGCATGGGTTTTATTTTATTATGTTTTATGTAATATATTAACTTATTATTTTACTTAATTAACCTTTACAAATTAATATATTAAACATATGTAATAAGGTTATATTAGTCCTTTGCCGTCCACTAACTTATATAGTGGGCTAATTACAACATAAAGCCTCCATATTATAAAGACAACAACAATTTGGCACTTTCATATTTAACCATCAAAATTTTATTTTACTCGATTAAGCCATTATATTTAATCGGACACTCAAACGACGAAATTAAAAAATGAAAATTTCACACAAGTAAATTCACACATAATAATCACAGAATATAATTTTAAAATATTTTTCTAACTCGAATTCGTGGTCCCAAAACCACCGTTCCGATTAGGGTCAAAATCGGGCTGTTACAGAATTATTTTTCTTATTTTAAAACTCACATGGGTTAGTCCATGGGTTACAAAGAGCTAAAAAATATATATTTTTTAAAAATATTTTTTAATTTTTGGATTTAGTACCAAATTGATAGACTTTGTAAATGTTGATGGCCAAATTATTGAACTTTTTAGAATTAGAACTAAAATGACAAATTTTGTAAACATTGAGGGTCAATTTGTTAATTTTTTTATATTTAGGATCAAATTGATAGAATGTGTAAACATTAGAGGGCTAATTTTATTACAAAACTAATAAAAAAAGTCCACATTAGTTTGGAGTGATTAAAATATTTAATTTAAAAAATTTTAGTGACTAAATTGAAAAAATTAATAATTAGGTTATCAAAATAGAACGAAAGGCACAAGTAAATGACCATTTTTATAGTTTAACCATAAAAAAAATAATTTTCAGCATTACTTTAACATTCCATATCATCATTTAATAGAAAAAAATTAACAAATTGATTAATTTACACGATTAAAAATATATAAAAATTAATTAATTTATTTTTTAACAGAGAGCCCAAAAGGGAAGGTTTTAGTTTTACCTGTGTATGAACAATATCTTAGCAGATCTTTTTTGGGATAAGGAAAAAAGCTAACAAGGAGATCCGTGGAAACACGAGCCCTTGATAAATCACATGATCGGGGCCACAGACAAGGCCATTACATGTACATGGCTTTGAAAATGAAACGAGGGGGAAAAAAAGTTTCATGATAGGCCGTATATTTCTAAACAAGGAATCATCTTATATAGGTGATTTAATAGAGCTTTACAACGTTCTAACTCATTTACACATTTTGACAATTGTTGCTCATGACTCGGCAACCTATGACTTATTTCTTTTGGTTTTATTGCCTGTGACATTTGTTTTTTCTGGGTCAAAAATCATTTTATTAATGGAAGACATTAGAGCAAAGCTTTAACTTCATCAGGGTTGATACAATCCAATTTGCTGGGCAAACATTGCTCTTAGTTTTCAGATTCATAACTACATACTTTGCCATTTTTGACTCTCGATTAGTTATTAGCTCTTCACCAAGCCTTAAAGCATAGGTGATCGCTGTAAAATCAGAATTTTAAATATTTATAAAAGAATGATCAAACCTGGAGACTAACTCTGACAACGATATTAAGGCAAGTGTACCAATTGAACAGTAGTATAGCTAGGCAAGACCGGTATCGAACCCAAAGGAACTAAAAGTATTAATACTCACTTTCTATTTATTATTTAGTCTTAAAGTTAGAGTGAAGATTACTTTTAAACTAAATTGACGACAGCTAAACTAAGGACACAAAGACAAGAAGACGAATTGGAAAATAACTTTGAGGAAAAACTCAGTTGATTTTGATGATACCCTCGGGAAGAATCCACCTAGACTCCTCTTATTATCTAACCCTAAATTATATGATCTCTTTTACTTAGCTTGATCCGTGAGACTCCCTAACCTATATTAAACCCTCTCTCGAAGCGAATAACGTCTAACCCTAGGTTAATTAGTGGAACTCTAGTTCACTTATAATAACCCCCTAGGATAGCAGTAAATCGATCAATGGACTCCCATATTAGGTTTCACCCTAATCCGACAAAATCTCGTAACCTTATCTCTAGGCGTTTGATCAACTCCGCTTAATTATGTTAGATCTTCTTTTAGGCAGGGTCTATTCCTCCTCCACCTAAGCACATTAGATTTGGATTAAGCAACATAATTAAGAACAAACTAAGTAATTCATCATATAACTTAAAAATCAAATAATAAAATCCATCTAGGTTTTATCCCCTTCAGGTATCTGAGGGGTTTAGTTCATAATGAAATAACAAACCATCGCAAGAGAAAAGATAAAACAAAACATAAGAAGAAATCCTAAAACCCCCTGAAGGAATCGAAGGAGAATTCCACCGTCTTGAGTATAATTCCGGCTTCTTGGGATGGATCAACTGGCTATCCTTCGTGTTATTCCCTAACTCTGACCTTCTCGGCTTGGCTCTTTAACCTCGCTTTCGCTCTCTCTAACAGGTGATACTTGGGACTTATTTATAGGCTCTTGGAACGCGATTCTTTCTCCCTAAGTATCCTTTTCCGACTAAAAGTACTCTTTCCAGCGTCAGAGGCACGGCCATGTCACACGCCCGTGTGAATCGAGACCTGACCGTGTTCAGATTTCTCTTGAGGCACGGCCGTGTGTGATGGGGTTGAGGCCGTGCTCTAGGTGTTTGTCGAGGCACGGCCGTGTGGGCTTTGGGTCAGGTCGTGTTGATTTCGTGCTAAGGCCCATTTTCTCTGTTTTAGGCCCGTTTTGTGTTCTTTTTATCCTCGGGTACTTTCCTGAGTATAAAACATGAAAAGAAAGGCTTAAGAGCACCTTTTTATATAAAATAGGGGATAAATCATCCAAAAGCATATTAAATGTGGGATAAAAATATGTTACTTTTACGGTTTATCAAATACCCCCACACTTAAGCTTTTGTTTGTCCTCAAGCAAAATCCTCAATTTACAATTAAAATGAACTTTCCATGATCTGCAATTCTTATCAACAATGTCTTATCCTAATTCATAGAAAATTCATGCATGGATGATTTGATTCAAAGCGTCCTAAAGATTCAAACGAGATAAGTCATAATCTTGTACCTTGAAAACATAGGTGTCTTCCCTCTTTTAAATAACTACCTATCTAATTCAAAATTGACAAGGATTGATATCCTCACTTAGGATTCACTCAAATCACTCTAAAGTGTTTAAGGTTCAGAAAAAGATCGCTCATAAGTCAAACCTGAAAAGTTAATCCCATAGGCTTGCCTAAAAATCAAATCTCCACCACTGTAATATGAGATGACAAACAGATCAAAAGGTCTTTAACAGGGTTGTAACGGGGCTAGGGTTAAAGGTGTGGATAAAGGTTGAATTAGAAAGTTAGAATCGAGATTGACTTGAGAAGTTACCTAACTAGAAAAATGCACTTAATCTTACATTAAAGACTAATAATACGAGCTTTTTCCCTGAGGATTGGAACTTGAACATGCAAGCTTTATTAATCATAGGACTAATAATGAATTTTTTTTAAGAACAAACTAATATAATTGTAATAAAGAATTGATACAACTGAAATATAAAACATAGTTAGGAAACTTGTTTAACATAAAATCTCGACAAAAAGGTAGTTAAAAGAATTGGTGATAACAATACAAAGGGTTTTTGGTTAAAATTAGTAGGTGAGTCAATGAAAAGGGTTGTTAGGCTCAACGGGGTTCACTAGGGGTTAATTATAAAGGTAGGCTTTTTAGTGGAATAAGTGGGTTAAAACCTAAGTGCCTTTATCATCTCGATATATCAAATCATAACTGTGGTCTTGACATATATAATCAAGGCAAGTTCTAGAATAACAGTTCATAGTTGACACACTCATAATCAAAAAATGAGCATGAAAAAGAATGTATGCTCTATAAGGTTCAAATACTCACAAAAATTATGGGTGTTTTGACATCATCCTTATAAATTTTAAATTTCAAGGTAGCATTTAAATTTAGGTCAACACCCTAGCAAAAATTTTAATTCATGAAAAACAGACTTATCATGCTTGATTCTCTAGTATTCTTTAAATTAAACATCAATGTATAATTAACTATGACTTATTCGAAAACATGTCAATAATTATCACAAATCATTAGAAATTTCATCCTAATTAGTAATATGACAATTTTGCATAAAAACAAGATTAAATCAGGGATTTGAGAATAATGAAAATGGTTAGGCACTTTTTACCCCCCACACTTAAGATGTACATTGTCCTCAATGTACAAAGATAGATAAATTATTTATATTTAAAATCAAAAGGGAGGGGATAGAATACTCCCTTTAGGTTTGGACTGTTTCCTTGGCAGAGGGCCGGGGTCGTGGAGGTTATGGTGGAGGGGGTGGCAATTACGGCGAAGGCGTCGGTATGTGGTGGTGGTGGTGGTTCCCGAGCTTTGCGCTAGATGAAGAAATTGGGGAACTCATGAAGGATTAGCCAGAGGTTATTGAAACCTAATATAAATAAACTAAAGATGAAATTAAAGAAAAGCAAGCTAAAGTGAAGGAGACTAAGAAGAAAACTGAAATGAAAGGAAAATACTAATGGACTATGAAGTCCTTATTAAGGGATGGTTCGCAAGGTGGGAATCAATGCTAAGATTGGGGATGTGGTGGCGGTGGTGAGAGTGGTGAGGTTGTCGTGGTGATCGGCGTGATTCCCTAGCAGCCTGACGAACCCTTGGCTTTGTAACACCCCTAACCCCGAACCATCGCCGAAACAGGGTTACGAGGCATTACCGGACATATCAGACAATTTGCAAATAATTCTAAAAAAAAATAACATTCATGGTATAATTTTAATAACTGATCCCTATTATGAACTTTCAAAGTCTAAAGTCTGTATTAAAAGTGAAATGGGACTCGTTTAAGTATTTCAGAATATATTTTGTTTAATATAAATTTCGGCAGCATTTCTGCTTATTATCATATAAAACCCCCTGTAAATTAAACCGTATTCATTTCAATCATAACCAATTCAACCAATTTATTTCATATATTCATTTTCTATTCTAAATACCTTCTAATCAAACTCAATCAATATAATATCAACTTAAATTTATCAAAGTATTAGTTAGATTAAAATAGATAAACTTCTTTCATTATAATTCTTAAACTTGTAATACTAACATTTTTAACCATTTACATTCAAAACATAATAACCTTTATACACAACCTACGTACATGCCACATTATCAAAAGGAAATATACATCACCAAAAGTTTGCTGAAGTCGGGTCCGGCTTCGGATGCTGGTTCAGTATTTGACTTCTACAACCTGCGCACGGAAACAACCGTACGCTGAGTATACATATACTCAGTGGTATTACCATAATTCAAATTATAAACATAATAATCATATCATTAAATCATATAACTTTAATTTTACTAAACCAATTCAAACATAAGTTTATCATTCTCAATATATTCATACAATTCAATTTTAGCTATTCAACAATTGAAATAATACATAATCATGTTGAGCCACTATCCATTTCTTGAACCAATGGTTCATACTTTCCATTCTCATACTCATATTCCAATCACATTTTTCAGTTCATGTTCTATTTTCGCATTTCTTCCAATGGCTCAATCATTTCATTTTATTCAATTTAACCTTTTTCTTATTTGCTCCTATTAACAGACTCGGACTTTAACGGATACACGGATTTCAACCCAAACACACCAGTACGGCACATTGTGCCTAAAATGGTACATACTACCTGATCAGTATACGACACATAAGTGCCTGAAACGACACACGAGGTGCCTGATACGATACACGAGGTGCCTGAAATACGACACATAAAGTGCCTGATTTACGACACATAAAGTGCCTGATCGGCAAAGCCGATAAATCCCGTACTCTTCCAAATCTTATGGCATGCCAATTATATCCGACTCAGCCCGACTAGTTAATAGGGTATTTCAGTTCTCAATTTCATTTTCATTTCCATAACAAATTCAATTTCAATATCAATTACACTTTTCCATTTCAATCCACATACAATTCAATTTCAATACATATTCATCATTCAACTCAATTTCCATTCAATTCAATAAAAACACTTACCTTATAATTTACTTACCATATACATAAATTAATTTAACATTTAATGAATAAATAAATAATTTGAATTATAGTAATACAAACTCGAATTTGCTTGATTATTCCTCGGTAACCTTCTCCTTTCCCTTGTGGGTTGATGCCTCGAGTTCCTTTTTAGCTACGAAAATAATAATAATTTACATTATTAATTAAAACATTAAATTACAATAAATAATTTAATTTTATTCAATTCCTACTCTTCCTCTTCATTCCACATTCTTTATACACAATTCTATTATTTACTTATAAGTTCTTTCAAAGCTGTCTACCTGAGTCATTGTCACTAAATTATCTATATCCTGAGTTACAGAATTCCAAATTAAGATCCGTAAATTTTCTATGAAACTAGACTCACATATTTTCTTGCCATAAAATTTTAAGAATTTTTTATTTATCCAATAAGTACAGTTTATTCTTTGAAATCACCCCTGTTCTGTTGTCTGACAGTTTCGACCACTCTTTGCTAAAATTTAATTATCTTTTTTTACAGAATTCATATGATGTTTTAGTTTGTTTCTTATAAAAATAGACTCATTAAGGAATCTAACCATGTAAATTATGTTCCTCATTTATTTTTTTACAATTTTTAATGATTTTTCCAAGTCAGAACAGGGGATCTCGAAATCACTCTGAACCAGTCTCACTAAAATCTAAATATCTCAAAATACAGAACTTATTTGCTTTCTTTGTTTCTTTCATATGAAAATAGACTCAATAAGCTTTAATTTCATATCTCACTAAACTTCTACTTCCATTTCTACCATTTTTAGTGAATTTTCAAATTTACTCTTTTGCTGCTGTCCTTTTGCAATTAAATCCTAGATAAGTTTACTTATTTTCTTAACTTAATTCATGCTTTGATTCTACTTAAATTCCTTCCATATTCAACTTGATTATATAATTTTCATAATAAAACCCTAATTTATAATTTCTTCCAAATTAATCCCTATAGTAGAAAACTTATAGCTTACCTTACAATTTAATCCTTTTACTAATTCTAACTTAGATTTCATTTAATTTAATCCATAATTCATCTTTTTCTTCAACATCAACTATATTTAAAAACCTAAAAAATCTCAAAATATCAACTTAGTTTCATCAAAATCTTGTTTTAAAGCTTCTAAAACATCAAAATTAAGAGAATGGGACTTGATTGACTTACCAATTTAAACTTCAAGCTTTAAATCCCTAGTTTTTCCTTTTTCTCTTCTTTCTTTCTTTTCCTTCCCCTGTGTCGAAATGCTCTCTGTTTCTTTTTCTGTTTCTTTGTTTTGTTTCTTTTCTTATTTCTTTTATTCTATTTACTTTATGTTATAATAATAAAATATATAATAATTACTTTAAATTAATTTAATATTATTTATTACTAATATATATATTTTATAATTAAAATCTAAGTAAAAATCTTAGATTTTTATCTCATATGCCGCCTCAACTTATGCTGAATGGCTTAATTGTCATTTTAGCCCTTTTTACTTTCTTTTAATCTATAATTAGACTTTCACTCTTTATTCAATTTGATCCTTTTTCCTAATTACTTTAAATTAAACTAAATTCACCAAATAAAAATCTAATTAAACACACTATCAGACTCATAATTACTCCTAATGATTATTTAATAACTCGATTTACTAAGACGGAGGCCCGATAACACGCTTTTTTCCGGTGCCCACGGAATTTGGGTCGTTACAAGCTTGTTGTTGAGACGAAGCTGCCGGCATGAACTCATGTCTGAGACTGGAAAGAGTGAAAAGGAGAGGAAGAATTAGATGGAGGAAAGGAGAAAAGGTGTAATGACCCAAAATCCGTGGGCACCGGAAAAGTGTGTTATCGGGTCTCCATATTAGTAAATCGAGTTATTAAATAATTATTAGGAGTAATTATGAGTCTAATAATGTGTTTAATTAGATTTTTATTTAGTGAATTTAGCTTAATTTAATGTAATTAGGAAAAAAGATCAAATTGAATAAAGAGTAAAAGTCTAATTATAGATTAAAAGAAAGTAAAAAGGGCTAAAATGGCAATTAAGCCATTTAGAATAAGTTGAGGCGGCAATTGATGATAAAAATCTAAGACTTTTATTGTTTTATTATATTAAATTATAATGTATATCATTATTTTATCTAGATATATATTATTATTTGATATTATAATAAAACAAAACTAAATAGATGACAAGTGTAATAGTAATAATTACATAGGTAGATTTTTATTATTATAATATATTACTATTATTATCAATTAAAATAAAAGAAAAAGAAACAAAAGAATAACATAAAGAAGCAGAGAACGAACGAAAACAGGGGAAGGAAAGAAAAGGGGAAAATTTGGGATTTTGAAGCTTCAAGTTTAATTGGTAAGTTAAATTAAGCCATTTTCTCTTAATTTTGATGTTTTAGAAGCTTCAAAGAAAGATTTTGATGAAATTAAGTTGATACTTTGAGAGTTTATAGGTTTTTAAGTATAGCTGATGTTGAAGAAAAAGATGAATTAGAGATTAAATTGAATGAAATTTAAGTTAGAATTAGTAAAAGGATTAAATTGTAAACTAAGCTAAAAGTTTTATATTACAGGGATTAATTTGGAAGAAATTATAAATTAGGGTTTTATTATGAATATTAGATAGTCAAGTTGAATATGGAAGGAATTTAAGTAGAAACAAAGCATGAATTAAGTTAAGAAAATAAGTAAACTTAATTAGGATTTAATTGCAAAATAAGCTATAAGAAAACAGTTTTGGGACAGAAGCAGAAGAGTAACTTTGAAAAATCACCAAAAATGGTAGAAATGGAAGTAGAATTTTAGTGAGATATGAAATTAAATCTTAATGAGTCTATTTTCATATGAAAGAAACAGAGAAAGCAAAAAAATTCTATATTTTGAGATATTTAGATTTTTGTGAGACTGGTTCAGAGTGATTTTGAGATCCCATGTTCTGAATTGGAAAAATCATTAAAAATTGTAAAAAAAAATTTTTGGAACATAATTTATATGGTTAGATTTATTAATGAGTCTATTTTTAGAAGAAACAAACTAGAACATCATTTGAGTTCTGTACAAAAAGATAATTAAATTTTAGCAAAGAGTGGTCGGAACTGTCAGACAACAGAATAGGGGTGATTTAAAAGAATAAACTGTACTTATTGGCTAAATCAAAAATTCTGAAAATTTTATCGAAAGAATATATGTGAGTCTAGTTTCATATAAAATTTATGGATCTTAATTTGCAATTCTGTAACTCAAGATATAGATAATTTAGTGACAATAACTCAGGTAGACAGCCTTGAAAGAACTTATAAGTAAATAATAGAATTGTGTATAAAGAATGTGGAATGAAGAGTAAGAGTAGGAATTGAATAAAATTCAATTATTTGCTGTAAATTAAAGCTGTAATTAATAATGTAAATTATTATTATTTTCGTAGCTAACAAGGAAAACGAAGCATCGGCATCCAAGGGAAAATAAAAGATCGCTGAGGAGTAAACGTGTATTTCGGGTTTGTATTACTATAACTCAAACTATTTATTAAATGTATATTGAATTTATAGTATATGTTATGGAGTAATTAAGATAAGGTAAGTAATAATATTTGAAATTAAGTAAGAATATGTGTGAATATTGAATTATATGTGAATTGATATAATAGATATTTTGAATTGATTAAGTATTTGAAATTGTTGTGGAAATGAATTCGAAATTGGAAAAGTAAAATAATACCCTATTAACTTGTCGGACTAGATTTGATACAAATGGCATGCCATTGGATTTGTGATGTGATGAGGAGATTTGTAGCTCGGCCGAGAAGATGATTCTGTTATTATATGCTTCGGTTTATCCGAAGAGGCATTTAATGCCTTATTGGTGTGTTTGGGAGGATATGATATATTGGTGTGTTTGGGAGGTTATATTATACTGGTGTGTTATGGAGGATTTATATTGTTCCGGGTGTGATTGGGTTGGATATTCTGGTGTGTTGGGGTGGGATCCGCGTATCTGTCAGAGTCCGAGGCTTGTTAATAGGGTAAATAATTGAAATGGAACTTTGAAAATGAGATTGATTGATCAGGCTCTATTGAAAGGTATGTGAAAGAATGTATGAGTTAAATTATGAATTGAATTAGTATGTGATAAATGAAATGTGAATTTAAGATTTATGTAGTGATATACAATTATGTGTAAATAGTTAAATGATTTATAACGTTTATGGTGGATGTTTGTAATTTATTAATGTTAAATAGTTTTGATTTATAGTAATACCACTGAGTATGAAATACTCAGCGTACGGTTGTTTCCGTGCGCAGGTCATTAGAGTTTCAGATCCGGTCCAGCATCCAAAACAAACCCGACTCCAACAAGAAGATTTTGGTGATGAATTTCTTCCTTTGTTAAGTGGCATGTACTAGATAGTTATATGAATTATAAATGTATATACTTAAGTTAAACGATTTTGGTTGTATATAAATGATTATAATGTTTTGGGTGAGGAAAATAATATAAAGTTATAAAATGATAATTTGGCATTGGTTGTTTTGGTTTGAATTTGCAGGGGGATTTAGGTAAAAATAAGCATAAATGCTGCCGAAATTTTTATAAAAAAGAAAATTTACGGAAAATTTTCTAGAATGATTAAACAAGTTCCATTCTACTTTTAATATATGTTTTGGGTTTCGAGAGTCCAATAAAGGTCTATTAATTGTTAAATTAATTAATAAATTGTCAGATATGTCTAGTAATACCTTGTAACCTTGTTCCGGCGACGGTTTAGGGTTAGGGGGTGTTACAAAAGGTGAGGGGTTTAAATAGGATTTCAAATTCTGGGCTCCCCCACGGCCGTGGTCATAGGGTGTGTCGATTTGCACGGCCACCTCACACGGTCGTGTTGTAGGTGGTGTTGTCACCCTTGTGGCCGTGCTTGGTCCTCCCATGCCCGTGCTTGTGGATTCTTTCTTTTGGCACGGTCATTATGCACGGGCGTGTCTTCTCCGTGTTTTATAAGTCAGTAGTTTCATACGGTTGCTAGCACAGGCATGTTTTGGCCGTGGTGTGCAAGTCAGTATCTTCACACGGTTGCTAGCACGGGCGTGCCCTTTCTGTCGGTGCCCGTAGGGAGGGTTTGTTGGATCCGTGACGTTGGGGAGTGTGGTTGGGCTGACTGCACGGCCTGTGTCCTGTCAGTGTGACGGTTTAGGTGGTCCACACGGCCACGGACACGGTCGTGTGTAAGGCCGTGTGGACTGGAAAACCTGCATATTTTTGTTAGTTGAAAAATAAAAGAAAAAGGAAAGATAAATAAAAACAAAGGGAAAAAAATAAGGTTAGCGCTCGGATTGCCTCCCGAGAAGCGCTCGTTTATAGTCTTAAGCTAGACTTCCTCGTGTTTGAAATTTTTAGGGAGGTTTAAAGGTTTGAATATCTTCCCTCGTATTTATGATTTTATTCTCTTGACAAAGTTGGAGTCGATGAGCGTTTACCTTGAAAGTGCTCAATATTGGATTGCTTTCCTTGACTATGCTGTTTGGGAAGATATCATGTACCTTGAGAAGGATTTCCCCCTTTGCCTTTAGGTCTATAGTAGTGATTTGGGGATCGATTTGTCTAACAATACTTGGTCTCCTATTTTGAAGTGATTCGATGTCCCCATGAGCTCTTCTTGTGGTTCCTCGTGTTTTTCTTCGTGTGAATCTAGCTCTCTTTTGATTTCTGTCTTCTGATTGTCTAAATTGTCTATATGAGTCGACTTAGGGTTTGGGCTTTGTGCTGTTTCCTGTGATGAAGATTGAAAAATATGGTTATTAACTGAAATGGTTTTCTTACCTTCATCAACTGTTGTCCTGGCCGAGTCGAGAGCTTGAAGATTAATTGATTCATCGCCTACACGAAGTATGAGCTCACCTGTAGCAACATCAATTTTAGTTCTGGCAGTTGCTAGAAAAGGTCTTCCTAAAATTAAAGGGATTGAATTATCCTCATCCATGTCTAAGACAACAAAATCTACTGGGAAAACAAATTTATCGATTTTGACAAGAACATCTTCGATAATGCCCCTAGGGAATTCTAACAGTTTTATCAGCTAATTGAATACTCATCCTAGTTTGTTTGGGCTTCCCTAGACTTAGTCTTTTAAACAGTGAGTAAGGCATGACGTTTATGCTTGCCCCTAGATCAGCTAACAGATTGTCAATATGTAGGCTACCAATTAAACATGGAATTGTAAAACTCCCTGGGTCTTTTAGTTTCTGTGGTAGTCTGTTTTGTAGCATCACCGAGCATGTTGCGTTTAGTTCCACATGGTGCTCTTCGTCTATTTTGCGTTTGTTGGTCAAGAGCTGTCTTAAAAATTTTCTTAAATCTGGCATCTGAAAAAGAGCTTCAAGAAGAGGTAAGTTAATATGTAATTTCTTTAAAAGTTTAAGAAACTTACTGAACTGCTCCTCTGAATCATCTCTTTTTAAGGCTTCAGGGTAAGGTATGCGAGGTTGGTATTCTTTAATTACCGATTTTGGCTTCTCTCGTGGTACCTCTGCATTACCTTCGTCTATCTTCTTTTCTGGTATGGAATTTGGCTCAGCCCATTCATTACTGTCCTGAGCTGTAATTGCTTGAATTTGCTCCTTAGGATTGACCTCAGTGTTACTTGGTAGATGTCCTTGCTGTCGTTCTGACATTAGTTTTGCGAGTTGTTCGACTGCATTAGTCACGTCCTTGACTGCTTTGGCAATTTCATCGAGTCGTCTCTCGTTGTTTTTGACTGCTCTATCCGTTTCTTGAAGATGGTCCTCGAAGGTTGGTTTCTTTTCTTGTGGATATGGCTGATTTTGGAAGTTCTGAGGAGGTTGTTGCATTTGATTTCCTTGGTTTCTGTAATACCCCTATACCCGGTTCAATCATGCAGGCCCGGTATAAGACTATTACATTTGGTGCCAAAATTATTATGGCTAGATACTTTTTAATTAAAACATTTGTATATAATATTTTAACTTACCAACCATTTTTACTAACATATTTATTATGTATTAATTCATTCCATATATATATATATAAATACTTCAAGTAACTGAAAATAAATAGAATTTCAAGAATCTACATTTTAGTCCCTATCACATGGGAACACCTTTGAACTACATATGTACATGCCATTTTAACACAAAATATAGTACCTACTTTTGTAGTCTTTGAGGATGTGATGAGATGAGAGATCTTCTAGTTGGACTTCTCTTCTAGTCTAATTGTACCTATGCATTAAAAATAAACGCGTTAAGCCGGTGAAGGCTTAGTAAGCACTACAAGAATAATTAAATAAGCAATCATAACAGAATATTTTAAACTCAATCAATTATTGCATATCTACTCACATATAAGTCATTTCAACTATGCATTGCTTTAAATAAATTTAACTTATCTTTTGTAAGGTATTAAACTTACATTAACACATCAGTGATTCACTTTTGTTCTCATTTCACATTCTTAGTCCAAAGTAGACTTTATAGAACACACCGGATATACGGAACAAATACAGAGGTGCACTATGATGCACAAGTGAACAGAGAGCACCAATGTGCTAATAATCAGAGAGCACCAACGTGCTAATAATCAGAGAGCACCAACGTGCTAATATCATAGAGCACCAACGTGCTAATATCAGATAGCGCGCTAAAGTTCCTTAATGGCATGCCACTAATATCCTAGTAGTTCTAAATTCCGTCTACTTGGGCATTAAAGCTGAATCTCATACATTTAAATACTTTGCATAAATATTTCAAAAAAAAATAATTTAAAATTCTTGTAGTACTTACAACAAAAAGGTTGAAATGATATATGTTATTCTTCCTTCACTCCTTAACCTTCTCTTTTCCTTTTCCTTCAATTCGGTCCTCTCCTTTCTTTTTCTTCAATTTCATATAAACATATAACATTTATATGTTAAAAAATAATCAAATAAACTTTCTGTACTATTTAATAAAATAAACATGTATAATATAATAAATTCATCCTTTCTTACTTTTGCTCACATTTCAATTTAATCCTTTACTCATAAATTTATTCAAAGCTGTCCTTTTGTGTCATAGTCACTAAATTATTTATTTCCAGAGCTACAGAACTCCAAATGAAGAACCGTTAATTTTTCCTGAAACTAGACTCACATATATTCATACCATAAAATTTCCAGAATTTTTAGCTTAGCCAATTAGTACAGTTTATTCATCAAAGTCACCCCTGTTCTGCTGTCTGGCAGTTCTGACCCTTCTTCACTAAAAATTAATTATCTCTTCATACAGGATTCAGATGATGTTTCCGTTTATTTCTATTGAAAATAGACTCATTCAGAATTCTAAACATATAAATTTAAGCCCATAATTATTTTTATCTAATTTTTTATGATTTTTTAAAGTTAGAACAGGGGAACTCGAATTCATTCTGACCTTGTCTCACAAAATTCATTATATCTCATGATTTACATATCTATTGCTTACAACGTTTCTTCTATGATAAACTAGACTCAATAAGCTTTAATTTCATATCTCACTTAACTTCTAATTCCACTTATACGATTTTTAGTGATTTTTCAAAGTTAGTCTACTGCTGCTATCCAAACTGTTTTAGTGCAAATTGTTTATTACAACTTTTCCCCTAAGCTTTCAATAAATGATAATTTCGTTCTTGCTCAATTAACTTCACATCTGCTGATTTTTCTCAATAAACACTTTATTCTATCACTTTAAACTACTTTATAATCTTTGGGAATCAAAATTTCAGTAATAGACTTTAATTCCAAACATTTTCACAATTTAATTCTTAAAATCAATTTCTAACTAGATATTCCATTAATTAAACCCCTAATTCATCAATTTGATCCACATAACTCATGTTAAAAAATCTAAGAATTTCCAAAATTTCAACTTAATTCAACAAAACTTTGTTCTAAAACTTATAAAACATCAAAATTAAAAGAAAAGGGCTAAATTAACTTACCTATTAGACTTCCAAGCTTCAAACTTTGAATTTCTCCCCTTTTTTTTTTTCCTTTTTCTTCCCCTGCTTTCGTCTTGTTCTCTGTTTCTTTTCTGTTCTTCTTTCTTTTACTATCTCTTTATAATATATATAATAACAATATAAATAATATAATATATTTAAAACATAAAATATCTTTATTATATAATAATATATATTAAACATAAAAATCTCAGATTTTTCTACGTTACACCGCCTCAACTATACAAAATGGCTTAATTGCCATTTTGGTCCTTTATAATTTCTTTTAATCTATAATTCAACTTTTACTTCTATTTCAATTTAGTCTTTTTCATTTAATTACCTACCCAAACGTTAAAATTTTCTAACGAAATTTTAATACCACATTACTAACATTTTATAAATATTTATAAAAATATTTCCTATCATATAAATATTCATGCAAATATATTGAAATAAATTTCTCTTTAAATCGGATTTATGGTTGCGAAACCATTGTTCCGATAACCTTAAATTTAGGCCATTACAGTTTCCTTGTCCTCCCCATGAAAAATTTGGGTGGTTCCTCCAACCTGGATTGTAAGTATTACTATAAGGATTATTATTAGGTCGAAAATTATTACCTATATAGTTCATCTGTTCATCTTCTGCTCCTGGTTGGTAGGGTGGGTACTCAGGATTCGCCAAAGTTCCACTTGCATCGCACTACATGACTGGATGTACCTGTGATGAACACAAATTATCAAGCTTTTTATTCATCATCTCTAGCTGTGTTGATAGCATGGTCATGGCATCGATGTTGAAAACTCCTGCCGTTTTTTCGGTTTGGTCCTTGAAGCTTGCCACTGATAATTGTTTAATGACATCTCTTCAATGAACTCGTAGGCTGCTTCTGGAGTTTTGTTATTTAATGTTCTACCGGCGGCTGAATCTATAAGTTGTCTCGTTGAGGGATTTACACCGTTGTAAAAGGTTTGGACTTGTAGCCACAAGGGTAGACCATGGTGTGGGCACCTTCTCAAGAGATCTTTGAATCTCTCCCATGCGTCGTAGAGTGTCTCTACATCCATCTGCACAAAAGAAGAGATATCATTCCGTAATTTGGCCGTTTTGGCCGGTGGGAAATATTTCATCAAAAACTTCTCGGTCATTTGATCCCATGTAGTGATTGATCCTCGTTGTAACGAGTTTAACCATTTTTTAGCTTTGTTTCTTAATGAAAAAGGGAATAATCGAAGACGTATGGCATCATCAGAAACGCCATTTATTTTGAAGGTATCACAGAACTCTAAAAAGTTAGCTATATGCGTGTTTGGATTTTCGTCCTGCAAACCATCAAATTGAACAAACTGTTGAATCATTTGTATTGTGTTAGGCTTTAATTCAAAATTGTTAGCAGATATAGTCGGCCTGACAATACTAGATTCTACCCCTGTTAAATGCGGTTTCGCATAATCGAACATTGTACGTGGAGCATTGTTGTCACCCATATCGTGTGGTAGTGGGTTGTTTTTGTCCATCCCTTCAGTAGGATTGGATCTATCTTCTTCCTCTCTTTCCGTATAATCTAGGGCTCGCCTAGTTTCCCGACGATTCCTACAGGCGGTAGCTTCGATTTCGTTGTCGAATATCAAAGGTCCCCTCGGGTTCCTTCTAGTCATAAACTAGAGGTACCAGTTGGAAGAGAGAAAATTTCAGTAAATAAAAATAACAACGAAAAAAATTGCGAAAAATAAAAATTAGGACTAAAGTAATAAAAATAGAGTTTTCTTAATATTTTAGTTTCCCGGCAACGGCGCCAAAAACTTGATCGCTGTAAAACCAGAGTTTTAAATATTTATAAAAGAATGATCAAACCTGGAGACTAACTCTGACAACGATATTAAGGCAAGTGTACCTATCGAACAATAGTATAGCTAGGCAAGACCGGTATCGAACCCAAAGGAACTAAAAGTATTAATACTCACTTTCTTTTTATTATGTAGTCTTAAAGTTAGAGTGAAGATTACTTTTAAACTAAATTGACGACAGCTAAACTAAGGACACAAAGACAAGAAGACGAATTGGAAAATAACTTTGAGGAAAAACTCAGTTGATTTTGATGATACCCTCGGGAAAAATCCACCTAGACTCCTCTTATTATCTAACCCTAAATTATATGATCTCTTTTACTTAGCTTGATCCGTGAGACTCCCTAACCTATATTAAACCCTCTCTCGAAGCGAATAACGTTTAACCCTAGGTTAATTAGTGGAACTCTCGTTCGCTTATAATAACCCCCTAGGATAGCAGTAAATCGATCAATGGACTCCCATATTAGGTTTCACCCTAATCCGGCAAAATCTCGTAACCCTATCTCTAGGCGTTCGATCAACTCCGCTTAATTATGTTAGATCTTCTCTTAGGCAGGGTCTATTCCTTCTCCATCTAAGCACATTAGATTTGGATTAAGCAACATAATTAAGAACAAACTAAGTAATTCATCATATAACTTAAAAATCAAATAATAAAATCCATCTAGGTTTCATCCCCATCAGGTATCTGAGGGGTTTAGTTCATAATGAAATAACAAACCATCCAAAGAGAAAAGATAAAACAAAACATAAGAAGAAATCCTAAAACCCCCTGAAGGAATCGAAGGAGAATTCTGCCGTCTTGAGTATAATTCCGGCTTCTTGGGATGGATCAACTGGCTATCCTTCGTGTCATTCCCTAACTCTGACCTTCTCGGCATGGCTCTTTGGCCTCGCTTTCGCTCTCTCTAACAGGTGATACTTGGGACTTATTTATAGGCTCTTGGAACGCGATTCTTTCTCCCTAAGTATCCTTTTTTGACTAAAAGTGCTCTTTCCAGCGTCAGAGTCACGGCCATGTCACACACCCGTGTGAATCGAGACTTGACCGTGTTCAGATTTCTCTTGAGGCATGACCGTGTGTGATGGGGTTGAGGCCGTGCTCTAGGTGTTTGTCGAGGCACAGCCGTGTGGGCTTTGGGTCAGGCCGTGTCAATTGTGTGCTAAGGCCCATTTTTTCTGTTTTAGGCCCGTTTTGTGTTCTTTTTATCCTCGGGTGCTTTCCTGAGTATAAAACATGAAAAGAAAGGCTTAAGAGCACATTTTTTATAAAACAAGGGATAAATCATCCAAAAGCATATTAAATGTGGGATAAAAATATGTTACTTTTACGATTTATCAATAGGCTTCAACCACCGTAGAGCAGGACTCTAGTGGATTGGCTGCGTTGGTAATTGTCCAAAATTCAAACGACTCTCAAGCAATGGGTGCATCAGTGTTGATTTTGATGAGGTTAGTGGCAGGGGCACTCCATGCCATGCAATTTCTTGGTCTATTATTTCTCAGCTCAGGGGTGAATGAATTCAAAACCATTGCTCCCAATCTAACCTGGGCTCATATTGATGCCTTCAAAAACAGTTGTGATAAACCGTACAAGTAGCATATTTTAATCCCACCTTTAACATATTCTCGGATGATTTATTCCTTGATTCATGTAGAAAGGTGCTTTCAATCCTTTCTTTCATGTCTTATACTCAGGAAAGTACCCGAGTATGAAAAGAATGTAAAACGGGCCCAAAACAGAGTAAATGGGCCATATCATGAAATCCACACGGCCTGGGCCCAAGACCACACGGCCGTGCCTCATTTATCTACTAGAACACGGCCTGCTCACGATTTACACGGTCATGCCCCATTCAACAGGTTCGAACACGACCTTAAGACGATTCACACGGGCGTGTGCCATGACCGTGTCCCTGTCGTCAGAAAGAAGAATTTCACTCAGAAAAGGATACTTAGGGGTCAAGAAACCTATTTCGAAAGCCTATATAAACTCCCTAAGTATAACCTTCAAGGGGGCGATGATAAACCGTAAAAGCAACATATTTTAATCCCACATTTAGTATGCTTTTGGATGATATAAGCCTCGATTTATGTAAAAAGGTGCTATTAATCTTTTCTTTTCATGTCTTATACCTAAGAAAGCACTCGGGGATGAAAAGAATGAGAAACGGGCTTAAAATGGGCCAAATGGGCCAATTCACGAAATCAACACGGCCTGGACTTCAAGCCACACGGTCGTGCCTCATGGATCAGCTAGAACACGGCCTGACCATGATTCACACGGCCGTGCCTCTATAAACAGACCCAAACACGGCCTGAAGTCGATCCACACGGGCGTGTGCCATGGCTGTGTCCCTGTCGCTGGAAAGAGCAATTTCATTCAGGAAAGGATACTTGGAGGAAAAGAAACACATTTCGAAGCCTATTCAAACACCCTAGTAAGAATTCTACTTAAATTAGGATACTTATGAGCCAAGTAAGGCATCACAAAGTCTATATAAACACCCAATGGGGCAACTTGAAAGGGGAGTTCGGAAGAAGCCTTCTGTCAGGGCTTTTGTCGAAGGCAGTTAGCGAGGCCAAGGAGCCAAGCCGAGAAGGTCAGATTTGTGGGAATCACTCGAAGTTAGCCAGTTGATCCATCCCAAGAAGCCGAAATTCTACACAAGACGGTGGACTTCTCCTTCAATTTCTTCAGGGAGTTTTAAGGATTTTTTATGTTTATTTTATCTTTTCTCTTGAGATGCTTTCTTTATTTGTTATGAACTAAACCCCTCAGATACCTGAAGGGGATGAAACCTAGATGAATCTTGTTATCGTTTTCTGAATTATATGATAAATACTTAGTTTGTTCTTAATTATGTGTGCTTAATTCTTGAGTTAATATTTCGCGGATATTGATTCATGTTTGATGTGCTTAGGTGGAGGAGGAATAGACCCTGCTTAAGAGTAGATCTAGCATAATTAAGCGAAGTTGATCGCACGCCTAGAGATAGGGTGACGAGATTTTGCTGGATTAGGGTGAAACCTAATATGAGAATCCATAGATCGATTTACTACTATTCTAGGGGGTTATTATAAGAGAACGGGAGTTCCACTAATTAACCTAGGGTTAGACGTTATTCGCCTTGAGAGAGAGTTTAAAATACGTTAGGGAGTTCTACGGATCAAACTAAGTGAATAAATCGTATGGTTCAGTTTTAGATAACAAGTGAAGTCTAAGTGGATTCTTCCTAAGGGTATCGTCGTGATCAACTGAGTTTTTCTTCTAGTTATTTCCCAATTCGTTCTTTTTGTCTTTGCGTCTTTAGCTTAGTAGTTGTTAATTTAGATTTAAAGCAACTTCACTTTATTTTAGGCTAAATAATAAAAAGAAAGTTAGTATTAGTACTTTTAGTTCCTTTGGGTTCGACAATCCGGT
Source organism: Gossypium australe (assembly GCA_005393395.2). Taxonomy (NCBI): domain Eukaryota; kingdom Viridiplantae; phylum Streptophyta; class Magnoliopsida; order Malvales; family Malvaceae; genus Gossypium; species Gossypium australe. The sequence continues at coordinate 9,513,835 of CM016626.1, forward strand.
CTTGCCTAAGCTATACTACTGTTCGATAGGTACACTTGCCTTTAATCATTGTCAGAGTTAGTTTCCAGGTTTGATCATTCGTTTTATAAATTTTAAAGCTCTGATTTCAGTGATCAAGTTTTTGGCGCCGTTGCCGGGGAACTAAAATATTAAGAAAGCTTAATTTTTATTACTTCAGCCATTTTTTTTGCAATTTATTTTTTTCTTATTATTAGTTTCATTTTTTTTACTTTGTTAATTTTTCTTTTATTTGCTTTGACATGTAATTTTAGTTTATAGAGGAGATGGCACTGAATAACTATTAGTTGCAAGTTATGAGGACAACGCCAACAAAAGCCGCCAGTGTCTTCAACCTCGACGTGGTCACCAGGTTATCCAACCAGCTAGAGATGATGAATAAAAAGATGGATGGTTTGTATAGTCTCTCGCAGGTACACCCAGTAATGCAATATGATTCGAATCTAGGAGGCGTGGCGAATCCTGAGTACCCACCTTACGGATATGGCATGGAAAACGAGCAAGCTCACTATACGGGTAACTATTCTAGACCTCAAAATAATTCTAGTGGCACTTATAATGCAAGTTGGAGGTACCATCCCAATTTCTCGTGGGATGATCAAAATAGCCGAAGACCAGAACTTCCTCCAAATTTTCAACAACCACCTCACCAACAAGAAGAGGAGTCGAACCTTGAAGAGATGCTGACAAAAGTCATGGCAGCCATAGAAACCCGTCTTCAAAAAACGAGACAACGCTCGATAATCAACAAGCATCAATCAAAGGGATCGAGAGCCAAGTTGAGGAACTTACTAAGTCAGTTAGACAGCTGACTAAGATAGTTTCTGAAATTCGATCAGAGGTTTTCAAACAACTACAGGAAAGCTTGCCAAGCAACACTGAAACTGACCCAATGCAAGAACATGTGGTAAGTAAAGGTAAGGTTGAGGTATGCCATGATTTACCAAACCCGGTACATACAGAGTACCAAGCTCATGTGCCATATCCCGATGCAATAAGGAAAGATCATACAGAGGAAGAATTCAGTGAACTCACACTTCGTGTAGACGATGAAACAATCACTCTTCAAGCTCTTGACTCAGCTAGGACATCGAGTAATAAAGGTACGAACGTTAATTCTATTGATAAGCATTTGGTTCAACCTTCTTTACAGGAAGCTTCACGAAATCACCTAGCTGAGCCAGATCTTAGACCTCGTACCCATAAAGAAATTCATGAAGAACGAAGGTTTTGGATCGATGAACCAGACGAGTGGAAGTCACACTTCAAAGAGAAACTAGGAATACACGAAGTGAAACCGAAGAAAACCCCAGACAAGCTGATAGGAACAACAAATCACTTCAAAACAGGGGAGCAAGTATTGTTGAATAAGGAAGACCCTCGAATCACCAATTCAGACCTCAAGGCAAATGAAGAAATCACTTTTGAGGTACTTAATGTCTTCCTATACGGCACAGTCAAGATAAGCAATCCTAAATTAAGCACTTTTGAGGTAAACACTACTCGACTTAAATTTTATATCAAAAACCGAGTTGATTGCATGGGAAAGGATTTTCACTGCCTCAAACCACCATGACCATACGAATGAGAGGTAAAGTCTAGCTTAAGACTATAAACGAGCGTTTCTCGGGAGGTAACCCGAGCACTAACCCTATTTATTTTTACATTTTTATTTTTTTCTTCTTTCATTTTCTTCTTCTTTAGCACCGAACTAACCAAGAAAGCAGATTTCCAGACCACACGGCCTTGCACACAGGCGTGCCCGTGGCCGTGTGGAAGCCAAGAGACGATCCATGGGCGTGCCAGTAGCCGTGCACGACATAGAAAAATTTCTTTTCCCAAACACTGGCGGCGATAATATCCCACGCCCGTGCCGACCTCCCGTGCGAGGTTACTAACTTGTTAAACATGGGATAAACACGACTATGCCTTCTAACCGTGCCTACATACTGACTTGCCTAACACGGGCAGAACATGCCCGTGCCATCTAAACGTGCCAACATTTTGACTTGACGAACACAGAAGGAGCACGCCCATTTTAAATGACAGTTTGAAGAAAGACACGGGCGTGCCACTATACCCACAGCCGTAGCCAGATATCTGAACGCGCTAAAAATTCAAAATCCCAAAACACGGGCTACATCTCTATTTAAAACCTCCTTCTTCATTTTTCTTTTCTAGATGTCTTTCATTTTCCATTATTTATTTTTATTTTTAATTTTGTTTTTATTTTTTTTTATTTTATTTTATTTTATTTTTATTTTTACTTTATTTTATTTTCTTTATTATTCTCTTCTTATTCTTTATGACATTTAGATTTAGCTTAGGATTCAATAAAAGCAGAACGACTGCTTCGAGAATTCAATTTCAAACGGTTAGAGGCGTTTCCCCACGTTCAACTCCGCCCATACCAATCCGATTTCTTTTCATTGACTTCATCCAAAAGTTAGGAAGTTTCACTTCTCTCCCCATCTTATGATTTTATGATTATTTCGCTATTATCTATCTTTGTACATTGAGGGCAATGTACAACTTAAGTGTGGGGGGTTAACTATAGTATTAATTGAAAATCCCTAAATTATGCCTTGTTCGAAAATAAAGTGTCTCATATGGTGATTAGAATGAAATTTTCCTGATTTATGATTTTTATTCATATGTTTTAGATTAAGTCATTGATAATTGTGCATTGATGATTAAATTTGAAGGATACTAGAGAATCAAGCATGATAGGTCTATTTTTCAGAATAAAAATTTTTTTTTGGTTGTCTACTTGAATCTGAATATTACTTTGAAGTTTGAAATTTACGAGGTTGACATCAAAATACCCATAATTTTTGTGAGATTTTGAGCCTTATAGAGCATACATTCTTTCATGCTCACTTTTTCATTATGAGTGTGTCAACATTGATTTGTTATTCTAGAACTTGCATTGATTATACATGTCGAGACCACATCTATGATTTGATATACCGAGATGATAAAGGCACCTAGGTTTTAACCCACTTACTCCATTAAAAAGCCTACCCTCATAATTAACCCCTAGTGAACCCCGTTAATCCTAATAACCATTTTTAATGACTCACCCACTAATATTAACCCAAAACCCTTTGTATTTGTTATCACCATTCTTGTTGACTACCCTTATATCGAGATTTGATTTGGTCGGTTGCCTAATCATATTATTTCAGTAATTGAATTCATTATTGGACTTGTTCTTAAAAAAAAAAAAAACACACAGCAAAGTATATTCATTATTAGTTCTATAATTAAATGAGCTTACATGTTAAAATTCCACATCTTGAGGAAAAAGCTCGTATTATCAGTTTTCAATTGATGTAATTATTTAGGATTAGGTCAATTTTTGTTAGTTAGGCAATTTGTCAGGTCAATCTCGATTCTAACCTTCTAATTCAGCCTTTATCCACACCTTTAACCCAAGCCCCGTTACAACCCTGTAAAGACCTTTTGATTTGTGTATCATTTCATATTTTAGTGGTGGAAATTTGATTTTCATGCAAGCCTATGGGATTAACTTTTCATATTCGACTTTTGAGTGCTTAATTTTTTTTGAACCTTAAACACTTCGAGTGGCTTGAGTGAATCTTTAGTGAGGATGTCAGTTCTTGTCAATGTTGAATCAGAGGTAATTATTCAGGTAAAGGGAAACACCTATGTTTTCATACTATAAAAATTATGACTTTGATTGTTTCAATCTTTAGGACTCTTTGAGTTGAGTTATCCATGTATGAATTATCTTTGAATTATGATAAAGCATGATTGATGAATATTATGAATCATGGAAAGTTCGTTTTAATCGTATGTTGAGAATTTTGCTTGAGGACAAGCAAAAGCTTAAGTGTAGGGGTCTTTGATAAACCGTAAAAGCAACATATTTTAATCCCATATTTAGTATGCTTTTGGATTATTTAAGCCTCGATTTATGTAAAAAGGTGCTCTTAATTTTTTCTTTTCATGTCTTATACCTAGGAAAGCACCCGGGGATGAAAAGAATGAGAAACGGGCTTAAAACGGGCCAAATGGGCCAATTCACGAAATCGACACGGCCTGGACTTCAAGCCTCACGACCGTGCCTCATGGATCAGCTAGAACACGGCCTGACCATGATTCACACGGCCGTGCCTCCATAAACAGACCCGAACACGGCCTGAAGTCGATCCACACGGGCGTGTGCCATGGCTGTGTCCCTGTCGCTGGAAAGAGCAATTTCATTCGGGAAAGGATACTTGGAGGCAAAGAAATACATTTCGAAGCCTATTCAAACACCCTAGTAGGAATTCTACTTAAATTAGGATACTTATGGGCCAAGCAAGGCATCACAAAGTCTATATAAACACCCAAGGGGGTAACTTGAAAGGGGAGTTCGGCAGAAGCCTTCTGTCAGGGCTTTTGTCGAAGGCGGTTAGTGAGGCCAAGGAGCCAAGCCGAGAAGGTCAGATTTGTGGGAATCACTCGAAGTTAGCCAGTTGATCCATCCCAAGAAGCCGGAATTTTACACAAAACGGTGGACTTCTCCTTCAATTCCTTCAGGGAGTTTTAGGGATTTCTTATGTTTTGTTTTATCTTTTCTCTTGAGATGTTTTCTTTATTTGTTATGAACTAAACCCCTCAGATACCTGAAGGGGATGAAACCTAGATGAATCTTGTTATCGTTTTCTGAATTATATGATAAATACTTAGTTTGTTCTTAATGTGCTTAATTCTTGAGTTAATATTTCGCGGACATTGATTCAAGTTTGATGTGCTTAGGTGGAGGAGGAATAGACCCTGCTTAAGAGTAGATCTAGCATAATTAAGCGGAGTTGATCGCACGCCTAGAGATAGGGTGACGAGATTTTGTCGGATTAGGGTGAAACCTAATATGAGAATCCATAGATCGATTTACTGCTATTCTAGGGGGTTATTATAAGAGAACGAGAGTTCCACTAATTAACCTAGGGTTAGACGTTATTCGCCTCGAGAGAGGGTTTAATATACGTTTGGGAGTTCTACGGATCAAACTAAGTGAATAAATCGTATAGTTCAGTGTTAGATAACAAGTGAAGTCTAGGTGGATTCTTCCTAAGGGTATCGTCGTGATCAACTAAGTTTTTCTTCTAGTTATTTCCCAATTCGTTCTTTTTGTCTTTGCGTCTTTAGCTTAGTAGTCGTTAATTTAGATTTAAAGCAACTTCACTTTATTTTAGGCTAAATAATAAAAAGAAAGTTAATATTAGTACTTTTAGTTCCTTTGGGTTCGACAATCCGGTCTTGCCTAAGCTATACTACTATTCGATAGGTACACTTGCCTTTAATCATTGTCAGAGTTAGTTTCCAGGTTTGATCATTCGTTTTATAAATTTTAAAGCTCTAATTTCAGCGGTCAGGCGGTTAGCTAGGCCAAGGAGCCAAGCCGAAAAGGTCAGATTTGTGGGAATCACTCGAAGATAGCCAGTTGATCAATCTCAAGAAGCCGGAATTCTACTCAAGACGGCGGATCTCTTCTTCAATTCCTTCAGGGGGTTTTAGAGATTTCTTATGTTTTGTTTTATCTTTTCTTCTGAGATATTTTCTTTTATTATTATGAACTAAACCCTTCAGATACCTAAAGGGGATGAAACCTAAGACGGATCTTGTTATTGTTTTCTGAACTATATGATAAATACTTGATTTGTTCTTAATTATGTGTGCTTAATCCATTTGTTAATATTTCCGGGATGTTGATTCAAGTTGGATGTGCTTAGGTGGAGGAGCAAAAGTCCCTGCTTAAGAGTAGATCTAGCATAATTAAGCGGAGTTGATCACGCGCCTAGAGATAGGGTGACGAGATTTTGCCGGATTAGGGTGAAAGCTAATATGGGAGTCCATAGATCGAGTTAATGCGATTCTAAGGATTTTAATTAGAGAGAGATTTCAATTAATCAACCTAGGGTTAGACGTCATTCGCCTCGAGAGAGGGTTTAATATAACTTAGGGAATCTTACGGATTAAGTCAAGTGAAGAAATCGTCTGGTTCAGTGTTAGATAACAAGTGAAGTCTAGGTGGATTCTTCCTAGGGTACCGTCGTAATCAACTGAGTTTTCCCAACAGTATTTTCCTAATTCGTTCTTTTTGTCTTTTTAGCTTAGTAGTTAGTTAAATTTAGATTAGATAACAACTTCACTTATTTTAGGCTAGATAATAAAAAGAAAGTTAGTATTAGTACTTTTAGTTCCTTTGGGTTCGACAATCCGGTCTTGGCTAAGCTATACTACTATTCGATAGGTGCACTTCCCTTAAATCGTTGTCAGAGTTGGTTTTCAGATTCGATCATTCTCATTCATATAAATTTAAAACTCGACAAAACAACGATCAAGTTGCATCCTAGTTTTCCTAGCTATGAGCCCAAATCAAGGTTCTATCTCTCACGGCTAAATATACCAGAAACGTAAGCCCACCACCTAGGCAAGAAGAGAACCCAAAAAGAGATGGGTTATTTTGATTTGACCCAACAACATGTTTTACTATTTATATATTAAAAACATATTATATTTTATTGTTTATTTACAATATATTGTTTGTTTCGAAGTAAAACGAAAAAAAAGGGGAAAGTCGACTCTCGTTATTCATTTTTTACAATAAAATACAAAAAAAAATTAACTCTTGTTATTTTAACGACATATCTCACTTTATTCTAAGTGCTGAAATTATTTGATTCCCATAGTTATTATAAAAATTTTCAATATAAGTTGCCCACCACTAAAAACTAAACTGATGTAAAAGAAAAACCACTAAAATTAATTAATGATTAGGACTTCCCTATAGTAACCATTACAATCATGTGACTTTTAATTTCTAAAGTTCTAATAACCAACTTTTGGGTAGACTAACCACTCTAGCATCATCATCATCCTTAAATTTCAGTCGGACTTTGTAATGTAATTTGGCAAATGCAACGTTATAATCCAAGTTGCTTGTTACACTTAGAAAACAACCCATTTATTAATAAAGAGATAAGATTCTTCATAGCTTCTTTTAAGTGGCCGACCCAAGATTCCAAGATGGCACAAGTTCGGCAGCAAATTCAAGGGCACAATAACTCTTGGAGACCCCACTTTTTGACACCCCATCCAATCAAGTCCTTGGACAAATGAATAAATGCATTTAGATTCCTCTAATGGAATCCAATTGATGATCTGGCTATTCAGAATTCATTCAATGGTATATGCCATGCCCATCATATGTGGATCATGCATAGATGATGACAACTCTCAGACTCATCATGTATGTATGCATCAGTAACCTCATACCTCAGCTTAGAACCAAATAACCCAGGACCTTTAATGAACCCCACGGGTATTGATCAAGAGGCAGTGGTCGTAAAGTCATTTGATCACTGAGCCGCATGAACTCACCTAAATGCAACGCCAAATATAAAGAATCTATCCCTTGCTCTGAACAGTAGAGGAATCTCAAATTGAGATTCTCAATAGATGGATTTTAATAAAAAAAGTAGGCAAAGGATGTTGTCCAGCATCAGGTTTCTACTGGATAATCTTTAAATATAGCTACTAATTAATTCAAGACGGACAAAATGTCCTTATAATTAGGTGAGAAAAACTGAAAAAGCATCATAGCTGCAACAACACATGCAGAGTAAAAAAAAAGGGTTGAATAAAAGTAACTCATTAAACCTGATTTTGTGGTTGTTAGCCATTGTTAACACAAAGAGTGTTGGAAAATACAGACGCCCTGCAATATAAGGCAGTGACAATCTAAAAAACCTTTATTATGTGATTACTTCTCTCCTTTTTCTTTAATGGACCCCACGCCCACCATTTTCTTCTTTTGCTCTAGTGGCAGTAGAGTAGCCATGAAAGGAGCAGCTGTCCTTCCACAAGTGATGGTTAGTTCTTTTAATACTTCATGATAGACTTTTTGCCTACAGTCCATATGGGGCACCGCAACCTAACTTGCTTATGACATAATCAGCATCTTAGTTTGGAAGATTTCTGTTGTATTAGGTTTCATCTTTCTTTTTTTCAGGTTCTTCAGCTACCATGTCTATATTCCACTTAATAATTTTCATCTGTTTCCTTCTGTCAATAAGCTACCTTGTCTTTCTTACTTCTGCGTCATGGTGCCCACCCTTAGCCTTTCCTCAACAAACAACTCGACAATTTGAACAGAGAACAGACCGTTTCTGGGAGTTTCAAGAGGAATCCAACAGCTGGGTTGAAGTGAAACTTCCTTTTGATCTTGTATCTTGTGTTAATGACAACTGTACTAAAGTGGGTTTGATTGATCAAACATCAAAGGCTGAAGAAGGGCACCTAGCAAATGGAAAAGATGTTTCTAACAAAACGAAGAACTTAAAAATGAGGGAAGGTGATTTGACAGGACTGGAGGAGAATTCTTATACTGTTCTACCTCTAAGAAGAAGAATGTCTTTGACTAAAATGTCGGATACATCCATTTGGGTTACCGGTGAAAGTGGGTCTATCTATGAAAGGTTCTGGAATGGAGTTCAATGGGTGATAGCACCACATGACTTGCAGTTATCAGCAGGTCGTGCAGTTTCTGTTTTGATAGTCAACCGGACAATTTTTGCTATTTCTGAGGAAGGAAATCTATATCAGGTAACCACTAAGCACCATAGCTTTCAAATCTACATTAGATGAAAGATGATGAACTATGTAAGATTCTACAATCCAACATTTGATTACTTATAAATTCAGAACAATCAAGTATTGTTATATAACTAAAGAAACACAGTAGAATCAAATACCCTACTCGATGTTTGGATGCTCCATTTAATTTTGTTTTACAAGTTGGGTGGGGCAACGATTGCAAATTGGATGCGGTGAATTTCTTCTTGTGGTAAGTAAACAAAGTTTGTGTCTGTCTGATATTAAAAGGTTTCTACAATTTTCTGCTAGTATTTTGAGGACCTAATTTAACAGGCACTAGATTAGAGTCACAAGTCATGTTAATATGAGTAACACTATAGAGCAGGTAAACTGCATGCACATAAAATAACTTTCAGCATCATGCATGTATAGCGCACTATGAAGTCAAATACCCATTATCGTAAACTGCATGCTGGTAGGGAAAGAATCTAATGGTGTTTTCTAAATACATACACCATTAATGGAGTATCTCAGGCACCACTGCATCACTATCATAATAAACTCCAATCACAGGTTAAAGAAAATGAGATCAATATCGGTGAAAAGCACTTTTGTTTACAGCAAGTTTGGATGGAGAAGTGTTAGGAGAGTGTAAAGCAGAAAGAAGCGAAAGGTTTGCTCTAACCTGTTTGGAGGTGAAGATTCCACTTTGATTATTTCTACTTGTGATCTCCTTCTTAGCCTACAAAATGAAATCGATTCAGTGATTATTTTAATTCAAGTTATAGTTGTAAGTGAGCACTAACTTGCTAGTTAAACTATACTCTCCTCTCCTCTCCCCTCCTCTCCTCTCCTCTCCAAATAAGGCAAAATTGCAGCAAGTTTTTCATAACCCCATTCTCAACTTTTTGAATTCATGGCCACAATAATATAACATATAACACCTTGCACAAGAAACTTAGATTGTGATCACAAGGGTTCCTTGCTGCTATGATTGTCTGATATATGATCTTTTTTTCCCTTTCAGATGAAACTCAGTGATTGGGAGGAGTTGAAACCTGCATTCAATCAAAGTATAAACAAAGAAGCAGAACAGAGTTCAGTGATTCAGATGAAGTCCGGCACTGTTTCATATGATGGACTGTAAGTACGTTTATTGACCATTAAGAATTTTGCTTCCGAGAATAATACATAAATTCAAGGGCATGGTCAAATTTCACTTCAATATAAACACAATGTTTCTCTACTTATAGTTTATTTTTCTGACCTTGACGCAGGAGAGTTTATTTCTGTACAAAGACTGGCTTGTTGTTAGAGCTCAGTGAGGTTGAGCCTCCAAGGTAGCACCTTTTTTCTGTCAATTTCTTAATGCAAACAGAGACCTTCATTCATTGCTACATTGATTCCTCAAGTCTCATACAATCTCCACAAATGAGATTTAGATTACAGTGGGAGAGTCTAATATCCAGCTGAGCTTATGAGCTGTAAAAATAGAACAGGTGGGAGAATCATGGCCGACCACCAGGAGCAGATGTTGCAGCAATAGCTGATATGGCTAGAATTAGAACAGATGTAGTATATACAATAAGGTGATCTCTCCTTCTCCCCATGAGTACACACACATCCAAAATCCTTTCAGGTCTTCTGTTTTGTGTTTTTTTCCGTCCCCTGCCCTTCAGTAAAGAGGTATTGACATCCTCGGTCTACATAAGATTCAAATTTACCACTCTAATTAGGATGATGGGTCAAATTTACCACTCATCTTAAAAGATAAGTAGTTTTAGCATTATACTTTATATTGAGATTCAAAGAAGGTCAAAATTTTAATATATTTTCAAAAGATTCCTTTATTGCTCAAAGTATATAAATAACCATTGGTTTTATTTTTAACCAAATTAAGATGTAAGAGGGTAAAATTGCATATGTTCAAAGATGAGAGGAAAATATGATCCATCACCTTAAATATAGTAGTAAATTTAGACCCTATCCCATTCTTTATTAACAAATACACAATTCAAAAAGTTTGCTAGATGAGAAGTATTGTCAAATGGAGAAATCACTGCACAATAAAAAAAAAGGGTTCTAAAACAAGCCCTAAGATCTGAATGAAAGAGTTGTGAGCAAATGACATGAATTTATATGTATGTTGTTCTCAGAGTATAAATGTACTATCTGATGTTTATTTCCCATTTCAAGATTACAAAAGTGAGCTAAACATGAAATGATGCAATAGTTCTACAGGTGATCTCTATGAATATGATAAGAGCTCAAGGCCATCATGGAAGAAGCATCTACAGAATGAAGAAACAGATAAGGATGGTTCTCTATTACCATTACAGGGGTGCATGATATATGGCTTGAGTGGAGACCACTCTGTTTCCTTGTTTCTCCTAACCAAGGTACTCTTAATAAACAATTCATACACTCACATATCACTAATACTTACAAACTAATTACACCTTTAGAGTACCCCAAAAAGTGTATCCTATTATACTTAATTTAATGTGATGTCTGACAAACTACTTTAATATACAGGGAGGTAAACTGGTAGAGAGACGGCTACATCAAAGGAAATGGAAATGGATAACCCATGGAAGTCCAGAAGATCATCACCTGACATCTATTACTCCCTTCCTGGAAGATGAGCTGAAAGAAAGGTTCTTCTCATTGTTTCTCACAACATCCACCGGATCAGTTTTTGAGTATCAAATACCAAAACATTTGCGTAAGTCAAGTAGTGTTGTAAAGCAACAAACTCTTTCTCTTATTCCATTTTTACTTTTAAAGAAGAAAAAAAAATTGAATAGTTTGAGAGGAATTCTTCCTAAAATGATATCTTAAAGACATGTTAGTTTTTTATGAAGATAAACTGTACGGTTTGCAGATATTCATACTATTCTTTTCTCACTGTGCTGATCTCTCCATTTTCCTTGAAGTACATGTGTCTAAAATCAATCAAGAAAGACAAATGAGCTTGTGCTTTTCTTAAGTACCTGTAATTATGGGAATTCAAGGCTTTTGTTATACGAGACCTCCAAGCAATAAAGTATAAATGCATGAAATTATTAGTCTTAAAATGATGATGCATTTACATAACACACTTCTAGATAATTTAGCAACCATATTACATGCTTGATGTAACCTTTGCATGTGAAGACAGGCACAGCCCAAGAGGACCAAATTTCAGAAGCATGGCAGAATCATATGCATCCACCGAACGCAAAAGCTGCAAGAGGTATTCCAGGACTAAAGTTTCAACTTGGCAGGATACTCTTTGCATTGGATGATGGGAGACTTGCAGAGTTACATCTACCTGGCCTAGGTGGTCAAAATTCAGGGCCAACAAATCAATTTAACCGAAAAAAATTATCATCTAAGTACATCTGGTCAATTTTAGATGCCCCTGAATCAGAAGGATGGAATGGAGAGTATTGTACAGAAGAACGTGGACCAATGAACTGCATAGCAGGTATAAAAGATGAACCAAATGATTCAGGAAACATAAGATCGCTGACAAGAAGGAGAAAGGGTACTAAAGCACAACAGGATTATTTATCTCTAGGTACATCCAGGAGTAGATTAGTGAAAGCATCAGAAGAGTATAGGTTCCCAGATAACTGGATCAACACTAGCTTCCGACTGAGTCTGGTGCAAGCAGGCGTATCATTTTTTATTATAACAGAAGCTGGTTTGATCTTTGAATACCTTTACACTGAAAGTGTATGGCTGTGGTTAAGACATGATCATTCAACACCTATGAGAGGTGCCCTCGGAAACTACAATGGAAGTGTATTTTTTGTTGACGTGTATGGAACCTTGCTTATCAGAGAAAGGAGCAACAATGAGCTAGCATGGATTAATTGCACAGCAATGAGAAAAGGAAGGCAAGTTATTGGAGGTCCTCCTTGGGATGGTATGTCAGGTAAACTGAAAGTCACAGCAGAAGATGCACTCTTCTTTGTCAGCAAAAGTGGGCGACTACTGCAGTTCAGTGTAAGTTGCAGAAATCAAACAAAATAAGAAAAGCAAACAGGTTAAGCCCATAATGTTTTGTTTTTGTTTTCATTCTGTTCTTCCTAAAGAAATAAAAAACTTAAATTTAAAAGTAGAAAATGTAAAACATTTCCAGTATCTAGACTACTAAAACTAGTGATTCAGATTCTTTTAAATGTTCTCAAGGTGTTGCACTTACCAACAATCTTAAATGTCATGTAGGTTGCCCTAAGGAAGTTCAAATGGAAAGATTGTCGCAGCCCTCCAGAAACAAAACTTGCATGCATAATAGACCAAGAAGTTTTTAGGGAAAATATAGTGTTTGTTGTTGGAATAAATGGCCGGCTCTACCAGTATAACAAAGTGACTGAGTTGTGGCATGAGCATCACCAATCTCAACATTTGGTTCTATCCAGGCTGCCAGGAACTGCTATGAGGCCTTCATTCTTTTCACTAACAGGTTCACTTTTCATGCTTTCAGAAGATGGTGGACTAGTTGAATATCACTGGAATGCATGGAATGGTTGGAACTGGGTGGAACACGGCACTCCCAGCAAAGATGTCACCTTGGTTGCTCCCCCTAGCCCATGTATCAAGGGCAATCAATTGTTTTTAATAGGTTCAGATGGAAACATATACCTAAGGTACATGGACCAATTGATCTGGAGATGGAAAAACTGTGGTTTCCCACAGAATGGAGACGGAGATACAAGAGATCAAACAGAAATGGGAGCAAACGATAGAATGCAAGAAGTTTGCATGGATAACGATCCCACAGCTAATTTAGATATCAATTTGGAGAACCCAAATGATCAGAACAGAAAATGTGACCCAAAGGTTTGTATCTAGCTATCCACATGCATACGCTTCTTCCACCAAGCTTGCTGGACATAGTGATATCAATCTGACTTTTAAAATCTCTACAAATACATACAGGTTGCTCCTACAAGACCAATTCCATTTTCTGAAGATTCAGTAATATTCGAGCTAAGAGATGGCAGAGTAAGCAATCAAAACAATAATTCATCCATGTGTCTAATTTCTAACATCTTTTTAATTATTTGAAATAACCAAAACATAACCATACAAAGGTATATAATAAACTTCAAAAACATGACATGCAAAGAAACAAATTCAAACATAAATCTCATAACAAATTATAAATCTCCAAATAGAAGGAAAAAGTTATTATAAGTTCTTTTTATCGTTTTCCTCAAGTTTCCCCGCAAAAATTTTCAGGGATCCAAGACAAATGAACAACTTTAAACATGTACACGTTATTTTCATTGGCGAATCGAAGAAAAACATAAAAACAACCTTACTGAAGATTTTGTTAGGATCAAGAAATGAATAAGAATCTAATGAAAGTTATTAAATGGTGTGCAGTTGGCAGAAATTCAGAAAGCTCGGGACTCGAAATGGGTTTGGCAGCGGATAATTGGCACTCCAACAAGCTCATGCAAGGGAAGTTATCTGACAGCTTTGGCGTCATAAAAAATAATTAATCAGGGCTCCCATAAAATGAAGGCTTTTTCCCATTTCTTCTGTATTATTCTTACAATTATTATAGTTATACCGCAGCAACATTAGAACTTAAATATAAACTTAATATAGATTAAGCAAACTACAGAAATTTGCACGTATTGTATATCAGTAAAAACTAAGAGAGAAAAAAATCAAATATAATATATTTTTTCCTTTTTTGGTTCCAAAAGACAAAGATTTCAACGTATAAACAGTTTCACAAGCTCCATACGGTGAAGAAGTTTTTCAGCGCCATATCAATTAAATTTGTATCAGTTTTTCAATTTCTATCAGATTATGATTAACTTTAGGTTCTCGTGTACATTAAACAATAATTTCTTTTTACAAAAAAAATATAGTTCAAATTATCGTTTAATTTAAAAATCAGAAGAAATTTACCTAAATTTGAAATTTGGAAAGATTTCCTAACTTGATTGATTTTTTTTAAAAAATTATTTTTACATTTTTAGCAGAAATAATATTTTTTTATTGACAAAAGTTGGGTTTCGGCCTTTTCGACCAATTCGGGTAGCGACCCGGTTTCTTTTACCGAGCAATATTATTTTTACCTAAATTTTTATTGAAAAATGACAGACCGTTTCAATATCTGATCTGATCGTTTCTTGGGTGATAATGGAAACAATGGTGGTTTACGGGGATTGTAGGTCGAGAACGACGACGTTTTGGGGGTTGTTGTTGGTCGGAATTGGAACCCTTATCTTGCCTGGATTTCTCTTCACCGCGTTTATGTCGAAGCTTCTTCCGCCCTCCAATTATCCTCTGATTGCAGCCATTCGAAACGACAGGTCATTTTCTTTCTCCTTTTTTTTTTTATTCTTTTCAATGTTAGGGATTCCTAGTAACATATAGTGTTGCAGATGCAGAGAGCGCTGAGATTCCATCACTTGCCTACCATTGCCAACGCCAAATCATTAGCCTTTGAATGATTGCCTTTTCTTTCTAAGACTAGAAAATTTTTTCTTTCGCCACTTTTTTCAGTGATTAATGAGGTCCAATATTGATTTTATTTGAACAGGTATTACTGCTATTTGGTGCCCTTAACGCTTCCCATACTTGTGATTGCTGTATATTTCCATTGGCTTAGCATGAAATTATTCAAGCATGCATGACATTTGTGGAACCAACCAACAATTTCCAGAAAATGATATTTGGAAATTAGAGCAAACCTGAGGTGGTTGCTTCTTAATGCTGATTTCTGACGACACATACCAGTTATTCAACTCCTCTTTTTCTTTTCTCCCCCTCCCCCTTCGTCTTGCTGTTTGTATGTAACTTCAGAATTGAAATGAGGTGTTAGCAAATTATTCGAGTTGGATTTGCAGGGACTTTGGGTTCATTTCTTTTTCATTTTTAATATATGTTTTACTAATAACTATTTAATTTAAAATTGAATATAAATGATTGAATTTGATTATGAAATCTTGACCTTTTTTTTATTAGCTAGGTAAACAAATTTAATTACGTAACTCAAATAGTTTTAACTTTATCTCGAATTAAGTTATAACTTTGAATAAAGCTTCCTTTAACTTGGATAAAAGGAAAAAAAAATGATAATAAAAGTTTGGAATGACGAATTTCAATAAAAGGAAATAGCAGCGGTAAAATTAGATGGGATATTTAGCAGTTCCTTTCCTTGTAGTAATCCCTTAATTCACTAATGTTTTCATCTTCTATTCTTTCTTGTAGTTCACTACCCATTTGATTTCATTACAACGTGAGTGTCATACAGAATTTTATATTTTTAAATATTAATTAAAGCAAATACCAGAGGTAAAATTAGATAGATTTGCAGTTCCTTTCCTTGTAATAATCCCTTAGTTCACTTATGTTTTCACCTTCTATTCTCTATCCAGGGGTGGTTCCTTCACTGCATATTTCAAATGAATTCCCAGTTATTGCAGGGATTTTTTGTAACTATCTGGTATATTTGGGGCATGCGCAAGAAGGGAAACTCGGTGTGGATTTTCAAACACGTTTTATTGATACTTACCTGTTGGATTACTCTGCCGCGTCACACTTGACGGTCCCATTCTATCTGCTAATGGTATCCACCACCTTCTGGGATCGTTAAATTAAATTTTGATGGTATGGGTTGGGCGTTGTTGCACGCATTGAGTTTGACGAGATTCTTGTATTTGCGGCCAGCCCGGTTTTGCATGCAGCATCCCTTTTTGTTGTGGAAGCTTCGGCAAACCTGCGAGCACTATGTGGGTTTGCAACATATTATTCTCGAAGGTGATTTTCTTACCGTCTTGAAGAAGCTTTGGAGTACGTTGTCTGACCGATCTGCAATCTCCCTCGTCATCGCGGATGCGAAAGACTTTAGCAAATTTTCACTCATGTTGGGAAGACAGGTAATAACTTAGCCCATGAATTGGCTCAAATGGGAAGAGTTGAGGCATCTGAGATAGTTTGGATGGAGGAAGTTCCACGGCATTTATTGTCTTTGTAGGAAGTGCCTAGGCCTGGCTTTTGCTATACTTCTTGTCTGGTGTACTTGGCCTTTTTTTATCTTTTTAAATAATATTATTATGACGTTTCTATCAAAATTTTTAATATTTAAACAATCATACTTATCTTCTTATAATATTTAAATAATCCATGACATTTAATTAATGTATATTTAAATTATATAGTGTGTTAGTAGTATGAAAGTTTTTAAAATAAATAATCCATGGCATTTAATTATTCATCTTCAAATTTTTAATTTAAACTAAAAAAACACATAAATACAAATATTTAGAATAAGAATTTTGTAAATTTTGTATATTAACAAATTTTCTCATGAAAACACCTTTTAGTTAAGTTTTAATCGAGCATATTTGAAAATTAGGTTGTCAAGTGCAAATTCAAATACAATTAACCATATAACTTTATTGTAGTAGATTCTATGGCATGTTTTAGAAACCCTAAATTTTTTTATTAAGGGTTTTAAAATGTAACATTTCAATAAAATATGGATTAATTGCATTTTAATTATATTGTTTTTAAAAATTATTTCAAACTATTCTGTTTTTTAGATCCTAAAGGAATTTTTATTTATTTATTATATTTCAGCCATTACTATGAAAATTTCAATTAATTTAACATTCAAAAACTATGATTTTCATAATATTACTAATATTTATATTATCTTTTATTTTTCATACCTCTACACCATTTTTTAATTTGTGTGATTATTATTTTACATTTTTTAAATCCCTATATTATCATTAAATAGCCATAGCAATATAATAAAATGAATATTTAAAAAAATTCTTAATATTATTCATAAAGTTAAAAAAAGAATTAAAACAATGTATTTTATTGGATATAAACAACCTGGTTAAAAAAAAACTAATTTATTTTATTTAATATAAAGAATCAAACCGTACATATACGGATAAGTAAAACTAGTTTTAGTCACTATGATGAGAAATTAGGTAGCAACAAGTTTCGCACTAAACCCAAAAACCCGCTCGTGGTCACTATCCCAGTATCCCTTTCCTTATCTAATCAACTGAAACTAATATTATTATACTTGGGCTGCTTATCAGGGGAGAAGAGGCCGAAATGGCGCTCAGTTTCAGCTGGACCCTTCTGGTCTTCGTCAAACATTGCGAAAAGATAGGTTTCCATAGCTTTTCCAGGCTTCTTGGGAGTTCCATCGCTGACATGATTGATCAAATTCTTGTAATAAGTGCTTGCATTATCAACAGTTGCCGCTGCTTCCCCGGTAGATGGCCAACCAGTCTCCGATACAACAATCTCCACATTGGCACCCCCAGCAGCTTCCAACGCTGAATAAAAGGCATCCACTATTGCATCGAACAGGTTTTGGTAAGCCAGTGCGCCATCTTGAAATACAGTTCCCTGAGCTGTAAACAAGGCAAAGTCGAGACGTATGTTCTGGGGATCACCAATGTAGGCAAAGTAAGGGTACACGTTGACGAGAAGAGGTGCTTCTGTGGTTGCTAAGAATGAGACAACTGGTGTTATGTAAGTGGATGATGTTGCACCAAATGAACCTGCTGAGGGAGGGTATGATTGGGCCAATAAACTTGCAGACACTGATGTGGAAACCTTGATTTCACTACCTAAATTTGCAGATACCAAAGCATTGTAAATGTTTTGCATCGCAGGGAGAACATATTGACTTGCTGGATCGCTTGGTTCTACTTCGTTCCCAACTGCAATGTATCGGAAATTGACTGCCGGTGAGAAGGCTACTATGTTGTTTTGGACCCAATCGTTTGCAGTTGAGGGAGTGGTAAGGGATTGAAGGTCTCCGTTGGGAACACCAAGGATTAGTTCTATGTTTGTTCCTCTGAGAGCCTGGAGAGTTGCTTGGTTTGGATCGTAGATTCTCATTTTTCCAATGCCGTTCGATGTATAGAAACTGACAACGTCTTGCTCGGAGGGCAAATTATCGGCAATTCTTCCATTGCATACGCCAATTGGTTTTGTAGCCCCTAAACCACATTCAAATATAAACGATTTACTTGTTATATGTTCTCTGCAACAATTTCCTTTTTCCAGCTATCATTTTATTACTTCAACTTCGTTCACTTATGATATTATAGTTAGTTTACGGATGTTCTGTATGAATTAACGGAGAAAAATCAAGATTCAAACAATATGAACTTAATTCTTTTATATATAATTTTTTTGCAACTAGAAGACAATAAAACGGTGTATATATAGTTGATGAATTTTAGTCGCTTCTGTCATGTTGAGAACGAGCGAACACAAAGGAAAGTTTTCTCAAAACTTTTATTACATAACACAGATGTAGAAAAAAACAAGGAAGTAAATGATAAGAAAGGAGAGAAATCGAACCTGTTATCGTATGGTTGGCTATAAAAAATCCCAGGAATAAATATGTTGCAATCATCAAAGTTCTGTTAACACTTAGGAAATCCATGGGGGTCAAATACTTTCTTACGGAATCACTCTAACAATATGATCATTTCTCTCTGTATATACACTCACACACACACACACACACATATATATATATCCACAGAAATACAGGGAGAGAGTTACTGATATTTCTGGTAATTACGAATGGAGTAATTAATATGAAGATTATCTATGATAAGATTGTGGGTGTGATGGAAATTGAATTACTCAACAGATTTGCTATGTCACGTCTACTATGAAAATTGAATGTAGGTAATAAATTCAGTTCCAGCAATAAAGGGAGTTAATAAAGGACTTCAAGGCAATCAGAAATGATAAACATAAAACCCAAGGTAATCAGATCTTCAATCATGCTATCACAATTTCTATTTCAACCCATCCATTTATATATACTCATGTGAATTATAATTTGATATGGACATACAAGTTTTTGTAGGCAGATTTGCATTCTTTTAATGCAGGGATAAAAAAGATTGCAACTATTAATACTATCTTTTAAATAAATGCATGAAATAATTGGATTAGGATTAGCCAATTTTCATCAAAGATGACAGATAGACAGATATGTTTCCTTCTCTCTTCTTTCACATGATTATCAGGTTCCGATAGTAATATACATAAAAGCATTTATGGTAGCTCTATTCAACCATCCAGCAACTCCAGGGGCACTGGAAAAGGCAAAGTCAAGGCTTGATATTTAATTAGGTCACTGTTGTAGCGGAAGTTTGAAGCATAAAAAGGGCTTGGAGGCTGTCAAAAGGGACATTTATGTTACCATGATTCTGATATGAATATAAATCTTTTTCTGTAATTTTTTTATATAATCATATCTTTATCTATGTCTGAATATGCATTAAATGTAATAATTTTTAGAAAAATAAAAATTAATTTCTTATGTCGGAGGAAAACAAGAGCTATGAGGACTGATTAACTGTAGTAATGAAGGCTGTCATTGTTGCAAAAGATTGGGTTTTGAATAATGCTGATGTCGTTTCCCTTGTTGCAAGGGCACACATCCGTTGAAGGAGTTGTCGTGCAAAAGTTAAGGTATTTATATATGTCACGGATGTGTATCAACTTGTGCAGGGACCAGCCAAACTAATAAATAAATTTATATGTTCTAAGAACTTGCCAATATATATGGTAGAAAATCAAGCATATATTATAGTAGAAGTTGGTGGTTAATTAATTAGGAAAATGGGAGAGCTTGTCCCAGTAGTTGGAGCGCCCATGTGGGTGTGGGGATTCATCACTACGTGCATTATTTGACACCCTCAATCCACTTACAAATCTTATTAATTAAACTCTTTAGTCCTTGTATTATCGGACTCCTTAAACTTTAAACTCTTATTCGACAATAATTCTCAATTATTCTATTGAGCACATTAGGATTGTTTTCATTAGTAAAATTTAACTGTTAATTAAGTAAGAATAGCAAAACACTTGCATGTTTTACAATGCAAGAAACGTTTCATGATTCGTAAACAGTATTCAGTTAAATAAATATGGTCCATAATACATTTAATAATTCGGAACACAAACAATAATCACACGAAGTGACAAGCATAATTCATGATTCAGTTCAATAATCTTTAACAATAATTTGATTCAATAACAATAATTATTTAATAAATTTTAATCTAGTCTTGCTCAAATATAAACATTAGTAGAAATTAAAGTCGGATACACGAATTCAACCCACACATCAATATATACAAAGCGTGAGTGATAACGAAAACAATAACTTTGGAGTGCGCAAAGTGTAAAATGATAATCAACCACACTCTTGAGCGCAAAGCTCTAATAGTAACTCCCAAGTGCATAAAGTAGTCTACAAGCATAATCAATAAAGATACAATACTATTACTTTATTGCATGCTAACTATATCTGATAAAACTCATACTATGATTTACAAGCAGTAAATTTAATCTTATTTATTCTCATCATTTCAATGTTCTATAAGGATATTAATGAATAGAAACATGAAATTCTCGCACGTCAATTCTCAATTAAACAATTAACCATCAATATAAATAACAAAGGCTTACCTTGGACTTACCTCAAGTTTCTATTGAAATTTGTTAAATACTCTACTTAACAATAAACACTTCCAAACATTTATTATTGTAAGGGGTTCTTTGATGGAGAAAGGTAGTGTTGTAAACAAGTGAATGAGATATATTGAAGGAAGGGAGGGAGGAAAACTAGAGCAAATTCGGTAACACTAAGCATAGCAGCAAGTGGTGGTTGATAAGGTGAAGTGATCGCTGCAAATCAGAGCTTTAAATATTTATAAAAGAATGATCAAACCTGGAGACTAACCCTGACAACGATATTAAGGCAAGTGTACCTATCGAACAGTAGTATAGCTTAGGCAAGACCGGTTATAGAACCCAAAGGAACTAAAAGTATTAATACTCACTTTCTTTTTATTATTTAGCCTTAAAGTTAGAGTGAAGATTACTTTTTAACTAAATTGACGGCAGCTAAACTAAGGACACAAAGACAAAAAGACGAATTGGAAAATAACCTTGAGGAAAAACTCAATTGATTTAGATGATACCCTCGGGAAGAATCCACCTAGACTTCTCTTATTATCTAACCTTTTAATTATATGGTTTCTTTTACTTAGCTTGATCCGTGAGACTCCCTAACCTATATTAAACCCTCTTTCGAGGCGAATAACGTCTAACCCTAGGTTAATTAGTGAAACTCTTGTTCGCTTATAATAACCCCCTAGGACAGCAGTAAATCGATCAATGGACTCCCATATTAGGTTTCACCCTAATCCGGCAAAATCTCGTAACCCTATCTCTAGGTGTTCGATCAACTCCGCTTAATTATGTTAGATCTTCTCTTAGGCAGGGTCTATTCCTCCTCCACCTAAGCACATTAGATTTGGATTAAGCAACATAATTAAGAATAAACTAAGTAATTTATCATATAACTTAAAAATCAAATAATAAAATTCATTTAGGTTTCATCCCCTTCAGGTATCTGAGGGGTTTAGATCATAATGAATAAAGAAAACATCGCAAGAGAAAAGATAAAACAAAACATAGGAAAACCCTAAAACCCCCTAAAGAAATCGAAGGAGAATTCCACCGTCTTGAGTATAACTCCGGCTTCTTGGGATGGATCAACTGGCTATCCTCGCGTTATTCCCTAACTCTGACCTTCTCGGCTTGGCTCCTTGGCCTTGCTTTCGCCCCCTTCGGCTTCTGCCGAACTCCCTTGCAAGTTGCCCCCTTGGGTGTTTATATAGACTTTGTAATGCCTTGTTTGGCCCCTGAGTATCCTAATTTAAGTAGAATTCCTACTAGGGTGTTTGAATAGGCTTTGGAATGTGTTTCTTTGCCTCCAAGTATCCTTTCTCGAATGAAATTGCTCTTTCTAGCGACAGGGACAAGGCCATGGCACACGCCCGTGTGAATCGTGGCCAGGCCGTGTTCGGACTTTTTAATGAGGCACGGCCATGTGGTTTTTGGGCCAGGCTGTGTCGATTTCTCTCTTGGCCCAATTTGGTCTGTTTTAAGCTCGTTTCTCGTTCTTTTCATCCTTGGGTGCTTTCCTGGGTATAAGACATGAAAAGAAAGGATTAAAAGCACCTTTTTATATAAAACAAGAGATAAATCATCCAAAAGCATATTAAATGTGGGTCTAAAATATGTTACTTTTACGGTTTATCAAATACCCCCACACTTAAGCTTTTGCTTGTCCTCAAGCAAAATTCTCAACTCATAATTAAAACGAACTTCCTTGATTCATAAAATTCATCAATCATGCTTTATCATAATTCAAAGATAATTCATACATGGATAATTCAACTCAAAGAGTCCTAAAGATTCAAACAATCAAAGTCATACATTTATAGCATAAAAACATAGGCGTTTTCCCTTTACCTGAACAGTTACCTCTGATTCAAAATTGACAAGAGTTGATATCCTCACTAAAGATTCACTCAAATCACTCAAAGTGTTTAAGGTTCAAAATTAAGCACTCAATAAGTCGAACATGAAAAGTTAATCCCATAGGCTTGCATGAAAATCAAATCTCCACCACTGTAAAATGAGATGATACACAAATCAAAAGGTCTTTAGCAGGGTTGTAACGGGGCTTAGGTTAAGGGTATGGATAAAGGCTGAATTAGAAGGTTAGAATCGAGACTGGCCTGAAAAATTACCTAACTAGAAAAATGAACTAATCCTAAATAATTACATCAATTGAAAAGTAATAATATGAACTTTTTTTTCAATAATAATAACGAACTTTAACAACTGAAATAGAGAACATAGTTAGGTAACTGCTCAAAATCAAATCTCGACAAAAAGGGTAGTTAAAAAGAACGGTGGTAACAAATACAAAGGGTTTTGGGTTAATGTTAGTAGGTAAGTCAATGAAAAGGGTTGTTAGGCTTAAACGGGGTTCACTAGGGGTTAATTATGGAGGTAGGCTTTTTAGTGGAGTGAGTGGGTTAAAACCTAGGTGCCTTTATCATCTCTGTATATCAAATCAAAAGTGTGGTCTCAACATGTATAACCGAGGCAAGTTCTAGAATAACAAATCAGTGTTGACACACTCATAATAGAAAGTGAGCATGAAAGAAGGTATGCTCTAAAAGGCTCAAAATCTCACAAAAATTATGGGTATTTTGATGTCAACCTCGTAAATTTCAAACTTCAAAGTAATATTCAGATTCAGGTAGACAACCTAAAAATTTTAATTCTGAAAAATAGACTTATCATGCTTGATTCTCTAGTATCCTTCAAATTTAATCATCAATGCACAATTATCAATGACTTACTCCAAAACATATCAACAAAGATCATAAATCATAGGAAATTTCATTCTAATCATAATATGAGAGACTTTACTTTTTAACAAGGCATAATTAAGGGATTTTCAAATAATACTGTAGTTAACCCCTCCCCCCCCACACTTAAGATGTACATTGCCCTCAATGTACAAAGATGGATAATAGCAAAATAATCATAAAAATCATAAGATGGGGAGAGAAGTGAAACTTCCTGAATTTTGGATGAAGTTAATGAAAAGAAATCGGATAGGATTGTAGGTGAACTTGGGGGAGCGCCTCGAACCGTTTGGAATTAAATCCTCGACGTAGCCGGTCTGATTTTATTGAATCCTAAGCTAAATCTAAATATCATAAAGAACAAGAAGAAAATAATAAAGAGAATAAAATAAAAGGAAAAAAATAATGAGAATAAAAATAAATAATGGAAAATGAAAGACAACTAGAAAAAGGGAGAATGAGGTTTAAATAGAGATGTAGCTCGTGTTTTGGGATTTTGAATTTTGGACGCGTTCAGGGTGCTCGGGCATGGTCAATCAGCATGCCCGTGTGAAGTTTTAAATAGCCGTGCTTTTCGCAATTTCCAATTTTTTTGGGGCGCGTTCAGGGTACTTGGGCACGACCGTGTGTCAATTCGCATGCCCGTGTTCGATAAGGAAAAACGTTAGCACGATGGGGTAACACGGGCATGTCTAGCCCGTGTATAACAAGTCAGTAACTTTAGTAATGTAACAGACCAATTTTGACCCTAATCGGAACGGTGGTTTCGGGACCACTAATCCGAGCCCGAGAAATATTTTAATATTTTATTCTGTGTTTATTATATGTGAATTAATATGTGTGAAAGTTTCGTAGAAAAATTTTACCGTTTAAGTGCTTAATTTGATAAAAATGATTTAATTGCGAAAAGCGTAAAAGTTGCATGCTAAGGTGAAATGTACTAATTTGCTTGTGGCTTTTTAAGTGGGTGTCTTAAAAAGGCAATTAGCCCATTGACCATAGTGATGGACGGCAATGGGCCAAGTTAGCCTTATATATATGTTAGTTTAATTATTTTTTTTTTATATAAGGTTATGTTAGTATTTTATAAAGAAATAATGTTAGTGTATATATTAAACAAAACATAAAATAAAGCCATCATCACCTTCCTCCTCTAATAGCCGAATGTAAGAAAAGAAAACACCATTGTAGAGCTTTGAGTTTCGGCAACTTAGAGAACTTGATTAAGGTATGGTCGGTTTTTAGTTTTTGATAATTTTTATGTTTTTGAGATCGTTGCTTCGTATATTACCCGACCCATGCCTAAATTTTTGAAATATTATGTATATAGGATTCGGCCATTAACATGCTTGGATGGTTTTGATATTTGATGGTTTTAGATTAAAAATATGTTAAAGATTTACAAGTTTTGTATTGAAGTTTTTGGTGATTTTGAGTTAATAGGGCTAAATTGAGAAAATAAATTTGTGAATGGTTAAAATGACAAATAAATGAAATGCATGGACTCATATGGCTATGGGGAAGATTCGGCCTAGCTATGGTGTTGGAAAATTTTGCATATTTTGTGTTTTGTGTAAATAGGACCAATTTGTAAAAATGGGAAACATTAGGGGTAAAATGGTAAATTATTTATTTAAGTGTTTTTGGATTAAATTGAGATGAAATATGCTTGAATGGGTTAAATTTTAATGTGTTTAGATCAAGAACAAAGAAAAACGGAATTGGACCGGGGAAAGACAAAGGTTCTCGAATAGCCGATTTACACTGTCTATCGACAACCGAGGTAAGTCCTTAAGCTATAATATATTGAAGAATTATTTATGAATCTATTATATGATAATGTTTGGTAAATTTTAGTACATATTCATGTCATAGCCGAATGTATATAAGTATATTAGAATGGTTTTAAATTGTTTAAGTTAAATAAACCAAATTAAATTCGATATGTGATATAGTCATGAAAGGTGTTTGCAATGATTTATCGTATTGATGTGTTTCAGGCTTTAAGCCTAACAGGCCTAGTGCCGGTGATTTATTTCAGGCTTTAAGCCTAGCAGGCCTAGTGCCAGTGATTACTTTCGGGCTCTGAGCCCAGCAGGCCTCGTGCCGGTGTTACTTATCGGGCTTTACCGCCTAGCAGGCTTAATGCCGGTGATGTGTTTTATAAAGGAGAATCGAATATTCTTCAAGGCAAACCTTAATTAATGTACTTAGCTAACGACTCAGGTAAGCATGTAAGGTATGTTATGCTTAATATTACTTGAGTCAAGTAAATACTATGAGAACTATTATGGAAATTCGGTTTTCATGTATAAATGCTAAGAATAAAGGAAATTTTTAATACGATAGTATGGTTGATATGAATGCTATAATTACACGATTTGGAGTATGTGATTTTTGTAATATATTTAATCTTGTCTCGGAGTAATACAGGTTTATGGAAATGAAGTACAATTACTTCGGTTAATGAACTAATAGTATTCGGCCTTGTGCAAATATATTTATATATTTAAATGTTTATGTGCAATGTCATAAGCTAAATTATTTAAATGTTTTATAATCAGGAACTTAGGACTTACTAAGCTAGTAGGCTTATTTGTGTGAAATGTTCTCCTTTGTTTTATAGATTTTGGTTAAACTACGAGCTCGAGAGGGATCGTCAAGAAAGCCATCCACACTATCGCCTCCTTTTTGGTACTTTAAAATTTTGGTTATGATTTTGAAGGCATGTATAGGTTAGACTAAGTTTTGAAACATATGATGTTTGATCATGTATATAAATATAGCCTTGCGAAAATGGCTATTTCTTTTGGTTAAGTATCGTTTTTATGTTTTGAATTTCATAGCTTGTTCATAATGTTATTGGATGTTTTAATTTCGATCGTGACCTATATTATATATGGAATGTGCTATTGATACATGTATATTTATATATATGTATATAGACATTAGGTGATGGTTTAGAAAATTTATTCTTAGTTTTTAGTTGATACGTGAATTACGTTTACTATTTTTATGATGTGTATATAATCGTGATTAAGGTAAATTTATGTATACTTGTATTGTCATGGTTATTAATGCTATTTGAGTAATACATTTATTTCAGCCTTGGTAAATATTATATGCTTGATATGTTTAGTAAGAATTAAATAATGATGTGCTTGAGCAAGTTGACTATGTGATGATTATATTTTTTTATGGTCACATGCGCATGGTTTTATAAGTGGTAAATAAGTATGCTTATTCTTTATAAATTGTAACAAGTTATTTGTTAATAATAACCATTTTCAATACTGTATGTGATATTGGCTATTAAATTTTGTAAAATGTTTTGGCTGGTCTAGAAAATATATAAATAATTAGGAGAATAGTTGATCAATAGTGATAGATATTCAAATGTCATTATTAACGATAAAAAAAAAATAAATATGTTATTTTTGATTGGTTAGTTACGAATCTAAATGAAAGGTGCAATAGTATATTCGGCCAAGGTGTATACTAATATGTTGTTTTGTGTAGTTGATTATTAACTGGTAAAATGGTTCAATTGATTTTAAAATGCGTATGTATTATTGTATTATAAATGAAATTTAGTTTATGTTATATAAATTCTGGTGGATACCCGATAAATATATATATAATATATATATGTCATAAATGTTTAAGTTATGTGGTTCAAATATTGTATGTATTCAGCATGGTAACAATACTCATTATACATTTTTTTATTTTTTTGTAATTATAATCGGTTGTACTGTATTATAATATAGAAATAATTGCATTGATTGTGCTTGAATTCAATTGAAGTCTATTTCGAAACTTTAATTTAGAGTAGTAATGCCTCTTAAACCCAATCTGGCGATGGATACGGGTTAGGGGTGTTACATTTGATTGGTACCAGAGCTTGCGGTTTAGTCGATTCTAGGACTACCGTAGCGCGTGTGAGTCTAGCTATACATGCCTTTACCATATATTGATAGTGTGGTGGCTTCTGACAGTCTGAACTGTGTTTTATATAGCAAATGGACACTGATCCTGAAAGAGCCGTAGCGGATGATGTAGAGAGTGTAGCGCCTGACCGTGCACACGGATCAGTGCCGGCAGACTCTCGACCTGTTTCGGGTAGTCATGAGGGAGAGACTAAACAAGCCTTCTATCAGATGATGAACGAGTGGTTTACCCAATTTATTCAGACTAACCCGGCTGTGCACCAACCTCCACCCCCGAATAATCCAACTCCAATTCCTTCAGCACCCCCGATTATAGATCCGATGAGATCTAGTAGGCCTCCAGTTGACAAAATCTGAAAATTTGGGGCCGAAGAATTTAAAGCCAATGATGATGATGACGCAGAGCGAGCCGAAATGTGGCTTGATAACACTATTCGGGTACTGGATGAGCTATCTTGTACTCCAGATGAATGCCTGAAGTGTGCTATATCTTTACTACGGGACACTGCATATCACTGGTAGAATACACTAGTATCAGTGGTTCCGAAAGAAAAAGTGACATGGGATTTCTTCCAGAATGAATTCCGCAAGAAATACATCAGTCAAAGATTTGTTGATCAAAAACGAAAGGAGTTCCTTGAGCTGAAACAGGGGCGAATGACCGTGACGGAATATGAACGAAAATTTGTCAGGCTCAGCAGATATGCTAGAGAGTGTGTTTCTACTGAAGCTATTATGTGCAAAAGATTTGAAGATGGCCTGAATGAAGATATAAA
Source organism: Gossypium australe (assembly GCA_005393395.2). Classification (NCBI taxonomy): domain Eukaryota; kingdom Viridiplantae; phylum Streptophyta; class Magnoliopsida; order Malvales; family Malvaceae; genus Gossypium; species Gossypium australe. The sequence goes on from CM016626.1 coordinate 9,542,440, forward strand.
GATATTTGTTGGCATTCTTGAGATTCAAGAGTTTGTGGCACTAGTTGAGCGAGCTTGCAAAGCTGAAGAGCTCGGGAAAGAGAAAAGAAAGGTTGAGATAGAAGCTAGAGATATTCGTAAAAGATCTTCGGGTAAGACCTTCCATCCCACATCCAAGAAGTTCAGAGATGACTACAGCCGACATAAAGCTACTACAGATCTACCTAGACGGGATCGACCTCCTGTGGGCTTCCGAGCTACCTCGATGGCTAGTGTTGGTAACGTTTCACAGAATCGAGTTGAATGCAAGCACTGTGGGAAATGGCATTTCGGGAGTTGTAGATTTCATGATCGATCTTGCTTTAAATGTGGATCGTCAGATCATTTTATTAGAGAATGTCCGATGTTAGCTGAGCAGAATACAGTTCAGAACATTAAGTCGAGCAACACGTCTGTGCGAGGCAGACCACCCAGACATTCAGGTAATGTGGGTGGTAGTCAGAAAGGAACGAAGAACACTACAGTTCGATCTGAGGCTAGAGCTCCAGCTAGAGCTTATGCTGCTCGAGCCAGAGAGGATGCGTCCTCTCCTGATGTTATTACCGGTACTTTCACCCTTTATGATACCACTGTGATTGCACTAATTGATCCTGGTTCAACTCATTCATATGTGTGTGAAACTTTAGTATTCGGTAAGACTCTGCTAGTTGAGTCTACTGAGTTTGTGATTCGTGTGTCCAACCCTTTGGGTAGATGTGTGCTTGTTAATAAAGTGTGTAAGGGTTGCTCGTTGATGATTCGGGATTATTGCTTCCCAGTTGATTTAATGTTGTTGCCCTTTGATGAATTTGATATAATTCTAGGTATGGACTGGTTAACTTCACATGAGGCAGTAGTGGATTGTAAAAGAAAGCTTATTGATTTGAGATGTCAAAATGGTGAGACCATCAGAATTAAATCTTGTGATGAAAATGGGTTTCCTACAGTAATATCTTCGAAGTTAGCCCGAAAGTATGTAAGAAAAGGGTACGAAGCTTATTTGGCTTATGTACTGGATAATAAAATGTCCGAGAAACAAATTGAATCTGTATCAGTTGTATGTGAATACCCAGATGTATTTCCTGAAGAACTACCGGGTTTACCACCAGTACGAGAGATTGAGTTCTGTATTGAATTAGTACCGGGGACGACTCCGATTTCGATAGCTCCGTATCGGATGGCGCCTACTGAGTTAAAAGAGTTGAAAGCACAGTTGCAAGAGTTGACAGATAGGGGCTTTGCACGACCGAGCTTCTCTCCGTGGGGTGCACCGGTCTTATTTGTGAAAAAGAAAGACGAGACTATGCGAATGTGTATCGACTATCGGCAATTAAATAAAGTAACTATAAAGAATAAGTACCCGTTACCTCGGATTGACGACTTTTGATCAGTTGAAGGGGGCTTCAATATTTTCGAAGATAGATTTGAGATCGGGCTATTATCAGTTGCGAGTCAGAGATACAGATGTACCAAAAACTGCGTTCCGAACGAGGTACGGACATTTTGAGTTTTTGGTTATGCCTTTTGGACTCACTAATGCACCTGCTGTTTTTATGGATCTAATGAATCGAGTCTTCAGACAGTTTTTGGATCGGTTTGTTGTAGTGTTTATTGATGATATACTGATCTACTCCAAAAATGAAACCGAGCATGCTGAGCATTTGAGATTAGTGCTACAAACTTTGAGAGATCAACAACTGTATGCAAAGTTTAGTAAGTGTGAGTTCTGGATGAATGAAGTCAGTTTCTTGGGCCATGTTGTTTCAGCATCGGGTATTCGGGTGGATCCAAACAAAGTAGCAGCTATACTCGATTGGAAACCACCCAAGAATATTTCAGAGGTCCGAAGTTTCCTAGGCCTTGCGGGATATTACAGACGCTTCGTAAAGGGTTTTTCTGTAATAGCTACACCTTTGACGAAACTACTACAGAAAGATGTCAAGTTTGAGTGGTCGGAAAGGTGTCAGAAAAGTTTTGAGCGGTTGAAAGCCCTTTTGACAGAAGCTCCAGTGTTGGCTCAGCCTGAATCGGGTAAAGAATTTGTTGTTTTTAGTGATGCTTCCTTGAATGGGTTGGGTTGCGTTTTAATGCAGGACGGCAAGGTTATAGCCTACGCTTCGAGACAATTGAAGCAGCATGAGAAAAATTATCCGACTCACGATCTGGAACTAGCAGCCATTGTTTTCGCGTTGAAAATTTGGCGTCACTATTTATTCGGCGGGAAATGTCATATTTATTCGGATCATAAAAGTCTAAAATATTTGATGACTCAGAAAGATCTAAATTTGAGACAATGCAGATGGTTAGAATTGCTGAAAGACTATGAATTAGTGATTGATTACCATCCGGGAAAAGCTAACATTGTTGCAGATGCGTTAAGTCGAAAATCATTGTTTGCTCTTCGTGTAATGAACGCACAGATAACTATGTCTGGTGATGGTTCGATTATGGCCGAGTTACAAGCAGGACCGATGTTTATTCAACAAATTTGTGATGCACAGAAAGTTGACAAAGATTTGATTGCTAGTCGAATTCAATGTGAAAAAGGTGCAGAATCAGATTTTCAGATTGATGCAAATGATTGTTTAAATTATAAAAGCCGAATGTGTGTTCCAAGAACTCAGATTTGATACAGATGATTCTGAGTGAGGCCCATAGTGGTCGACTGTCGATACACCCGGGTAGCACGAAAATGTATAACGATTTGAAACAGTTTTATTGGTGGCCTGGCATGAAACGGGATATATCTGAATTTGTTTCCAAGTGCTTAATCTGTCAGCAAGTAAAAGCTGAGCATCAGGCACCATCCGGACTACTTCAGCCGATCATGATACCTGAATGGAAATGGGATAGAATTACAATGGATTTTGTATCCGGTCTTCCTATGACACCGAGTAAGAAAGATGCCGTATGGGTTATCGTTGATAGACTAACTAAATCAGCTCATTTTGTACCGGTACGTACAGACTATTCACTTGATAAGCTTGTCGAATTGTATGTGGCGCAGATTGTAAAGTTGCATGATGTACCGAGTTCCATTGTTTCAGACAGAGACCTGAGATTCACATCGCGGTTCTGGAAGAAATTGCAAGATGCATTAGGTACTAAACTTCATTTTAGTACAGCCTTTCATCCGCAGACAGACGGTCAGTCTGAACGAACTATTTTGATACTTGAGGACATGTTGAGATGCTGCGTTCTCGAGTTTGAAGGTACGTGGGAACGATACCTACCTTTGATTGAATTTGCTTACAATGATAACTTCCAATCTAGTATAAAGATGGCGCCTTATGAAGCCTTATACGGGCGAAAATGTCGCACACCGTTATATTGGACTGAGCTCAGTGAGAATAAGATACACGGGGTTGATTTGGTTAAAGAAACAGAACAGAAGGTAGCTATTATTAGAAGTAATTTGAAAACTGCTTCGGATCATCAAAAGTCCTATGCAGATTTGAAACGTAAGGACATTGAATTTCAGGTCAGAGATCGTGTATTCTTAAAAGTTTCTCTGTGGAAAAAGGTACTCCGATTTGGTCGGAAAGGCAAGTTGAGTCCGAGATTTATCGGACCGTATGAAATCATCAAACGTATTGGTCCTGTCGCTTATAGATTGAAATTGCCCTCTGAGTTAGAAAAGCTACACAATGTATTTCACGTTTCGATGCTTCGCAAGTACAGATCGGACCCGTCTCATGTGATCACACCGTCAGAGATTGAAATCCGATCCGATTTAACATATGATGAAGAACCGATCCGTATCTTAGCTCGGGAAGTTAAAGAGTTGAGAAATAAGAAGATTCCTCTAGTAAAAATATTATGGAATAGACATGGAATTGAAGAGGCTACGTGGGAGCCTGAAGATTCAATGAGGCAGCAATACCCAAAATTTATTAACGGTAAAAATTTTCGAGGACGAAAATTCTTAAGGGGGGAGAGTTGTAACAGACCAATTTTGACCCTAATCGGAACAGTGGTTTCGAGACCACGAATCCGAGCCCAAGAAATATTTTAATATTTTATTCTGTGTTTATTATATGTGAATTAATATGTGTGAAAGTTTCGTAGAAAAATTTTACCGTTTAAGTGCTTAATTTGATAAAAAGGATTTAATTGCGAAAAGCGTAAAAGTTGCGTGCTAAGGTGTAATGTACTAATTTGCTTGTGGCTTTTTAAGTGGGTGTCTTAAAAAGGCAATTAGCCCATTGACCATAGTGATGGACGGCAATGGGCCAAGTTAGCCTTATATATATGTTAGTTTAATTATTTTTTTTTATATAAGGTTATGTTAGTATTTTATAAAGAAATAATGTTAGTGTATATATTAAACAAAACATAAAATAAAGCCATCATCACCTTCCTCCTCTAATAGCCGAATGTAAGAAAAGAAAACACCATTGTAGAGCTTTGAGTTTCGGCAACTTAGAGAACTTGATTAAGGTATGGTCGGTTTTTAGTTTTTGATAATTTTTATGTTTTGAGATCGTTGCTTCGTATATTACCCGACCCATGCCTAAATTTTTGAAAATATTATGTATATAGGATTCGGCCATTAACATGCTTGGATGGTTTTGATATTTGATGGTTTTAGATTAAAAATATGTTAAAGATTTACAAGTTTTGTATTGAAGTTTTTGGTGATTTTGAGTTAATAGGGCTAAATTGAGAAAATAAATTTGTGAATGGTTAAAATGACAAATAAATGAAATGCATGGACTCATATGGCTATGGGGAAGATTCGGCCTAGCTATGGTGTTGGAAAATTTTGCATATTTTGTGTTTTGTGTAAATAGGACCAATTTGTAAAAATGGGAAACATTAGGGGTAAAATGGTAAATTGTTTATTTAAGTGTTTTTGGATTAAATTGAGATGAAATATGCTTGAATGGGTTAAATTTTAATGTGTTTAGATCAAGAACAAAGAAAAACGGAATTGGACCGAGGAAAGACAAAGGTTCTCGAATAGCTGATTTACACGGTCTATCGACAACCGAGGTAAGTCCTTAAGCTATAATATATTGAAGAATTATTTATGAATCTATTATATGATAATGTTTGGTAAATTTTAGTACATATTCATGTCATAGCCGAATGTATATAAGTATATTAGAATGGTTTTAAATTGTTTAAGTTAAATAAACCAAATTAAATTCGATATGTGATATAGTCATGAAAGGTGTTTGCAATGATTTATCGTATTGATGTGTTTCGGGCTTTAAGCCTAGCAGGCCTAGTGCCGGTGATTTATTTCAGGCTTTAAGCCTAGCAGGCCTAGTGCCAGTGATTACTTTCGGGCTCTGAGCCCAGCAGGCCTCGTGCTGGTGTTACTTATCGGGCTTTACCGCCTAGCAGGCTTAATGCCGGTGATGTATTTTATAAAGGAGAATCGAATATTCTTCAAGGCAAACCTTAATTAATGTACTTAGCTAACGGCTCAGGTAAGCATGTAAGGTATGTTATGCTTAATATTACTTGAGTCAAGTAAATACTATGAGAACTATGTTATGTGTATTTGAGGTTAAGATGGATGTGTATGAGTATCATGTGATTGAAATGGAGTTTAATGTACTATTATGGAAATTCAGTTTTCATGTATAAATGCTAAGAATAAAGGAAATTTTTAATACGATAGTATGGTTGATATGAATGCTATAATTACACGATTTGGAGTATGTGATTTTTGTAATATATTTAATCTTGTCTCGGAGTAATACAGGTTTATGGAAATGAAGTAGAATTACTTCGGTTAATGAACTAATAGTATTCGGCCTTGTGCAAATATATTTATATATTTAAATGTTTATGTGCAATGTCATAAGCTAAATTATTTAAATGTTTTATAATCAGGAACTTAGGACTTACTAAGCTAGTAGGCTTATTTGTGTGAAATGTTCTCCTTTGTTTTATAGATTTTGGTTAAACTACGAGCTCGAGAGGGATCGTCAAGAAAGCCATCCACACTATCGCCTCCTTTTTGGTACTTTAAAATTTTGGTTATGATTTTGAAGGCATGTATAGGTTAGACTAAGTTTTGAAACATATGATGTTTGATCATGTATATAAATATAGCCTTGCGAAAATGGCTATTTCTTTTGGTTAAGTATCGTTTTTATGTTTTGAATTTCATAGCTTGTTCATAATGTTATTGGATGTTTTAATTTCGATCGTGACCTATATTATATATGGAATGTGCTATTGATACATGTATATTTATATATATGTATATAAACATTAGGTGATGGTTTAGAAAATTTATTCTTAGTTTTTAGTTGATACGTGAATTACGTTTACTATTTTTATGATGTGTATATAATCGTGATTAAGGTAAATTTATGTATACTTGTATTGTCATGTTTATTAATGATATTTGAGTAATACATTTATTTCAGCCTTGGTAAATATTATATGCTTGATATGTTTAGTAAGAATTAAATAATGATGTGCTTGAGCAAGTTGACTATGTGATGATTATATTTTTTTATGGTCACATGCGCATGGTTTTATAAGTGGTAAATAAGTATGCTTATTCTTTATATATTGTAACAAGTTATTTGTTAATAATAACCATTTTCAATACTGTATGTGATATTGGCTATTAAATTTTGTAAAATGTTTTGGCTGGTCTAGAAAATATATATATAATTAGGAGAATAGTTGATCAATAGTGATAGATATTCAAATGTCATTATTAACGATAAAAAAAATAAATATGTTATTTTTGATTGGTTAGTTACGAATCTAAATGAAAGGTGCAATAGTATATTCGGCCAAGGTGTATACTAATATGTTGTTTTGTGTAGTTGATTATTAACTGGTAAAATGGTTCAATTGATTTTAAAATGCGTATGTATTATTGTATTATAAATGAAATTTAGTTTATGTTATATAAATTCTGGTGGATACCCGATATATATATATATATATATATATAATATATATATATGTCATAAATGTTTAAGTTATGTGGTTCAAATATTGTGTGTATTCAGCATGGTAACAATACTCATTATACATTTTTTTATTTTTTTTGTAATTATAATCGGTTGTAGTGTATTATAATATGGAAATAATTGCATTGATTGTGCTTGAATTCAATTGAAGTCTATTTAGAAACTTTAATTTAGAGTAGTAATGCCTCTTAAACCCAATCTGGCGACGGATACGAGTTAGGGGTGTTACAAGTAATTTCACAGGGTTGTGAGGCACAGCCGTGTTGTGCCCGTGTATTATAAGTTAGTAACCTCAGTAATTTCACACGGTTATCTAGCACGGGCGTGATCTGGTGTTGCAGCCCGTGTCATCGAAAAAAAATTTACCCTGTTTAAGCACGGTGCTTGGCACGCCATGGTCTATTTCCTGGCTATGCACGGCTATGTACACGCCCGTGTCAAGGCCGTGTTGAAATTTCTGCATTTTCCTGTTAGACTATTTTAGTTCTATGTTAGAAAAATAAAAACTATGTTAGTATGTTAGTGCTCGGGTTGCCTCCCGAGAAGCGCTCGTTTATAGTCTTAAGCTAGACTTTACCTCTCATTCGTATGGTCATGGTGGTTTGAGGAGGTGAAAATCCTTTCTCATGCGATCACTTTGGTTATGAATATATAGTTTAAGTCGAGTAATGTTTACCTCAAAAGTGTCGAATTTAGGATTGCTTGCCTCGACTGTGCCGTATAGGAAGACATTAAGTACCTCAAAAGTGATTTCTTCGTTTGTCTTGAGGTTTGCATTGGTGATTCTAGGGTCTTCCTTATCCAACAATACTTGATCCTCTATTTTGATGTGATTTGTTGTTCCTATCAGCTTGTCTGGGGTCTCCTTCAGTTTCACTTCGTGCGGCTCCTATTCCTCTCTGATTTGTGTTTCCTGCTCTTTTAGTTTGTCAACCCTAAGGCATTGTTCCTTATGTGTTTCTTCTTTGTCGGCACTAGGTCTAAGATCTAGCTCAACTAAGTGATTTCGTGATGCTTCCTGTAAAGAAGGTTGAACCAAATGATTATCAATAGAATTAACGTTCGTACATTTATTACTCGATGTCCTAGCTGAGTCAAGAGCTTGAAGAGTGATTGTCTCGTTGTCTACACAAAGTGTGAGTTCACTAAATTCTTCCTCTGTGTGGTCTGAGTTCACTGAATTCTTCCTCTGTGTGGTCTTTCTTTATTGCATCGGGATATGGTACACGAGCTTGGTACTCTATATTTATCGGGTTTGGTAAATCATGGCTTACCTCAACTTTACCTTCACTTACCACAGTTTCTTGCCTTGGGTCAGATTCCACTAACAATTCACTGTTATGAGCCTGTACGGCTTGGGGCCCATGATTCGGCTCAGGTTTGTAGCTTTGTGGTATTTCCTGTGGTGAAAGTTGAACAATTTGATTATCAACTGAATTTACTTTCTTACCTTCATCACTTGATTTCCTAGCCGAGTCAAAAGCTTGTAGACTGATTGATTCGTCACCTATACGAAGAATGAGTTCTCCTGTACCAACATCAATTTTAGTCCTGGCAGTTGCTAGAAAGGGTTTTCCTAAAATTAAAGGAATCAAATTGTCCTCATTCATGTCTAAGACAACAAAATCTACTGGAATATGAATTTATCAATTTTGATTAGAACATTTTCTATTATACCCCTAGGAATTCTGATAGTTTTATCAGTTAAGTGAATGCTCATCTTAGTTTGTCTGGGTTTCCCTAGACCTAGTTGTTTAAACATTGTATAAGGCATGACATTTATGCTTGCCCCTAGATTAGCTAACGTATTATCAATGGTTAAACTACCAATTAAGCATGGAATTGTAAAACTCCTTGGGTCTTTTTTCTTCTGCGGTAGTTTGTTCTGTAACATTGCCGAGCATGCTGCATTTAATTCCACGTGGTGCACCTCGTCTAATTTGCGTTTGTTTGTCAAGAGCTGTCTTAAAAATTTCCTCGAGTCTGGCGTCTGAAAAAGAGCTTCAAGAAGAGGTAAGTTAATATGTAATTTCTTTAAAAGTTTAAGAAACTTACCGAATTGTTCTTCTGAATCGTCTCTTTTCATTGCTTCGGGATAATGTATGCAAGGTTGGTACTCTTCGATTATCGATTTTGGCTTTTCCTGTGTTGCCTCAACTTTACCTTCTTCTACCTTGTTTCCTTTTATCGGATTAGGTTTGTCTACCCCTGTGCTATTATGAGCTGTGACGGCTTGAATTTGCTCTCTCGGGTTAGTTTCAGTATTGCTTGGTAGATGCCCTTACGATCGTTCGGACATTAATTTTGCAAGTTGTTTGACTGCCTTAGTGGCTTCCCTTACTTGGCTCTGGATCTCTTCAATCGATGTTCGTTGGTTTGTTTCAGTGTCTTTGAAACAGTTTTCTGTGGCTGCCATGAATTTTTTCAGCATTTCTTCAGTGTCTGACTCCTTTTCCTATTGGTGATGTGGTTGTTGAAGATCTGGAAGAAGTTCCGGTCTTTGGCTACTTTGATCATCCCATGAGAAATTGGGATGGTACCTCCAACCTGTATTATAAGTGTCACTATAAAAATTATTTTGAGGTCTAGAATAGCTACCCGTATAGTGAGCTTGCTCGTTTTCCATGCCATATCCGTAGGGTGGGTACTCAAGATTCGCCACGCCTCTTGGATTCGAGTCATATTACATTATTGGGTGTACCTGCGAGAGATTATGCAAACCATCAATCTTTTTATTCATCATCTCTAGCTGGGTAGATAACCTGGTAACCACTTCGAGGTTGAAATCACTAGCGGCTTTTGCTGGCGTTGTCCTCATAACTTGCCACTGATAGTTATTTAGTGCCATCTCCTCTATACACTATACTTATCTGCCAAAATAAAAGAAAAATTAGCAAGAAAAAAATTAAAATAAAAAATAAAATAAAAAAATTGCAATAAAAAAATATGGCTAAAATAATAAAAATTAAGCTTTCTTACTATTTTAGTTCCCCGGCAACGGCGCCAAAAACTTGATCTCTGCAAATCAGAGCTTTAAATATTTATAAAAGAATGATCAAATCTGGAGACTAACCCTGACAACGATATTAAGGCAAGTATACCTATCGAACAGTAGTATAGCTTAGGCAAGACCGGTTATCGAACCCAAAGGAACTAAAAGTATTAATACTCACTTTGTTTTTATTATTTAGCCTTAAAGTTAGAGTGAAGATTACTTTTTAACTAAATTGACGACAGCTAAACTAAGGACACAAAGACAAAAAGACGAATTGGAAAATAACCTTGAGGAAAAACTCAGTTGATTTAGATGATACCCTCGAGAAGAATCCACCTAGACTTTTCTTATTATCTAACCTTTTAATTATATGATTTCTTTTACTTAGCTTGATCCGTGAGACTCCCTAACCTATATTAAACCCTCTCTCGAGGCGAATAACGTCTAACCCTAGGTTAATTAGTGGAACTCTCGTTCGCTTATAATAACCCCCTAGGACAGCAGTAAATCGATCAATGGACTCCCATATTAGGTTTCACCCTAATTCGGTAAAATCTCGTAACCCTATCTCTAGGTGTTCGATCAACTCCGCTTAATTATGTTAGATCTTCTCTTAGGTAGGGTCTATTCCTCCTCCACCTAAGCACATTAGATTTGGATTAAGCAACATAATTAAGAACAAACTAAGTAATTTATCATATAACTTAAAAATCAAATAATAAAATTCATCTAGGTTTCATCCCCTTCAGGTATCTGAGGGGTTTAGTTCATAATGAATAAAGAAAACATCGCAAGAGAAAAGATAAAACAAAACATAGGAAAACCCTAAAACCCCCTGAAGGAATCGAAGGTGAATTCCGCTGTCTTGAGTATAACTTCGGCTTCTTGGGATGGATCAACTGGCTATCCTCGCGTTATTCCCTAACTCTGACCTTCTCGGCTTCTGCTGAACTCCCTTGCAAGTTGCCCCCTTGGGTGTTTATATAGACTTTGTGATGCCTTGTTTGGCCCCTAAGTATCCTAATTTAAGTGGAATTCCTACTAGGGTGTTTGAATAGGCTTTGGAATGTGTTTCTTTGCCTCCAAGTATCCTTTCCCGAATGAAATTGCTCTTTCCAACGACAGGGACACGGCCATGGCACACGTCCGTGTGAATCGTGTCCAGGCCGTGTTCGGAATTTTTAATGAGCATGGCCGTGTGGTCTTTGGGCCAGGCCGTGTCGATTTCTCTCTTGGCCCAATTTGGTCTGTTTTAAGCCCGTTTCTCGTTCTTTTCATCCTTGGGTGCTTTCCTGAGTATAAGACATGAAAAGAAAGGATTAAAAGCACATTTTTATATAAAACAAGAGAGAAATCATCCAAAAGCATATTAAATGTGGGTCTAAAATATGTTACTTTTACGGTTTATCATGAAGAAAGGAAAATGCGAATGATGATAAGTCTTAATTAACAAAGAAAACAAGTTAAAGAGAATTTTAGAGAAAATTTTGAGAGTTAAAATGTCAAAGTGCCAAAAGTCCTTTCATCAGTTGTGAAAGACTCCTATGAGAGTTACAAAATTGACAATTAGTAAGAATAATGGAATAAATTTCAATTACAATAACATTAATGGTTATGATGGGATGATGAAAAGTTTTTGTTGGTAACGGTAACGGTGAATAGTGAAAAAGAATTTAATATATTTTTGAAAAGAAGGAAAATCACTCAACATTACATGAAAATATTAAGAGGAAACCTCTTAATTAGCTCCATATCTTATTCACCAAGTCAAGCTCTCTTTCCCAAAGTGAAGATAACTCAAGAACCCTGTAATATTCCAAGGTTAGTTCCACTTATTCTACTTTGGTGAAATGGTACAATGTGAAACATCTTTCACAGAAGATCTATTTAAACACAAGACGTTGGTTTTTCTTGAACGAGAGTTGTTTCTGAATAATAGTTATTTTGACTTGTTTTAAACGTGAGTTGTTCTCAATGTAGAGGTTATTCAAAAAAAAAGTTGTTCTGTGTGTAATAACCCAAATTTCAGTGATATTAGAAATAGTGGTTCGAGACCATCAAATCTGATAAATGAACTCATAGATTGTATTATTTAATATTTACGAGCCAAATGTAGCTTTTAAAATATTTTTGAAATAGTAAATTGTGTTTTATAAAGATTTATTTGGTGAAGAAATCGAGAAAAAGAGGTATCGAGATCTCAGTGTTATAAACCGAGTCATAAATATTTTTATAAATATTTACGGAATGTCAATAAGGTAGTATAAGAATTTCGTTAGAAAATTTTGACGTTTGGGTGGTTAATTAAATAAAAAGGACTAAATTGAAAAATGTATAAAAGTTGCTAGAAAGATTAAATAGCTTAATTGTCAAATGAGGAAGGACCTAAAGTGTAAATAAGCCCAAAGGAGATTTTTGGGCGGCAATAGCTGAGAAAAATCAGGAAATGGGTGAAATAAGGGTAAAATTGGAAAATTGCCAAAATTAGTTAAATAAAAATGGGACCAAATTGGAATATCTAGAATTCTCTTCATTTCTCTTCATTTTCTTCAGCTGAAAAATAGCCATGGGAGAGAGTTCAATCTGGTTTTCAAAATCAAGCTTCATGTAAGTTTAATTCTTGCTTTCTCCTTAAAATTTCTATGTTTTTGGACTTTTACAATTGGGTCCAACTTATTAATTCATTAGTTTTTGATTCTATGGCTAATTTTTAAAGTTGATGTGGATTAGTGATGGAAGAATATGATGAATAAATATTGAATTGAAGCTTTATTTTGTTATATGATGATTTTATCAAGTAAAATTGATGAAAATTGATTTTAGGACCTAATTGTGAAAGAGTTGAAATTAAGGCCTAGTGTTAAAATTCTAATTTTCAAAGGTTATGAAGTAGTTTAAAATGATAGAGAAAAGTATTAAATGAGAAAATTAGCTCAATTGAGGGGTTAATTGAGCAAGGATTGAATTGCATGAAATGTGGAATTTGGAACAAAATAGAAATCAACATGTATACTAAAGCAGTTTTGGACAGCAGTAGTTGTCTAACTTTGAAAAATCACCAAAAATGGTATAAATTGAATTAGAAGTTGAGTGAGATATAGAATTAAATCTTGTTGAGTCTATTTTCATATAAAAGAAACAAAGCAAGCAAAGGAAGTCTACATATTGAGATATTCAAATTTTTGTAAGGCTAGTTTAGAATAACTTCGTGATCCCCTGTTCTTACTTTAGAAATTCACTAAACATTGTACAAAAATAATTATGAGTTATAATTTAGTTCATGCCATTAAGGTTGGACCTCTATTCAAGGTTTGAGCTTGGAACCTTCTGCAGATGATCTATTTAAAATCACTGCATGTACGGACAATGTTAGATTCTTTTCTTCGTTTGCATGCTTAAAGCTTAAAGCTTAAGCATGCTTAAGCTTGGATTCACTTCTTCTTGATGTCCTTGAAACTGTTTGTGTTTATAAACCTGGGAAAAAATGTATTTGGATTAAGTACTTGGTTCTTAGCCTGGCTTTTTTATGTGCTTTTTAATAGAGTTCTTCTGTAATTGATCTTTAATATTGTGCTACCTTTTCAGTCCTAGCTGATTTGCAATAGCAGGTGTGTTCTTTAAGGTCTTTAAGCTTTGATGATTACCTTGTTAGCATTGAGGATTGGGGTTTTTTATTATTTGTCTGTTGATTACTGCTGTATGTTGAGGTCTAATCAGCTTAATTTCGAATGAGTTTGTTCTCTGTGTTTTGCTAACAGGCTGTAGATATAAACAATCTTTAAACATATTAGATTTTGCTCAAAGAGTATTGATTCTCTGAAGAATTGAAGAGAAAGAATTGTGGCAGTGAAATTGGAATTAACCAAAGATTAGTAAGCAGAGCTCAAGATCCATGGCTTCTGCTCATCGAGATTGGAGGAGAAGTTCTTTTCCCATGTATGAAGATTTTATAAAATGCATAGTCTGAAATAGGAATATTGGTTGAAGCAAATGTACAAGAAGCTTTAACTTTGCAATTTGTTATCTTGCAACTTATATAAGCAACAAAAGCTGTTTTTCTTTCTTGCTATAAAATGGTTGAACTAACCAAATTCACCAAAAAGGGTAGCATCAAAAGCATGTAAATTTCAATGTATCTGCTTAGGCAACTGATCCTTAAATTCACTTCTAATGGATGATCAAATATTTTCCAAAAATAAAGGGTTAATTAATCCAAATTAACCCAGCCTTTAGTTACTAATGACTTAACCTCCCTAGCTGCTTTCATCTTACCAAGCAGTGTCTCCAGCTTGCATTTCGAAGGAAAACCAGGAGGAAATGGAGGCTTAACTTCATCTTCAGTAATAGAACTTTTGGGCATAAAACCAGGAGAAACTGGTACAGCCACATTCACCTTATCTCCATTAAAAGAACCTTTGGATTGCAGCATATTTCCTTTGGGAGGAAAACCAGGAGGAAATGAAGAATTATTAAGTTCCTTCTGAATTACAAAATCAGGCTTTAACTTAGAAAGAGAGCTAGATTAAGTACTTTCATTCTTAACTTCAGTGTCTACTTCTGAGCCAATTGCTATCGATGAGCTTTGAGCTACAAAACCTGCATTACAAACTTCCTTCTTACGTTTTGGATATTTTGGTAACTGCTTAAATTTTATCATTGGAGAACCATGATCAGAACTGGCACTGCTATCAAGTTGAGTTAGGGACGAGGTATGGGTTCCCACTCCCACAAACAGTTTATTTATAATTATTCAATTATTGTTTTTTGTTTTTAACACAATTACAAATTTTGACTTGGTTGTTTTCATTTTATGACGGTTAATAATGTAGCTTAATAATTAAGTATTATTATATATTTAATTTGATTTATTTATTTATAAATAAATCATTGCAATATATGTAAAAATAATTTAAAATATAAAATTTATTAATATGTATATAAAATTTATTAATATATGTAAAAACAGCTTTTCCGAAAAATATTTTCAGGAAATCTGCCAAACAACAGAAAATATTTTACACAGATTCATTCAAACACCAGAAAATATTTTCAGTAAATCATTTTCAAGAAAAGTAAATCATTTTCCAGAACTCATTTTCCGGAAAACATTTTACTGACAAACAAACGGAGCCTAATATAATTATATTATGGATGGTAACCATTTCCATGCATTATGTACCAGAGATAATTTAGCAAGTAGCCCATCTCAATAGCATAGACTATATTTTATTAGTGCATCTCATAGGGTTTTTTTACCGAAAGAGTACAAAAAAATAAAAATAAAAATCTAAAATGGTATAGGAAATCTATTATGTACTAAAATGGTACAAATGGGGTGGTGCCGCCTCAGTCACTGGCACTTTTGGTGCCGCCTGTGGCACACTCTCAACCACCATTTTCTGTTTTTTTTTTTTGAGCAGTTTTTTTGAAGTAACTATTATGTAATTTTTCTTTTGAAAGGTTGGCATCATTTTGATGATTTTTGAGTGGAAATCCACGGGAATTAATAATTCTCGCCACTAACATAATCTAATCATGGATCAATTTTAGTGCTCCCTTATTTAAATCTCAATTACTCATTTCTTCCAAATTAAACTTACTATCTTGTACTATTTACACATTAGTCCATAAATCATATCAATAATTCGTACCGCGGTTTCATTTTTCGAAGATTTTTCCTATCTCATATTTAATTAATAAATAAAACTTAATAGTTCCGGTGCTCATTTCTGAAATTTTAATTAATTTAAGTTCTTGATATGGTACAAATTACAATATGATAATTTTAGGGCATTATATAATTTTCATTGAGGAAAGGGTGTAATTAATTAGATTTTTTTTAGATTAAGAGCTCAATAAAATCCATTTTTTAAGAGCTTAAATGATTTTGTTTTTTTTATTTTTTTACCCTTAAACATTTTCTTTTTTTCTTTCTCTTTATCACTTTTAATAAATAAAAAAAAAGTGTAAAGCATTTAAGGATTTTCTCTCTCCTTGCCTATATCATCTCTCTCAAGTGATAGAGTCTTTTGGTTCCCCCTTCCCTCTCGAGTCTCAACATAGAAAATAAGTTGATTTTGCACGATTTAATCAATTATTCAATTCCCGTATAGATGGTGAGCAAGTTAGAAAAAAAAAAAAAAAAGGTATTTCTTTGACTTTATACAAAATATGAAAAGAAGTAGGTGTGATTTTTCAACAACATATTACCCACTTCTTTTTAAATCTTCAACCAATATCTCCATGGATTACAATAGTTCGTCTTAGACAGTGAACTAAAAGATTATCACATATATATTACATTATTTTTAAATTTAAATATTTTTAAAAGGAAATTTTTAAGTACAATAAATTGGCACATTCGCTTTGGTGAGAAATAAAAAAGTCACGAGAAAGTGAGTATAATAAAAATTATTAAAATAACCAAAATTATTTAAATATTAAGTAGATTATGACACGATTAGGAAATGACTGAAAATTTTTGTATAATAAATATGTTTATCCATAAAATAAATAATATAACAAATAAATAAAGTTTTGATTGAGATTGCAAAATTAAAATATTAAAGATTATAATGTTTTTGGATCAAATCTTATCATATGTATTTTTTGGATTTTACATAAAATATAAAATGATAAAGATGCACTCAATAATGTGGAAATTTATTAATTAAATTGGAACTTGATTGATGAGTGATATCAATTCTGTTTAAAAAACCTTTTTTATATAATATTTTAAGTAGGAGACGAAGTCACGTATCAAATGAGTGTTTAATAAAAGCTTTAAGAATTGCCTCATCCAAATGAAAATAAAATTTTAATCAATATTATATACTAAAAATGATTATATTTTAAAAGAAAAATATATTAAATTTTAAATAAAAATAATTTTGAAATAAAAAATTATTATTTTTTTACAGGAAGGGTAATTATGTAATTTATAGCATATAAAAATAATATATAGTGTATAGTGTATAAATAAAAATACAAAATTATTCATATTTTAAATTTTAATAAAAGAAAAGATGAAAGCAGTAAAAAGTTAAAAAAAATAACTTTTATAAAAATATTCATTTACAAAAAAGCCAAAGATTATAACAGAATATTCCCATAACTGTGTGTCAAATGATTAGATCTGACTAAATTTAAACAACCTAATTTTTATGCAAAATAAAAATATAAGATAGAGAAATGTCAAGTGTTTGCAAATTTATTTTAAAAAATGGCAGTTCTAAATTGTCTGTTTTAAGACAATGAAAGCTCAATAATAAAAATTTTAAATTAAAAAATAAACAGGAAAAGGAAGCTTTTTTTAAAGCAACATTAGAGGATAAAAAAAAAATAGAAACGAAACCACCTTCAAAAACTGTGAAAAAAGCTTCTTTTTCTCTTGAAATTGCATTATTAATCTCTGTTTTATTATCGCCATCTTCATCATCATCATCATCATCCTTAAAACCAAACTATTAATTGGCATTTCATTTTGTTCTTTCAGTAATTAAAAGGGGGGAAAAAGAAGAAAGAAGAACCGCACCATCTGCCACCTTTTGATCAATCAAGGTATCGGATTTCAATCCAATAACTTCCGGTTGTATTTGATGATTCCAGCGTTGACATGTAGCCGGCATTGCTAGAGCCGAGAGGAGCTTCTTTTCCTCTTCTTCTTCCTCAACTCCGATTGGTCAAGCTTCGTTTGTTCCTTTTACAGTGAATACATTTGGATTTTTCTCTGTTTTTTCAATATAATTTTTTACAAGAGAAAATGAACCGATCATCTAGTTTTGGTTTTGGAGGTGATTTTAGTTCTGGATTTTCCAAGTCTACCCTTAATAATGCCGATTTTAGTTTCAATGCGCCTTCTTTACAACGACCATCATGGGGCCTTCCTAAGCCAAGGCTTGTCAAAAATAAAAAGCAATTGAATTCCCATAATTCGAAATCTTCAAGCAATTTAGAAAACCGGGCAGGCCGCGGTTTTCGTCGGTTTCGACAGCCTAGCCCTTCTGATGAGAGTGACTTGGGTGGGAATTTGGAGGGAGGAGTTGTTGAGGACACTAGGAATTTGAGAAATGGGAAGACTTGTGGTTTAATCGATCATAGTTTATTTTCCATGCCCTCAAATGATACAAGAAAGTTGAGCATTGAGAATGGCTCAAAGGGTGATCGGAGTAATAGGAATGATGACAATGTAGGTAGCTGTGTTAGAAGAGGTGTGGAAACCGAAAAGCTTCACAATGATTTGTGGAGCAAATCGAATATAAAAGGCAGTGAGGATGTTGACGATGGAGCTAAGCAGGATTTTGTATTTAAGGCAGGAAAAGGTAGCGATTCTTTGGCTCGAAGCTCCTCAGATGCTCTTCATGATGGGATTAAGAATTTGAACATAAAAGGGTTTGGTGGTAGTAACACCAAGCAGAGAGACGGTTTTATATCCCAGAGTTGTGAAATCTCTGGTCATCTTGGTGGGAAAACAGAAAAGGCATTGTCAGCTGAAATGGAGGGGAAGCTGAATCTAGGGAGTGTAATGGGAGATTCTACTGCTCAAACAGGCAGGGGGTTTTCATTTGGGAAGGATGGCCAAACCGCAAAGATGGGTGACAAGCTCCATGAGTTTGGTAAATCCATTCACCACGATTTTACTTTCCAGGCGGCTACAACTAAAGTTCATACGGATCAACCAAAAACTGATATTAGGCCTGGTGGAGCTGCTGCTTCAACAACTTTGTTTTCATCTTCATCTAGCGCCTTGCCTTTCCAGTCTGGTACAAATACCTTTGGTAAGATTTCTGATAAACCAGGAAAGAAGGATGAGTTTTGTTTTACAGCTAAACAAGATGCTATAGAAACACCCTTTGTAGAATTCAGAACTCCAAATTCACAGAAAAATATATCCGTTGGCTTAAATAAAAAATTGGAATTCGGTGCAAAAGGAGAAGCTGGTACAAGCACAAAAGTAAAGAAAAGGAAGGGAAAGTTGAAGCAGCCTAAACCTGTCCAGCTGTGGTATGGACCGGATTTGGTTTCAAGTAAAACTGGTTTTCAATATTCAAGAGAACCTTCTGCAACTTCTGAAGAGTCTTTCAACGTTGATTACAAAGATCAATCCAGTGATTCACAACTAGCAGTTTCACGTAATGCAATAGATGGGGATTTGGTTGCTGCAACACAGTATATGAATATAAAAGAAGGTAAGGTGAAAGATGATGAACTAAATGAGGAGGGTTCTGGAAATGTTTTCGACACAGGTGTTGCTTCTGATGCTCCTCAAGAAGATTCTGTGTATGGGTCGGAAACTGAAAACTCTACAATTGCAGCCGAGAATATTGATCATAACAGCGATATTGCTCTTAGTTCAGCTGAAAATGAAACCAGTTCAAGAACAAGCATTGAGAGACAAGATAGTGATGGCCTGATGTTTTTTTCTTCCCCTTCTAAATCAGAACATTTAAGTGGGTTTGACTTTACCTTTGCTGCATCTCCGTCTGCTCAAAGTCACCAATCATCACCAAGTCGCCACCACAAAAAGAAGAATTCATCTAAAACTTCTTCATTGCATTCATCCCCTAGGCATGACCTGAAAACAGATGTATCTACTAAGCAAAGCAAAGTTGGAGAGAATTCTGTGGTGGACAAAGGACCTGATGTCAAGGGCAAGCCTAATTCGACCGGTTCAAGCACTTTAGCTCAGGAATCATGCGAAAAGTGGCGGTTAAGGTTATTATAAGTGTTTGATAATTGAACTTCATTCTTTTAAAACATATACTTTCTAAGTAGATTAATTTTTCTTTTTTCTTATAGATCTTATTTTGTCATCTTGTAATTAGATGATGTGACCTATATTTGTGCTTGACTTCTCTTCAACTATGAATACATTTTGTTTCACTGATATATATCAGGGGAAACCAAGCCTATGCCAATGGAGATCCATCCAAAGCCGAGGAATATTATATGCAAGGGATAAGTTGTATTCCCGCAGGTGAGAAATCTAGAGGCTGTCTTCGGGCGCTGATGCTGTGCTATAGCAACCTTGCAGCTACTCGTATGTCTCTTGGAAGAATGAGAGATGCACTAGGAGATTGTATGATGTCCATCTCAATAGATCCTCACTTTTTGAGGGTTCAACTTCGAGCAGCGAAGTAAGGCTCTACATTTGTTTCATTTAACTTGTTTGAGCCACCTTGATTCCAAAGTTGTATGTGTTTATGCTAGAACTGTATAAATTCGTTTATATACCAAATTTATTGAAGATTGAGAATTTTTCCTTTTGAAGATTTGTTGCATCATGCACGAGGATTTATAATTATCTCTTTCAAATTGTTCGCAGTTGCTGCTGTGATGCCAATTTTGAATCTTAACACTTCCATTTGATGGCCTTTTGAAGTGATTAATAGATGTTATTTCTATCGGTTAAATTGCCAACCATGTTTTCCACTTTTTATGTATCTGTTCTCTTTTGGAGCTAATATTGCTTTTCATTCTTATCCAGTTGTTAGGCTATTGGTTTTGGTATCAATTTTCATGTCAATGCTTTGGTATTAGTTTCATTCTCTTTTGTTATTGGCTTTCTCTTGGCTCTCCTAACTTGCTGCTTCTTTATTTCAGTTGCCACCTTGCCCTTGGGGAAGTTGAGGATGCAATGCGATATTTCAGGAAGTGCTTACAATCTGGAACTGATGTTTGTGTGGACCGAAAAGTTGCAGTAGAAGCCTCCGATGGCCTACAAAAGGCACAGGTGCTTGTTATTATCAGAAAGGAGATAGTATATTATTGGTCTTGTTTTATTCAAGTTCATTTGATACTGATACCAGTTTGTGTTAATTGTAACGTTAGTTAATATTTATGATTTGTAATATAGCTCCATTAAGATCAATGAATTATGCATTAGCTAGTGGAAGGTGTATAATTGTCTTGATAGCCACTATTGCCTGCATCGCATATTGAATTTTAGCATTGATATTTAAAGATTTTTGTTTTTTGTTTTTCTTTTATGTGTTCATCCTCCTTTCTTTAATTTGATTCCTATCCTAGATAACATGTTCATAGCATTTTTGAATTTATTCATTTTTCAGCTTTAGTATGCTGGTTTATTTGCGCGATGGTAATTTGGCTGATTAGTGGTTTCTTATCTGGCAGAAATTGTCTGAATGCATACATCAGTCTGCTGTACTATTGCAAAGCAAAACATCTGACGATGCAGAGACTGCTTTGGAAGTAATTGCTCAGGCCTTGCAAATGAGCTCATACTCAGAAGAATTACTTGAAATGAAAGCAGAGGCTCTTCTAATTGTAAGTGTAATTTTGTTGATATATACTTGTCTAAACAGGGAAGTTCTGAAAGTAGATGGTTTACTGTTATTTAAGCATATCTTAAATCATAGGAAGATCGTTGGAGTTGTAATAACTTTTTTTCAATCTTGCAGATGGGCAAGTACGAAGATGCAATTCAGCTGTGTGAGCTGACATTTGATTCTGCTGAAAAGAATTCTCCTTCATTGGATATCAATGGGCAGCTGGCCAATCTGGATAGTCCTGGCATCTCAAAGGACTCTACCTTTAGAACTTGGCGGTGTCACCTGATCTTCAAATCTTACTTTCATCTAGGAAAGCTTGAAGAGGCTATTGCTTTTCTGGAGAAGCAAGAGGAATTGCATTCCACTGGAAATAGGTAAAATTCACGCCATTGTCTTTCAAAATATTCTAATTTATGCAATGAAGTACAATGATGATTGCACATTTTGAGTCTGTCCAGGGATGGAAGCGACAGTTTGGAATCATCAATTCCGTTGGCTGCTACTGTACGTGAGCTCTTAAGTCATAAGGTATTTACTTGATATTCTTTTGACTTTAAGAAACAGTTTCGGGTTTATGTGGATTTATGCACAAGATTGTGCTTTTATTGGTATGCATTTTTTCCCTTTATAGAAATGGGATCAACTTTTTAGTGCTGCACCTCTTAGGTACATGTAAAGAAACATGATTCCTTTGCATGCTTATAGGAGATTTCAAAAATATTTTGCTACCTAAATTGGTGGGATTTGCATTGAGTAAGATGTCTTCGGGAAATTGCTTTTTTAATCAATTATGATTCTACTTTAAGCCATTTTTTCCCCTTTGGGTAAAATCTTTGTACCATTTAGCAACTCTTGAGGAAGAAGTAGAGATGGCCAAAATAAACCTAAATCTGACAGGTTCTGACCAGATCTGACTCATTGTGTGTGGGTTTCTTTTTTGTCCAGTAATAATGAACTAGGCTGGGTTGAATCAATTTTTTTATCAAAGGACTGAATCAGGTTTTAAATTAAAAAGTTGGTCTAGGCACTGAGAAGTTGTAACAATAACATCTAAGTGATGTGTAGAAACTAGTATCAATGTGTCATCTATTACCTTAGAACTATAAACTTCTTTCTGTCAGAAGTCTGATATGCTTTGGTGGGGCATAGATAAAAACACTGTTATCAATGCAATTATTTCTTTCTTCTACAGGCTGCAGGGAATGAAGCATTTCAATCAGGAAGACACTTGGAAGCTGTTGAACATTATACAGCGGCTTTATCTTTCAGTGTGGAGTCACGGCCTTTTGCAGCTATTTGTTTTTGCAATCGTGCTGCTGCAAACAAAGCACTGGGCCAAATCACTGATGCTATTGCTGATTGCAGCCTTGCCATAGCACTTGATGGCAATTATTTGAAGGTTTTTTTGCAAACTGATGTTATCTTTGTTCTCTTTCTTGTGCATATGATTTGCTAGAGGAAGAAGTGGCGGGAATAATTTGAGTAGAGAGATTGAACTAGTCCATTGTCTTTGGGAAAAAATGTAATCACTTTGGGAAATTTTGTTCTCTAATATAAAATAACTTTCTTGGTAACTTACTTGTTTATGCACCCTTTTGCAGGCAATTTCTAGACGTGCCACATTATATGAGAAGATTAGAAACTATGGGAAAGCAACTAGTGACCTTGAAAGACTTCTTTCTCTTCTCTTGAAGCAAATGGAGGTAAAGACCAATCAAACTGGAATTTCTGAAAGATCTATGAACTTGGCAAACGACTTGAGACAAGCTCAATCATGGCTTTCTGAAGTTGAGGAAGAAGGCAAAAAGGAAGTGCCTTTGGATTTCTATCTGATTTTGTAAGTTTCTTATTCATTTGTGATTATAGGTGGCGTCTGGCATTTATTAGGTTCTTATGAACTTGGATCTTGATGCTACTTTCTTCTTTGGCTTAATATTAAATAATTTGTTAGCTTTTATCTTAAGCCTAATATTATTGTGTGTAGTAAATTTTAGATTTAATGAAAGGGGTTTAAAAGATACCATTCATCTTTGTTGGAAATATAAGAGGATAATAACTTTCAAATAGGAAGTTTTCTGATGCTTCGTTGACTATATATATTTGTCTTTCTCAGTGCCCTGTCTATGGATTCTGAAACCATATTTAGATTAACCATATTTTTTATGTGTATTGTAACGGCAGGGGTGTTGAACCATCTGTATCAACAGCAGAAATCAAGAAGGCTTATCGGAAAGCTGCTCTTAGACATCATCCTGACAAGGTTTCTTATATCTGCTGCTATTATATACTACTTTTAGTTTTAGAAATTTGGTGGTGATCTGACTGGTATTCTACTTATGTAGGCTGTTCAATTCCTCGTAAGAACCGAAAATGGAGATGACAAGCTTTGGAAGGAGATAAGAGAAGAAGCCTACAAGGATGCTGACAAACTATTTAAGATAATTGGAGAGGCATATGCAGTACTTTCAGACCCTACTAAGGTATATGAGCATTATAATCCCTTTATTTATTTAACTTTTTTCTTTTTGGTTCTGGGAAAATATGGTGTTTTATCTTGCAACAATGTATTTGTGCAGCGCTCGAGGTATGATTCTGAAGAAGAGACAAGGAATGTGCAAAAGAAACATACAGGACGTACATCCAGAGTTGCAGCAGCAGATGCTCAAAGTTATTCATTCGATAAAAGCAGTGGTATGCGGTCATGGAGAGAGGCTAGAAGAGCATTTGGCCTGTCCAGCTTCAAAGGTTCAAAAGCCACTAGATCAAATAGATTCTATTAACTATTGTGAGCTACGTGTTTGTTAATCTCGAGATATCTGATCTAGTTATATGATGAGGTTTAGCAGATTCAGATTTGTGTATGGACTCTCCAGAAGGGAATTTAATCCAACCACTCCTAGAACAAGATTTGAACTTCTAGGAGGTAATACCAGTTGGTTGAAAGCATCTGTGCAAGTTCTGGGTCATGCCAGTACCTAATGATTTTTTTTTTTTTCTCCTGAGTTTCTCTAGCAGTTTGTGAATGGTCTATATAAACTTGAAATAATGAAGTCCATGTTTTAAGCCTGGAAGGCCTTTGGGCTCGAGGAAATCAATTGTTAATAAAGAAAGTCGAGTAAATGTACAGACATTACGAAGAACATTTTTGCAGTTTTCTACTTCTCCGGCTGACATTCGGCTAAGAACAGTTTGCTCTTTAATTTGTTGAAGACACTGAGAATTCTTATAATTTTTTTGCTATACTTTCCCCTCCTTTCCAGTTTTGATTTCTTGTTTATGAAGAGATACCATGCTTTGAAATGTTTCTGTAACACGATCAAAGATGTTTGATTGTACAGATATTTGAAGAGCAGCTTAAATGCCTAGACATTTGACCTTCTATTACTATGCTTTTCTTTTCTTTCTTTTCCTTTTTGTTGATTTTGATGCTTCAATAAGGTTGTTGGGGGGGGGGGGACTAGCTTTCAGTTTCACCTTGGTGGAAGGCTAAATTATTTTTTAGTATATTGCATCATTTATGGAATTGAAAATTAAAGAAATTGTTTAAACACTTTGAACACCATTTGTATGGCATGTTTAAATATATTTTCAGATTTCAATATATTCAATAATCCATATTTTCATGATTAATAAATATATATATATATATATATCTGAGATATATTACACTTAATACTTGTTGGAAGGAATAGTCATGAACTCTTAACAAATTAATTTTTATAGACTCTAAAATCTTGAAGTTTCTAGGATTTTCTCTTTACCATTAAGCCAATACTTCTTTGGTGAACAAAAATGAAATCAAACATTATAAATTAAACCAATAAATGAAAGGGAAAATATTAAGAAAATTCAGCATGAACGAGGATTACATTGTATATGTAGATGCATTCCTTAGAGAACAAGGCACTAAGAACATAATAAGAAAAAAGCATTCCCTGCATCTCTACTGAGTTTTATTCCTCCCCAACCTTGAAAACTAAAAAAATAAAAAACAATTGGTAACCAAGAAACATGAAAAGAGAAAGAGCTTTTGAAATTCATCTACATATTAATTGAATGTCCAATTTTTGTAGAATGGTTCAAAATAATATATATATATATATATATATATATATATATATATAAATTTGTTACAAGACATTCAATTGAAGAAAGTGATTGGATGAATTATTGTCAAAGAAACTTAAACTGCTTTTAAGAAATTATCAAACTAATATATTTAGATTTCAACTTGGCCTATAAGATACAAGCTAAATGAATGATTAACCAATTTGTATTTGGACTAAAAGTATAAAGGTGAAGACAAATTAGAACAATAACTCAACATACAAGTAAAAAAAAAAGGTGAACGTCTACTTAGAAATAATGGAGTCCATCGGCAAAACTTTATTAGTCACTTATCGAATAAAACTTTCAGCACTTATCGGTCAGTTGCAGGGCCATATTGTAGGGTCTCATTATTGGCCATTATATTTCTCGCAAGGTTAGGTGATCTAATTCATTAAAATCAAACTAATAAACATAAAATACAAAACGTCATTTACTATTGACAAGACAAACAAGCATAAGATACAAAAAGTTACTGTCTGTTTACTTAGCAAATGATTAGTCAGTAATGATTTGATAACCGACATGTTATCACCACTTTTTATACAAACTCTATTTCATATCTGCGCTCACAACGAAACAGAGAGAAGGCAGTTTAGTTAGTTTATCTACCTACCAACCAACCCTCCATCCATTAACAATTTCAATTTACAAAGGCAACAAAAGTGAAAAGACAAACGCTTAGCAGTGCAACTT
Organism: Gossypium australe; assembly: GCA_005393395.2. Taxonomy (NCBI): domain Eukaryota; kingdom Viridiplantae; phylum Streptophyta; class Magnoliopsida; order Malvales; family Malvaceae; genus Gossypium; species Gossypium australe. The sequence goes on from CM016626.1 coordinate 9,568,497, forward strand.
GATTACATGAGCCACCCTCTGGAAGAAAAGAGGGCACATGCCGGTGCTGAACTTAATCACATCCCTCATCCACTCCGGTGCCACTCTCTCAAATGCCCCTAATGACGATACCCGGTACACCAACTCTGCTTCTTCTCCGCCGGCTTTGTTTATCCATGTTAGACTGAATGAGTAACCTGTTTTATTTATCCACAATAATAATAAAAACCAATTAGTTTTGAAATGATTCTTCAATAGCTATCACAAATCTGATACTCGAAATTTTATGGATTCAGTATGATACTTAAGTAAAGAATTACCACTTGATTGATGCAGAGCTGAAATGCATAGTCCGCCAGTTTGATTGTTAGTGGATATTTTCATGTCCAGTAAGCACTCAGTAAGAGCTTGAAAAAGACAAGTAGCTCTAGCAGTGGCTGTGGCACTTGCATCTGGACTGCCTTTACAGCATTCTGGCTGGCATAGCCATCCAAAACAATCAGTACAGAACACACATGTAGAAGCTAACAGCTTTTGAGTAAAAAGATAATAGATTGAGATGATACCAGCTGAAAATGTGTAAGATCCTCACGAGACAAACCTTTCTCAGACAAGTCTTCCGCCAATGCATTAGTGATGGCAACATTGCAGTTATTTGAAACCGAAGTAATAATATTGCCATTTGTCTCAGCAGCAGATTCCCTGCTACACTTTCTTGTCATCATTCCAATGGACCTTCCAGAAACCTTTTCAGATGAAACTTGTGCAATTCTAGGAGAAACTGTTGGTATAATATCGAGTTTGCCATCTTTATTTTGTCCCTCATGGTGCAGATTTTGCAGCCTGCTAACTTCTAGAGAAAGTGCTTTATCTGCCATAAATTTTAGACTTCAGTAAGAAAGACCTAAACAAATGCTTGATAGGCAGCACAAGAAAGTTAAAAGGTTTAATAAAGGCAACACATTAGTAGTCTGGTGCACAAATCACTTAAATCTTGCCATAGACTAGAGGCGGCCATAAGATGGATTACTGACCCTAAAGGACATATGAACCTCAACTGGAGAAGCTTCAAATTAAGACCTTTTTTTTACCCAAAAGGTACAGTTTCAACCAAATTCATACAAGTCCAGTTAAATCAGAATTTTGCAACTTTTCAGCTGGTAATTACCAGATTCTGATTATTTTACAAGCATTATGTAAATTATTAAGATGCCTTTGTTAGCAGGATGTGATCCAAAAGACCAGTGTTATATACATAGACTTAACCACCTCAATTCATTTTCTACTCAGGTAAAAACTAGAGCATAGAAAACCATATCCAACCAAAACTATAGTTTTATTTCCTCTAGTCATTTAAAGTGATAAGAAATATTTTTTTTTCTAGTTCTTGCCTAGAAGACTTAATACCCTCAGCATCAATTAATGCCAGTTTTCTGGCAATAGCATGACCGAGTTCCTATATTCTGATATTCAACAAAGATGAAACAGAAACAACACCAAGTAAGTTGAGGATGTTGATACCATTACATTATATTCTACACTGGATGAAAGAGATATAAAACAATAATCATCATATAATCAATAGCTTCTTACACTTCTGATTCTCTTCAATCAAAAGTTTTTGGTAGTCTGCACATTGTTTATCCATGCTGGACCTACAATGATACTTACATTTTAAAATCCAAGAGAGAAAAACTTATATCTTACCATAAAGGCCAAATGAGAAACTTAAAATTGCATACATTTTAGAGGCCACTTCACTTCTCAATTCATTAACTTCTGAATACAGCTTGTCATTTTCACTCTTCAGATGCTGAATCAATTCCTCTGCAGCTGCAACAGAAGAATACAATCCATTAAGAATTTTAGAGGGATTTATATGATTGCTCAATTTTTTTCAACTACTGATGAAACTACTATCAAAATTTTCAAGGTAACAAAGAACTTCTGTTCAAGTTTTGTTCATTTAATTAGTAACCAGTTCAAACAAGCATTTCACCAAAACAAACTTGAACTCTTAGCAAGCTGTTTTGTTCATTCTAGCCTACCCACATTCATGGTTATAATCAAATTATTGCTTTAATACACAAGATTGAATGTTATTTGTTCTTCACATATAGAGCTTGGACCTTAAATGTCGATTCAACAATCAGAACAAGCTTATGTATCACTATCTAGTAGTTGTTGTTTTTACCATCATCAGCAAATTAAATTTCAAAATGCTAAAACCACAATATACCTTCCAACAAATAAGAGATGGCATGACAACCACACATGAGGAAGGGTGACAAACAACAAACCCAGTACTTGTGTGTGACATATATTTAGACATGGGTATAAGCGTATAACCCTCCAAATATATAGAAAACATTGAGTATACCATGATGAACAGTCACTTGCAAATCCAAGTAACATAGGTCAGTACATCCTGTTTCTATTTTCAAAGCTTTTCATCACACTGTACCACCATCTCACTACCTACCTATAAAATAATTAGTAAATGAAATCAGACAAACCATTAACACTGACCAACAAGACAAAATGGTTTTGAATTAGATAATTCATTATTTGTTTACCTTCCTTTCATTAGAAAGGTCAAAACACAAACTTATGTTTAACGAAAGAGCCAAAGAGAAGTGATATTAGTTATTTTTCTATGATATATATACAAGATATAGCATGACTAACAAACATAGAAGAGGAAAAGAAAAACTAAGGTAAGAGTAAGACTTTGCAATTCACATAAAATATGAAAATAGGGATTTAACAATAACAATGAAGCTCAACTTACCACGCACATAATTCACAAATTTCTCTTCTTGATCTCGATTTATGTCATCCATTTCGGAAAGTTTTCTCTTCTGAAAAAAAAAAAAAGAAACGAAGAGAAAAAAACATTTATGGAAAGATAAAAGCCACGTATCATAATCAAACAGATGGGAAAAATCGCCAGTTCCATTTTAACCGAACTAAGAAAACATTGTATGCACCTTGCAACTGAATTATCATTCGATACAAGTGCCTAATGCCAAAAAAAAAAAAAAGAAGAAGAAAACTTTTAAACATTTCGCTTTTTTTCTTCAGTCCTACTGGCAACCGAAATTATAAACAAAGAAATGGTATGATAGATCTATAAAGTAGGGAACAGAAGTGCAAATCTAAAAGTATAATTTAAAAAAAGAAGAAGAAAATTTTAGGGTAAAAAAGAGCTGAGACCTTGAGCTTGTCATATTTGTCGTAAAGCTTTGCATATAAAGGCTCCATCTGCTAAACAAATAAAAAATCCAGTTTATTCGTATAGACATATTTATTTATGCAAAATTAAGATGAAAATAATTGTTGAAATCCATAATTTTGGAAGTGATTAAATAAACCCACGTTTTAGTGTTAGAAATCGACGAACACAAGAAAACGTTATGGAAGAAGAAGGAAACAAAGCAAAAGGAAGTTAAAAAAGAAGCAGAAATCGGGAACTGACCTGATAATTCACGGATTAAATGATGAAGATAATATAACAAAGTTGATGAAAATTTAAAAGAGTAAAACAGAAATGGTTTTCTTGTAGCTCTGTTTGGTAGCCTAGAAAACGAGGGAAAATGGAATTTCAAAAATGCGGGAAAGCAGTGACAGAAGAAGCGTCAAAGTGAAAATGACTGTAAAGAAAATGCAACGCTGGCGTTTACTTGTGTGGCACTGGCACTGATTCTCTAATTCCCAGGCTTGGAATGAGCGAGCCTGTGGAGGCTTGTCCTTGGGCTTGGCCCGATGAAAGCTAACTTAGACCCACCCATAAAATTAAATAATAATTATTTAACGCCTTAGATATTAAAAAATTATTAATTAATGAATCAAACCCAACAATTATTTTTTCTCAAAATTATATATTTCCTGGATTGTTTCTTGAAATTATTTTTGTGAACAGTATTCATCTGTTGAAATTTCAGTTCAAAATTTCAGAACGAAATGATAGACAAATTTGATGTTGAAAAATATAATTATAAAAATCAAATATTATGTAAGTTCCTAATTTCGGATTAAACTATAGCAAAATTCTTTCAAACAAAATTGATTACTAATGCAATGTTAGTTCTAGCCAAGACTAAGAAGGAATGTAAAAAATTAATGGCTGAAATGCTCAGCTTAATGGATTTTGGATCAAAAGACGAGAAATCCTCAGTATCTTCAATCAAAACAGTGGATCTTGTAGACGATACCGCCTCAGTAACTATCACAAAAAAAAATGATGATAATTTTGCAAAGACAAGAGATGCATGAAGGCAAAAACAAAAGATGAACATAGCAAGAGTGATTTCCTGCCAAAAGTAACCAAGAAAGAACAGTAAAGTTTCCTGCCAAACGAAAACAAAAATAATAATTTGAAAAGTAACTATTATGCAATATTTGTAATAATGTAAGAGATTGAATTTTTAAAAAAATATTGTATAAAATAGAAATATCATCTCTTTTTTATTAATATTTTTATTCTAAATTTCAATATTTTTATACGAAAAGAATAATATTCTTATTTCGCACTCATTTTCTCGATCCACCTTGAATTCTCATAACCACGAGATGTTCTTGTAGCAACAAGGGCATGAAAGGGTCTGAAAATTATAGTATGGGAATGGGAATCAATGAGCTATGAAACACATTCTTGTAAATTTAAATACTAATTGAGCTTTAACACCAGCTTGATTTATTTTTAAATCTAATTAAATTAATATTAGATAGTAGTTACATAAATCAAACTTTTCTCGACATTAAATTTTTTTATAAATATAATATAGATAGATACATGGAAGGAATGTCTCCAAAGATTCTATATATATGTACTAAGTTCTAGAAACCCCAACGAGCGTGTTTAGGCCGAAGGGTCCCACAGAGATACATGTGCAAGGGTTTGGTTTGGGAGCTGCCATTGACACCCAATAAATAGGCTTTGATCATCTTTTTGGCTTTTCTAAATGGTGAACATCATCATTATCATGCCTTTAAAAAGCTTCGCTGGAAAAGCACTGAATTATTATCATTTCTATGGGGCCAAAAAAAGAAACGAACACGCTCCGGAAAAAAAGTACCCCATTGAGGTGGTTTGTTTTCTCTTTAATGTAAAGGGTATTAAGTAGCTTTGGAATATTCTTGCTGAAGGTTGTTAGGGGCTGCTGGAAAATTAGTAAGTTGATAGTTTTATTCATTTCCAGCTGATGGGTGTTTGTTTTGGGATTGGGAGGCTAAGAATTGGAGGAGTTGACCTGAAACGGCTATCTCAAGTTGGCATCTGATTTGGGGATGCTCTGGCTCTAGGCGGGGATTTGAAGGAGTTTTTGAAGTGGGGTTGCGGCTTTTTTGAAAGATTCATTGGGTTTTCTGTGATTCACATGTTGAATTTTGGTTACTTTTCAAGGTTTGACCTTACACTGGTGGTGTTTTTGGTGTGAGGGGTTGTGATTTTAGGCTTTAAACAGTTAAAGCAAAACTGGGTTTTCGTTTTATATTTTGAAAGAGCCCAGTTTGAAGGCCACTTGTGTATTAGGTGTTCTTGAGTTTCAATTTTGGTGTAGGGTTTAAAGCATTTGTCGTCAGAGTTCTGCGAGAAAATGGCATGCATGAAACTTGGATCCAAAACTGATGCATTTAAAAGGCAAGGGCAGGCTTGGTATGTGCCTGATCTCTGCAATTCAACTTCATCTCCATCTCTCTCTGCCTACATATCTTCTGTCTTTGACTATTGTAAGATTATTATTATTATTTATTTTCTTGTTTTGCTTCACTACGTTTTAATGTCCACGTGGATGTGTCAAATGTGCTTTTTTTCCCCTTGTTATTTTAGCATTTTGTTTAAGTTGTTAGAGATACTTCTATGTTTCAATTTGCATCATGCATATGGATCAATAGAAATACTCGTATATGCATATTTTGGTTCTTGATTTAAGCGACCAAGTTACTTTTTGTTGTAAGAGATACATTTAACCATTATCATATCCATTTCCTATGTTACACGGGCTCTAGTACCCACGTCACACGCATATTCGAATATAGATAAGGAGGTATGATCCTCCAAATTTATGAAAAAATTCTGATTCTGAAAAGGTTGAGCATATCCGTGTGAGACATACCCGCTTCCAGTTGGGGTAACATTGATCCTATCCTTATTCCCTATGCTTACATTATGCATTTAGTGAACTATGATAGAATAAGTGACTTGGAATAACTCTTGGATTCTTCATTACCCATACCTGACACATGGATATAAGGATATGACCTCTAATGATCCTTTAAATACATGGACAAGCTATTCAGATACCCATGCCAGATACATATTCAGATCAGACATTCACACCAGAGTCTGAGTGACATAGGGGACAGTTTAATATCAGGTTTAGGTTAATAGTACTAAGGATAGAAAATATAATTGCACCTTTTTGTTTTCCTTCCCAAAAGACCATGTTCCTTTTCAGAAGTTACAAATCTGACATTTTTTTTATCAATATTTGTTAACTACATTTGAATCAAGAAAAATGAGAATATGGCATTTATTTCTTATCAATTCTAAGCATTTGGATGGAAAGGAAAATTTTGAAAAATTGGCGCAATAATGCCCAATAATTATTCTTATTATTATCTCATACTCTCATGTGTATAACAGAGGAAATCATTTCATATTGCTGAACATTTTTGTTAAGGATGAACGATTAATGACTCTTCTCAAATAAGAATATTTTATAATATGGGACTAAACTTCCTGCATCTCTCTGTGCTTATGTGAGTCTTATTGTATTTCTCTTTATATTGAGCTTAATATGTATGTGATGCTTATAGGTTCTGCACGACTGGACTTCCTAGTGATATTGTTGTTGAAGTTGGAGAAATGTCCTTTCATCTGCACAAGGTAATTTTCCCTCATCATATATACTACTTTCTGATTGATGTGCCTGAGTAATGACCCTCTTGTACTTGTTGAAATTCACTGAATTTAATATGTTTATCAAATCTTGATGCATATTCTATCAGCTTATGCAAAAATAAAGATAGGAAATCCTTGCCATGTCCCACACCATCTTTCTGAGACCTCATATATCAGTTTCTCATGAGTTGAGATGGTACTTCTCCTATGTTTTCATGCTTTTCCTTTTAAGGATCAATAATGCAAGTCCTTTAAATGAACTTGTACCTGTTGTCACATGCATGTTAAAATGAAGTGTCTATTGTCAAATAACTATTGATCTTTAAGTTCCTAATTGTCTTAACTTTCCTTTGGTGCAGTTCCCTTTACTCTCTAGAAGTGGGGTTATGGAAAGATTAATTGCAGAAGCATCTGAAGAAGGTGAAGAAAAGTGTTCCATATGCCTCCCAGACATTCCTGGAGGGGCCAACACTTTTGAACTTGTGGCCAAGTTCTGCTATGGTGTGAAACTTGAACTCACTGGCTCAAATGTTGTGTACCTTCGATGTGCTGCTGAGCATTTAGAAATGACCGAGGAATATGAGGAAGGCAATCTTATTACCAAGACTGAAACCTTCCTTAATCAAGTAGTCCTCCGAAATTGGAAAGACTCCCTGAGAGCACTTCAAACCTGTGATGATATTATCTCTTATGACGATGAACTGAACGTTACAAAAAGGTGCATCGAATCATTAGCCATGAAGGCATCTACTGACCCAAACCTTTCTGGGTGGCCCATAATGGAATATGGTGGTCCTATGCAGAGTCCTGGTGGAAGTGTGTTGTGGAATGGGATAAGTACAGGGGCTAGAGTAAAAAATACAAGTTCAGATTGGTGGTATGAGGATGCATCAACTTTAAGTTTTCCTCACTATAAGAGATTGATTGCAGTCATGGAATCTCGTGGTATCAGACAGGAGATCATTGCTGGGTCTCTTACTTTTTATACAAAAAAGTATCTACCTGGTTTGAACAGGTGCCAGGGTGCTACTAATAGTAATTCTAGTACCTGTGTGACACCCGTGGCCTTAGAGGCTCCTCCGTCAGAAGAAGATCAGAAACTTTTGCTGGAGGAGATTGATAGGTTGCTTCCTATTCAGAAAGGCCTTGTCCCCACCAACTTTCTCTTTGGACTGCTTCAAACAGCCTTAATTCTTCGAGTAAGCCCCTCCTATATATCTAACTTTGAGAAAAGGATTGGAATGCAGCTTGACCAAGCAACACTGGAAGATCTCCTGATACCTAATTTCTCCTGTTCTATGGAAACACTATATAATGTTGACTGTGTGCAGCAAATTCTTGAACATTTTCTTGCAATGGACCAGATCACTGGTGGAGCCTCTCCATCTTTGGTTGATGATGGTCAGATTACCGCCTCGCCTTCATTAATACCAGTTACACTGGTAGCCAAGCTAATTGATGGGTACCTTGCAGAGGTTGCCTCTGATGTTAATTTGAAGCTCCCCAAGTTTCAGGCTCTTGCTGCTTCTGTTCCTGACTACGCCAGGCCCTTGGATGATGGTCTGTATCGTGCAGTAGACATTTATCTGAAGGTACCGTCCCTACCGCACACATTTGCTACTTATGTTGTTTCTTCAGTTTGATATGCTGTAAATATAGCTGCAACTGGTTCACTAATCCAGGACCCTTGTCACAACTCTGCCCAAATGCATCATTCCTATGCTTTAACCTCAATTCATGTTGACCTTAGATTAGGATTCACGCATTGTTAAAGAGACATAAGTTGTCAATGCAGGATGTTTATGTCCTTGGTTCATTGTCTGGGCATCTGGCATTTTAACATGATTACCTAAGTTGCTTCTCTCATCTGCTTGAAAGAAAGTTAATGAGCCCAAAAAGCCAAATCTTATATGCATGGGTTATAGGAAGAAGTTTGATGAGAAGGCAAACACCATAATTTTTGTTCAAACTTGTTAACTTTCCTATGCTAATCAAACTTGCAGTCACACCCATGGTTGTCTGAATCTGAGAAAGAACAACTATGCCGGCTGATGGACTGCCAGAAGCTCTCCTTGGAAGCATGCACCCATGCTGCACAGAATGAGAGACTGCCACTAAGAATAGTTGTCCAAATCCTGTTCTTTGAGCAGCTTCAGCTTAGGACTTCAATCACAGGTTGCCTTTTGGTTTCCGACAATCTTGATGGATCTCGACAAAGCGGGCTCGCAGGGCCCATGGAAAGAGGCTGGGCCTCAACCGCGAGAGAAAATCAGGTTTTGAAAGTAGGCATGGATAACATGAGAACACGGGTTTCTGAGCTTGAGAAGGAATGCTCGAACATGAAACAAGAAATCGAAAGGCTAGGTCGGGTAAAGAGCTTCACTTGGGGAAATGTCTCGAAGAGATTTGGATTCAAATTGAAGTCTCGAATGTGCAGTGCTCAGGAGGGTTCTATTAGCAACCAGAATACTGAAAGTAGAAAGAATGAGAAATTAAAAGACAGGCAAGGACAACACAAGAAAAACTCAATTCCAAAATCCAGATAGGTAAAACTATTGATTTTCTCGTCTTTTTTATCCTTTTGTCTCATTGTTTGTTAAGTTCTATTGTTTTGTACTTTTAAACTTTGCTAAACTAACTTCCCGCCTTTGATCTCACTGTAATGTGTGCCTTACCTTTTTCTTGCTCCTTAATCGTGTAATCGAGATGATTGAAGAAACTGTAATTTAATCTGTTTCAGATTATGTAGCAACATTGGTATTCTGATTAGTGATTGGATTTTTTTTTCATTATATAACAACTAAATATAAGATCTCACATTTTCACTGCTGGAATAGAAAACATGACAAATACTGATAAATTCGATTCCGGAGGAAGTACATAAGTTTCTATCACCGGAACTGGCTTTAAGAGTATAATAATAATTTTATACACTGTTATTCAAGATGTGAACCTAGAGTTTAGCAACATAAAACATATTAAAGATGTTACATATAACCCCTTCCTTGATCTCCACTGGTAATGCATGCAAGAAATAAATTAAAAGCGTTAATGAGCAAATCGATTTGGAACCCAAACGAGGCTCTCTCTCATGAGGAAATGACAAATGGGGACTGTTCCTGGTTTTACTTTAAGAAGCAGAAAAGCGATGTGGTTTGGGTTCCAAGCTGATGTATCTCTATGGCAAACAACTAAAGCATTAGCTTTTGTCCCATGTTTGCCAACCAAAGGAACCCTATACACTGCTGTTTCATCAAGTGAATGACATAGAAACACAGCGTAGGGATATTTCATCTTATGGCAAACTATATCTTTTTCTCCCATCAGTACCGATCCCTCGTTAGCAACACTAAAATCCTGGTTTTCAGTTTCTTTTTCCACCTCACTTGACAGCACTTGAATGTCGTTCCCGAATTTCCTAACACTTAAATCCACCCACGACTCTAACGACGTCGCACAGTACATGTCTTCCCCTTCAATGACCCGTCTCTCGCACATCGCAATCGTTCGATTCATTGCCTTAGCTTCCCTTGATTCAGGATTCAGCGAAAAGAGCTTCAAAATCCCCGGAAACTCGTCACTCGAAAAGGGTATTGACTCTGCAACTCGACGAGACAAGAACGGAACCTCATTCCTTGCCTTAGCCTTACTGAAATATTCTAGTTTCACCTTCTTACCAGGGTATAGATCATTTTTGAAGAAATACATAGTTATGTTGGTTCGGGAAATAATACTCCCACGTCCAAATCCCATGCTTGGATCAGCGTTTCCATAGTCGCCATCATTGATTGAATCTTCCTTCCTCGTAACAACCCAAGGTTTGTTTCCTACATGGGATATAATATAATTTTTATTTCAAGCTAATATATTTGATGTATTTATTACCGATGAATTCAAATGCAATTGAATTAATGAACCTTCTGCTGGCTGTAAAAGACGATGTTTCAAGGCTTTTGGCATTGGAGTGTGAGGGAACACTGATTTCCAGTGAACCTCAGCTGGTAGATCAGCTGAAGCATGGCTAACCCCACATAAAGCAAGCTGCCAAAGTGTTAGAAGAATTGCCATTAGTTAGTTTGTATATAAAATAAAACAAAAGCAAAAAGCATTGAGAAATGAAGAGCTAGCAAAAACTACTAGTAAATTTTCTCTACGTACTATGAGTAAAAGGAAGATGAAAAAGAAATTGAACTCCATCCTAACTTATTAATAATATGTTAAGGAGAAATGATAACAGTGATAATGTAATGGAAACTTTAAAAAGGAAGCGGGCTGACTTAGTGATGAAACCAAAGTTTGTGAAATTCCCAAAGTGGAGGTTTGGATCCCTTCCAATCCTACATAAAGTCCATTGTTGTTTGTCTCATTGCATCAATGCATTCTCACTTTAAATTCAATTTTGTTTTTAAATTTTTATTTGTAAATTTAGTGATATTTAAACCTATAAACAATATCATTAATTTTATTTATGAATTTTTTTGATAGATAAATTAACGTTTTGAAAAATATATATTAAGTCAGTAGATTGAATTGAAAATAGGTTGACCTACTGCCGATTTTAATTCCCATTCTCCACTACACGCCATTCAATCCTGTTAAATCATTAATTAATTAAGTTATTTTTGTCCATAGCAAAAATCAACACTGTCGGCAAGTTACAACTTTTCTTGTGGCACAACTTTTATAATAACACCATTTCATTTATCATTAAAAAAAAATCTAGTAATATGACAGCATTTTAATTCATTTATTATTTACCATCACTGGATCAATTAGAATTTTAAAAAAGTCAGATTTTGGGCATTTTTTACCCAATCGTTAAATGGGTTGCTCTCATTGGACTATTGATGGCTCCAATGGATCTGTTACGCATATATATCAAGGTTCAAGTACTTTTTGCCAATGTTCATTCATCCTACTTTCTAATAAATTTATTTTCTCGTAGACAATGATATATTTTCACCATGTGAAATCCATTGTTATTTGTCGATAGGATGAAAGAGAGTACAAGTTTGCAACACATATGTAACATGGAATGTCTTTCCTCAATATTTTTTTATTACAAGTATTGTAGGATATTCGTCTTGAAAATTAAAAAAAAAATTATTTGATGCTTTTTTTTATTTTTTTTAGAACAAAATTTATTTGGCGCTTATGCAGCACTTTAAGGTGACATTTTGGTTACAAAGCTGCGCATAGTTCATTTGCGAACCCAAGCGAGGGTATCTCTAACAGCAAAATGGCAAATGGGGACAGTTCCTGGCTTAACTTTAAGAATCTCAAGGACAGGGTGATTGGGGCTCCAAGCGGATGTATCTTTGTGGCAAATAACTAAAGCTTTAGCTTTTGTCCCATTCATGCCCACCAATGGAACTTTATACACCACTGTACTGTCGATTGAATGGCATAAGAACACAGCATATGGATAGCTCATTTTGTGGCAAACAAGCTCCTCTTCCCCCATATTTTGTATTCCCCTTCCGATGGTAAACACTGGGTTATTAGTTTCTTTCACAAGCTCGTTGGCTAGTAACTGGATATTTTTCCCAAGCTTTGAAACACTGGAATCAACAAACGACTCGAACGAAGTGGCACAAAATATTTCTTCTCCACGCATCCCTTCTCTCTCACAAACATTAATTGTTTGTTCCATATCATTGGCTTCCATTGATTCGGGCTCCAGAGAGAAGAGATTTAGAATTTGAGGAAACTCGTTACTCGAAAAGGGTATTGACCGAGCAACTTGTTGAGGCAAGAAGGTAGTCAAGTCCCTCGTCTTGGCGAGTAGTGGTAAATTCACCCTCTTACCAGGGTGCAGATCCTCTCGGAAGAAGAACATTGTTCCATTTATTGCAGCGCTCCCATGTTTCTTGTTTCCTACATTTGGTTTGCAAAGAGGTGAAAATCATGTTGGATTCATTCAGTTGCATTAAATTACCAACTAATTTAGAGATATTGAATTCAATTTTAAAACTGTTGGCTTAAACCATAATTTATGGTGACGGTTTATTAAGAAGAAGATGATGAAAAACATGAATATAATACAAACTGTTGGCTTTAAACCCTTTTCATAAATATAAACATTTTAAAGAGTTTATACCTTTTGATTTCTCCCCATAAATTATGAAGGGACTGATAGGGGCATTCACACCTTTGGATTTTTTGTTTATGTGATCCTTTGTTTTGAGCTCCTTGCTTGAACCTATTATTCACTTGAAACAACTTGATTTATTTTTTCCAACAAAATAATTTATATATTGTATTGTATCTAACTTAGTCTTATATAAAGTTTATATGTGAAAATAAAATTGAAGCATAGTCAATTTTTCAATCTTTTCTTTTCACTAAGATCTTAGTGATAATGAAAATAAATCCACTAATTAAAATTATTTTATTTTTATCCCGAAATCTCAACTTTACTATTTATTGTCGTTCAAGCTTTTACATGATGTATCATTTAATTAATTAATTGTAAACTTTTCATAAAGAAAATATTTGAAAGAGTTTATACCTTTTGATTCTTTTCCATAAATTATAAAGGGGCTAATAGGAGCATTCACGCCTTTTGATTTTTTATTTGTGCCATCCTTGTTTTTGAGTTCCTTCCTTGGAGCTTCTGTTCACATAAAACAACTTAATTTAATTATTTTCATCAAAACATTTTTTATACATTATATGGTATCTAACTAGATCTATGAATTTTTTACGCCAAAGGCAAAATAATACATGTAGTATTAGTTTCTCAATTTTATTTTTCTTCTCACTAATAGTGAAAACAAATCAACCCAAATTATCATTAAGCTTTTAAATGATTTAATTACGAGCAACATAATGTCATAACTTTTAAACTATTTTCACAAAAATATACTTTTTTTTTAAATCTGTACCTTTTGATTTTTTTCCGTAAATTATGAAAGGACTGATAGGAGCATTCACGCCTTTATGTTGTCTTTTTGTATTAGTGTTGTCGTAAATTATGAAAGGGTTGATAGGCGCATCTTTATCTTTGGACTCCTTGCTTGAATCTCCTACTCACATGAAACAACTTAATTATATGTATTCCTCATAATGTATTTATGCACATTTGCTTTAAAAAAATAATATAAAAATCTTCTTCCTAAATATATTTTATATTTGATGCGTTAATAATGTGTATATAAATGGTAAGTGAAATAGATTTCAATTCATTAAAAATGAAAAAAAAAAAAACAAACAGTAAGAATTTAAAACAAAAGAAAAATTAGGTAAAGGGAAAAAAAAATGGAGGATTCATTTTCATTAAAAAAATCAAAAATTTTATACCCATTAACTCAACCCAATAAATTTTGAAATTATGAAAAAGAATTTATTTTTATAAATCAATAAATATTAGTTTTTAAATTTTCATTTTTATATAAATCTTAAAAAATATATATACATAATGACATTTGAGCTTAAGATGTAATAATATTCACTATCTCAACTTTACAATTCCAATTGCAGTCATTTTTATATAATTTTTCTCTAAACTTGTAACATATTTTTTCTAAATATCGTGAGTGTGTCATAATTTAGTATAAACTTATTAATATAGTATTACGTTTTACATGTTTTGTGAGAATAGTTATGAATTTTACATTATTTGAACTTGCATGAGAATTTTTTTTTTTTTTTAAGACGAAACTGTCAGATTGAGTAAGTAAAAATAAACAATATTTGCAAGTGGAAATAGATAGGAGTTGTTGAAACATTTACCATAATCATTATCGAGAAGTAATTAATTAAGAGGAAATGGAATCGAAAACAAACCGGCAGGTGGAGGTAAAAGGTCTTTCAAAGCTTTGGGCATGGGAGTGTTTGGAAACACAGATATCCAGTGATCTTCCTCTGGCAACGTACCATGCTTTCCTGCAAATGCAAGCTGGAATATGGAAACCCAACAATGTTTAATTAATGAACAAAAACCATCACCCTTCACTTACCTATATATCACTTACATGTGCTAACATGCAAATGATTATAGCTATAGATAAAGCCGCAATTGCTGTTTTCGAAATTGAAATAATGAAGGGGTCAATTAATATTGGAGTAATTAATTAGCAAAGGATGTTATTTTACGACTTACGTTAAGTAAAGAGAAAATGAGAAGGAAATGAAGAATTGCCATGAAATGAAATGAAGGCATGGATCCAACTGCATATGCAAGCTTGGGATGATCATCATCATATATAGTTAACAATCATTGGAGTTTCCTCCCATTCTTCCCATATATTTATATGTAGATACTATTAATATGTGTAAGCCACCAAGAATCTGATGGATCTGACTTCAACAATATTACAATTTAAGCTTTGTTTTAATTTTTAATGAACCTCTCTACCTTTTACTCGGAGGCATTGTTTTTACGTAAGTTATGGTTTTCAGGTTGCCGATCCTTTGACTTGGCATTCGATGCAAACAAAGCAAGTTTTTTTTTACGTAGTTGATAAGCTAATATCCAACTGCTCCTTGGTTTTCATGTTTTGTCTTAGGCAAGATTATTACGTTGCAATTAATGCAGCAGCTCAAAACAAGGTGTTAGACTTTTTATATAATATAATGTAAGTGATTTTGTATTTTGACATCCACGAAGTTTAAAGTGATGTTAAATTACTACGTAGAAGAAAAATTCATTTCAACGCTCGAGTTTAAAATATTTAACTAAAATAGCAAAGCTATTCTAAACATAACTTTTTAGCAAACGCATTTTAAAAAAATAACTATAAATTGTATAGCAATAACCCTAACAAGTAGCTTGTTTATTATATTGGTGGACTAACAACAACAACAACAAAACATGGTGGAAAAGGTTGTAAGTAATTATAGGTTTGCTAAAGTATTAATTCTGTATAAACATCTAATTATTAATGTAAGATTATTTTATCTACATTTAATATGTTTTTTACTGCATTTAAAATTATATTTTAATCATTTACAACAATATTCTATTAACAATTTAACCAGGGCGAAGCTAGAATAAATTTTTAGGAGGCTGGATGAAATTTTAATTTTTTATAGTTTATATCTTTATAATTTGTAAAAGATTAAATCAAATTTTTATAATTTTTTAGGAGGCAAAAATATAATTTTACCTTAATAATTTAAAATTTTTAAAAAAATTTAAGAATTTAAATAGCAATTTTACAGAGAGGCCGGGCCATGCCAGCCCCTCTGACTTCCCCTGAATTTAACATTTCTCAATATGATTATAAATTTGGGAAGGGATGGGTATATCAAGATTTGGATTTTTTTTGACAATTTGCAACGGCCATAATTGTGGCTTTGTGGACAACCAATGTGAAAAGTAGGTATAAAAAAAACTATGATAGAGTACAAGTTTATATAGTATAACCTTTTCTTTTCTTTTTTTTTTCTTTTCTTTTTTGTATTTAGGTTAAGGTAAGGAGAAGAAAACAAAATTAAAGAAGGGAGAAAAGAAAACATTTTCATTATTTTTTTAAATATAATGTTTTTTATATTATACATGTTCGTTTCATAATATATTTTCAGAGTCTGTGTGACTGCCTTTTCAACAATATTATCTCAACTTACATTTTATCATTAAGAGTGTAATGCGACTTACCATTATACCTAACTAATATTCCACAATAATCTAGATAATTTCTATAGGTGAAATTCATATATGAGACTAGACGTAGGGATTGGCAACTGTATGAAAAGTAGGGTAGAAGGGAGGTGCTAATATTTGTGTCTTTGTATTGGTATTGTGTTCATAATACTAGAGATCCATATTTGGAGAGAATTATTTGTGGTTTGTTTTTGCTGATCATGATATGTTTTCAGATCCTATGAATCATTTATTATTATTATTTATGTAAACTAGATTTGGTTGATGGTTTTACTTTTCAAATGTTGCAGTAAACTCTAAAATCATAATTTTAAAATAAAAATGATTAAGTAGTGTATTTGTTATCTATTTTTAGGTTAATTTACTTTCTACTTACACTCATTATAAATTAATTTATTCTTAATTCGTTGCTGTAACACCTCTAACCGGTATCCATCACCGGATTAGAATTACAAGACATTACCGAACAAAACACAACTCAGAACCCGCATACATTACTAAACTTGAATATACACAAGTTACTTAGACTATAATCGAAAACACGAATTCATAATGCCAATCTAAAAATTATAATTCAATATAATATACAATATAAACAAATTAAACTTGTTCCATAATTACTCAATCGAACCATATAGTCCTCAACTTATACATTTGTACATATTCTTTACTAAACCAAACATAAACCAACATGATTTACCATTTATAAAACATATACTAATCAAGCTTTAGAAATCTAAACATAACAACATTATTTATTTAATCTCTTCACCGAACTTATTTTATATAACATATCACATCACATATATTTTATATTTCTATTAGCCAAACTTATTGACAATAAATTATAGTATTTGAACTTCTTAAAAAAAATAATAATAATAATAAAGATTAATCATGTTTCATTTTTCATATATTCAACTTACAATAATACATTCATTTGTAAGCTTTTCCACACGCACATATTAACCTAAGTTGAACTATACCTCACGACTAAATAAACAAAATTATACAAGTATCAACAAGCAATTCCAAACGGCCAAATTTCAAATGCAAATATGACTAGTTCATAAATTTCTCACTTTTCTAACATTAGCCATTTTCCAAGTACTTTAACCGGTTCAAAACATGCCACTTCCATAGACTATAATTCATGCCAAAATTTCATATACACAACCAAATTTATTAAACACTTTTGACTAAATATACTTCTTCTATTATCACAATTTTATATGCATATGACCATATTAAATTGAACTATCTTGAGTACAAATAACAAATAAAAATACATCCAATTGCATGCTAATTACCACGCCTAAAATTACATATTCATAACCAATTAATTGCCAACAAATCATTCATTAGCAAATAAGTCATACTTATATATATACATATTCAATTAACCTATCATTAACCGAACATTAATCACATCATTTATCACTTCCAAACTAATTCATAATACAAATTATACATTTCAATAATTAGCCAACAAATAACCACAACTAAAACACATTCATCAACCATACCAAATTCACTTGAGCCGAATTATAACAATCCACATTTGCAAATCCTACCATATATATATATATATATATCAAACTTACCAAAATAAACTAATCATAAGCCATAAGTACCTCACTACTTCTTGCCGAAATCATATACTAAGCACATCACACACATATACCATGAAACATAATTTCCCTTCATGAACTTATACTATCACCGAACATACATAAACATAAGCATCATTTCTAGCCATTTTCACATGGCTTTATATTTACAATTTCAAAACCAACCAAAACAAGTACTAGCTTATACATGCCATAGGTTCATAATTCAAGCTTTAAAAATACCGAGATAGCGATTAATAGTGTGACGGATTTCCTTGACGATCCCCGAGCTCATAACTAGCTTTCAAAGTCTATAAAACAATAAATGAACACACATAGTAAGCTTGAATAGCTTAGTAAGTCATAAGCAAATAATTCATTTAATATTCATGAACATTAAAATCAACTAGGCCGAATCAATCAAACCTTAATCAAATTTACATTTATCATGCTTACAAATTCATATATCAATACATAAACATTAACATTATAGCATCACTTGGCCGAATATGAGCATTCACACATACATATAATTCACTTTATATATTGCATAATTTATATTATCATTTCAAATACTAAGCTTACCTTATTTTTCATTAACATTAAACTTAGCATGTACCTGAACCTTTTATCTCGATTTCACATATAATCACAACTCGTTAATGCCCGTTGAACCATTCGAAATTAATAAGGATACTCGAATAGTCGACAGAAAGCTCGTATAATGCCAACGTCCCAGACATGGTCTTACATGTAATCACATATCGATGCCACTGTCCCAGGCAGGGTCTTACACGTAAATTGCAAGTCGTTGCCAACGTCCCAGACATGGTCTTAGACGAAATCACAAATCGGAAATCCTATATCATGACATATGTATCCTAACTATTCCTAAGGTTCGTACGGTGCTTTCGGACATCGTAACTCGATCGATTCAGGCTTGTAAATATTTCTCCCATACTTATACAAATTCGGCTTGAACATATATATATACAAGTAATAATTCAATTCGGCACAAATAATATATATACAATCGAATTTAACGACATTTATTTACTTATGAACTTACCTCGGCAAAGACAGACGAACCTGGACAACTATTCAACAACTTTAGATTTCCCTCGATCCAATTTCGATTTCCTCTTTTATTGATATAAATTAGTATAAATTAAACTTATTAAATTAAATATTCAATCAATATTCATTCAAAAACACATAAATGGGCGAATTACACTTTGCCCTTGACATTTCACATTTTTCACAAATTAATCCCTATTTCACAAAATACAAAATATTCAAAATTAGACCACACTATAGCTTGGCTGAATGTTCACTAAGCTCATATAAGTCCACACACTTCATTTATTTCATATTTTAATCCCTCAATTTATTATTTTCACAATTTAGCCCAAATTACTCAAATTCATCAAAAATTCAAATACAAAACATATTAATCTAACAACATATATTTATTTTTTTATCATCAAACACAAGATTCATCAAGCTTTCAACAATGACAAAACACAAAATCATCATCAAATTCAGAAATTAAGACATGGGCTTGATAGATTACATAGCAACGATCTCAAAAACGTAAAAATTATCAAAAACCGAGCTAAACACATACCTTAATCAAAGAAAATCAAAGCCGAACCTAGCTTGCTTTTGTTCTTTCTTTTTCTTTTATGTTTCGGCTAAAGGTGAACAATTTTTTCATGTCTTTATTTATTTATTATATGTTTTATTATAATAACATTTATTATACATTTACCAAATTAACCTTTATAATTTAATTATAAAACCATATAATGCATGCCATTACCGTCCATTAACTTTAATAGTGGCCTAATTTCATTTTAAGGACTTGACAATTAATAAACCATAGCAAATTAGTACTTTAACAAATAAAATGCCACTTTTACATTTTACGCAATCAAGTCCTTTTTCTTAAATCGAGCACACAAACGATAAAATTTTCATACGAAATTTTCACACATATAAATTCAAATACTGTAAACACCAAAAATAATTTTAAAAATATTTTCTGACTCGAATTTGTGGTCCCAAAGCCACTGTTCTGAATAGGGTCTAAATCGGACTGTTACAATTGCAATGCTAATATTGCTTCATCTATGCTGATTTGTGTGTTTCTCTATGAATTATGAATAACCATATCAAAATCATTAAGCGCATAGACACTTGACAAATTATCATAACACAGATAAAAGAAATGTTGCGAAATGACTATCCATACGAACTATTTTCTCATCAGAACCACGAGCTCACCAAATATGCAATCTCTACAAAACTATGAGCTCATTAAACCTATGAGCTCTTTACTTTGCAAGTTGCCAACTTGTACTAAAACTGTGATAAATTTTGATTAGACATTTTGGCAAGTGATTACACAAAAACCAACCAATAAAAAGAAAGTTATATGAATCTAATCACTGAATTAAGCAAAGTTGTAATTATTTTATTATTATTTTCAGCTTATTTAAGGTTTATGATTTATATAATCTTAGTATCAACCTTTCATGTTAATGAAACTGTAGTTAATCCTGTTTTCACTCAATTTTTTATCTGCTTTGTTTTTTATTCAATCCTTCCTTCATCAAATATCCAAGAAGAGATGAAATATCCAATACATGCTTTATATATACATACACACATTCTTCATGAAATATCCAATATATGCTTTATATATACATACACACACTCTTCAACTAGGCTTATTTTATAAGGCCCGCAGGTTCCTAGTTGATGAGTTCAAACCTATTTAATGTGATTCCATAACCTTCATGAAAACGTGTTTTGGTGATAATTAGGAATTTTAGTTGGGAATCCAAACAAGGGGGTCTTTTGATAGAACATGGCAGATGGGAACAGTTCCTGGCTTAACTTTGAGAGTCTGAAAAGCCAAGTGACCGGGGCTCCAAGCTGAAGTATCTTCGTGACAAATAGCCAATATTGTAGCCCTTGTCCCATCTGCCCCAACTAATGGAACCCTATAGACGTCTGTTTTAGCAATTGAGTGGCAGAAGAGCACAGCATATGCATAATCCATTTTGTGGTAAACAATCTCCGATTTTCCCATCAATTTCACCCACTTATCACCAATACTAAACTCTGGGTTTTGCGTTTCTTTCTCCAACTCAGCTGACAAAAGCTGGATGTTTTTCCCCAGCTTAGAAACACCAAAATCCACGAAAGACTCCAATGATGTAGCGCAAAACTTCTCTTCTCTGTCAATGGTTGCTGTTTCACAATCCTCGATTATTTTTTTGAGTATTTTGGATTCTGCAGATTTTGGTTGCACCGAGAAATAGTTCAAGACTTGCGCAACCTTTTTAGTTGAAAAGGGAATTGAGTCCGCAACTGGACGCGGTAAGAAAGTTGTTTCGCTGGCTTTACTGGTTAGCACCTTTAAGTTCATCTTAGTACCAGGTCGAAGCTTACTCTCAAAAAAGAAAACGTCCTTATTGGTTGCCATATTTCCATCTTCAAACTCTTGCTTTGAATTGCCTGCTGCATTTACATAATTCCTATTATCTGTGATGTAATTTTGGAATGATGGTCCTTTATCCCTTTTGATCATATTAGCCAAAGCAGCTTTCATGTGATTTCCTACATTTCATTTGCAGAGAGATATCTAGAGCATTAGAAGACTTACCTGAATTATATATGTCTACTCAATCATTGGGGAAAAGAAAAGAAAATTGAAAACAAACCAGCAGCATCAGGAGGGATTAAAAGATTTTGCAAGGCTTTGGGCATTGGAGTGTTTGGGAACACAGACTTCCAGTACATCTCTGCTGGTAGAGCAACATACAAGATTTTTTTTAACACTAGGTCCCCTTCATGGAATTCTCTAGGACGAACCCTTTTGTTATAAGCTCGCATCATTTGCTTTTGGTACATCTGACCATGACGGATAGCCTTCAACCTTTTCTCTTCAACTAAATTTAGCTGATCATATCGGGCTTGGATCCATTCCGCTTCATCTAACTTTACTTCTGCCAAAACTCGAAGAGAAGGAATTTCCACTTCAATGGGTAAAACTGCCTCCATTCCATAAACCAAAGAAAAAGGCGTTGCCCCAGTTGAGGTTCTGACGGATGTTCGATAGGCGTAGAGGGTGAATGGTAGCTTATCATGCCAATCTTTATAAGTCTCAGTCATTTTCCCCACAATCTTCTTGATATTCTTATTGCCCGCTTCAACTGCACCATTCATTTTTGGCTGATATGGTGATGAGTTATGGTGTTTGATCTTGAACTGATTGCAAACATCCTATATCGTGCTATTGTTTAAATTCAATGCATTGTCAGATATAATCCTTTTTGGCATTCCATATCGACATATGATCTCCTTCTTTAAGAATTTACTGACTGCTGATTTTGTGACATTGGCATATGAAGCAGCTTCTACCTATTTGGTAAAGTAATCGATGACCACGAAGATGAACCGATGCCCGTTAGAAGCTTTAGGCGAAATTGGTCCGATGATATCTATGCCCCACATAGAGAAAGGCCAAGGAGAAGTCATAACATGAAGAGGTGAAGGAGGAACATGGATTTTATCTCCATAAATTTGACACTTGTGGCACTTCTTGGCGTAGTTGATACAATCTCCTTTCATGGTAGACCAATAATACCCGAATCTCATGATCTGCCTGGCTATTGTAAAACCGTTGGCATGTGTTCTGCAGACACCCTCATGGACCTCTTCTAGGATTTGCTTAGCCTCAACATCATCTACACACCTTAGTAACACCTGATCCTTTCTTCTTTTATACAGGATCTCCCCATCTAAGACATAGTCATTGGCTAATCTTCTCAACGTTCTTTTATCATTCTCGGTTGCCTGGTCAGGGTATTTACAATCTTTTACGTATCGCAATATATTGTTGTACCAAGGGTTATCGTCATTTTTCTCTTATTCTGCTTCAATGTTGCAACAATGAGCTGAAGTTTCGTAAATACTCATCTGGATAGGCTGCACATCCTCTTGCTTGTTCACTCTAACCATCGAAGCCAAAGTAGCTAAGGCATCAGCCATCTGATTTTCATCTCGTGGGAGGTAATAGAAGGTAATGTCATCGAAATCCTCAATTAACTCAAGAACCAATTTTCGATACTTGATTAAATTTGGATCTCTCGTCTCCCATTCTCCTTTAAGTTGATAAATCACCAAAGCGGAATCCCCATAAACTTCTAGTACTTTGATCTTACATTCTATGGCTGCACGGATACCCATGATACAAGCTTCTTATTCTGCCATATTGTTTGTGCAATCGAAATCTAATTTGCTAGTGAAGGGGTAATGATCTCCATTCGGGGACAACAGGATTGCTCCGATTCCATTACCCACAGCATTTAAGGCACCATCAAAGTTTAGCTTCCAAGAATGACTTTCTTACGAATCTTCTTCGGTGGTTGCAACATACATCAGATCTTCATTTGGGAAATCAAAGTCTAAAGACTCATAATCCTTTAGAGCTCTGCTAGCCAGAAAGTCGGCTATTGCGCTTCATTTGACTGCCTTCTGGTTCACATAGAGTATGTCAAACTCAGAAAGCAGAATTTACCATCGGGTTATTCTTCCATTTAAAGCAGTCGACTCCATCATGTATTTCAGAGGGTCCAGCTTTGAGATGAGCCAAGTCGTGTGGTACAACAGGTATTGTCTTAGTTTCGGGTTGTCCAAATCAAAGCGCGACATAATTTCTCAATTGGCGAATACCTCATCTCGCATTCGGTGAACTTCTTACTGAGATAGTATATTGCTCTTTCCTTTCTTCCTGATTCATCATGTTGACCCAGCACGCATCCCATGGAATTCCCAAATACTGCCAAGTATAGTATCAGCAGTCTATCCGGGTTAGGTGGCATCAATATTGGAGCATTGGATAGGTAATGTTTGACCTTATCGAAAGTCTTTTGGCATTCCTCATCCCAAACGCCTGGATTGTGTTTCTTAAGGAGACGGAATATGGGGCCGCATTTTTCAGTTAGCTAAGAAATGAACCGGGCGATGTAATTTAGTCTTCCCAGAAAACCTCGAACTTCCTTTTGAGTGCGCGGCAAAGGTAATTTTTGTATAGCCTTGACTTTGTCTGGGTCTATCTCAATTCCCTTCTCACTGACTACAAAGCCTAGCAGTTTTCCTGATCTAGCCCCAAAAGTGCACTTTGTTGGATTGAGCTTCAGCTGAAACTTTCTTAACCTTAAGAACAATTTCCTCAAAACTTGTATATATTCTTTTTCTGATCGGGATTTCGCAATCATGTCGTTAACATAAACCTCGATTTCCTGGTGCATCATGTCATGAAACAGGGTTACCATGGCTCTTTGGTACGTCGCTCCTGCGTTTTTTAACCCAAAGAGTATTACCTTATAGCAAAAGGTTCCCCACAAGGTCACGAATGTGGCCTTTTCCGTGTCTTCGGGATACATCTTTATCTAATTGTATCCAGAGAAACCATCCATGAAGGAAAATAAAGAGAAGCCCGCTGTATTATCTACCAATGTGTCAATGTGAGGCAATGGGAAGTTGTCTTTTGGGCTGGCCTTGTTTAAATCTCTGTAGTCCACACACATTCGTACTTTTCCGTTTTTCTTAGGGACGGGGACAATATTGGCTACCCATTCTGAGTATTTAACCACTTGTAAGAAACCGGCATCGAATTGCTTCTTGACTTCATCTTTTATTTTTAACAAAACATCAGGCATCATCCTTCGGAGCTTCTGCTGAACTGGTTTGCATTATTCTTTTATGGAGAGTCGATGTACCACGATATCAGTATTTAAACCGGGCATGTCTTGGTACGACTAAGCAAAGACGTCCTTAAATTCTTGAAGTAATTCAATGAGGTCTTGCTTTGTCCCCGCAGCAATGTCAGCCCCTATCTTCACCTCTCTTTCATCTCCAAGACTCACAATTTCCACTGACTCTTTATATGGCAAGATTTGTTTCTCATCTTGTTCTATCATTCTCAACAAATCAGGAGACAAATTACAATCTTGATCATCTTCAAGGTCTTGGGAATCTTCCATGCATAAATCTTGTCCAAAAGGTGATTCTGAGTCAGTAGTGACATCGCTCATATCATTGATATCCGGAGACCTGCTATAGGGATGAAGAAAAAAATCCACAGAACAAAAGAATCTAAGAATGGTTGTTTGTATGGTATGATTATGAATGAAAAGAATAAAAGAATATGGGCTCAAAATGATACGCAAAAAATGCATTTTCTTATTGAAGTAAAGATTCAGAACATAAGCCTATTTCACAAAAGGACTCTTATTGCCCCTAGGCTTAGAGCAATAAGCGCGTTTTGAACATTACTCTGTATTGGCTCTAAAAACTACGGGAATCTCTTCTACAGTCCAGTTGTTTAAAGTACTTCCAAGTGCATAGGGGCGGATGTCTGATAGATTCTCACCCCCAGTTCTTTCTTCTGATATGGCGTTAATGCTCAAATTTTCCTATATTTCTTTTGCAGTCTCCTTTTTTGATGTTTTCCTTTCGGGGTGAATGGTTCCTCCTGACACGAAGGTCTTAGATATATGGGGAAAGGCCATCGGTTCCCATTTGACCTCTTCTCCGCTCAATCTCGCCCTTCTCCTTTCTTGTTTCTTTTCTATCTCTTTCTTTCTTTGCCTGGCGTCCGAATTAAACCCTAGACCGTAGCGATCTCGTTTGTCCTTTAACATTGGTGCATCGGTCTTCCCTTGCAGGCATCTTCCAAGTCCTTTTCCAGGTAAAACTTCTTTACCCACTATGAGTTGCAGACCCATCTTTGTAGTTTTGGATAATCTAGGCACCGGGATCTTATTCCCTTCGACGATGAAGGTTGCATTCACAAATTCTAACGATCGGAATGAACATTCTAGCACTTCATCGTCCGTCCCTACATATGGTACATTGCTAGTTACGGATGCGATAATATCCTCCTCCGCATTTATTGTTATTAACCGTCCCTCGGTTACCAACTTTAGCTTCTGGTGTAGCGATGATGGCACTGCCCCAGCAGTATGAATCCAGGGCCTCCCCAGTAAGCAATTATAGGAGGGCTTAATATCCATCACCAGGAAGTCCACTTCATATGTATTTGGGCCAATCAAGAGGGGCATCTCAATTCTCCCCATCACCCTTCTTTCAGTCCTGTCGGATGCTCTCACTATGTTTTGACAGGTTTTCATGTGAGAGCTATCTACGGGTAACCTATTTAGCGTAGACAGAGGCAAGACATTTAATGCAGATCCGTTATCAATCAGTACCCCTGGCAGCGTATACCCTTTGCAGCGGGTAGTGATGTGTAAGACCTTTGTAGATCCCATGCCCCCTGGAGGTATCTCATCATTATTAAAGAAAATAAAGTTGTCAGCGCTTATGTTGTTGACCAGCCGGTCCAGCTTGTTTACGGAAATATCGTTTGTGACATATGTTTCGTTCAGCACTTTCATTAATGCCTCACGGTGTATCTCCGAACTTAAAAGTAAGGCTAGCACTGATATACAAACCGGTTGCTTATGTAACTGTTCCACAACACTGTACTCGCTGTGCTTTAAAAATTTTAGAAATTCTTTAGCCTCATTCTCAGTTACTGGCTCTTTGACTGGTGATTTGGACCTGACTGTCTTTTCTCTTTTTTGTTCAGCCATGGGGATTTTCCCTTTAACAGGCTCAGCTCCTGCATAGCACTTTCCGCTGCGTGTATAAAAACCATCCTCTCTACCCTCTTCTGAAGTGCTGATCGGGTTTTCTTCCGGGATTGTCACATTGCAATCATAATTCCATGGAACATTCTTACTATCTTTGTAGGGAAAAGCCACAGGTTTTCGAATTATGATCTTTGGTGCCATTTGCACTCCAGCTTCACTGCTTTTTGGTCGTGAGAGGATTACTATGGGGGATCCTCCCTTTAACAGGCTCAGCTCCTGCATAGCATTTCTCGCTGTGTGTATAAAAACCAACCTCTTGACCTTCTTCCGAAGTGTTGGTCGGGCTTTCTTCTCCCGAAATTGTCATATTACAATTACTATCCTTGTGAGGAAAAGCCACAGGTTTTCGAATTATGACCCTCGGTGCCACTTGCACTCCAACTTCACTACTTTTTAGTCGTGAGATGATTACCACTGGACGATTGGCCTCATAGACCCTCTTTGCCGATCCTCCTTCAGAAGCGCACACCTCTGCTTCTTCAACATTCTCAAAGAATTCGATCTCTTTGTTCTCTATTAGACCCTGTACTAAAGACCCGAAATCATTACATTCCTGTATCTCATGACCCTCCTCATCATGAAACTCGTAATAATTCTTTACTTTTCGGGACCCATTCCTCGAGTCTTTCCTGATCAACCCTCTTTCTACCATCTTTTTCCAGACCTCTCTCATCGGGGTTTTTATTTTTGCAGTATTCATCTTAACTTTCCTCCCTGTATCGGAGTGGTTGGGTAACGGGTTTTCTGCACTAGATTGACCATCCACTTCTACAACGCCCATTTCGATTAACCTTTCGGCTGTTTTCTTGAATGCCGTGCAGTTTTCAATCGAGTGCCCTGTAATTCCCGCATGATATTCACATTGGGAGCTTGTGTCATACCATTTAGGGTATGGGGGTTGTATTGGCTTTATGTGGAAGGGGGATACAATGTGTGCATCGAATAAATTTTGGTACATCTCCTTGTACGTTATCAGGATGGGCGTAAACTAGAGTTTCTCTTTGTTCGGCCTCTGGTTGGATTCCTGTCTCTGAGGGGCTTGGAAATTGGTGGTTACCGTCTTTGGTGGGCCAACAGTAATTGGCTTTGAATAGGGCTTGGAAATTGGTGGTTACCACATTGTTTACTTCACTTTCCTTTTTTCTCGGGGCTAATCTCTTGGAGCCTTCCCCCGCATCGATTTTGCAACGTTTTCGATTATTTCTCTGGACATTACTATGTCCGAGAAGCTCTTTGTGGCGCTCCCCAACATGTGGTTAATAAATGGGGCTTTTAAGGTGTTAGTGAAAAGCATCGTAGTTTCTTTCTCCAGAAGAGGTGGTTGAACCTGTGTTGCCACCTCTCTCCACCTTTGAGCATATTGCCTAAAGCTTTCATTCTGCTTCTTCTCCATATTTTGCAGCGTAAGCCTATCGAGTGTCATATCTGTCACGTGACTGTATTGCTTCATAAAAGCTTGTGCTAAGTCTTTCCAGGAGCTGACTTGTGCATGACTCAACTGATTGTACCATTTGGCTGCTGACCCAATTAGACTATCTTGGAAGTAGTGGATCAATAGCTGATCATTATTAACATATCCTGTCATTCTTCGACAGAACATGGTAATGTGAGCTTCAGGACAACTTCTCCCATTATATTCTCGAACTCCAGAGTTTTAAACTTTGGCAGGAGCACTAAGTCTGGAACTAAGCTCAGATCTTTGGTATCAAGTCTGCCATGGCAATCAGCATTTTCCATGGCCCTGAACTTTTCTTCTAACCATTTGCACCTATCCTCGAGTTGTTTTAGTAGTTCTTCCCTTGCCTTATCCGTTTCAGTCACGTCACCTAGGTCAGGGACTACAGGGTTGGTTGGGTTATCCCCAGGGTTAGAGCCTGAGCCAGTTGTGTAATTCAAGGGTGCCGAGGTACCCAGTTGGTACTGTTGAGGTCTGATGGTCACGGGTGCCCTTTGCGGTGCACTTCCAGTTGTGCTTAGACATTCACCGAGGTAGATCCTGAGGGGTAAGTAGGATCTTCATTGTTATCTCCTGAGTTAACCGTAGGACCTTTCCCTTTTCCTCGCTCTCCAGCTAGAAACTGCGCCAATTGATTTACCATGCTCTTTTGAGATTCCAAGATGTGATCTCTCATCTCCTATTGCATCTTCGCTAGCTGCTCTTGTAGTTGAGCTTGCAACTGGTCTTGCATTTCCTTTTGCATTTGTTCTAGTCTTTCCAACCTCTGATCCATCACTTTAGACTTGGCACGAGTAGTATAATAGTATTCAATAGATTGTTTCGTGTTGTCGTCCAGATTAACTCTGAAATAAATTAGTTTTAATTAGGATCTTTTAATAACCTTTAATGCATATGAATGGAATAAAGACAAATGCCAATGTATGAATACAAAGAAGGTGCCGATTCTGATTCAATTTCATTTAGAAAACTTTACTAGAGAACAAAGTCCTTTACATAGAATCAGATTACAAATAAGGCCTTGCCCTAGCACCTAAAACTTTAATTTTCCCAAGTAATGAAGCTAACTCCTGTCCTCGATCTAACCGTGTCTCAAACTGCATGCTCAATATATCAGCTTGTACGGCCAAAGTCTGCAGGTAATCAGCTATCTCTCGCATCTGGGTTATGGCTTCTCCCATGATGTAATCTCTACCTCTGACTTGACTCTGAGAGTAGTGAAGCTCCTCTTTCCATCGTTCTTCATTCATTTCTAGAGACTCGATACAGTTTTGGCAATTCTGCAATTCCATTTCTAATTCTTCAATCTTTTTTTTCATTTCCTCAATTTGGTTCAAAGTTGTTCTTAATTTTTTCATAGAGTTACAGTTTCGGTGATGATGGAAAGATCTTTCAAGTTCTGCGACTCTAGCCTTTAACTCGTTTTGTTCACTTCAACTTTCTGAGAGGCTCTTTTCCACAAATTCATTTCGTGCTTGTGCCTCTCGGAACTTCTCCTCCCATTGACCAGCTTTAATCTTTTCGTCTTGAATCTCCCGATGCCACTGCTCCGAAGTCTTTCCTAAACCAGCAGTCCTCATTGATAGGCACATCTTTTTATAGTCGGCCTTTAGACTATCCAGGTCTTCTTCAACTCTATTCTTCCCATTTCTTAATTTCTTGGCCTCTGACTTCTGTATTTCCACGTCTAATTTTAAGTACATTTTCTCTTCCTCTAGCTGCTCAATCCTCTTTCCGAACTCGAGACTCTTATTTTCAAAGTCCTGTCTTATAATCTCTAATTCAGACAGGACAACTTGCAAGCATTCCTCTATTGATCGAGCACCTTCTGAATTTGGCCCAGGTATATTATCACTAATTCTTCGGCTGAACCAATCATTATATTCAGGTGTCGTCGTGGAACCGACAGCTAACCTCTTCATCCGGCGAGCCTGTTTCCAAGCCACCGAAATCTCCCGAACCCTTCTCTTATAATTGTCCCCTTTATATGAGAACTCAGATTGAGCAAGTCCATAAGTCGCCGGTATAAATTGCCTCGAATTGTATTGTCTTAATGCAGTAACAAAATGTATCCCGTGGCCCCCCAAATTCTGGGCAGGGGCACGTAATCAAAGCTTCCACACCGATAAAAAATCTCATCGAGGACCATCCAAAAGGCGCTCCATTCAATATCCTCTTCTTTAAGATTTTGGAGAATTTCCATCCACCTATCCTCTGAGATATCGCTCCTCCTTTGCGTGGCTACCTCTTCCTTTAATGGGGAATAACCTTTGGAGAAGACCCGGCAAGAGACCTTGTCCACCTTTAATGGGGAATAACCTTTAATGGGGAATACATTTACTATCCCCTTTCTGTTGAATTTGAGCCGTAACCCAAGGTTCACTCATCCCGGTAATACTCATTAACTTCTTCACGAAAGTCGGGGCATTAGCGGCCTTAGAGTAAGCTTTGTCAGCTAGGACCTTTGGACAACGAAGTAAAGTCGTATATTCCTCCACAGTAGGCACCAAGTCTACCTTCCCGAAAGTGAAACAATTATACGCAGGATTCCAAAACTGAGTTATAGCCCGAAACAAATGTTTGTCTATCCTAACATCTAGCAGATAGGGTATATCGCCATAATTCTGGTAGAACAATTGCTTAGCTCCCTTATCCCAATGGGCCCATATATCTCTCAACTCTTGTAGCTCATTTTGTACCACACTGACGCAAGTAAAGTCTCACAGTTCCGATGTGTATCCTTTAGCCAAACTGTCCCCTTTTTCTAATTGTAGCTTCTCTGACCATGTGCGGACAGCCACATTATCCTCGACTCTATCAAAGAATTCATTCTCTATGTTAAACTTTCTAACTTAGCAACCAAACACGAATCGACTCCTCCTTAAATATGTAATGCCATGCAAATCACAAACAAAGCACACAAGTCAGTATCGAATAACAAGATTTAAGACAAAAAGCAAATAATCAAACATCTATGTGGATAAATACTAGCATTTAGCACTATTGCATCTGGTGGGTTCCTATGGTTCACTATATGCAGGAAAGTTCTAAGGAATAGGGTACCCGAACCACCGGATTCCTTAATCCTCACCCATTATAGGCTCATAAAGTTCGGTTCAGGGGGATACATTTCCCTATGACCATGCGGAGATGAAAATCTCACGAAGCACATAGGTACGGATGTATCTCGGAAGCAATCCACTAGCCCATGCGGAGGTGAAAACCTCACGAAGGCATAGTTTCTCACTCCTACTTAAGAGGTGTAACCACAACGGTTGAAACACCCCAAACCCGGCCCACAAGCTTTGACCAGATTTGGTATGTTCCGCAAGTAAACCGGTTCAAAATTCTTTTGTTACTTAGGAAAAACTTGTGTGATTTTTAAAAAAAATATTGCTTGGGTTGGGCTTGAGTTGAAAACAAATTTATCTTATGTTAAAACCCATTTATTTAAGGTGACAAAACATTTAGAGTTAATTTTAAAAGGAATTTACTTAAACTTTAATTGATAAAAATCCATAAACATAATAAATAAAAGAAAAAAAATAAAGTAAACCACAATGGCCTTATTATATCAATGATCCCAAAGTAAAACTTAAAATACTTAAAATAAATTGAAAGTCCAAATCATAAATTTCTTGCTATGCATGGCCACCTTTAAGCTCCTGCCGACCCGGTCCATTACTGCTCATCACCTGAAAAATATTCCCCAACGGGGTGAGTCAACAGACTTAATGTGTACACAACACTAAGTCATAATAGAATCAAGCATACAAATGATACACATTCAAATCATAGAATACAATTAATGATGCATTCCCAAACCCAAACCTAATTGTCCATCCGCTACACACCCCCGTACCTGCCAAACACACCGTGGGGACTACTAAGTCGACCCTCCTTCCGCTACACACCACTTTTCAGATTACTGTGGTCTTAGATCACCACTTTTCAGATTACTGTGGTCGTAAGTCACCACTTTTTAGATTACTGTGGTCTTAAATCACCACTTTTCACTTCCCCTTTCAATATACAACCATATGCCCCATAAACATTAATATGCATAATATACCATAGTTCACATTCTTATCATATTCTCATGTTATGAATAACATATTTCATATTCCTAGTAGAAGTAGGAAACGTACCTGAGTACTTAGTACCTTAACATGGTACCTTAGCCATGCTCATATTTTCATTAACATATATTTTAATACATGCAACCATAATTCATATTACAAAGTAGTGTGGAGTACACACATTCTTAATAATACATTTAATTTAAACATAGCCATGAACCTATCAAAACTTAGGGTAGGGTACACACCTGATTTGCTTAGGGTTTCCAATCCAAATCCCGAGAAGCTTGATCTAATGCCTTAGATCTTAGATCTCTACATTTAATCAATCATTCAATACTTAGTAAAGAACCATTCGGCCATAAATCCAAATCCTAGTAGGATTAGTACACTAAAACTTACCTTGCAATTTCCAAATCCCGAAAGTATTCCTTGCCTTATATGTCTGTCGAAATCCCTATAACTTCATGTTAGATCAATTTCTAACATTTATTCATAACAAATAACCCTTAGCCGAATGTTAAATATGACTTACCTTGTGGATTTTAAATCCCGAAATTCACCGAATAACTAGGGAACACGCAGCTTATGGTGTACCTTCGAGAAAAGAACTTCTCCTTCCTTATAGTCTACACTTAGTAAATCCCGAAAGATCCTTCCATATTCGGCAACCAAAATATGTATGGGGTTAGATTATCTCTCGGCTAATCTAAAAGAAAAGAATGGAAACCAAACTTGGATCTTACCCTTATTTGAAGAAATCGATTGCACCTTCACTTCAACCTTCAGAGATTCGGCTATGGCTAAATGATGCTCTCACAACTTTCGGCTTTTGGAGGGATTAGAAAGAAAAGAGAAGGAAGAATAAAGATGGAGGATTCGGCTAGAACACAAGGTATTTCGGCTTGGCAAAAATAAAAGAAGAAGAGGATTTGGTGAAGAGAATTCGGCAGAGGCTTTCAAAGAACAGAAAATAATGCAGAATGGCCTCTCCTTTCCTTTTATAGCCGAATTTACTAGGCTAGAGTCCCTTACTTGGCCACCACTTGTAACAGCCCGAATTAGACCCTAGTCGGAACGGTGGTTTCATGACCACAAATCCGAGTCTAAAAAAATATATTTTTAAAATTATTTTCAGTATTTGTTATGTGTGAATTTGCTTTTGTGAAATTTTCGTGTTTTAATTTCGTTGTTTGCGTGTCCGATTAAATAAAAGGACTTAATCGGGTAAAATGTGAAATTGGCTAATTAATGTGTAAAGTGCTAACTTGCTAATGTCTTTATAATGTGAAGTCTTTAATAGAAAATTAGACCATTAATAAAGATAGTGGACAGCATTATGTGTATATTGTATAGTTTTTTTTATATATATATATTATTATAAAGTTATTATAATAAAAGACAAACAGAAGCCATGTTCATCTTTTATTTATGACCGAAACTAAGGAGAAAAAAAAGTTTAAGAGTTTTGAAGCATTCGGCCAAACTTTGAAGACAAATTAGTGAGTGGTTTTTGCTCGGTATTTAATAATTTTTACGTTTTTGAGATCGTTGCTAAGTTATCTACAAAACCCATGCTTGAATTTTTGATTTTGGTGGATATTTTGAATTATGCCATTGTTGAAAGCTTGTGTATTTTGATGTTTGATGGTAGATTATGCATGTTTATGAGTAGAGGGACGATTTTTACTAAGTGATTTTCGGTGAAAACGAGTAAAACGAGTTAATCGGTAAAATTTGTTATTATTCATAAGTATGTGTTATAGTAAGAATTTGAAGTTGCTATAGAAGGGAAAAATGTTCAGCATGTCATAAAACATAAGAAAAAAGAATAAAGTTTAATTTTCGAGCCTAGAGGCAAAATCGTAATTATGCAAAAGTTTAGGGGCAAAATTGTAATTTTGCCAAAGTTTGAGTTAGGGACTGTTTTGAGTAGTATATTAATTAAATAAGTGAAATATGATATTTTAGATCCCGAAAAATGAGATTTGGACCTAGAACTGGAGGAAAATCGAAAATCGAGAAAGTTGGTAAAATGATCTTTTTGGCATTCGAGGTAAGTTCGTGTGTTAATAATAATGCAACATCGTGCTTGAATTGTAATTTTCTATTGATATGGAAAAAATTGGATGATTTAATATGTTTAGGAGAAGTTGATGTATGATATGGAAAATGTGATGTTTGTTGTGTTATGTGGAATTGAATGGCAAAATTAATGTTACGTGAATTGAATGTTAAATTAATATTACATGGGTTGTATGAGTTGCTACGCAGCTCTACCTGACGAGATTTCGACAAGTAAGTTCATATGGTTGAGTTTACATGTTTATTGGTGAATGATTGAATGATATAATGCGTTGTTAAATATGAATTTGCTATGGGATTGTGAAAATTATGATAAAATGGAAGAAAAATGCGGTAATTCAAATTAGGAAAAACGCAGAATTAAGTACGTTCGTATCGTGACATGTGATGAATTGACGGATAAGACCATGGTTAATCCATGGCAAAGTGTGAAATGTAGGTATGGTATCATCCATACTGAGGTATGAAATGTAGGTATGGTATTAACCATACTGAGATATGAAATGTAGGTATGGTATCATCCATACTGAGTTGTGAAATGTAGGTATGGTATTAACCATACTGAGTTAAAAAAATGTAGGTATGGTATTTCCATACCGAGTTGTGAAATGTAAGTATGGTATTTCAATGAGGAAAACCATACTGAGTTGTGAAACGTGGCACTGAGCAACGACGTACTCAAATTCGTAAGACGTTTCCTAATTTGATAATAAGTAATACAAAAGGAGTGAATCAAATGAAAAAGATTGAATGATTGTTAATGTTGAGCTCAACTATGTGTACAAGAGAGTTACGAAATGATTTTGGTCACATGTATAGTACTAAGTGCAGGCTACTATGTGTACCAGATAACTTCGGCTACAAGGGTGGTACCATGTGTAGGCCACCGTGTATCTGTTATTATTACGACGAGTTCAACGGGAAATTGACTAAGAAAAAATACATGTGATTGTGTGATGACTAAGTGGACTAAGAGAAAATACATGTGATTGTGTGATGACTAAGTGTAATTGAATACGATCATGTTATGAATAAGTGCAAGTGTGAATGTGACCAATTGAGAAATGTGGCAAATGTACGTATGAACAATATGCTCAATATGTAATCGGAAATTGGAAAGATTGGTATAAGCAAGTGATGAACACAACTAAAGTGAAAGAGAGCAAAAATTTACAATAGAACTGCTTTGGACAGTAACAGTGATGTAAATTTGAAAAATCACCAAAAATAGTAGAAATTGAATTATAAGTTGGATGAGATATTTATTTAAAGCTTATTGAGTCTATTTTCATATAAAAGAAATATAGAAAACAAATGATTCATATATTTTGAGATATTTGAATTTTTGTGAGACTGGTTCAGAATGATTACGTGATCCCCTGGTCTGCATTTGAAAAATCATTAAAATTTGAAAAAATAATAATTATGAGATATAATTTATATGCCTGAAATCCTGAATGAGTCTAGTTTCAAATGAACAAAATAAGGAGGCCATATAAATTCTGTACAAAGAGAAAATTGATTTATAGTGAAGAGAGATCAGAATAGTTGAATGGTGAAATAGGGGAAACTTTAATGAATAAATTGTACTAATTGGCTAAGCCAAAAATTCTTAAAATTTTATGGTAATAAGATAAATGAGTTTAGTTTCAGG
Organism: Gossypium australe; assembly: GCA_005393395.2. NCBI lineage: Eukaryota > Viridiplantae > Streptophyta > Magnoliopsida > Malvales > Malvaceae > Gossypium > Gossypium australe. Next base: position 9,604,600 of record CM016626.1, read on the forward strand.
GAAAATTAACGGATCTTAATTTGGAGTCTGTAGCTCTAGATATAAATTATTTAATGACTATGACTCAAGAAAACAGCTTAACTGGAATTTGAATAAATAGAAAGAATATGAAAATAGCATGTTATCGTATTGCTTATTATTTTCATGCGAGCTTACTAAGCGTAAAGCTTACTCCCTCCTTTCCTTTTCTTTTAGTTTTGTTAGGTCAGCTCAGGGTTGGAGATCGTCGGAGACAGCATCACACTATCGAGCCATTATCCTAGGAGTATTGGCATGTGTATGTCAAATGTTTTCAAGTGAGTGGCATGTATAGGGACTTAGTTTTTCAATGATGGATGTTGTTATGATTAGCCAAATGTATTGGCTTATATTGATTTGTTGATTATAGCCATGAGATGTGGCTTATAATGATTTTCACTTGTAAGCCTATTTGTCCATGGTATGTGTTAATGTCTTGCTATGTGGTATAAGTGATTAAATAGATGACAATGTCAAATACATGTGTTTGAAAAGTTTTAAATTTTGGGCGAAATTTGGTAACCCGGTTTTGTATGATTGTGAATTTTAAGTCCGATAATGCCTCAAACCCTATTCTGGTGTTGGATACGGGTGAGGAGTGTTACACCACTCTTCTATTTTGATAACTTTATCCCTTGATTTATCACTTTAATTATCAACAAAACTTAATCCAATATTTATCTCTTATCTCCTAATAAAAATAACAATAATTATCCATCATTTATCTCTTGAAAATAATCTAAAATAAATCCATTATTTATCCCTTATTTATCCACCCTTTATCTCTTAAAAATAAAAGAATAAAAGCTCCTAATTTATAGCCATGTGCCGTCCACCTCACTTCTTCTAGAAGCAAAATAAAATTTCTTTTATTTGCTTCCCATGTGACTCGAACCCAGGCCCAACACCTTGCATGTGGCGCCATTTTCAGAGGCCCTAAGTGGTATCTTCAGGCCACTTTTCCAAGCCTGTTTGTGTGTCAAATTCCTCCTATTATTTTTCTTAAGGCCACCTTGCCTTAGTTTTCTCTTTTTAAGCCTTAAAACTTGACATTTCTTTACATTTCCAAGTTTCCAAAAATTTTCGTTTGGCTCTTTAAACTTGACATTTCCTTACATTTCCAAGTTTCCAGAAATGTTTACTTTCCTCTTTTGAATCATTTCTAAATCTTTTCCTTACATCCCCTAGTTTTCAAAAATGTTCACTTTCCTCTTTTAAACTTAACGTTTCCAAAGCATTTCCTTACATTTCCTTACATTTCCATACATTGCCTTACATTTCCATACATTTCCACAGATTTCCATACATTTCCATACATTTCCATACATTTCATGAATTACACATCCAACACACCCACTGAGCCCACTATCTCATGAATTATGCACGAACGCATAACCCCTAATCTAGGATGTTACAACGGTCATGTAGTGCAATGCCAAAGTATTTTATAATACTCAACATTTACTGCAATCATAGCACCAACGAATGCATTAAAAGAAACATGATTTTTCAAAACAATTTTCCAAATTTTTGACAAAAGGATAAAGAATAATCAATTTTACGGCTTGACTCTCTTATTGGTCCCTAGTGGAGTCACCAAGCTGTCGAAACCCTTTTTTTTTTAAAACGAGAATCGACTTTGGTTTAAAAAACGAAAATAAAACAGGGAGTCGCCACCGATCTTTATTTGGTGTGATCAGATCACCTTTTTTTTAATAACACGTTTTGGTTTACCAAAACAATGTTTTTGGTCTACGAAGTTTTGAGAAATCGAGTTCGGAAGTCGGTTACGTGCAAGGAAGGGTTAGCATCCTCGTCACGCCCAAACTTGGTACCTAATTGATTGTTTGTCTTAATGTCGAAAGTTGGAAATTTGAAAAAGATTTAAAAAATACGATTCCTTTAGAAAGTGTTCGGATGATTTGAATATCAAAATTTTCTTGTATCGAAGAGACGAAATATCACATCCAGCACGATAGGACACGTTGTTTCAAACCTTCGATACCAAGATCATTTCATGATCTCAAAAATGCATGCATTGTGATTTAAAAGGGTATTCCATTATTTGGCCAAATAAAGAAACCGAAACCCAGCACGATTGGGCACGATTCCTTAAATTTCCAAACATAGAATATTGCCTTATTCAAGAAATCACGGATAAAATTTTAAAAGGATATTTGGTTATTTGGTCAAACGGGAAACCGAAACCCAGCACGATTGGGCACGATTCCTCAAATTTCCAAACACGTAATATTGCCTTATTTGAGTAGTTTTTAAATAAGCACTTATGAAACCAAATCTCCAAATGCATTGGGTAATAATAATAACTACAACAGTAATAATGATAATAATAATAAAATACTAATAATAAAAGAAGCATTAGGTAATAATAAAAATACAATAATAATAAGTAGCAATAATAATAAGCAAATGATAAAAAAAATAAATAAATAATAAATAAAAAACAAAATAAAGGCAAAAGAATAAAATAGATAAATAATAGTAGTCATAATAACATAAGCGTAATTAAACTAAGTATGAAAAATAAAACATAGTATATGCGAATAAATAAAAAGGACAAATAAATAAATAAACAATTTAAATAGCAAAATAAATAAACGAACAAAGTGAAATAAAAAAATAAGGAACCAAACAATTTAATAAATAATCGGATGAACAAATAAATAAAAAAGCAATGTAAAAAAAAGGGCAAAAAGGACTTAATCATCATTAAAATAAAATTAAAAGGCGCAAATAAAAAATAATAAAAAGGGACAAGGGCCGAATTGCAATAGTCTGAAACTGCGGAGGACCTATAGGGAAAACAACCCTGGTCCTCATCCGCTATGTTTCAATTAGCCAGGTGAAGGATTAAATTAAAATATGAAACCAAAATTAAAGGGGAAAATTTCAAAGAAGAAAAAAATGAAATGGGGACTTGATTTAAATACATCGCAAAAGCGGAAGGGTTGCTTGCACAAATAGCCCTTTAATCCAAAACGCGCGGATCCCCCAGGGATGGGTCGGGTCACGCGCGGGTCAGAGCCATGCTACGTCGTTTCGGCATGTAGACATAATGTCCAAAACGGCATCGTTTTGATTATTTATAAAAATAATTTTTTTTCTAAAAATGTTTCATTTCTGCGTTTGTCTTCAAAAAAAAAAAAAGGGGAGGGTCTTAGGCTTCTCTCTGAAAGGGAATCTAGGGCCGGCCAGGGTCCGGTGGTCTTCCACCGTGGCATCCACCGCATGCGACAGTTCTAACTGCCTCGGAACGGGCTTTTCCAGACCCTTTTTTAATCCTCAAGCAGAGATATTAACGGAGGAGAAGGAAAAGAAAAAAAATGAAGAAAAAAAGAAAATAAAGCGAGAAAGGTTCGTCCTTGGTAGCCTTTTTGGATCCTAGTTAGAAACCCAAAGGGTTTCGAGGTATCCATGGAAGGCCGTGACAACCTTCAACAGCGGCTCGAAGGCGAAACAACAGGTTTTTTCTTTACTCTTTTTTATTAATATCTTTTTATTTCAAAAATAAAAATATAAAAGATAAGCACCTCTAATATTTTGAAACTGATTCTGGTTCTTTTTTTGTGTTCTGAAATTTCTTGTATATATTTTTCTGTGTCTCCGTAAAAAATTACAATATTCAGTATGGAGGCTTTTATAGCCGAAAGCGATACAAATTTTTATTATTATTTGCTTGGTTGTTTCTGCCATTTCTTTGTTGTTCTCTTTGCTGCTTCTCTTTGTTCTTCTGCAGGTATCCTCGTGGGTCAACAGAGGCGAATGAGGGCTAATTTTTGCCATTTCCGTGCAAAGTGGCCTAGAGTGCATCAGGGGGCCTTGGGACGAGGCGCGCGCACGACGCTCGAAGGGGCTGCGGGGCGAGGGAAGGGAAAGCACTCTAGGGTTTTCTTGTTCTGTTTAGTCTTTGGGCCTACTGGGTCATCTGTAATTTGGGCTAGGGTTAATGTAATTGGGATCTATTTGGACTGTTTTATTTAGTTTAGTTTTTGGTTTGTTTTGTTTTTGGGTGTAGTGGGCCCGGGCTAAATTGGGCCTGTACAAAACCTTTTTAATTTTGTAGTAAAATAATATTTTAATCCTCCTAAAATTTAATAAATAATTTTAAAAAATTTATCATAAATTTTTTAGCTTTGCACCCTTCTTATATTTTATAAATTTATCTCAATCCCACGACATTAAATTTTCGACTTCATCTCTGCAAGAAAAAAGTATAATAATAGTTGTAGTATACGATATTCAACGTTAAAAACAAATAAAGCTTTAAATCATAAAAGAAAAAAAAAAGGAAATGATACTTATCATTTTGAAAAAAGTGTTGTAAAAAAGTGTAATATGCTGATTTCAAGTGTTTAATATTATTATCGTAAAATTACGGTTTTTAGACATAATGATGGAAAGTAAAAAAAAATTAAATAATTTAATATAATGATATATGACATATAAATTTTAAATATCTAAATTATTTGTAATATTTAATTTAAATATATAAATAGATATTATTAATAATATAATATCAATTACTCTAAGTAATATAATAATAACTATTAAATCTATGCATATATGAAATTTGAAGAGTCCAAAAATGTATATCATAATGTTTACAATTTCCAAACATGTGCCCTAAGAGTGAAGTATTGTTAATTGTGTAAAATAAAGCTAAAGTAAAGCTATTTAAAAATATAAACTAATTCACATCTTATGTTGATGTAAATTTGATGAGAATAATTTATTAAATAAAAATATATATTTAATTTAATCAACAAGTTTTTAAATTTTATGAGTAAAAACCATAAGTAAAGGGCTTATTTAACTACAAAAATAGATTAATGGTTTGTTTAAACACAATATAGTGAGTTGAAGGGAAATAAAAAGAAAATAATAAATAGGGAGGGCTTAGAAGGCAATTATTCAGATTTAAAGTTGAGTGTAACAGCCGCACTTTTCCCTTCCTTTTCTCAAAATTGGAAAAATTACATAATAGGTCCCTCAACAAAATTGCTGCAAAAAAAACCAGAAATGGGCAGTTGAGGATGTGACAGAGGCAGCACCAAATGTGCCAGTGACAGAGGTGGCACCACCCTTTTATACCATTTTGGTATATAATTGATTTCATATACCAATTTAGAATTTTTTTAATTTTTTTGTATTATTTGAATAAAAAACCCGCTGCATGGAGATATTTTGGTCCAATAATTATTTGCAGTGCAGTAATTTCAACGTCGACTCTCATAATATTTCAGGTAGACATGGTGGTTAGCTAAGAATGTTGATGTTGCCATTAGACGCCGTGGTTTTGGATTGCAATGTATTATTCATCTTTTTACAGTAATTTCAACGTCGACTCTCATAATATTTCAGGTAGACATGGTGGTTAGGTTGATGTTGCCCTTAGACGCCGTGGTTTTGGATTGCAATGTATTATTCATCTTTTTACTGTTAGTGTTGTCCTTGTCGAGGATGTGGCCGACAATGGGAAAAAAATTAGCCGAAAGTAGGCCTTTTGAAGTGATGATTTTGGGTCTCCAGCAGTGCACTGACATGTGAAGCTTTGGTGGTACATCTTCTTCAGGCACTAGCTGCACATACAATATCACGTCCACGTCTATGTCGTCCATTATCCCAGTTTCAAGATTCCATTTGTTCAGCTTGGGATAAAATTTGAAGGACTGGCGGCCGCATCATGATATTTTGCTCCAATAATTGTTTGCAGTAATTTTGACAAATATCATATATACTATTTATTTAGAAAGAAAAACTGTTAAAAATGCCTCGATAATGGGTGGCCACAGTTCTGTAATTGTTAGTGTCTGATTTTGGGTCTAATCTAGAACCATTGTATTGTAGCTAGGTTTTTGGGTCTTCAGTTGTGATTTGTGAAGCACCGAAGTCATCTTCCTTTAAATAGTCAGCTTGTAAGCATAAGGGTTTTTTTACCAAATTAGGGTAGAAAAAAAAAAGATTCGAAAATAGGGCCCGTGTAGGATTATTTACCAAAATGGGTGCCCGAGGGTGGTCACGCCACTCCCATAGGCGGCACCACCCTCCCTCCTGCGCCAAACAGTGAACAAACAGTGAACATGACAGCTAAAACAGTGATATGCAACAGTGAAAAGCTGGAAAATGTGATGGCAGAGGTGGCACCAGCTGAAGAATGGCCTCCCATAGGCGGCACCAGCTGAAGAATGGCCTCCCATGGGCGGTACCAGCCGGAACAATACCCTTAATTTTTTTATTATATATTAATTTTTATTTTATTACTTAATAGTTTAGTATTGTTAGTAATTTAGTTATATTATTATTAGTAGGTAATTAGAATATAAACCCTAAAAAATATTTATGTTAGTTAGTTAGTATGTTAGTATAATATAAAAAGTAATTAGAGTTTTTTAACTCTTTATTTTAGTTAGTATAGTATATTGTTATTATTATTGTTAGTGTAATATTATTATTTTGTTAGTATATTGTTATAATTATTGTTAGTATAAAAATATTTAAACAATATATAAACATTATGTTATTTTATTGTTATTATTATTGTTATTATTATAATATTGTTATTATTATTGTTAGTGTAATGTAATATTGTTATGTTGTTAGTAAAAAATGGTAAATGTTATTTGATTTAGTATTATATTATTATTGTTAGTAAAGAAATATTATAAGTATTGTTAGTATAAAAGAACATTAAAATAATACATGAAACATTATGATTTAAAATAAATAATATAAAATAAAATATGAAAATATATATTTTGAAAGTAATGTAAATTGAGACAGAGAAAAAGGAAAATACAAGTAAATGGTCAGAATAAGTGATTGTACTAAATCTAATAGTACTTTATTGAAAATTAGAGGATTGAACACTTAGGAAATACGAACGAACATAGTGCCAAAATAGTGCCAAATTTTTTAGTTTTGTTTTAAAGTTATTTTGTTTGTTTATTTTGATTTGTTAGTAATTTATGTGTTATATTAATTAATTTTTATTGTGAATGTTATGTTTTAAATTTTGTTTGAGAAATTTTGTTTATTTTTGAACAGATTGACCATTGAAGATGGATGATCAGTTTTTCGTATGCGTTTATTTCGATGGAATCATCTTGACAACAACCGTTGGATGCATATTTGAATGTCGGCAACAAATAGCAATGAGATTTAATAGAAATGTATCATTGGATGATATGAAGCGAAGGATAAACGCAAAAATCGTTAGACGGTGTGGGAAAACGATATCGAGAATTTTCTACAAGTTTCCAATTTCGGCAGATCCGATCAAATTCACAGAAATGGAACTTGTAGACGACGAAGACGTAGAGACAATGATTGCGCTGTACTGTGGGAATGGGAGTAACAGAAATGCACCGATTCACTTATTTGCTGAGTTAGCCGGTACTGAGGCAAATGAAGACAGCAATGCATATGGTGAAGAACATGGAGCTCAAGAACCGTGCATGGTGGCTCCAATATCGTATGTTGATGACGAATCGAATATACATCGGATCAATATCGATCTTAATACTACACCTGATATTGATGTGGTTGGTGATGATGGACACGACAGCAGTGATGGTTCGATGGTGTAGTCCTCGGTGTGTACTTCTGCGGTGGTCGACGTTCACGTCGTCCGTGCCTGCGACGACCAACATCCTCGTCAGTCTCCGGTGGGGGTCCAGATGGCGGTGTGCTAAACATGGCCAAGAAATCATCTTGCTCGGAGGGCATAGATGAACTCGAGCCAGATGGAGTGTCCTGATGTAGTGGATACGACCCAGGATACGAGCCGGGAGTGCCGTACTGGTATCCACCTCCTGACGAGCCCGGAAAGTTGTCAGTGCCTGGCACATATGGATGATACGGCTCCGGCTCGGGATCCAGCTCGGCCTCCGGCTCGGCCTCCGGCTCGGGATCAGGATCTGCAGCTGCCTCGGCCTCCATATCTACCACTGGCTCGTATGCCCCATGCCGCTGCACATGTGGGGGGACTACAGTCGACTGTCCTCCGAGTATATATGGCTTCCCCATACTAGAGTACCATTGTATGTACTCTAATGGAGGTTGAAGACTGGAAGCCATATCCATCCGAGGCATTCGGGACATGCCATCATTCCACACCGCAATAAATTGACCATGCCTAACCCCTCAATCCAAGTCTGGTCTCCCTCTCTTATTTTTGCCATGAACCTCTCCCACCTGGCACGGAGGATCCGGGATGTATTGGACGCAACCAAATTGCCGCAGCACTCGGTCCCCGTGATACCACTCTACTACATGGAAACAGACAATTGGTGCGTTTGTGCACCACATATACGAGTGGATATAGGAGGACGGGGGTATAACGGCTGCAATTTCGGGTCTACGGTATGGCATCCATATAAACTGCACGATTAATAACATTGTTAAAATTAAACACATTGTGCGTAAGATACAACTACTACGTAACTAATATTGGAATCGCTTACCCCTTCCCCGGCATGTTGTTCAATCATAAGCCGGTATATCGGGACAGTGTACGACCTCCCGATACCCGGATAATTACTCCACCTACAAAAAACAATAAAGTCAAACAGTATCAATATAAAGAAATTTCAATTAAAAACAAGTTATATTTTATCACCTGTTCACTAACGGATATACGTATGGTTGGTGGGTAACTGATGCCAAGAATGGCATCCGATACAGAGCCCAGGACTGCAATAGTGTAAGGCATCCGCCTATGTCTCCGGTCGTTGGGTCTGTCGTCCGACAAAGCTCACGGTACAACCACGTAAGAACTGCGGATCCCCAACTATACGAGCGAGCATTGCTTAAATCAGCCAATAGGGGTAGGTACTGAATATGAACCGTATTATTGTTTGCACTGGGCATCAGTATACCCCCTATGATGTGCATAATGTACGCTCAACTTGCGCACATCAAGTCGCCTTCAGTGGCATCAGCTGATATATGTTCGTACCTCGCTCTCAACCATGTAAATTTTAATTCTGTAAAATATTTTCCATTATTGTCGTACGAGTGCCCTAGTAGGCTCTGACAGAGGGTAAACGGGTCATCTACCGCACTGACGCCTGTAACGGGACTCCCATCAATTGGGAGCCTAAGCTGCAGTGCAACATCCTCTAGAGTGACTGTGCACTCTCCACACGGAAAATGAAAAGTGTGGGTCTCCGACCGCCAACGCTCGACTAGTGCGGATATTAAATCATACCGCAAGTCAAACGTCTGGATCAGTGCTGCTGACCAAAATCCAGCTTGCTCTATATATGGCATCAGTCGTTCATCCGGGGGATTTTTTACGCCATTCACCCGGGCCCGTAATACACGGTATGAGTCCTGACAGTGTTAATTCATAAAAATATTACTACTTATGTAGAATAACATAATTTATTATGTAGCTATTTTGTTAATATAACCTGTAATTAATGAATAACAATACATTACCATATTATTAGCAGCGTCGCATATGTGAGGAACTTTACTAATCAATGAAGCCATTTCCGTCTCAAATCAATTTTTTACCTACATAAAAAACAATAAATCTATATTCAATTACTAACAAATAACATGCCAGTACTAATCATATAATAAGAACATCATGTAAACGACGCATAATAAATATAATATTTTATTATTTATACAAACATCATAATATTAAATCAAATATTAATTATTGTTTTTTCACAAACAATGATAATAACTAATAGTAATATTTACGGTTTCTTAATAATAATATTATATTAACATAGCTAAAGTAATAATAATAATTTTTACGATTCGTTAATAACAATATTACGTATACGTATGCCTTTTTCAATTACGAGCCTTTGTCCGTTTTATTTTATATTATTTTCGTACATAATAATACAAATATATTATCTACAGACACATTTTAGTGCATATAAATCAAATATTTTATTTTACTATTTTCGTTTTTATTATTTTATATTATTTCTTTACTACGTAATATTTTCAAATGTATTGTTTTATTACTCTTTATATTCAATTTAGTAAAACCCACTTATTTTAACTATTTATTCGTATTTTCCTTTTTCTCATATTCTATTACTTTAAAAAAATATAATATTTTCGTATTTTATTATTTTATATTATTTATTTTTATACATAATATTTTATGTATTATTTTAATGTTCTTTCAATAACTATAATATATTACTAACAAGTAAATAATATTAAATAAAATAACATTTACCATTTTTTACTAACGATAATATTACACTAACAATAATAATAATTGTTTTATTTTATTCTAACTAAATTAATTATTAAAGTTTAACTAATAATAATATACTAACTAAAATCATGTTAGAGTTAAAAACTAACATATTAATACACACTAACATAATTTATTAACTAACTGACATAATTAAATATTTTATTAACTAACATAATTAAATATTTTTATTAACTAACTAACATAATTAATACACACTAACATAATTTATTAACTTACTAACTAACTACTACTTAAACAACTAATGTTAGTTATAAACTAAGTCATAAAATAAATTAAAATTAACATATAATAAAATTATTATAAACTACTTAAACTACTTACATTATAAACTACTAACACCAACTAAGTCATAAAATAAATTAAAATTAACATATAATAAAATTATTATAAACTACTTAAACTACTTACATTATAAACTACTAACACCAATTATGTCATAAAATAAAAATTAACATATAATAAAACAATTTTTTTCAACAACATAAACATTTTTTTTTAAAAAATTTACCTAATTTTCTCCTAATTTTTTTCCCTTCTTCCTTCCTCTTTCTTCCTTCCTTCTTTTCTTTCTTCCGGCGTGCTCCTTTCTTCTTCCGGCGTGATCCTTTCTTCCTCCGGCGTGCTCCTTCTCCTTGTTTCTGCTTCTCAAAAACTTCTTGGTGGGGGGAGGGGGACTGGGAAGGGAGGGGACCATTTAAGGTCCCCAGGAGCAGAAGCCGACAAAGGGCATGCAGGTGCCGCCCATGGGAGGCCATTCTTCAGCTGGTGCCGCCTATGGGAGGCCATTCTTCAGCTGGTGCCGCCTCTGCCATCACATTCTCCAGCTTTCCACTGTTGCTTCACGGACATATATCACTGTTTTACCTTGTTTTAGCTGCCATGTTCACTGTTTGTTCACTGTTTGGCGCAGGAGGGAGGGTGGTGCCGCCTATGGGAGTGGCGTGACCACCCTCGGGCACCCATTTTGGTAAATAATCCTACACGGGCCCTATTTTCGAATCTTTTTTTTTTCTACCCTAATTTGGTAAAAAACCCTAAGCATAAATTATCCGATTTAAAAAAGAAAAAAAGGGGGGAAGGGAGAAATTTCTAAATTTTAGAATTTTAATTCTATGATAATAATATATTTTATCTACCTATAATAAAATACTGTTTTAATCATCTACTATTAATATATATAATATTATACAAACGGACATCTTTATTCTGTCCTCCGTATTTTCTTCTTTTTTCTTTTTAAACTATGATTCTACTCTCTATTATTATATGGTATTGCCTGAGTGGGGTTTTGTACTACTGTGTGTGATTGATTTTTTTCCAAAAAGGTGTGCTTGGTTTTTATGCTTATAATAAAACCAACAATATTTTAAATTTTAGGTAGAGATAATTAGAGGTAATTAAGTGTAGCAGTGGTTTTTAATGAAATCAGAATAATAGTTTTTGGATCATAAATTCAAGGCCGGAAGAAAATTTATTTTAATATTATTTTATGGTTTACAGTATGATAGAAATATCGTATGAAAATTTCGATAAAAAATTTTACCGATTACATGTTTAATTTTATAAAAATGACCAAATTGCACAAAGTGTAAAAGTTAAATTTTAGTAGCTAAAGGTATCAAACAGCTATGGAATTCAAAATTGGAGGTCCTTATATGGAAAATAGACCATTGAGAGGATTTAGTAGATAATGATTATTATTCATCATTGGAAAATTTAATAAAGAAAAGGGTTAAATTGGAAAGATGATAAAATAAAAGATGATAAATGAATTAAATAATAAAATATCATTATTTTCATCATCTTTCCTAAAAATAAAACATGAAAACCCTAGCTATGAGAGCTTGAAGTTAGCAAGCTTATTTTGCTTAATTAGAAGAGTATTCTTGTCCCGTTTTTAATTATTTTTATGTTTTCGAGATCATAATAGCTTAATCTAGCTATCTCGAGGATTAATTTGTAAAACTATTGAAGTATCAGGGTTTTTCCCTAGATGAATATAATTGAATTATGATGTTTTATGATAGAAAATAAAAGGTTGTTGATAGATAAACAACTTTTGAAAAGAGAATTTTGATGAAATTATGATTTAGGGACTAAATTGTAAAGATGAAAATTTCATGAAAAAATTTTGAATTTTATTAAATAAAGGGGTTGCTATTGTGATATATGAAAATTGGCTAGGCTTGGAATAAGGATTAAATTGTACTAATTTTATTTTCCGAGCCTAGGGACAAAATCATAATTAATTAAAAGTATATGGGCAAAATAGTAATTTTTCCAAAGATGTGTATTGGACTGAATTGAATACGAATTGTATTAAATTGAGCTAAATTCCTTCGTATAGATCCAGATATACCTGGTACGGGATTGGATAGAGGAAAAGAAAAAGTATCGGATTAGTAGCTTACAATCCACGAACACTTGTCGAGGTAAGTTCATGTAACTAAATTGTATGTTTATATTTTTAAATTGAATGTTATGATTGTGAAATGTATGATTGTCATGTATAAACATTGATCACATATCCGAAAAATATCTTACAAATACTAAGTCTCGTCTGAACCTAAGAAATTAGATGGATACAAATAACATTGTCATTAAGGGTTCTCGAATTGGTTGTGGTCCTGCATATGTTACGGACACACCACCGCTCTTATGAGCGTCCTGATACTTGGCTCTCATGAGCTTCCCGTTATTTAGCTCTTATGAGCATCCCGATATATGGCTCTCATGATCTTCCCGATTAATGGCTCTCCGAAGCTTCCCGATATTGGCTCGCATGAGCTTCCCAAATTTGACTCTCTTGAGCTTCTCAATTATGGCTCGTATGAGCTTCCCGATAATTGGCTCCCAAAAGCTTCTCATTACATGGCTCACATAAGCTTCTCGCTATATGGCTCGAAAAAGCTTCCCAATTACATGCTCGCATGGGCATACCTGAATATGAATTGACGGATTACAGATTTGTACACTTCGTGTGTACTACCTCTGTATCCAACGATATTTAAATGGTTCAATGGGCAATGTTCTGTTATAAGAAAATGTGAATCCGATACAAACTATTATCAGTATATACATGAAATTACATGAAAAATGAGATTACATGATATGTTGAAAAATTAGATGTATGATACATGTATGGAACTTGCTTGGTGACTATGTTCAACCATGTTTATGGGTTATTATATGTGTTTACATGGCTAACATGATGAGGATATGTGTTTAGGCTTTTGGCCAAGTTGATTTGGATATTTCTTGTATGCTTACCTTAAATGTTATTAAATGGTAAGTAAATTTCTATGTTATACAAACTTACTAAGCATTAAATGCTTACTCTGGTTTATTTCTCCTGTTTTATAGTAACTCGGAAGCTCGTTAAGGTTGGAACCTGGTCGGAGCCACATCATACTATCCATCGGCCTTTTCAGTATATATATATATATATATATATAGCAAACTAATTTTGGTTATAATGGCATGTATAGGTTAATTTGGCCAAACGTTGGCATGCAAATGTCTTGTTGTGGTTAGCCATTTGAATGGCTTGTGCTTGATATATTTTGATATGTAAGTATATGACCTTATCATGATTAATGTGTGTTTTGATATGGTTGAATGATGGATAATTTATAGGTATGTTGATAATTGGGTTGAGCTAGTATGTTTGATATAAATAAGCATACATGTGATTTTGATCAATTTGGTAAGTTGGATAATAAGGTATAAGTAGAGATATATTATGAATAAAACTTGATTTAGGCTTGACTTGGGTGCCCTATTATGGTATATTGATATCCAAAAATTTTTGATTAATTGATGGCAAATTTGGGGTGAGAAATGTGGCTTGGAAATGACCTATTTTTGTCTACACGGCACGGGTATGTGTCTCAGCCGTGTGTATTTTCAAAATTTGCGTAAGTCAGTATACTCAGTATTGTTCACACAGCCTAACACACGGGCGTGTGGTTTGGCCGTGTGTCCTCTGCATCTTTTAAATTTCAAAACAGAATATTCAAATTGTTCACATGGCCTAGCACACGGGCGTGTGGCTTGGTCGTGTGACCCAAGTTAGAGAGCTCCCAAGTTTGGACACGAGTTGGGACACGACCGTGTGTCCCTAATTTGAATGCCCACACGGCTTGAGACACGGGGCATGTCTCTTAACCATGTGAGACACACGGTCTAGCCACACGGGCATGTGTCCCCTACACCTTTGAAAAATTGTAATGTTTCCTGAAAAATTTTCTGAGTACCCGGTTTAGTCCTGACTTATTTCTAACATGTATTTTGGGCCTCGATGGCTCACATAAGGGACAATATGAAGGATTTAGATTAGTTTCTGATATGAACACTATATGTAACACCCCAAACCCGGCCCATAAGTTTCAACCAGATCTGGTATGCTACGGGTTGAACGTTAAAATCTTTTGCTAAGTTGGTTTTAGAAAATCATAAGTTATTAGGCAATATTTGAATAAATAAGTGACATTTGAAAAGAATCTTGTATTATTATTATTATTTGGTATAAATAAACCCCTGACATAAATTCATAAGTTGCAAATATTAAAAACCTACTTAGGCAAATATAAACTATGGGGCCTTATTACCTAAATATTCCCAAAACAAAACTTAAAGGAAAACTGAAAATAATCTATAGAAATAAATACTTGATGGCCCCTCGAGTCCATCTCGGCTCCCATATCCACGATCTACTGCTCATCTGAAAAGTTAGGGAAAAATAAATGTAACACCCCATACCCGTATCCTATGCTGGAACCGAGTACGAGGCATTACCAGACTAAACAATACATGTAACATCCTGCATTAGGGGTCATTTACAATCCTATTGTTTTCGTGCGTTTGCCTGATAAAATGCTTAGATATTGGCCTTTTGATTTATTTTAGGATTTAGTCTTAAACCCGGGGAAATTCTGACTTAGGGCTAAAAATTTATTTTAGTGCCTAAGGGGAAGGAGCTAGGCGAGATAAGGGTTAATAGAAAGTTTTGGAAGAGTTTGACATAAGAAACTGAGTGGCAGAGTGGCTTGGGGCGCCACTTAAGGGCCTGAGGCGCTGGGCTCAGGTTCGAATCACCATGGACGCAAGGGTGGTTATTTTTGTTTTGGCGTTGAAGTGAGGGAGTGTTTAAAAGAAGATTCTGGCGAGTTATGTTACGAAAGGCACGTTAGAAGAGTGGCTGGAGGCTTGGGATTATTCCTTCAGGTCTCATGTTCGAGTCCTGGGAGTTGCACTTAAAGCGTTTTAAATTTTGCTCTTAGCGTTAAAGCTTAAGGAGCCAGTGGAGAAGGGTTTAAAAGAAAATCGCGGAGCATTATGTCATGGAATTCAAAGTGGCCGAGTGGCTGGGGCGTGGTGTTGCTCCAGGTCTCGGGTTCGAGACCTGGGAGTAGCGCATGGGTATCTTTTTCCTTCTTCTTTTTGCAGCGTGCATAATGGTTGCATGGCACATGCAGCATGGGCATTTCCCTTTTATTTTTTTTTATTTTTTTTATATTTTTATTATTCTCTGCTGCAAGCATGGAGTAGTTTATTTATAATTGTTTTATTATTTTGATGTGAGGGTATGGGATGGAGTTCTATTTTATGTTATTGGAAAGAGAGAGCTAAGGGATGGAATAAATTATTAACTATTGCTTTATGGGTGATGTTTTATTATTACCACCTTATGGATGATGGCCGAATGTGGAAGTTCCTAGGGGGGTTTTCATGGTCGGTTATGGAGCATGCTTAGGGGAGCATGGTCGGCCGTAAGAAGAGCAAAAGCTTGGCCAAATTCCTTTAGTTGTCTTTGTTCCCTTTTCATTTGTGCATGGCCGAATTTCTTCTAGTTGTTTTGTTTTCCTTCTAAAATTATTCTTGGCCGAAAGAAGCTTGCCTGAAGGACCTCTACAATCGGTTTAGAAACTAGCGAGAGAGGTGCCGAAATGTTGGCCGAATACCTTGCTTATTAACCCTTCTTTTGACAAAACTTGACCGAAACTTCACCATTTTATCATGGTTCTTTTATTTTTTTTATTTTTGTTTATTATTATACATATTTGAAGAAGAAATAAAAGATAAAGCTTTGTTTATTTCTCTTATAATCGGCTGGAAAGTGGGATAATGCTTGGTTATTTTTGGATAAGAATAATAGATAAGTGGGTTGTTAGCAAGGGATAATTGATGTTTTTGTCTTATTCATCTGAAAATGTAGCCTAGAGTGATTTAAGGAAATTGATTAAATTTTAAACTCTTCAAAGGAAGAGTGGACGGCAAGTATAGGGGCATTAGTGCCGATTTTCTTAGCTTTTTCTTCATGATTTTCGGCTAGTGCATTTTTTTTTTATTTTTCTTCTTCATTTGCTCTCAAACCAAAACACCACTATCATCTATTTTTTTTTCTTTCTTCTTAGACTTTGGCCGAATCCCCTACACCATCATCTTCAATCTATTTTTCTCTCCTTTTTGTTCTAGCTGAATCTACCCCACTCATTTGCCAAAAATCTTCTATTTTCTATTTACTCTGCTTTGGCCGAATATCTCTTCCATAAAGGGCTTAGGCTGAATTCTCCTAGTAAGGTGCTATCGATTTCCAGAGGGGATAACGTTAAGGTATATTGAGGGAAGCTTTCGGGATTTGTTTTCCTAAGGGTCAAGGATCTAGCGTCGTAAGATCGGATCTTCGGGATCTAGGAATTTCGGTAGAAACAGGTGTGTACATACACACTTTATAACTAAATAATGTGCTAAGTATTTTGTGTATGCTAAATCGGATTTGTGTAGATTCGGATTTAATACCATAAAGGTATAAGCAAGGCTTCAGGTAAGTCCTTGTCAATATGAGGTTACTATTTGATGATTATGGAAGCATGACATATTTGGTATATGTGACTTAAATGTATGGTTAATGATAAATCCAGTGTATGATAATTAACTAAACATGGTGGGCATAACTTCTGTTAAATGCATATCATATATATATATATATATATATATACATATATATATATATGTGGATTAAACGAGTGGAGGGGGCAGTGATATTCGTGTCGACGGACACCAGTGGTTTGGTACCACATTTCGTGACTACGGTCACCAGAGGTTTGGCACCTCATAGCGTCTCATCCCTGTGGTTAACACCACCGTGGGTTGGCCCCACATTTGAGATATGGGATCGATGCCAGTGATTTGGTATCACACGATGGGTTGGCCCCATCATTCGATTTGTGTCTTCGGACACCAGAGGTTTGGCACCTCCAGTGATTTGGTATCACAACTGTGACTTTGAGTCACCAGTGGTTTGGCACCACCAGTGGTTTGGTACCACACGGGGTAGAGAAAGGCGTTTGGATGGCTAGGTTAGGTGCATGTTTTAATGCATGTTAATTTGTTATAAATTGTGTATGTTGTTGCACTAAATCGGGGAAGTGTTACACATTGAGTCTTGGTGACTCACCTTCTCCTTAACATTTTTTTTAGGTGACACGTAGATCACGGATGAGGAGCCGGATGGACTCGAGGTGGCCATGCAGTGGACATTTGAATTAAATGAACTTTGAATTTTAGTTTATTATACTTTATTGTGGGTTCTGTTTTAATCAAGTTGTAATAAGGCCTCCTAGAATTATTTTTACTATTTTACATGGTTGGAATAATTTGTTTAATTTTTTTTAAAGATATTAAAATAAGTACACATGTTTTCTCAAATTCAACGAAAAATGTTTTATCGTGCCATCGGGTACATTTGAAATCTTTAATAACCCGACTTAATAAGTATTTTTAAACAAAACTAAGTAAGGTTTTAGCAAAGCAATTGAAAATGAAAGGTTTTCGACAAAACTCAAATCGGCTAAAGGGATTTTCAAAATGGTTTTCCCTGTGACATACCAAATTCGGTCGAAATGTTTGGGCCGGGTTTGGGGTGTTACAATACATTTGGTCAAATTAATTAACACATATACAAAATGACTTAGTCAAGCCACTATACATGCCATAACTTAAATCATTTATAAATAAAGATACCCATAGATAGCTTGATAGTGTGAAGCGATCTTCGACGACCTCCAACCCGAGCTTGTTTAGTAGGACTCTATAACATGGGAAAGAAAAGGGGGTAAGCTTATAAAGCTTAGTAAGTTCACATGTAAAAATAATAAGCATTAGCAATGAATTTAGCTTACTACTAAGCTATCATAACTTTCATAAATAATGTTAAGTTCTTACTTTCCCAACTTACTCATTTGTAGCCTTATCAAAGCCTCAACATGACAAATCCTCACAACAAATTCTCAATTTGATACAAACATTAAATCACATGCTTATACCTTATTACTCATGTTCACATTAATCTGTCTATTTGAATCGCTGTCACTAAATTATTTATTTCTTGAGCTACAGAGATCCGAATTCAAAACCGCTAATTTTCCCTGAAACTAGACTCATATATATTTATACCATAAAATTTCCAGAATTTTTGGCTAATCCAATTAGTACAGTTTATTCATTAAAATTTCCCCTGTTTCACTGTTCGACTGTTCTGACCACTTTTCACTACGAATCAATTTTCTCCTTGTACAGAATTCAAATGATGTTATAATTTATTTCATTTGAAACTAGACTCATTAAGGATTTCAAGCATATAACTTTTATCCTGTAATTATTTTTGTACAATTTTTAATGATTTTTCCAAGTCAAAACAGGGGATCACGTAATCATTCTGAACCAATCTCACAAGAATTTAAATATCTTGAAATATAAAAATACATTGTTTTCTCTGTTTCTTTTATATGAAAATAGACTCAAAAAGCTTTAAACCAATATCTCACCCAACTTATAATTCAATTTCTACTATTTTTGGTGAGTTTTCAAATTCATATCACTGTTGCTCTCCAAAACAGTTTTATTGTAAATTTTACTCTTTCATGATTACTTTATATTAACATCCATTTAATCATACATAACCCCAAAAAATATCCTTAAATAGCCATTCCAATAGCTAGCCATTATCGAAAATTTACATGCCATTCATTTCAAATTTCGGATTATTTCATATTAGAACTTTTTTCATTAGCTCATTTGGAATACCGATTCATACGGATAATACACTCAATGGTGTACAAATATATAATTACAAATGAACTCATTCATCAATCAAGTTTTATGCTCATGTTTCATCAACTCGTATTTCGTTATATCACATAATTCCATGTAACACTTACCAAACTTTGTCAGATTAGTGAACGTCTTATAAAATTAGTCTGCTCACACAAGCTGTCGATCATGACAAGCTACACGGTGTTGCTCAGTGCCACATTTCACAATTCAGTATGGTTGATACCATACCTACGTTTCACACTTTGCCATAGATCACCCATATCTTATCCGTTAATTCGTCACTTTTTACTAGAATGCCATAGCCCAGCTATGGTCTTACATTTTGAACATGTATCACATCAATGCCATATCCCAGATATGGTCTTACAAGGAAACCACTTATCACTTGTGGCCGAAGCTACCACTATTCACTGATCAGGTAGCCGGAGCTACCAATTTTCACTGATCAGGTAGCTAAAGCTACCACTTTTCACTGATCAGGTAGCCGGAGCTACCACTTTTCACTGATCAGGTAGCCAAAGCTACCACTTTGCACTGATCAGGTAGCCGGAGCTACCACTTTTCACTGATCAGGTAGCCAAAGCTACCACTTTGCACTGATCAGGTAGCCGGAGCTACCACTTTTCACTGATCAGGTAGCCAAAGCTACCACTTTGCACTGATCAGGTAGCCGGAGCTACCACTTATCACTTTCACTTGTCCTTGATCAGATAAGTGTAGCTGAAGCTATCACTTATCACTTGTTGCCATGGTTCAACCATGGTCTGTACTATCAATTCATCACATGTCGAAATTCGATCATACTCCGCCCTGCATTTCTCTTAATTTGATCTTTCAATACAATCTCGTAATTTTTTATATTATTCATGATCCAATAATAATATACGAAATAGCACATGGTATCAGTTAAACATTTAAATATAATAAATTTAATGCTTATTAACATACGAACTTACCTCGATACCAAAACGACCATTTTACCAACTTTTCCGATTTTCGATTTTCCTCCTGTTCTAGGTTTAAATCTCATTTTTCGGGGTCTAAAACATCACATTTCACTTATTTAATTAATTTACTGTTCAAAACAATCCTTAACTCAACTTTTTCAAAATTACATTTTTACCCCTAAACTTTTACATATTTGCACTTTTGCCCCAATAGTCGAAAATTAAACTTCAGCCCTTATTCTTATGTTTTATAACATGCTGATCATTTTTCTCTTCTATGGCAACATCAAATTCTCACTAGTTCACATACTTATGACCAATTTATAACTTTTACAATTTAACCCCTTTTATACGATTTCATCGAAAATCATCTAATAAAACTCGTTTCTCTAATCATAGACATGCATAATATACCATAATTCATCAAAATTCACAATTATTCAACATGGGTCAATTTTTAAAATTAAAATCTAGCTCAAAATAATGGTAGAAATAGCTAGGCTAAGTTACCGAGATTTCAAAAATACGATAAACATTAAAAACGGGGCTCAAAAACACTTACTATGAAGCTTGAAAAGCTTGAAACCCTTATCCATGGAGTCTAGAAATTTTCGGCAGCAACTTGAAGAAGATGAGCAGATTTTTTTCTTGTATTTTGTCTTTTTATTCATTTAAAACACTAAATGACTAAAATACCCTTAAGACTTTTCTTTCACTTTTGTCCTATTCATGCCCATTTTTGTCCATCAAGTTATTCAATGGTCTAATTACCTTTTAAGGGCCTCCAATTTAAAACTCATAGCAATTTGACACCTCTAATATATAGAACTCAACTTTTGCACTTTTTACAATTTAGTCCTTTTGACTAAATTGAGTGCCAAAATGTCAAAATTTTTGAACGAAATTTTTACGAAATCTTTCCGTAAAATTGTAGACCATAAAAATATAATAAAAATAGAATTTTACTAGTCAGATTTGTGGTCTCGAAACCACTGTTTCGACTAGACCCAAATTTAGGCTGTTACAATAATAGGGTGAGTCACCAAGAATCAGTGTGTAAATCCCGAAAACACAGAAAAGGCTTGGGCCTACAAACACATTATGAGCCCTGGCCCATACACAATGGCAACAATCATAATTACATGATAGATAATAAATGATGCAAAGCCCAACCCATCCTAGAATTCCATCCTCTACACCAACTCGTACCAACCATCACACCTTGGGGATTTCTACAATCAACTCTCCATCACTACACACCAAAACGATAGTCGTACTGCCTATTCCTATCAATCAGGAATTTTAACATGGGTTTTCTACCACCGATCACCAAGTGACCTAACATTTCATTTCGTGGGTTTTCTACCACCGATCACCATGTGATCTAACATTTCATTAGGTGGGTTTTCTACCACCGATTACCATGTAACCAATCATGCTCTTCCCATTTTCATATCAAACCCATCCTATGCATACATTCATGCAAAATCAAACAATCTACTACCTAAGAGATTACAGTCTTTCGCATACATCGATACACATAGAGAAGTTCTATGATTACGTACTTGGTATTCCTTGCCTAACCTTTTTTTAGGTTTCATTCGACTGTCTACACAGTCACTTTCCGGCTTTTTAGCCCATAACATAAACATACATATATTCATACAGATTATTAGTGTGTTAGAGATCTACACACGATTGTTCATACAGCCTCATTTTTCGGCTTTTCAGCCCTTAACAGGTATAATACAAAATAAAACTTATGTGATAAGGATCTACACACGACTGTTCATACAGCCTCATTTTCTGGCTTTTCAGCCCCTAACAGGTATAATACAAAATAAAACTTATGTGATAAGGATCTACACACCACTGTTCATACAGTCTCATTTTCTGGCTTTTCAGCCCCTAACAGGTATAATACAAAATAAAACTTATGTGATAAGGATCTACACACGACTGTTCATACAGCCTCATTTTCCGGCTTTTCAGCCCCTAACAGGTATAATACAAAATAAAACTTATGTGATAAGGATCTACACACGACTGTTCATACAGCCTCATTTTCCGGCTTTTCAGCCCCTAACAGGAATAATACAAAATAAAACTTATGTGATAAGGATCTACACACGACTGTTCATACAGCCTCATTTTCTGGCTTTTCAGCCCCTAATAGGTATAATACAAAATAAAACTTATGTGATAAGGATCTACACACAACTGTTCATACAACCTCATTTTCCGGCTTTTCAGCCCCTAACAGGTATAATACAAAATAAAACTTATATGATAAGGATCTACACACCTAATTACCGTTATAACGAGACCTTCTAAGTCGACGCTATCCGTAGCCAACACCACCGCTATCTGCCTTGAAATCCCGAAAAGAGATATGAGATTCAGGGACTAGTGTTTTCGGCTTTTAGATCTAAGAGATCTACTTACTAGAGAAGATTTGGCTACTCCCCGAAGATTCCGGCTTTTAGCGAAAATCAAGAAGAGAAGATGATTCGAAGAAATCTATAGAGATTCGGCTTTTAAAAGAAAGAATAGAAGAGAATAATGGAGTTTTCGGCTTTTAGAAGAAAGAAGAGAATGATGGAGTTTTTGGCTTTTAGAAGAAATAAGAGAATAATGGAGTTTTCGGCTTTTAGAAGAAAGAAGAGAGTAATGGAGTTTTCGGCTTTTAGAAGAAAGAAGAGAGTAATGGAATTTTCGGCTTTAAGAAGAAAGAAGAGAATAATGGAGTTTTCGGCAGAGTAATGGAGTTTTCGTCTTTTAGAAGAAAGAAGAGAATAATGGAGTTTTCGGCTTTTAGAAAAAAGAAGAGAATAATGGAGTTTTCGGCTTTTAGAAGAAAGAAGAGAGTAATGGAGTTTTCAGCTTTTAGAAGAAAGAAGAGAATAATGAGTTTTTGGCTTTTAGAAGAAAGAAGAGAATAATGGAGTTTTCGGCTTTTAGGAGAAAGAAGAGAAAAGAATAATGGGGTTTTCGGCTTTTAGAAGAAAGAAAAGAATAATGGAGTTTTCGGCTTTTAGAAGAAAGAAGAGAAAGAAAAGGTGGAAACCCTAATTGTAGCAAAATAAAGAAGAGAACCCTCCCTATTTGTAGAAATTTCAGCTAACTCCTAGCCTTGTAGATAGCTCCTATCTTTTCTCCTTTTATCTTCCATATTATCAACTATAATATCTACATTATCTTATTCATATAAATCCTCCTATTTTTGAGCCTTGTTTCCATCCACTCCACCTAACCCAAATGCCAAAAATTAGCTAACTTAAACTAAAAGAATTGGGCTCCATGAAACTTAAATTTGGACCCCTTATTCCCTTGTGTGGCGTCACCTCCTTGCTCCCTAAGTGGCGCCACTGACCACTGGGCCACAAGCCCATTTTGATGTTTTAAACACAGATACTACCTTTTAAACCTTATAATGCCCAAACAAATAATTTTAACCAAGGCCTCTGCCTAAGCCTGAGCCCAATTTGGACCCCTAACACTTAAATTAACTCATTACACATGTTCACCCATTAAACGCATAGGCCCAAAAATTCATGATGTTACACTATATTATACAAAATGTCTGTTATTTGTTTTGTAAACTCTGGTAATGTTTCGTAACCCTGTTCCGGCGACAGATACGGGTTAAGAGTGTTACATTAGATATTTTGGTTTTTTTTTTAAAAGTTCACAATTAAAGTACAAATACACATATAAATTCAAGCAACCACAAAATGTAAAATTAAATTATTACCACACAAGCATATAAATGAATTAAAAAGTGAAATAGTTTGAACTAAAATGACTAACTAAACTAAAACTCATGTATGTCAATCAGTCATAGTCAATTTCAAACTTAGATACTCAAGATCAAAACTCTTTGTCTTTACCAATTATGCAAAGCTTTCATTAGCTTAAATTTTAAAAATTATTATTATTAAACCCAAGTTCTAAATCTAAGCTAGTCTGATAATCATATTTACCATTCCTAAAAGTAAAAGAATTATTTTAAAAAATTTAATATTATTAAATATTTTATGAATAAATTCATATATAATAATATATTTTATTATTGATTAAATTTGGGTGTTTACTATAAGATAAATGGAAAATTAGATTTTATTATAGGATGGGTGGATTTGTTGTATATTTTAATTAAATGGCTTTTATTTATTTTTAAACTTTTAAAATTTTTTAAGGACTAAGGTGTAGGAGAACACCATATTTTTATTTAAGTATAAATGAAATAAAATCCTAGTCTTAAGATATATCAAACTTATCATCCACATAAAACAAGCTGGTCAATCATCTCACTCCATCCAGAGATCATAGATGGCAGACCTGGGACTCTAGTCATTGAATCCTTCGTGGTGGATGTGCCCGAGGGAAACACAAAGGATGAGACATGCTACTTTGTTGAAGCTTTGATCAAGTGCAATCCCAAATCTCTTGCAAAAGTTTCAGAAGGGCTAGCAGTGCAGGACCGGACAGAACCCATTTATCTTTGAAAGTCAGGGAGCTGACAGATATAAGGTGGTGGCCATAGTTGCCATGGATGAAGCTTCGGGGCTTTCGTATCTTCGGAGGCTTGAGAGATGGACTGGCAATTGTTGGTCTTCCATCTGCTAGATACATCCACACTGCATTCCATCCATTTGTTATTGGTCTCTCCTTTGATTTTAACATTATGTGCTGGATTCCCTTTCTCTACTTGGTCAAAAACCACAGATGTTATAAAAGTTTCTTCAGTCGAACAAAAAGGGGAGTGGTTGCAGTTCAGCAGAACCAAAATTTTGTTATTTTGGGTATATAATGGATAGTCTATAATTGAGTTCAAAAGAGTTGGTTTTGGGGGGTTTTGTCATGAGGGTTGTAGCTTTTAGTTGCGGATTTGGTCGAAGTTTAGTGGAAAATGCTGTCGATACAGACAGAGTATTCGCTTCCTGCAGGAATTCCCGTTGAAAGCAGAGAAAGGTTAAGTCATAAAATGGCGTAAGATCACTCTCTTTAATGCTGTCCCTGCATCTCGGCTCTGGGGTGAACAGAAGCGATCAACTAGACACATGAAGCTCGTAAGTTATTTGGATTCGGTTTTACAAGAATTGAATTGGCTGCGTTCATTTTTAGTTTTGAAAGGACTAGGATAAACGTTTATTAATGAATGAAAGCCCCAAGGTTACTATGAGATAAATTATTGTATCACCAAAGCGACTAAACACAGACATAGCAATACTGACCAAACTAAGCGGCCGTTTTGCTAGCAGGTTTGCATCCCTATTATTGATTTTGCATTTTTATCTTGATATCAACTTAATAATAAAATATTCATAACATTATTCTTTAGATGTCCATTGTGAAAAAAAAATCTCTAATGAAGGAGGAAGAGTATACATACCTATAATATGTATAATATGTTGTCTCATTAAAAACTATATTAAGAAACCTCGACTAATTATAGATAAATTCAAATCAATTTATATAACTATTTATACAACTATATTGAATAATTTCTCACGAATTTCTGTATGTTTTCAGCATTTTAAATCCTTCAAGCATTTTAATAATAAACTTCTACTATAAAGTGATTCATATAGAAGTTTATAACAAAAGTTATTAGACGCATATCAAATCTCTCATGAAGTGTCAAACTAATAAAACACTAAAGTTTATAATTTTGAAAAAAAAAAATATTTTTTCTCTTCTATTTTTTATTATTATTTAAAATTTTCCACTTTTACCAAACAATGAAACCGAAAGCAAATTTGATGTACCAAAACTAAACATATATGAAGTAGAGCATACTACAATAAGTAACATGTCAAGTACTGGATTTGGAAAGCTTCAATAGAAAGGAAGCATTTTTCTTTTACAGAGTACCTTGAAGCAGGAGGTAGAAGAAACATAATTGATAATTACATGCATAACAGATTGATTAGATCCGGGAAGGTATCATAGGGATGTTGTTCTGCAGGTACGCGCAGGCGGCAGCAACTCCACTGCCCAGCTTAACCGGATATCCGACATCTTTGAGTATCATCTCCACACCAGCTAGACAACCCAACAATTGCAACTGAAATAGATCAAAGCAAAAATATACGGAACATTTGCTTTAGTAATTGCTTCTAACAAGTTGCTATTTAATTTTATCAAGTGAAAATATATGGTAATCAAGAGATTAAAAGGAAAGGAACACTACTTGATTCAGGAATTACCTCATTTAGGTTTCCAAGATGTCCAATTCTGAATACCTTTCCGGCCACTTTGTTGAGGCCCAGACCTAAGCTCATATTGTATCTCTTCCATGCCCTTTTTACTATTTCTGCACTATCAATATAAGGGGGAACAAGGACAGCAGTCACAGTGTCACTGTACCATTCCTCCTTTTGTGTGCAGTTCTTCAAGCCCCATGCCTCCACAGCAAGCCTGTTTTTTATAATGTGCACCCAACAAAAATCAATGTCGGTTATGGCTTCGACCTCGTGAACTTGAGACATAGAGGAAAGAAAAGAATGGCTCACCTTGTTGCTTTGCCCATACGGGTATGCCTTGCAATCACATTGTCGAGTCCTTCCTCGAATATAAGATCAAGAGCGGCTCTTAGCCCATACAATAGCTGGATTGAAGGGGTGTATGGCCAAAATGTTCCCAGTTTGTAGAACTTGAGGTAGTCATTCCAGTCGAAGAAAACTCTAACTGATTTTGCACTTTTGGATGCCTCCAAAGCTTTGGGGCTTGCACAAACAATACCCAGTCCTGTGGGAAGAGAAAGTGCCTTCTGAGAACCGGTTAGTGCGACGTCTACTCCCCACTCATCCATACGAAAATCAAGGGCACAAATAGAGGAAACTCCATCAACAAGAAGTAATGCTGGGTGCCTATAATGATCTGAGAAGAAACAATAACTATGTTTAGAAGTTGAATACACATAGTTTCGATCATAAGTATTTGACAATCTTTTTTTTTTTCATTCATTTGAGCTTTGTATCAGCTTTCACTACAATAAAAGACAACAGCTCCAACACCAGTTGAATACACATTCACTGCTTACCGAGTAATTTTCTCACAGTAGCCAGGTTGTTGGTGACTCCGGTTGCAGTCTCATTGTGAACAATGCAAATGGCCTTGATTGTGTGGGAGTGATCAGCTGCAAGTTTTTCTGCCAGAATGTCAAGGTTAGCACCTTGACCCCACTCACTTTCAACAACGTCGACGTTGAAGTTGAGGCGTTGTTGTTGATCAATCCACAGCAGACTGAATTGTCCAATTAGAAAAGATACAGTTCGATCTCCAGGGGACAGGGTATTAGTGAGTGCACTCTCCCATGCACCAGTTCCTGACTTCAAACAGCAACATTATATTCATAAACCAAAACCAAACAAATAAGATACTACTTGTGATTAATGATATGATTCAAAAAGGACATCATTGGCAAACAACACTTTTCATATGTTTTAGTTTTCAAGTCGGCTAATCTTAACCTGAGATGGATAAATGAAAACTTGTTAAAACATGGATTACCTGTAGTTGGAATCAAAAAGGGAGTTCCAGTAGTAGTCTTGAAAATTTTCTTGACATCTTCAAGAAGAGTTTTTGTCATGGCAGGAATGGCAGGGGAACGGTAATCCTCATTGTTCCTGTTCATGGCTCGAAGAACTGGTTCCGGGATGTTAACCGGCCCTGGAACAAAGAGATGGTTCTTTCCTGGTCCGTACACATAGTCCATCTTTTCTCCCTCCAACAAATGTCACTGATCACTCTAAGCTTGCAACATTAAAAACAAAATCACAAATAATAAATTACTCTGCAATCCCATACTCTCTAAGCTTCAAACCCTATAAATACATTAGACTGTAATGTACATTTATGGAGTGATTGGTTACTAACAGTACTCTACCACTCTCGATTTCATTACTCTGGCTATTAAGGAAATACGTGGGGAGGGAAAACCAAATAACCAAACATCTATTAGGATACCAAAAAGATGGGCCTCTTATTACATCTTTTACCATTATTTTAAATTTTAAGGCTTAAAGGGACTTAAATTGCATTGTAGATATGTTCTTAGTTTAGTACGATTTACAAGTTATAATAGAATCAAAATTCTATACACTTACTCCTTCGAGAACTGATTAAAGGAAACGACTCCCTTCGAAAACTGATTATTTCTGTTTCAATCAAATAGATAATATAAAAAAGCAAAGTTGAGTAATTGATTGGTAAACAAACGGTGATAATATTTCCCATAACTTTCTCGATTTCTAAGTACAGAAACACCAACCCTTTTATGAAGATATCTTTGCTCATAAATTTATTGCTTCCAAAACTTAACTGAAACGTAATCGTCATGATATGTGAGCAAAAAAGAGAACTGAAACTAATAACAAAAACCATCGCCATACCTTTGGAAGAGAAGCTTCCAATGAAAAAGGATGAAGAGAAGAGTTGCAGGCTGCTGATTGCCTTTGAAAACATATTTGGAGTTTTATAAGAGAGCGGGAGAAGCACTCAACGTAGGCGTGGCTCCTAAGTGGCAGATAAGAGAGAAGGTATTTGGAATCTTGCGCCTGTCTATCTTACTGACTTGGAATGCATCCACCTCTTGCCTTCCGTTTCCACACAATTGTCTTTTATATTTATTTATTTACTCTTTTTGTATCTACGGTCCTCTATTTTCGGGGGAATTTTCTTCCCACCCAATAAAAGCTTAATCTTATGCATTTTTACACCTATCAAGAGTTTTATCATTTCAATTTGGTCAATTAATTTATCTGATTTATTTGTATAGTTATACATATCATCTTCTACTCTTATAAATATTACTATATGTACAAGTAATTTTATCAAAATTATTAAATTTGGAAATTGAAATGATGAGTCTCTTTTGATTATTATAATTCAGTTTAGAGAACATACCAACAAAAGACGAAAAACGAATATCAATATATTTGTTCTCTTCTCTCTTTTCTTCTCTTTTTCTATCAAAAACTGAGGGTACTTACATAAAGCATATTTGTATATGAGATGATTATCCCAAATCTGAAAACCAGAAATGGAAGGAAAAGGAGGGCGTAGCTAAGAAAATGGAAAATGAGAGTGGGATTGTGAGAAACATAGCAAAAATTGAAGGACCGAAACGTAGCAAGGAAAAGGGGTGAAAGTGAGATGGGGAATCATGAGGTTGAGAAAGCAATGCCAAGAGATAACGTGATAAAATGCACTGTCTCTATTACACCCTTCACTATCCTAACCATTACCACACATCCCTTGAGTTTTTCTTTTATCCCCTTACATTTTGAGGTTGCTTCTCCAAAATCAATAAGGATGTCAATGCAAATCAAATTAGGATTTAATAGTGAAACTTAAGCACAAGAAAATAAATACATTATTTTTTAAAAAACAAAATATATTTAACATTATATTATATAATTGCATATTTATTTTTTGTTTATAAAAAAAGTTATTAATTAAAAATATAAAATAAAAATTTGAAAACATGTCTGTTAATTAAAAACATGAGAATAACATGTTTATTTATAATAAAAAAACTATTAATTAAAAATTTAAAAAAAAACTTAAAACAACATACTTTAGAAGTAAAATAAAACAAACATGAGAGAAAACTCGAATTTAAGTTAAAGGAGTGAAAAGCACAAACGTGTTTAGAATAAAATGCTTTTCAGTTTTTTCCTGAATATCAATAAAAATGACTTGCTTCCCTAATTTTTTTTTTAAAGTAGCATTTATCATTAATTTTGCAGATCCTATTAGTGAAACTTGGAAAATTTCCCTTTTCCTTTTTTTTTCCATAAATATTGTAATCTAAATCATGTTTGCCTCTGAAGATAGTAAATTATTGCTAACAAATTGCAAGTTGTTAAGCAAAAATTTGACTTTAATGGCTAGTTTGACAATATTTTTGAATAGTACTGTAGAAAAGTGCTTTTGAGAAATGATTTTAAAAAAGTTTGGTTTAAAATTTGACTGTTTAGCATTGCTGTCAAAAAATACTTTTGAAAAATAAAATGTCCATTTTAGACATGTTATTATCAAGTAACAAGCATGCATTTAAATAATATTTAAATTAGTTAATATTATTATATTTTAATAAAAATATAAAAAACTTATTATAACTTGTTAATATTTTAATATATGAAATATAAATTTTAAATATTTTTAAGCAATAAATATTAATGATTTACAAAATTTAATTAGAATATATAAACTATATGTTAAATATAACCATTAAATATTTGTAATTAGTGTTTAAAAATATTTTTTATTTTAATTAATAATTTTAACACATTTGTAATTAAGCACCAAGAAAAAAAAAAGGGAAAGTACTATGTTATTAGAGGGGTAAAAAGTAATTAAGCACTAAAAGTGCTTTTGGGAGAGGAAAAACTAAAAAATTTAGATTCTTTTTATCAGGAATGCTTTTGAAAATTTCAGCCAAAAGCAGCTTATTTAGCACAGCTCTTCTTCTAAAAGTGCTTTTAGAACAAAAAATATTTTTTTAAGCACTGCAGAACAGGCTCTAAGATGTAAGTTGTGATGCTTGAGAACGATTTAAAATAGGTGAGAAGATGTAGCAGCAGTTAAATATAAATTTCATCCTCCAATTTTCTAAAATTGCAAGCTACCGACCCGAAAAATAAGTAATTCAAAGAAACAATTGAAGGGGGGGTATACGTCTTTGCAATATTGTCATCCATAAGCAATTTAAGAATGCAAGTCTGTTACTAACAAAAACCAGAAATAAAGTTAAACTTAGCTTCTTATTAACTAAAATTGGATAAATTATTATTTTAACAACTTCAGTTCAATTTTATCACTGGTAGAGGCAGATTCTGGTGCTGGCACCAACACATAAAATGAAAATTTTGTTATTTTGGCCTTTTAAATTAATAAAAGTAAAATTATACTTTGACAAGTTTAACACCTGGAAGAATATGTGTTACCTTTCCAAGTTTTCTACATTTTTATTATAATTTTCCTAAGTTATATTACTTCTTTTTTTCTTCAACAGAGTAGGAGGTGGTAAGACTTAAGTTGACAGGGGCAGCAGCATTAGAGAGAACAAATAGGAGCCTTGACCCCAAAATTAGAAAATGTTTTCCATTCCAAATTTATAAAATCTCAAGTTAATCTAATAATTATTTTTTAAAATATTTCAAAGAGTTAAAATTCAAATTTGATCCCTCTAAAATAATATTTTTTAAAAGGTTTATAATTTTTACGTGAACAAAATAATAAAATTATAATTTAACGTCTTTTGATCTTTAAAAACAATATTTCTAACTTTATATTCATCATACAAAACTTTAAAAGTATCACACATTTGGCAATTTTAATAAGTAATGGCAAACTGCACGATCACTCATGCAAGTGATGTATTTGGATACATCTGCACTTGGTTGCACCATCAATTGCACCACAAAGCACTGTCCAGTCTATCTTTTGTAGCCAATAAATTGCAAACAAAGCGCATCCAATTGCTTTCTCTTTGTATCTATTGCTTACCTTCCAACAGTGATAAATCTAAAGATTTATACCTAAAAATATTTGAAGTGGTTACTTTTATTCTAAAGTTCTCAATACATGTTCCTCGTGATGTCTCAAGATACTAATACCAATTTCTCTATAATACATATTTTAAAGTAAAAATTTGATTATTTATTGATACCTAACCAAGTGTAAAGTGAAACTGATTGAATGGCCACTCATTTAACATAAAAAATAAATTCAGTTCACCTAAAATCATTAAATTATTACATATTTTCTATTATATTTTTAATTAATAACTATTTTCTTGTACTTTTTAAAGATAATATTTACACACATTTTTTAATAATTTATTCTATGTAATATTGGTGCCTTAAAAGTGAATCAAATATCAAATTTGATTAATAAATAAATATAAAGTAATAATAGAAATATAAAATTAGAAGTCTTTTTACATTTTTATTATAAAGGAATCTTGTTTGGTTCATATATAAAAAAGTAGTTAAATTTTCACATTTTACAATCTGAGGGAATAAGAATAAATAGACAAATAAGCTTTTTAAAAAAAATCTCAATTCAGGGTAACAAATTTCTCTCACAATTCATTATAGCATATTCGTGGGTGAAAACAATGTAAAAGTATATTTAAAACCTTATGAAAAAGAATAAACGAGGTTTTGATTGAAATAATAAATTTGAGACGTCAATGATATTTGTATTTTAGGTTCAAATCTCATTATTTGATGATTTATTATTGAGTTTAAATTATTTTTATGAATTTTACATAAAAAGATAAAGATACCCATAATGATACTTGTTACTTTTTAAATAATTTTTTTAAATTATTTTCCAACTTAATTAGTGTCTGATTAACTCGTGTATAAACTAAATTAAATTAAAGTTGTTAATTAAGATTTAACTTTTTACTAAAAAAATAACTTATTACTTTTACTGTATTTATTCTAATTTTTAATGATAAATTTTAATATAGTTTTTATTTTAATTATGAGATTAACTTATATTAAGGTAACCTTAAATAGGAGCGAAACTAAAAAATTGCTTTAAGCCGTTAAAAATGAATAATATTTTTTTAAGATGAATGTATAATTTTATTGTTATATTAATTTATAAATTGATGAATTGTAAAAAGGATTATATAATAAATTTAACATTTGGAGGAGACCAAGGCTACTGTTTGCCTTCATCTTCATCTCTAACCCTAAAAGTGTATGATGTCACACCATAACCTGTAGTTGTTATACTGCACTCATCCAATCCTATTCAATTTCTACTTTTTTTTCTAATTCTAATGAATTTGTCTTAAAATAAAAATATTTAAAAAATAAAAAATATTTAAACTTAAAAACTTTAACTTCAACCTTAAACTTTAATCCTAAATCATGAACCTAAAACTCTAATTCTTAATCATGAATGTTAAACTTTGATCTTAAAGCTTCAACCTTAATTTTTTAACCCTAACTCAAAAATTAAAAAAATTATTTTAGAGATAATTTTTTTACTAAATTGTTCAATACACAATATAAAATAATTAAGTTTAAAATTTAATCAAGGAGAATTAATATTGTGATAAAAAGATGTACGATATTTTAAAAGTACGGGATGGGGCATTTATGTATTAATGGATGCCTAAAAAATATGTTTTTTTAAAGATAATACTAATATAATTTAAACTCTTTAATTATATTAGATTATCACACATTCATGATATGAATGAAAAATTACATAATAAAGATTTCATATTACATAATGAAAAATTTTTGAACATATCTTTTAGTACAATATACAAATAAGAAATTATCATAAATTCATTTTCATATTATTTAATTAGATGAAATTGTTAAAATATATTCTATGAGCTTAATTTGGTTTTGAGAAATAAGCAGCAGCTACTAAAAGGTGCCGTTTTGGACAGGTGACTTTACTCTTCGCCTTTAAGCTATGTAATTAGAAAGGATAAATAAATAAATGAAAAGTATAAAAGGGAAAAGAAGAGAAAAGAAAACGCATGGAAATATTGAAATTCTAAGCTCATCTCATCCCCCAATTAGACCCAAAACAAGCCACCTCTCTCTCTCTCCCAACGACCAAACCCTAATCCATCCCTATTTATTCATCTCAAAATTCTTTTCCGGTTGCTTTAATTCGAGGCTTCTCTTCAGATCTGTTCCACATCAGGTCAGTTCTTCTTTTTTTTTTCCTTTTAAATTTCAGTTTTAATTTTTTTCCTGATTTGATATACTTTTGTGGTGGCTTGGGGGGCATTGGTTGATATTACTGCATTCATCTCCTTGTTATCTTCTGGTCCGATGGTTTTCTTTTTGGGGTATGAAATAAAAAAATTATGTGTAATTAATGTAATTTTTCTTTTTTTTTTCTTGGGAAGAATTGAAAGGAAAAAAGGGGGAAAAAACCTGATGGTGTAAATGTAACACAAAATAAAGCTTTGTTTTTTCTTTTTCCTTTCTTTTGTTTGATTTTCACAATATTATACATACGAAGTTGATGGGCTAATAAGAGAGGGGGTGATTTTCATTCGCTTTCTCTTCGCTTTTTGAGTCTCTTCTTTTAAAAAAAATTTATTTAATGTAATTAAAAATTTACAGATATTAATTTTAATTTTTTTTGGGTCTGCTAACTATTTGCAAGAACAGAAACAATGTATGTGTTTGTTTGTTTGTTTGTTGGTATACGAGTATGAGGTAAATATTATTTTTAGGATGTTAAGGTAAGGGTGGATTGATCAGCTCTGGAATTATCTGATCCAGCGATTCTACTACAATTTTCTATTATTGCTCAAGTAATTAGGTGAGGATATCTAAGACATGGTTTGGGAAGGATTTTAAATTTTCGTATGTTTTGGGACTGAATGAAACTTCCATTTGAGAGCTGAAATATGAGGGAAGTCATACTGGATTAGAGTTTATAATTGTACTTTTTAGAGCATTTTTGCATTTAGCCAGAGTTGACTCCGGCGTCTCTGATTATTTTGGGCTATCATGGTAATAGGTTTTCACTTAATGGTTGTATAGATATTTTTACGTTTAGATTGGCACTGTGATTGTTTTCTTATTTATATCTCGAGTGTTAGAATTTTTAACTACAAGCATCTAGTTATCTGACTCTAGGGGTTCTATTAATTGGAGTTCTTTGCAGTTTTATTAACATAGAGACTCACTTTTGGGATGATCATAGTATTCCCTCCATTATTTCTTACAGCTTAGTTGTAATTGTTTGAATTCACTTTAGCAAATGATACATGGCTTATTTTTTGTTGCTAATGATGTGTAAGTTCTGTAGGTTTATTTCATTTTGACGAAGTATTTTAGATGGATGATGATAGTGCAGATTGATAAAATGTCTGCTCCATCCAGGGAGCATGCACAGCGTCTTTATGAAAAGGTATTATTTTTTTTTCCTTTAGGAAATAAGGTTCCTTTGGACGTTCTGAACTTATGAAGTAATATTTGGTACTTTCTGCAGAATGTAGAGTTGGAAAATAATCGTAGGAGATCAGCTCAGGCACGGGTACCTTCAGATCCCAGTGCCTGGCAGCAGATGCGTGAGAACTATGAGGCAATAATTCTTGAGGACCATGCTTTTTCTGAGCAGCACAATATTGAATATGCTTTATGGCAGTTACATTACAAGCGGATTGAGGAACTAAGGGCACATCATAGTGCTGCTTTAGCATCTTCAGGATCGAACACATCTCAGGGTGTGCAAGTTCCTCCACGACCTGACAGGCTTACAAAAATAAGACTGCAGTTTAAGACTTTCCTTTCGGAAGCAACAGGATTTTATCATGATCTGATTTTGAAAATCAGAGCAAAGTATGGACTCCCATTTGGGTATTTTTCTGATGATTCAGAAAGCCAAGTTATTATGGGCAAAGATGGGAAGAAATCTGCCGATATAAAAAAGGGTTTGGTGTCTTGTCACCGTTGTTTGATATACTTGGGAGACCTAGCGCGGTACAAAGGACTATACGGAGATGGAGATTCTAAATCACGCGAGTATGCAGCTGCTTCGAGTTACTACTTGCAAGCTTCATCAATTTGGTCATCAAGTGGGAATCCGCATCATCAGGTTTTATCCTTTTCCTGGTTAATAAAGTATTCTTAATTTTTATGCCCTTATAATCTTTTTGCACTTGTTTTGTATTTCTTCTGTTCAACAAGATTCTGATATTTTACATGGTCAATTATCTCCTTATTTCAGCTTGCTATATTAGCTTCATATTCAGGAGATGAGCTGGTGGCCATTTATCGGTATTTCCGGAGTTTAGCTGTTGATAATCCTTTTTCAACTGCAAGGGATAACTTGATTGTAGCATTTGAGAAGGTATGAGTGCAAATTTTAGTTTCTATTCGGGTTTAGGGTTTTGGACATTAATGACATGGTGGCCTTTTGGATGTATTATGGGTGACATTTAATTTGTGCTTTTGTTACATCTAGACTAAGTTGATTTGCATGAACATTTTGTTATGTGCATCTTCATATGTACTTGTGGCTTTTTTGAAAAATGAGGATAATTGTAAAGTAAACTTTAACCATGTCTTGGGTGGTTTTCTGCGAAGGTGCTGATTCTTTGTAGAACAGATGCCTAGACCTTTCAGTCTAATGGGAAGAAATTATTTATCCCTCCTTTTGTAGTTAATTACGCTTCTTATGAAGATTAGAAATGGGGTTCCCTAGGTTGCTGACACAAAATGTTGCCTGTAGTAGAAGATATTGTGTTACCCATTGATATCCATAGATTAGCAGAATCTACTACTTGTCATAATGATAAACTGTTATCTTATTCTTTCCATTATGGAGTTCTGTGAGAATTCTTAATTGTGTTCAATGACAGTTTTTATCTTATTTTCTTTGATCATGCTGCTAGTTTATTGACATGGCAGTTCAACTTTTAGGGTTTTCCAGTTTTATATAATTGTTAAGAGTGTGTAATTATTTAATATTAAATGATACTGACTTGAAAGCTGATTCCGAGTGGGTTTTTTATTTATATGCTAGTATTGAAACATGCATATGATTAGGAAATTGTATTAAATATATGCATTACCGTTTGCAGAATCGCCATAATTACTTGCAGCTCCATGGGGATGTTAAGACCCCCTTCAAGGAGCCTGCTGTGCGGCTATCGGGAAAAGGCAGGGGGAAATTGGAAGCGAAGCTTGCATCTAAAGATGCCAACATGGAACCAAACCTTGCTAAGGAGAAAGTATCTGGTGTCCGGGATACTTTTAAGTCCTTTTGCATTCGATTTGTGCGTCTTAATGGCATTCTTTTTACACGAACAAGGTATATTTTTTCAGAAGGCCTCTCACTTTTGTTATTGACCTAGTCTTTTTGGGGGGTTGTGTCCTTATCAATGCTTACTTTGTGCAGCCTGGAGACTTTTGCAGATGTTCTTACTCGGGTTAGCCGTGATTTATGTGAACTTCTCTCTTCTGTTCCAAAAGAGGAACTGAATTTTGGCACAGGTGCTGCTGAGAATGCACTTCTCCTTGTTAGGCTGGTTGCCATTCTCATATTTACAGTTCACAATCTGAAGAGGGAGAGTGAAGGTCAAACATATGCTGAAATTGTACAGCGTGCTGCCCTGCTTCAGAATGCATTCACTGCTGTTTTTGAGTTGATAGGACATGTAGTAAAGAGATGTTCACAGCTCCGGGATGTTTCTTCAAGCTACACTTTACCTTCTATTTTGGTTTTTTTAGAATGGCTAGCTTGTTGCCCTGATATTGCAGCTGCTGGTAGTGATGTTGATGAGAAACAGTCAATTACTAGATCTCTTTTCTGGAAACATTGTGTGTCATTGCTGAATAAGATTTTGTCAATTAGGCCAAGGTGCATGGATGATGATGAAGATGAGACCTTTTTCAATATGAGTAGGTATGAAGGAGAGACTGAAAACCGTCTTGCATTGTGGGAGGACTTTGAGTTGCGAGGGTTTTTGCCTCTTGCTCCTGCACACTCCATTTTGGACTTCTCAAGGAAATGTTCCTTTGTAAGCGATGGCAATAAGGAAAGGAAAGCCCGTGTCAAGAGAATTTTGGCCGCTGGGAAGGCTCTAGCTAATGTCATTAGGGTTGATCAGAAAACTGTTTGTTTTGATTCAAAAGCTAAGAAATTTCTTATTGGTGTTGAGCCATTTGCAGATGTCACAGTGAGCTCCGCTACCCCTGTGGTAACGAATAGTGTGGCGCATGAAACCCCCTCTGAGAATATAACTAATATTGGAAATGTTCAGCCAATCCCACAACCTAGAACGGTCGGTGAAGAAGATGACGATGATGATGAAGTGATTGTTTTCCAGCCGGCTATGAGTGAGAAGAGAACTGAGGTGATGGATCACAATCATCCCCCCTCTGATATTTTGAAGCTTGATCAAAGTAGTTCTGCTGGTGATCTCAAATTTTATGGCAGCACTATGCCTGCTCCTTATGATAGTCTTCACCAGCATGACACATTTGATGCTAGTCATCCACTGCCTGTATCTGTTGGTAGTTTTCTCCCTCAGCATCTGCAGCCTGTTCAGATGCATGGATCTAGGTGGTCAGTAGAAGAAGCTACTTCTCTGGCTAATAGCTTAAAAAGTTTGAAAATGTTGGAGAATGGGCATTTAACTAAGAGTCAGATGGAAGATAATTTAGGCTTTTCTCATCCTACTGCTCATTCAGTTGCTATCCAACAGCCCATCAATGTTCATGCTAGTGGTATGTACTGCAGTCGGACAAAAATTTCAGACTCTGTGATGCCATCCAGAATTAATGCTATTGTGTCATCTGAAGTTACTGGTGATGATTTGGCTGCTAGAACTACCTCAGCTTCACTAGTTGGAATGCAGAGGAATCCTATTAGCCGCCCGGTCAGGCATCTTGGTCCGCCACCAGGTTTTAGCCCTGTTCCTCAAAAGGCGCCGAATGAATCTGTTTCTGCTGTAGAATTGAGGAACCCTCTGATGGATGATTATAGTTGGTTGGATGGGCATCAGTTGGCATCATCATTAGAAGGCTCTACGCGTGAGAGTTCTCTCTATTATTCATCTCATGCTGATCCCCAACATGTAAATAACAGAAGCAATGGCTTCACTGGAACGGTAAGCTTTCCATTCCCTGGAAAGCAAGCTCCTGCAGTGCAGTTTCATATGGAAAAGGATAAAGGCTGGCAGGACTACAATACTCTTGAGCATCATCATGAACAGAAATTGCATCAACAGCAACTTGTGAATGGGAACCAGCAGTTTAGCCCACTGCCTGTGCAGTATCCAGGACAATCAGCCTGGACAGGTCCTTATTTTGTGTGAAATCAATATGCAAGTGTAGCTGGTGAGTAGGAACTTCACTCATTTTCCACCTCTTGGTTTTGTAATTTGATTCTAATGCTTTCTAAAGTCCTTTTGACATAACCTGTTCATCTAGATTTGTTTTTGTTCTCAAGGTTCTTGAGAATGGTTACTGTGAATGTATTGCTTCCATTTGCCTGCCAAGTTCAAGTCCAACTTTGAGGCACTGTCAGTGTTGAGTTTTTGATGGAGCATGGGAAGCATTGGCTTCCAGCAGGCACTTGCTGCTAAACAAGTGAGTATGCACTATTATTTTCCTTTTTATTTCATGATTACTTTCTCTGTGTGCTTGTTTGTATTCACTTGGTGATCTTATTGTAGATCATTTCCTAGTAACTCTAACTAATGGAAGCCACTCTGTATTTCATCCACTCTTGTCATGAATATATAGTTTCCTGTTTATCTCAACAAAAGTGGGGGGTATTGTTAATTTTGCAGATTTAGCCAGATTTGTAGAGGAAGATTGAGGAAATCAATCAATCTTATGAGATGCGGAATTTGTAAGGGAGTAAATGCCTTAACCAGTCACTTTGGGATGGAGATAGAAGGCCTAAATAAAGATGATCTGTTGATTTTTGAGGCTATCTATCTTGAGGAGTTTTGGTGAAATAAACTTGGTTTAGTATGCTATATAACTTTCCAAATGTCTGCCTATAGATTGCTGCTTATAAAATTCTGCAAGCAGCAGATGATAAGATATAAATGATATGGTGTCCCAATTCTCCGCAGATACTGCTTTGAGAACTCTAGTTGAGAGGTATAAGAGCAACTTACCAATGGATGAACGGTGGGAGGGATTGGAAATACTTGGAATGTGTACTTCTAACATCTCTCCATATATGGTGGTGAGTATTGAATAAAGACTTCATTTTGTTATATATTTTAGTGACCAGGAAGTGTCGTTTGTTGAAATTGGTGGATCAGTCGAAACTACCTCTATTATGAAATACATAAATAAATTAATCAATGCTTTGGATAATTTCTTTGTTTCTGCTTGTTTGGTTATTGTAATACTACTGAGTTGCTGCCAATTTCAAACTCATAAATAGGTTTTGCACTAATTATTTAATGTGGATCATAAAGTATGTTTTTCTACTGTATTTATTGTTAGGAACATAAAAAGTACAAACAAACATCTTTCAACTTCAACAAGCCTGTGGTGTCACTGCTTAATGACAATAGGGTTTTTCATTTTGGTTGAAATGAAGTCTTGTAACCTAACAAAGGTTATCGTATCAGAATTTCTTTTCCTAAACCTTACAGTCGCCAGTGGTACTCTCAGGAAATGACTCTAGTTGAAAGTATAGTTCAATTTTCCATAATTCCATTGCAAGCCCAACAATTAGTAAATGTAGTCACTGTTACTTTTGGTGCCCTAACATCATAATTAATACCTCTCCTCATGGGACCATTTTCTTTTTCTTCATTTTGAAATATCAGCTCACTGATCTTGATCCTTTAAAATCAAATACAAACCACTCAGCCTCCAAGGACTAGGACGGATCCATTTCTTTAAAATAGAAAAAGAATAATTTGGGCAACATTTATTTCAACTAAAATTTCAAGTATATTAAAACTTGCATGATTTGAGGCAAATTCATGTTGCTTCAAAATATTCACAAAAATATTTTTCTTTCTGTTATAGAAAAATTAATAAAACAATAAATAAAAGAGGATGAAAATATGAGAGAATTTTATTGTTTTATTTTCACTTACAAGGTGTTATTTATAACTTCTTTTACATTCAATTAATAAATGTATTACATTTAATGAATTGAATTTTCTTAATTACTCTATTTAATAATCTCCTGATTATAAATTAAGTAAAGAATTTTATCTCATTACTTTAATATGCTTAAAGGTAGTTATGACATCTATTTAATTTATAACACTTTTCACATTATAATTTTTTTGTAAATATAAATATAAAGCACAGAGACAGGATATGGACGAGGAATCTTGCTTTTTAGGATAGAGAGAGATGAGACTAAAGTAATAAACAAAATCAAGTTTAAATAAAAAAAATTATAAATAGCGTCCAGATGTATGTGTAAATATCCATTTATCTTCAAGCTCCAATAGAAAAAGAAAATCCAAATCTGACAATCAGATTTGGAGTTCCATCCACGTTGGAGGAGTAATAAGATGATAACCAATCCACATACTATATATATACTATGTTCACATCAATTCAGCAAAGAATGCGCGCTCCTATTCAACTCATGAATTCGTGGCCATTAAACTATTTGCCTCCACCAATTCAAACACACTCACCTAATCCAAAAAAAATCTACTCTTCAAAGCGAATGTAAAATCAGAATTCCTCTATTTTCTATCATTCCAACTTCTACCATTCAAAACCAAATAATATCAATTTATTTAAATAAAATTTGAGTGTTGTTTTAGATAATAATAAAAAAAGAAGATATTTATGTGGTGTTGTAAATATCAATAATTGAAATGGAAGAAATGAAGAAATGAGGTCGTACGTTGTTGTTCCAAAGAGACAAGGCTCATAAGTCATAACTAAAAAGGAGTGGGTTTGGCAGTTGCCTGCACATGGTTGTTTCTCATTTCTAACAAGATTGCCACGTGATTCTGCACATGCGCATTGACCCCACCTTGCATTCTATTTAATTTCAATCGTTAATTTTTTAAAAGCAAAGATTGGTTCCATATCACATGCAGTAAGGATTTGGTGCCACATCTAATATATTACGAATAAATGTTTGATGTTGCACATTATCAATCAAGGGAAACCAACGTTCTTGTTTTATTATGATTGAGGCATTTTGTTGTTTGGTTCACATCCCCTCTCCCTTTACCACCATTTACTTTTATTGGATCACTTTTACTCATTCATCTCATTTTTTTCCTTCCCAAATAAAATTTCCTTCTTTTTTAAATTTAAATTTTTCCTCCTGACTCCACCAAATCAAATGCCCTGACCATCTCTCATCACTGCTGCTACTAATGCTAACCCCAAACTTGGATTCCTTGCGTAGGTCAAGTCAAAGAACTCATTGGCATTTGAAATTATTATGCTTCTTGGAACATCAAAACTTATAAGGATAGATTGGAGGTGGAGTTGAATTAAATGAATCTACAAATTTATAAGTCAGATGATTCTAATAACTAAAAGTTGTAAGTAGTAATAAAATTACGACACTTGATTATTTTTTAAACACACATTATTATGTAATCATTCATACACAATAAATCTCTTAATTTATTAATTTTAAAATAGTAATCAATTATAAGAAAAACAAGATCCACGTATAAAAATTAAAATCAATACAATTTTTTTAATAATTTAATACGATAAATCTATACCGATTATTGTTTTCTTTTTTATCTTAAAAGTTGATAATGAGAAAATGGATGGGATGGGAGGCATGCTAATTGCTACTCACCCTTTAGTTTGCCTCCAAACTTATTGTTTCAGTTACAAGTAGTACTTCTTTTTCACGTTTTCATAAATGCATACCATGTTTTGTCTTCAGTTAAAATGCATGCATCTACCTCTTTTTACATCTTTCTTCATGTCTCTTACTTTACGTTATATATATCCCAACAACCACAAAACTATTATTGTCTAAACATATAAGCAATTAGAACAGTTCATACTAGAATACCGACTACTCAAACCAAGACCTAATGCCATTTACATCTAATTGTCTACCACAGATCTTAAATCTAGATTCTTCAAAATTCAACATCTCTATTTTTACCAGAAATCCTTAATTGCCACGTACACCACAATTAAGATCAATGGACCAAAAGTTAAGAGTTCAACATTTTCTCTCTCTCTCTCTCTCTTTTTTTTTTTTTTTAAAACATATTATATTTCTTTTAAGTATATGATCTTCGATACCAAAATAATAAATTAATTAAATATATGTATTAATACTTTTTTTATTGTGTTTTATATTATTTTCAACTTACTTAAGCACAGGTTTTCTAGCCTCTTTTCTTTAAATTTTTATAAAGATAAATTATTTAATTGGTTACCTAATTTTTAAGGCATATCTAAAGTAAAATCTTTACAAATTTATCACCAAATTTTCTAAAAAATTTATTTTAATCACCCAATAGTTAAATCTTCTTTTCCTTCCCATTCTCCTTATTTTTCTTCTTCATCCCTCCTCTCACTCTCCGGTAATAATAATAATAATAATAAAGTCATTGGTCAAAACCTCAAACCCCAACATCCACAATGAATTCATGTATTTACTTAATTTTAGTTACAGATTATAGATGTGAAAATACCATCGTTGGTGGAACCAAAAAAAAGCAGCAGAAAGAAGTTATTAGTTATACTCTCATTGCATCATTGAATATTGAGGATTAAATAAATAAAAGTAGAAATAATTAAGGATAAAAAGGAATTGTTATGGCAGGAATTATTGGTAGGAGGTGGATAGTGACATTTCAATCAAATTTGTGAAATGCAGGGAGGGTTGTCGTGGATTGAGCAGGCAATCAATGATTCAAGCTCCACCACCCACTAACCTCCCAAATATCTTTCCCCTCACACTTCACTCTAAATATTTGTCTATCCTTTTTTAAAAAAAATTACAACTATACTCGATCCTTACATTTATACCATATTTAATATCTGAATAATTAAGTAAACTGCCAATTTTATAATCCATTTAAATAACTCCAATAAATATACTGAACTCAAACACAATTTAACTTATAATAATATTTCTAAATATTAGATTTAGTATCCATAGTTTCAATAGCAAATATCTTTAATTGTTTTGAGTAAAAACTTAATGCTCACCAAACTTACGCCACAAACGCCTATAGTCCTATATATAATGCTCACCAAACAGCTGCACAACGCACAGACGCAAAAACAGAAAGAGCAATGTCTCGGCACAGACGCCAAGCCTCTCGAGTGCTCCCACCGGACCTAAGTCTAACATGGGAAGGAGACGAGCAGCCACCCAAATCCACCCACTCCTCCGTCCAACCAATTGCCACTGCCACTCCCTACGGCTCTAAAGCTAAATCCACTGACA
The DNA here is from genome assembly GCA_005393395.2 of Gossypium australe. Taxonomy (NCBI): domain Eukaryota; kingdom Viridiplantae; phylum Streptophyta; class Magnoliopsida; order Malvales; family Malvaceae; genus Gossypium; species Gossypium australe. Next base: position 9,648,862 of record CM016626.1, read on the forward strand.
CCTCTTCAAATCCATCCACAACCATTCTTCAACATTACTCTTCCGGAGACCATTCCCTGCAGTCTCCTCAAAGCAACACTTCTAAAACCACCAAACCTTCTTGAAATTAATCCCCTACTTCTTATTACTACTTCTTTTCTTTTTAGCAATGTTGAAGGTTTATCCTAGTGTTCTTTTTTTTTTTTTTCCTTCTTTCGTCTGTATAATTTGTGTTGGTAAGCTGAAAAAGCTTGTTGTTCGATGTACGTTGTGCCAGGTGTTGCTTATTTAGCTTCTTGAATCTGCAATACTTCTCTGCCTCTTTCTCACTCTATTTACAAGTGCAATAACCTTTTCTCAATAGGATTTTTCTTCTATTTTTGCGCATTGTAGGTTTTTCTATTTCATGCCAAGAGTAAATGATTTTATTTTTTAAAAATTGAGCTGGATTTAAGAAAAAAAAATTCGGATAACTTTAATTAAGACAATGCATTGAATACATGAATATCTCCTTTTAGTTTTTATAATTTTATCTATTTTTTGGGTTCATTTTTATCTAATTTTTTTTATACTATTAACCATTAAGTTATAATAACGACCCTAATCACACACTTTATAATTAAAAGATAGTGAAGTTAGCATATTAGAGAATATCTTTAGAGTATTTTAATTTTGATTTTTCACCATGTTATTTTAATTAATTTTAATTAGTGATCTCCTAGTTTAGTGACAAAAACATTTTATTGTAAGTACTAGAGTTTAAGTTAAATCCCAAACAACCACATTCTCCTTCTCCCATTATAAAAAAAAATTTATATTTTCATAAGTGACAAGAGAAAGGATTTGAATCCAAAATTATATGTCAATTTAAATATTATAAACTTAATTAACACATTTAAAGATACGAGTTAAATAAATATAAACCTCTTTTTTAATATTTTTCGTCAAGTGCATTTACTATCAAAATAAAATTTTGATGTTATTTTATTCGACATTTTCACAATTCAATTTCTCAATTAATGACCTACAATAATCTCTTAAGTAGTGTTTGGTGTTTTCTCATATTATATTAAGTCGTTATTTAAAGGTACAAATTAATTAAAGGAAAACCTCCTTTTTGTTATTTCTCGTCAAGTGCATTAATAAAAAATATGATGTTATTTTATTCCTCATTTTCACAATTCGACTACTCAATTAATGACTTATAATAATAAATCATAAATTTATATTTGTTCTAAGGTAGTATTTGGTGTTTTCTTATGTTAAGATTCCAATGAAACGTGATTGTTCGGAATATAATTATCGGGAATGTTATTTTACAACTTTTGATATACATCAAAAGGTATTGATTAAAATCTCAGGACAATTACATTATAATGTTTGGTTCACTAAGTATTTTTCTAAAAATGTAATGATAATTTAAGAATTTATCCTTATTAAATGAAAGATAATATTCAATTATTTAATTTTTATAATAAAATTTATTCTTAACAAATATTTGGGTTAAATATTTAATAATAAATTTTAATTGATAGTTTTTAAATTTTTTTATTTTTAATTTTAATTGAAAGCAAATATGTGTCAAATTTGCCTTACACATATATTTTTAAATATAATACTGCATATATAAAATTAAGTATATATAAGTTTGTTTTGGAATAAATTTAAAAAATATTTGAAATCATGTTTTATTTTAGCTAAAGACTAACTTATAGGAACATAAAAAAAAGTTGATTTTAGGTATTACTCTAAACAAAATTATAAATAATTTAAAGTTCGATCATGTAAAAAGGTTATGATTAAATAAGTGAGCTAAGCCTAATCTTTTTTTTTTCCCTTTTGGTCATAAATATTCATAAAATAAAATTGAATTTCAATTAATACATAGAAAAAAAAAAACAATAGAAAATAAAGATAATATGTAAACGATATACCATATAGATGATTAAATATATGCATATAAAAATAAAATTAGAGAAAAAAATTACATGTGAAAAATCTGTTGATGTAATAGAAAAAATCAAATAGAAAGAAAGAGACAATAGCCTCTCTTTTTTTGGCGTTAATTAATAGACTAATTTTCGAAACCAATATAAAATATGGTTAATTTTATCTTAATATTTATTTTTTGATTAATTACTGTAATACCCAATTTGCCCGGCCCATTACAAATCAGACCCAAAAAAAAAAATAAACAAAAGAACCAGGCCCAAAAGGCCCAAAAAATTTAAACTCTTTTTCAGAAAAGCTAGGGTTTTGGAAACCCTAGCCTTGTGCGCCGCTTCCCCCCCCCACTACGCCTGGTCGGCCACCACTGCCGTTGGTCTCCACTCGCGCCTCCATACCTGTGAAAAAGGACAAGCAATCACAGCAAATAAAGCACAGCAGCAATAGGTAGAAAAAGAGGATAGTGTATTTTATTTTCAAAAATCGGTTATAAACCGAGTATCAAACTGTAACGAGGGGGATTTTTTAAAAAAAATAAATAAAAATACGAGATAACAGATTCAAAAAACTCCAAACAATAGCAGTAGAGATCAAAAACCTAAAAACACAACAGATCGATTCAAAGCCTTCGAAGGTATTTTGTTCTATTTTAATCTTATCCTTTTTTTTGATTATTCACAAATATATATCCATATATATAAACATTTAAAGTTTATAAGAAATTTTTTTTAAAAAAAATAATAAGAAGACTTACCTTTTCCGGCCACCGCTTGCGGTGGCCGGCGCAGCGGCATCAACGTCGGTCCGAGTCGCCGGGAACCCCCCCGTTCGCGCGCCTGCAGAGAAAATGAGAGGGTGAGGGAGTGTTTTTTTTTTAAAATCTGTTACAAATGAATTTTTTTGGCTTAATTTTCAATATATATACACACCAAAACGGCGTCGTTTTGGTCATTGCATTTCAACACCAAAACGGCGTCGTTTCACGGCGACCCGTGTGCGCGACCCGACCCGGTCTGAGGGTCCGCGCGTTTTCGTCATATGGGCAAATTGCCCTTTTGGTCCTTCCACATTTTCTCCCCTCTCCAATCAAGTTTCTGTTATTTTAAAATTTACCCCAGTATGTTTGTTCTCGTTCTGATTTAGTCCTCAACCAAATACTGCGCATGGGAGTCGAGGGATAATTTCCTTTTCGGTCCCCCTTCTTTCGCGCGCATTTCAAGTACGCCCTCCCCTCTCTATTTTATTTCAAATTGACCCCAAAATCTCATTTTTAATTCAATTTGACCATTTTTAGTATTCTGTAATTATTATTACTTTATCTTTGCATTTTATTATTATTAATATTATCATGGCTATTACTATTATTATTAGCATATTATTATTATCGCTATTGTTATCACCATATTATATTATTGCTATATTTATATTTGTATATTATATAAATCTCGTATTATTTTTGTTATTATACTTATATTATTATACTGTATATACCGTATTATTATATTTATATTATATATCGTACATATGTGGTATTACTTTACTATTATTATTATTATTATTATTATTATTATTATTATTATTATTATTATTATTATTACTAACATGTTAATATTATTATTACTACTTGAATATATCTTTATTATTTCACCATTACTATGTTAATATTATTATTATTATTTTGTATTATTATTATTGTTATTATTATTATTATGTTATTATTTTAATATTTTTGCCATTACCATTACTATATTACCATGTTGTACATATTTTGTATCGCTTTTATTTCTTCATTATCACTATATTTACTATTATTATTATTGATGGTATTCATATTATGATATTTATTGTCCTCATCGTTATCAACTCTATCACATTTTTTTTATCTCTCGCTCTTTTTTTAACCTTTGTATTTTATTCCTTTGTTTTTATTCCGATATTTTTATGATTATTTTTATTCGCGTCATTTGTGTAAATCGACCGTTTTGAGATAGTCTTGGATTCAATAATTTAAATTATCGTGTCCTAAAATATTGGATGTGATACTTTATTCTTTTGGAACAAGAAGATCTCGATTTTCAAGAAAAAACTATGGGATAATCTCTGATTCGAAGATTTAAATTATCGCGTCCTAAAGTATTGGATGTGATATTTTAATCCCTCGGAAACGAGAAAATCTTGATTTGCAATTCCGGAAAACTATGAGATGATCTTAGGATCGAAGATTTAAACTATCATGTCCTAAAGTATTGGATGTGACACTTTATTCCTTCGAAATGAGAAAATCTAGATTTAGTTCAAGGAAAACACGGATATTTCTAGAAGGGGATCAAATTTCCTTCAAAATTTTCAAACTTTCGACATTAGGACATTAACTAATCAATTTGGTACCGATTTTGGGCGTGACGAGGGTGCTAACCCTTCCTCGCATGTAACCGACTCCCGAACCCATTTTCTCTAATTTTCGTAGACCAAAAGCGTTGTTTTAGTAAATCAAAAATATTTTATTAAAACAAAGGTGGTCCGATCACACCTAATAAAAGATCGGTGGCGACTCCCGTTTTTTTATTCATTTTTAAAAAACCCAAGTTCGATTCCCGCCTTTTCGAAAAGGGTGGTTACGACAGCTTGGCGACTCCGCTGGGGACCATAAAGAGAGTCAGGCCGTAAATTGATTATTTTATGTCCTTTATCAAAAGTTTGAAAATTTGATGTGAAAATTACTACCCTTTTTGTTGCCTTTGCTTGTCATCGTATATGATCCCTATTTTCTTGTGCACATTGCATTGCATGACCGTTATGGTCGCACCCCTAAGTGGGAGTGAGAAGCTACTCTTTCGTGAGGTTTTCACCTCCGTGCAAGATAGTGGATCGCTTTCGGAACACATCCGTACCTATGTCTTCGTGAGATTTTCATCTCCGTGCAGCCATAGGGAAATGTGTTCCCCTGAATTGAACTCGGTCCATATGAGCCTATAATGGGTGAGGATCGAGGAATCTGCTGGTTCAGGTACCCTTGCCTTAGAACCAAACCACATATAGAGAAACCTAAGAGCCCACCATAGGTAGAGCCACATCGAGCCCTAGAGACCACCCGGATAAATGCTCTATTTCAATTATTACTCTTGCACTAACGTGTTTTCCTCTGTCTTGATTGCATTGCATTGCATCATCATAGAAAGGAGGTGCTGATTAATATTCGACTGCTAAATAAAGGAGTTTTTCATAAGGAAATGAATTTCTTGATAAAGTGGATTGTAATACGGTTGCCCAAATGTAGTCCAAGTAAACAACGAGAGAAGACTGATAGTCTACAGAAGAGTACAAGACCTCGCTCGATGATTCAAGCCAACAAGAATTATTCAAGAAGTTGTCACCCCCAGACTTTAAAGGAGCTTATGAATGATTACAGAGGATAAACAAGTGAAGAGATACGGTTCGAACCAAGCCCCAAAGAGCTAGAAGGGGCACCCACGAAGAAAGCGCACAAGATATGGCCATGATCTTCGGTCACGAAGGAAGAGATTGGTGTTTTGCTTGGGCTACGAGGACAAAACTGTATATTCAATCCATTTTATGTAAAGAGCTTTATTTTCTAGAAAAGTTCTTCTAATGAAATTGAATTAACAATCAGCGCCTTTCCTTCTTTTTGCATTCATTCCATGCATTTGCATTGCACTGCATCATCTAAGAAAGGAGGTGTTGATTCGTGTTTGATTGCTAACTAGAAGAATTTGTCATAAGAAAATGTGTTACTTGATAAAGTGGAATACGATACGATCATCTAAACATGGCCTAGGGAAACAACGAGACAAGACATCGTATGAAGATGCAAGCCGATAAGGATTGTTCGGGGGCCATCCGAAGATTATGAGCACCACGGAGGACACATGAGTGATAAAATACGACCTAGATCGCGCAAAAAGAGTTAGAAAAGACATCTACTGAGAAAGTCCACGGGACATGACCATAACTTTTGGATAAGAAGAAGAAGACTTGTATGAAGATGCCAACCGACAAGGATGGTTCAAGAGTCATCAGAAGATTACGAGCACCGCGGAAGGTACGGTACGGCCTAGATCGAGCAAAAAGAGTTAGAAAAGACATCTACTAAGGAAGTTTACGGGACATGACCATAACATTTGAACACGAAGAAGGGGATTTGCCTGGAGTCATCAGAAGATTATCAGCGTCGCCAAAGGTAAGTAAGCAATGAAGAACAACATGGATCAAGCAAACAAAAAGCTAGAGGAGGCGGGACACGACCATAATATTCGGGTACGAAGAAGAGGATTGGTGTTCTCACCAGGGCTAGGAGGAAGAGGCCGTATATGTGGTCTATTTTTTTTAAGGAACGTACTTTCTAGACCAAGTTCTTCCAATAGGAATTGAATTCATAATCAACGCCTCTCTTTCTTTTGCATTCATGCATTTTGCATTGCATTTCATGCATCTGCATCACATCATATTGCATGGATCAAACTCGTAGAAAAAGTCCTAATTAGGTGAAATTATTTCAGTTAACCTAGAAGATATGGAACGAAGGTTGGAAAGATTAGAGCAAAGACAAATACTGATGCAAGAACAGTTGGCCGAAATTCGACAGAATATGCAAGATCAAATGAGTATGATGCGCCAGTTAACCCAACTACTTGCCGAAAGTTTTGAAAAGAGGAGTGGCCCAGTAGTCGGCAGTGCAGATGACGATGAACAAATTGTTTATAACCCGACCCAACCAAATCCGCAGTCGCGAGGGGCACCCATCATTATCGGACCCCAACGTCAGACCAATACCTCAACCCTGTCAAACTTCCCAATGGGCTCGTATTTTAACCCTAAGGATGATCGAGCCAAATCGGTTGTTCGGGCCGAGGCAAAAGAAATGAGGGAGCAGACATTGAAGATCCCAAGGAAGAAGGGAAAGGAAGTGGGTAGTACGAGTAAGCATGATGAGAGCCCTGCAGATCTAATGGCAATAAGACAATCAAGGACGATGAATACTAGTTATCAAGGTCCCCCTAGACAAGATTCCAACCCAAGACCTAACATGGGAAAGCACCAGTTCACGCTCATCTCGATGACATACAAGGAGCTCTATCAAGATTTATTTGATGCACATGTAGTGGCTCCTCACTACTTGAAGCCGATGCAACCTCCTTACCCAAAATGGTATGACCCAAATGCCCAATGCGAGTACCACGCTGAAATTACAGGGCATTCGATAGAAAATTGCCTGGCTTTCAAGAAATTAGTAGAAAAATTCATTGACATAGGTGTTGTAAAACTGGATGACACGCCGAATACAGAAACCTGAGCCTGAGAGTGTTTTGAACAATAGGGCTGTAGAAAGGACGTGTATTTTTAGAGCTAACTCGGAGTAATGTCCAAACACGCAAATTGCTCTAAAAGCCTAAGAGCAATAAGAATCTTTTATGAAATGGACTTGTGTCCAGAATCGTTATTTTAATAAAATGCATCTTTCTGAGTAAATATTTTCACGCTTTACATTTTTTATTTTTGTCATCCATGATCATATAAGTAATTACCTTTAGAATAATTTGCTCTTTAGATTTTTCACCGTTACACCCACGACGGGTCCCCAGATATCAATGACACGAGCGACGCTGTTACTGACTCTTTTTAGCGAAATATGGGTCAAAGGGATCTCAAGACCTTGAAGATGACAAGATTGTAACCTATCTCTTGATTTGTTAAGGATGATAGGATAAGCGAATAGACTTTACCATGTGAAAAGGGATCAGTGGGGTGAAGTTTGCTTCCTATGCCAAAGTTACAAAGGCAACAGTCGTCAAATACAAATTCAAATCCAAGCTCGGGGGCAAAAAAAAAAAACAAAAACAAAAGTGGCAATGAAGAACGCCAGGAAAGACATCAGAATCAGACACCTTACTAGTGTAGCAAAAACTACCAGAAATCACGCGAAAACTGAATAAGGCTTGTAAAGGTTGGCATAGAGAAGCTACCATTTACCCCCTATAATTTAGAGCGTTGGCTGGAACCTTGATTGGGGCAACAGAAACTTCACCGGGGCAACACATTTCTTATCAATTTTGCCAATTGGAGTTAAAACTAGATGGGGCAAAATAGATCCAATCTAATACGATCAGGTGGATTTGAAAAGTCTGCATGAATATTAACCAAAATGGATGGTCGGGACTTGCCCAATTTGGAAAATTCAAAAAAAAAGGGAAAATCAGCGAAAAAAGAAGAAAGAAAAAGGAGAGGTCAAAGTGAAAACCCGCAAAGGGTACTTTGAGACCAAAGGGGTCTGGAGTTGAAAACCCGAAAAGGGCAGCTCAAATTTCGATAAAAATGGGGCACACGGTAGTCTCGCCGCGCTTGAAATAACGACGAAGATATACGTTACATCTTGGGGCATCGACAAAGTACTCCTGATCCTCTAAACACATGTTGAGCTCAAAATGGTCTTCAAGAAGTCGGAACAGAGGAGCTTGAGCTGCGATATCTGGGGCACCTAGCTTCCGTTTTACCCGTTTTAATTCCTTATTTGTGATTATCTACCAATAAATTTCTTTCTTGATAGTATTTGCTAGCTTTGATCAAGCTTGTCTGTTTCAAACTATTCCCCCTAACCAATTTCCTTCTTTTTGGGCATTTTGCATCGAAATAACGATTTGAGGACTCATAGTACTTTTCATAAAAGAAGTTTCACACATTACTCAGAAAGCATCTGAATAATACAAGGACCTGAAACATGACTATTGTTCAGAACTCATTCAGTCTAAGGTTTGGAAATGTTGGAAAAAAAAATGATTACCCTTTTGAACATTTTATTGGTTGGACAAAGACGAGAAAATTCGTCGGTAATGCGACCTCGACAAACGACAAGCAATGTCGACCCAGGTACACAATGAAATCATGGTACCATATCGCAGAGTCAAAGCAGGATGGTTGGAAGAAACCAAATGTTATTCTCCTGAAGTGGCAGTAGGAGGTATAAGCTTCATGTCCCAGAAGGGGACTCCAAAATTTCAGCGGGACAAGCTTTCGGAATAGAATACGGTCGCTTATTTGGGGTTCTTTTGTCAAAATATACTGGCTGAACGAGAAAGCATCGTAATGCATCAGTGGTAGAACCTTGTTAAACTATGAGCAATGACCACCCAAACCATAAAAAGGGCCTTTCTTATACATTCATGCTCATCCAGCTAGGAACGTGTGATTGCGATCATTACATCCTAGCCATTTTTACATTGTGAAAAATCATCATTCGCATAACACTCAGCATTCATGTAAACGACACATATAGCATTTGAGTCATCTCGATCACGACATCCTCATTATTTGCATAAAGGCAAGCATATTCTACGTGAAAGGTCCTTCAAAAAGGGGGCACCACCACGTCGAAATTCGGATTTCACTCCAGCGGAGCAGTCTGAAGATTGAAGTCCTCCTGAAGGTAGCGAGGAAGCAAATTGAAAGCTCAGAATTTTCACCATTCATTTTCGAGAAGTTTCAGCAAGAAGACCCGAGTTGTAGGTCTCTTCTGGATCACTGTTCGTTTTCAAGAAATTTTCAGCAAGAAGACCCGAGTTGCGGGTCTCTTCTGGATTCCTATCACCATTCGTTTTCGAGAAGTTTCAGCAAGAAGATCCAAGTTGCGGGTCTCTTCTGGATTCCTATCACCAACTATATTTTCGAGAAGTTTCAGTATGAAGATCCAAGCTACGGGTCTCTTCTGGATTCCTATCACCGTTCGTTTTCGAGAAGTTTCAGTATGAAGATCCAAGTTACGGATCTCTTCTGGATTCCTATCACCGTTCGTTTTCGAGAAGTTTCAGCAAGAAGAGCCAAGTTGCGGGTCTCTTCTGGATTCCTATCACCAACTATATTTTCGAGAAGTTTCAGTATGAAGATCCAAGTTACGGGTCTCTTCTGGATTCCTATCACCGTTCGTTTTCGAGAGGTTTCAGTATGAAGATCCAAGTTACGGATCTCTTCTGGATTCCTATCACCGTTCGTTTTCGAGAAGTTTCAGTATGAAGATCCAAGTTACGGGTCTCTTCTGGATTCCTATCACCATTCGTTTTCGAGAAGTTTCAGTATGAAGATCCAAGTTACGGGTCTCTTCTGGATTCCTATCACCGTTCGTTTTCGAGAAGTTTCAGCAAGAAGATCCAAGTTGCGGGTCTCTTCTGGATTCCTATCACCAACTATATTTTCGAGAAGTTTCAGTATGAAGATCCAAGTTACGGGTCTCTTTTGGATTCCTATCACCGTTCGTTTTCGAGAAGTTTCAGCAAGAAGATCCAAGTTACGGGTCTCTTCTGGATTCCTATCACCAACTATATTTTCGAGAAGTTTCAGTCAGAAGATCCAAGTTGCGGGTCTCTTCTGGATTCCTATCACCAACTATATTTTCGAGAAGTTTCAGCAAGAAGATCTAAGTTAAGGGTCTCTTCTGGATTCCTATCACCAACTATATTTTCGAGAAGTTCCAAGTTGCGGGTCTCTTCTGGATTCCTATCACCCTTCGTTTTCGAGAAGTTTCAGCAAGAAGATCCAAGTTGCGGGTCTCTTCTGGATTCCTATCACCAACGATATTTTCGAGAAGTTTCAGCAAGAAGGTCTAAGCTAAGCGTCTCTTCTGGATTCCTATCACCAACTATATTTTCGAGAAGTTCCAGCAAGAAGATCCAAGTTTCGGGTCTCTTCTGGATTCCTATCACCGTTCGTTTTCGAGAAGTTTCAGCGGGAAAGATCAAAGTTGCAGATCTCTTCTTTCTAGATTCTTATCACCCCAAACCTACAGTAGAAGGGAGCAAAACAAAGAGTTACAGTGAAGTTTGAAGCCATTTGAAGAAGACGCGGATCAAGAAGTCAAGGTTTAGCTAAGCCCGGGCAAAATTTGGGCATTCTTTGTGTCTTTGCTCTATTCTCGTCTCACGACAATGAGCAAAGAGGGGCAGCTGTAATACCCAATTTGCCCGGCCCATTACAAATCAGACCCAAAAAAAAAAATAAACAAAAGAACCAGGCCCAAAAGGCCCAAAAAATTTAAACTCTTTTTCAGAAAAGCTAGGGTTTTGGAAACCCTAGCCTTGTGCGCCGCTTCCCCCCCCACTACGCCTGGTCGGCCACCACTGCCGTTGGTCTCCACTCGCGCCTCCATACCTGTGAAAAAGGACAAGCAATCACAGCAAATAAAGCACAGCAGCAATAGGTAGAAAAAGAGGATAGTGTATTTTATTTTCAAAAATCGGTTATATAAACCGAGTATCAAACTGTAACGAGGGGGATTTTTTAAAAAAAAATAAATAAAAATACGAGATAACAGATTCAAAAAACTCCAAACAATAGCAGTAGAGATCAAAAACCTAAAAACACAACAGATCGATTCAAAGCCTTCGAAGGTATTTTGTTTTATTTTAATCTTATCCTTTTTTTTGATTATCACAAATATATCCATATATATAAACATTTAAAGTTTATAAGAAATTTTTTTTAAAAAAAAATAATAAGAAGACTTACCTTTTCCGGCCACCGCTTGCGGTGGCCGGCGCAGCGGCATCAACGTCGGTCCGAGTCGCCGGGAACCCCCCCGTTCGCGCGCCTGCAGAGAAAATGAGAGGGTGAGGGAGTGTTTTTTTTTTAAAATCTGTTACAAATGAATTTTTTTGGCTTAATTTTCAATATATATACACACCAAAACGGCGTCGTTTTGGTCCTTGCATTTCAACACCAAAACGGCGTCGTTTCACGGCGACCCGTGTGCGCGACCCGACCCGGTCTGAGGGTCCGCGCGTTTTCGTCATATGGGCAAATTGCCCTTTTGGTCCTTCCACATTTTCTCCCCTCTCCAATCAAGTTTCTGTTATTTTAAAATTTACCCCAGTATGTTTGTTCTCGTTCTGATTTAGTCCTCAACCAAATACTGCGCATGGGAGTCGAGGGATAATTTCCTTTTCGGTCCCCCTTCTTTCGCGCGCATTTCAAGTACGCCCTCCCCTCTCTATTTTATTTCAAATTGACCCCAAAATCTCATTTTTAATTCAATTTGACCATTTTTAGTATTCTGTAATTATTATTACTTTATCTTTGCATTTTATTATTATTAATATTATCATGGCTATTACTATTATTATTAGCATATTATTATTATCGCTATTGTTATCACCATATTATATTATTGCTATATTTATATTTGTATATTATATAAATCTCGTATTATTTTTGTTATTATACTTATATTATTATACTGTATATACCGTATTATTATATTTATATTATATATCGTACATATGTGGTATTACTTTACTATTATTATTATTATTATTATTATTATTATTATTATTATTATTATTATTATTACTAACATGTTAATATTATTATTACTACTTGAATATATCTTTATTATTTCACCATTACTATGTTAATATTATTATTATTTTGTATTATTATTATTGTTATTATTATTATTATGTTATTATTTTAATATTTTTGCCATTACCATTACTATATTACCATGTTGTACATATTTTGTATCGCTTTTATTTCTTCATTATCACTATATTTACTATTATTATTATTGATGGTATTCATATTATGATATTTATTGTCCTCATCGTTATCAACTCTATCACATTTTTTTTATCTCTCGCTCTTTTTTTAACCTTTGTATTTTATTCCTTTGTTTTTATTCCGATATTTTTATGATTATTTTTATTCGCGTCATTTGTGTAAATCGACCGTTTTGAGATAGTCTTGGATTCAATAATTTAAATTATCGTGTCCTAAAATATTGGATGTGATACTTTATTCTTTTGGAACAAGAAGATCTCGATTTTCAAGAAAAAACTATGGGATAATCTCTGATTCGAAGATTTAAATTATCGCGTCCTAAAGTATTGGATGTGATATTTTAATCCCTCGGAAACGAGAAAATCTTGATTTGCAATTCCGGAAAACTATGAGATGATCTTAGGATCGAAGATTTAAACTATCATGTCCTAAAGTATTGGATGTGACACTTTATTCCTTCGAAATGAGAAAATCTAGATTTAGTTCAAGGAAAACACGGATATTTCTAGAAGGGGATCAAATTTCCTTCAAAATTTTCAAACTTTCGACATTAGGACATTAACTAATCAATTTGGTACCGATTTTGGGCGTGACGAGGGTGCTAACCCTTCCTCGCATGTAACCGACTCCCGAACCCATTTTCTCTAATTTTCGTAGACCAAAAGCGTTGTTTTAGTAAATCAAAAATATTTTATTAAAACAAAGGTGGTCCGATCACACCTAATAAAAGATCGGTGGCGACTCCCGTTTTTTTATTCATTTTTAAAAAACCCAAGTTCGATTCCCGCCTTTTCGAAAAGGGTGGTTACGACAATTACAATAACAAGGCAAACCCTGAACAACAAAAATGATTAGCTGACTCGAACCCAAACCACACCTAAGATGGTAAACAACCTGGCCATTAGACCATCACATGAGGTTTTGTTGTCTTAATATTTTTTAATTTTTCAATCTACATGGAAAAGTATTTTTTTTTATTTTTTTTTATTATTATGAGAATCACATTATCATTTTCATAGGAAAGTAACTCCCAAATGTTAGAATCATTTTTCAACTTATTAAATTCTTAAGAAAATGATCACTTTTCATAATACCAAACATTATGTCGCGCTATCTCAACGATTAATTAATGAATTATTAAGATTTAGAAAATTTTCTTTTAATTTTACTAAATCCAAAACAAAAGCTCGTATCATTGTGATAAAGAAAATATATGTTACTATTATATAATTAAATTTAAATAACAAAAAGAAAACATTAATGAATACTACTTTGAACCATGCTGGGATGGCTTGAAATAGAAGGTAGAGTGGGTACATAATAGGTTGTGCAAACTGCTCGGCTGTTTGCTCATTTCCTTTTAGTTTATGTTTATCTTTCATTGGTAAATTACAAGTATGGTCAATGGAAAGTAAAGGAAAACCCCGGGAGCTAAACCCGTCATATGCCCATGATTTTTTAGGCTTACTTCAGGATGAGCCCAAGCCTATGTTGGATTCTTATTTTCCGTATAAGAATTCAAATTTTTATATTTCGATTTTACATGAAATGCATATTTTATATATAAACTCTTTAAATTTACACGTGATTATATATTTGAAAGGTAAAAAATAAACATAAATTTCAAAATCATAAATATGTATAATATTTTTAATTTATCTAAACAGATTTAAAAAGACAAAAAGATAATTGTAATTACTGTTCACGAGAATTAAGTTAAATGATAATTTTTTTTTACTTTAATCAATGATTGAGAGTTTAATTTTTATCTTGAGTATAGAGTAATTTTAAAACTCTACGTTTTAAATGAAATACATAATGTAAAAAAATTAATTAATTATCCAACTCACTCAGATGCATATATTGAAAAAAATAATTATTTAATTAGAGTAAAAAAACCCCATAAAATTAGAATTAATATGGATTAGCCCAAAACTTGTTGGAAAAAAAAAAAAAAAAAACCTTTAAACTTACTCGTAACCCATCATTGGATAGGACCCCCCCAAAATTTTAACGGGAGGTCCCACTAATTGTACTTAATATAAACGATGCCTATAAAAACCCTAAGCGTAAATTGCTATTTTTTATTATTACCTTTTCTCCCTTTTTAGTCCCACGGCTCTGCGCACAATGGCGGATTATAGCGGAGCTATCTCACTTTCTCAAGCGCACGTCTCCGACGATGACTCATCGGAGCACAGTCCTAGGAGTGTCCCAACTTCCCCTGCATTTTCTTCCAAGTCTAAAACCCCTACCAACATGATTGTCACCCTTGATCATCACCATCACCAGAGGAAGCCCAGAGGTAGGCCTCCTGGATCCAAAAACAAGCCTAAACCCCCCATTGTTATAACCAGAGACACTGACTCTGCTATGAAGCCTGTCATTCTTGACATCTCCGCTGGTTCTGATATTATTGATGCTATTATCACCTTTGCCCGTTCTAACCATGTTGGTATTTGTATTATCAATGTTACTGGCTCTGTATCAAACGTCACGCTCCGCCATCCTGTTTCTCAAGCGCCGGCACTCTCTCTTCATGGACCCTTCGGGTTGCTCTCTTTGTCTGGCTCATACATTGCATCTACTACCATATCTTCTTCTACTGAAACGTCCCAATCTTCTCAGCCATCAAGCTCACCCTCGCCTAGTTCCTTGTCTTCCAATCTGTCTTGCTCTTTTGGTATAACTCTTGCAGGTGCACAAGGGCAAGTGTTTGGAGGGATGATTGGAGGGAAAGTAATAGCAGCAACACAGGTGATTGTGGTGGCTGCTACTTTTGAAAACCCTGCGTTTCATAGGCTGCCTTGTAAAGGTGATAATGAAGATACTCATCAGGAAACCAAGCATTGTATTCACGGTAACGTTGGTGGTGGAGCTTCTGGTGCAACCGAGTCATGCTCTTCAACTGGCATGTCCACGGCTGTTTACAGTGCACCATGTCCCACTCCACTCAATTGCCAGATCTCGCCCGATGTTATGCCTTGGGGTCCACCCTCACGTCCCTTTTGAGTAAATGACGGACTTGTGATATTCTCGACATATATACATTAGTCAGATAGATTTTAGTTTTAACGTATGAGAACTATTTTGGAGGGTGTTGAGCTTGTATTCATTTATCTTTCTTTGATATAATTTGAATTATAACTAGCTTTATATATATGCACTTTATAATATAATTACCTTCATGCTTGTTAATTGTTAAACCATAAAAATTCACTACCACCGTTCTCTTATTCAGATCTTTCTGGAACTTGCATTCCTTCTATCATGTCTACGGTTTTGAAAATTGTATTTACGGATCATAATTCACAAGGAAAAGGCTATTTACTTTTCACATGTTGTAAATAAATAATTAAAAAATGAAGACAAGTATGACATGCGACGTGTCTTTCGGGGTAGTAGTTCCCATAGTTTAGTGTTGCTACAGAACAACTGAAATGTCACTTGTTAAGGGTTGAAAGCTAGGGTCTCTAAGCCAAACCTCTTTCCCTGGGGAAGGACCCATTTCTTTTGACATCTCAAGAAAGAAGGCCTCAGAGAATAAGCCAGAGTGACATACACAGGCTTACATACAGTGTACTTGAGCAACTTGACTCTTCTATACTGTTTCTGGGTAACTTTTTTTTTTTACCCAGTTTCTGGGTAACTTTCAACTCGTTACTGAGCTTTGTCTTTTATTTGTTGTCCCCTCATACAGGCATTGATCAAGGTGCTTTTGTGCTTTATATCATATTTGTTTTCATTTTGCTTAACTCTTGACCAAATACTGAATGAGTTGTCTTAAGTTTTGTTCTTTTTTTTATTGTCAACCTCCCTGTCCTTCAATTCCGTGCTTAATAATGTTACGATTAATTACAAGTACATATAGATTCAATGTAAACTGGATAAAAGATATGGCACATATATTTAAATTATGAATTAATAATTTATCATTAATTATCTATGCACTATCAATGAGTCAAATAAATAATATATATATTTAATTTTTGAAGTTCGTGTTGTTGGGTTTTCATCTTGTAAGCTAATAGCGTACAGAATTTAGGTATCTTCTTTTATTATACTATTATGCAATGCGAAGTAATATGCATCCAAATGTATTAATAGTATGGTAAAGATATCGAATAATACTGTATAAGATGGTAAAATGTCGATTCATATATTATATAGCTATATGCATAAATAGATTTATGATCATACATATGAATATGTAGTGTTTATACAAGAGTGAAATTCTTTGTTATTGTAAGAAACAGCGCATGGGTTTTGCTTGGCTTTTAGCTGTTGCTTGTATACAAATAGTGCATGATACTTGTCCCTTAGTCCCCCGCTGTCAATGATGGACATGGAACTGGATGAAGATAATCTTTCATTTTCAATCACAAGAGAAGAAGAGAACAAAATTCAGTCAATATCAAATGAGGGAGAGAGGGGGTAACTTTATGTGCCTTGTGAAAATAATGAGAATAAGACGGGGTGAAAATAGCAGGAGTGTGGAATGGGATGGGATGGGAGTGGGTCCTGTTTAAGGTGATGGACGTCACTGCAGTGAGTAGAGGGTTGAGGAAGAAGAGGCACGCGAGGTCAGAAATAATGTTGGGTTTTATCCCAACGTGTCATTTTCACGACCAATCTAATCTAACAGTAAAAAGTAAAAGCTGCTTTGACTTTGGTTATTTTTGGTTTTGAGGGAAAAGTAAAACAGAGAAAGGAGTGGGTGTTGCTCAATGCTCATACTTGGTGCTTCAAAATGTTGAAGTAGTTGAATATGTGGGTAACATGGAACTTAGGCTTCCCATTGGTCACTCCAAAAGACTTTGTTGAACAAAGCATATGGGAAGCCCTGCAGGTAGGTAGGTAGAGAGTCCCGAGTGGCTTTAAATTCCAAAGGTATGTTAAAGGCTATCGAGCTTAACTAGTTTGCCAATGTGAAAGGGGAGCATGCATGCAGTGTTAGAAATTCATAACTCTTTCATTGGGAACTGGAATAATAATAATAATAATAATATATAATCTATATGTTGATGGGTTGAGTGAGCTTATGTCAAGCAGAGATTTGCTGTGGGTGGGTATGTGTTTTGTGGGATACGTTTTACCTTACCTTACAGAAGAAAGAATTAATGAGTTGAAGATCAGAGAAAGCGTGAAAAGCAAGTAGCTATTCCAGAAGCTAATGCTAGATTGGGATCTAGCTTTGGAGGAAGTGGCAGCTAGGGTAGGGGCCTATACGTTGGCTGGGGTGACAGATTTTATTGTTCTTTTTTGGCACCAAAGAAGAATCTTGTTAATCAAAATCCAAAAATGTTACTGAGTAGTCAAAAGCTTTGCGTATTTGGTTGCTTCGACGGAACAACTAACAAGTTACGCCTCGTAATTATATTGAGGTTTTGATCTTTATTCATACTAATACAACATATTTTATAGTCAGTCCACTACTCAGATTAATCAATATTATTGACTATAGATACTTAAATTATGAAAAAAATATTATTCAAAATTTCAAATTTGGAAAATTTTAGGAAATAATTAATTGTCAATGTTTATTTGTTAAATGAATGAAGTTATATATTTTACTATGAATCTTTTTATTCCATAGTTTTTAATTAAAAATAATAATGTTTTATTTATTATTAAAATAACATATAGATTATATTATATGCTAAAATAATCATATTGTTAAATATAATATATATTTCAATTAGTATAAGTAAGTGTTTTTTTTCAAATTACACACATAGTTATAATTACAATTATAAGGACAATGAAATTGATTACCAAACTTATACCAAAATAATTTCATACAATGTTGACATATAGTGGGACATAAATTAAAATAAATATTTTTTTTTTGTGAAAAAGAAAAAATATTAAGCTAGGATTACATCATAACTACACACACTCAAACAAAGGATATGAGGCGTAATGGTTATCGTTGTTTTGTAATACCCCAAAAATTTTTATAGTAAGATATTATTTTTGATATAGTAAAATAAAGAAATAAAGCGACAAAAAGGGAAATCTTAGAGTTATGACAATATTGAGAAGTATATTATAATATATTAATTTAAGAAAATATTAAATGATCAAAGTGAGAAAAGTTTTGTTGCCTAAGAGTAGATATTCAAAATTTGAGGGGTTAAAGTGTAAATATGAAAAAGTTGAAGGACCAATAATGAAAATATTTTAAGGGTGGAATGATCTAGAAACTAAGGAAAATGGATGAATTAGGACCAAATTGAATAGGTAAATAATTATGAGGGACTAAATCATAATTTTACCAAATTATGTGATAATTCAAGGATGAAATTTTAAAAGATCACAAAGGGTAAAATGGTCAATTGGAAGAGAGAGAAATCTAGAAAGTAATGGTGATGTTGGTGATATTTTATAATTATTTAATTAGATGAATATTATTTTATTAATATTTTAATGAGATATTTTATTATTATTTATTTAGTATATAAGGAAGGAAAGATTAAGAATTATCATCTTCTTTCCCATGCACCAATGTGAGAAGAAGAGAGAAAGAAAGAAAGTTTTGCTTTCTTTAAAAATTGGTCCTTTCACCAAAAATCCATCATTTTCACTTAAAATTCAAAAGAATTTCCATAGCCATCAAGAGAGAAAGATGACAAGAAGACTATGGGGAGCAAGAATATCAATTTTGATTCAAGAAATAGAAGCTGGAGGACAGAGAAAATCAAGTTAAAGATTGAAATCAATAAGACAAGGTAAGAACATCAAAATTTCAATACATTTTTAAGTTTGATATTGTGGAAAAAGCATGGAAATAATGTTAATGTAGAGTTTTCTTATATAAGATTTTATGTTCTTGATATGTTAGTAAAGAAAAACAAGAGACAGTGATGGGAAATATTGTAGAGAAAGGAAATAAAGGTGTTATAAACTTGGTATTTAACATTTTGCACTAAAACAATTTTGGACAGCAGTAGTAGCTTAACTTTGAAAAATCACCAAAAATTGTAGAAATTGAATTAGAGGATGAATAA
The DNA here is from genome assembly GCA_005393395.2 of Gossypium australe. Taxonomy (NCBI): domain Eukaryota; kingdom Viridiplantae; phylum Streptophyta; class Magnoliopsida; order Malvales; family Malvaceae; genus Gossypium; species Gossypium australe. The sequence continues at coordinate 9,668,358 of CM016626.1, forward strand.
ATATGGAATTAAATCTTATTGAGTCTAGTTTCTTATAGAATAAATGGTGTAAGCAATGGATTTTTAAATAATGAGATATAATAGGTTTTGTGAGTCAAGGTCAGAATAATTTCGGGTTCCCCTGTTTTGACTTTGGAAAATCATCAAAAATTGGAGAAAAATAATTAGGGCTTAAATTTATATTTTTAAAATATTGAGTGAGTCTATTTTCAAGAAAAACAAACAGAAACATCATATAAATCTTGTATGAGGAGATAATTAATTTTTAGTGAAAAATGGTCGAAACTGTCAGGCAGCAGAATATGGGTGACTTTAAAGAATAAACTGTGCTTATTGGCTAAACCAAAAATTATGAAACTTTTATGGTAAGAAGGTATGCGAGTCTAGTTTCTAAAACATCAAGCGGAACTTAAATTGGAATTCTGTAGCTCAAGATATAAATAATTTAATGACTATGACGCAAATGGACAGCTTTAAATAAATTTATAAGTAAATAGTGAAATTATAGATAATGTTACTTATAAGCATGTTATATAAATTGAGGATGTGGAATGGAGAGGGGGAGGAGGGAAAATATATATGAATATTCAGCTAGCATGGTTAATTTGCATGTTTTAGGCTCTGGAACTAAATTGAATAAAAGTAAAACTTTATTGGTAATTTTGTAAAAATGTCAAAAATGATCAAATTGCATTAAATGGATTATTTTATTATTTAAATTATAAAATTGAATGAAATTATTAATTTAGATCAAGATCAGGTGAAAACATGTTTTAGGGATTAAATTGAAAAGTATTAAAATTATGGAAAATTCTGATATTTCATAGAATTCACGGGCTGTTATCAATATATATGAGAATAATTAGGCTTGAAACAATGATTAAATTACAAGAATTTTTCTAAGCCTAAGGATGAAATTGTCATTAATTAAAAGCTTAGGGGTAAAATGGCAATTTTGCCTAGAGCATTAATTGAATGTATCAGAATATGAAATGAATGAAAATGATGATCAAATTTATTTATAAAGATCCTGATATAAGCTCTCCCGAAGAATATGCGTGAAAAGGATCTAACCCGGACGGGTGATCCTAATATAGCCCTCCCGAAGAATATGTGAAAAATTGATTTTGCCCGGACGGGTAATCCGAATTAGGGTCTGAATTTAGCCTGGAATGGTAATTCAGATCCAAGCTCATTAGAGTAATTGTCGTAGCAGGGGATTTAGCCTGGACTGGTAATCCCGACAATACTCTTTAAGCATATGCTGCAGGGGATTTAGCCTGAACTGGTAATCCTGCTGTAAGGATGAGGTTCGCGGGAGTGTGCTCTTTGGAAAAAGGTATACCCATATGTGTACGAATTTATGGACCCGGGATTGTACACTACAAGTGTACTACTGGAAATCCATCGAAATTTCGAGAAATTCAACGGGATAAATATAGAAAATGGCAAGTGTACGACCTAATTTTTTACCCCAATTTTTAGCCCGGAGCCCAAATACAAACCCAAACAATAACCTCAAATCAAAGCAACCCCAATTAACTAGGCCCAAGTAACCCTAACCCAACTATACCACTAACTCCACTACCCCACTAACTCAATCACCCCACTAAACGGACCACTAACTCCACTACCCCACTAACTCCATCACCTACTTGCTTGCAAAACAAGTTGTAAATTTTGGCTATAAAAGCCATTCAAAACCATTGTAGAGGGGACGGTTTTTTTTGGATAAAAAAGAGAGAGATTCGAATACAAGAAAAAGAAAGACTTTCGATACAAGAGATACACGAATTTAATAAAAAATCTAGACAAAAGAGGTATTTTCGTCTATTTTCATTTTAAGTTCTTTGCTTATTTTATTCTATCTTTCAATTTTATATCGTTTTTACATACGAAAATAAAAATAAAGTGGAAGGAACTTACCCATTTTGAAATTGCCGAAAAAAGGTTTCTTTTATTTTGAGGTTCGGCCGCTGTGTACCGTGGCGCCACAGCGGCGCGTGGAGGTCCGGTGACTGGAACAAGGCCGGACTGATGGCCAGATTTAGAAGGGAGGGGGAGAGTGTTATTTTTAAATATTGTTATTATTATATCAGTTATTACTATTATTTTTATTCTATTTATAATGAACTTTATTATTTTATATTACTTTGATTATTATTTTCATTATTATTTTATTATTGTATATACTATTATTATTTTTTTTTTAATTTTTTATTTATTTTATTTTTTTCTTTTTCTTTTTTCATTAATACTATTGTTTCAATTTTTTCCCCTCCATTTTATTGTTATTATTATTTATTTATTATTATTTTTTATTACTATTACGATTGGTTTTAATGCCACCACTATTGTCTTTACTACTTTTATTTCCTATTATTATTACTATCAATTTTAATATTATCACTATTATTTTATTATTAATACTATTTTTATTTTTATTAGTACTATTATTACTATTTTAATTATTAATATTATTTTATTTTTAATCTATTATTACTGTATTTATTATTAATATTATTTTTATTTTAAACTTTTTCCCCACTATTTTTTATTATAATTAACATTATTATTTATTTTAGATTTTTTATTACATTTATTATTGTCATTCTTTATTATCATCGAGTTCACATTATCATTATTAGCTAAGTATGACCATTTCTATGTTTAAATTGATTTTTGTTATTTTAAAGGGTACATGGACTTTTCTGTTACCACTTTTTTTTACCCAAACTTATAAAAATGTTTTTTAAACAAGGAAATGTTTCGTGTTTGGAAGTTCGAGGAATCGTGCCCAATCGTGCTGGGTTTCAATTTTTCGTTCGTCTAAATGACTAAATATCTTTTAAAGATTTTGACTGTGTTTTCTTAAATAAGGTAATATTTCGTGTTTGGAAGTTCGAGGAATCGTGCCCAATTGTGCTGGGTTTTGATTTTCCGTTCGTCCAAATGACTAAATATCCTTTAAAGATTTTGACCGTGTTTTCTTAAATAAGGCAATATTTCATGTTTGAAAATTCGAGGAATCGTGCCCAATCGTGCTGGGTTTCGATTTTTTAGGTTTGGTAAAATAGTGGAATACCCTTTTAAAATTACAATCATGAAATGATCTTGGTATCGAGGGTTTGAAACATCGTGTCCTAACGTGCTGGATGTGGTATTTCATCTTTTCGGAACAAGAGAATTTTGATATCCAATTCGAATTGTCCAAACATTTTCTAAAGGATTCGTATTTTAAAATCTCTTCCAATTTTCAATATTTGGACATTAGTCAATCAATAAGGTACCAATTGTGGGCGTTGCGATGGTGCTAATCCTTCCTCATGCTTAACCAACTCCCGGACCTGTTTTCTTAAGATTCGTAGACCAAAATATTTTATAAGGTGACCCAATCACACTTCAAATTGGTGGCGACTCCATTTTCCTTTTCAAAGTCGGCCCGTTTTTCAAACAAAAAAATGGTTTCGACAGCAAGTACTTGAAATCATGAAATTAAACTTGAAATACATAGAACTGATAATTATTTGATATATTGAAATATGACATGAAAAATACATGTATGTGAAACTTGCCTGATAATTATGCATATTCAATATTATGAATTGCTACTAGAATAAATATACACCAAACTCATGAAAATGATTGTATATGAAATATTGTCATAATGAACTGAATAATTTATATTTATGAAGAAACAACAAGAGAATGATATGTATTATGACATGTAAATATGAGACTATCTTTGATATGTTGATACAATGAAAATTTTGTATATTAGGACAAGTAATAAATTCAAGCGAGACATGTCGAAAAAAAAAATTTGTCAATATTAAAGTACGTTAACCAATGTTGTTGCTTTAAGTTTAGGCAAGTGCCAAATTACTGGTTGATGGTAATATGTTTAATTATAAGGTGCATTGAAGTGGTAAGTGCTTATACGAAAATATAATTGAGTTATGAAAGAGTGGAAAGGTTTCAGTTATGCAATTTCTTATGAAATGATTTGTTATGTGATACGGCCGTATGAATTCCTTACCTAATTTGAAAATAAAAAAAATAATTACACGACCTAGGGCATGGGCATGTGAAGTCATACGAGCTGGAGCGAGGTAAGTCACATGGGCATGTTGGCCACACAACCCAACCACACAGGCATGTTCCAGAACCACATAGGCGTGCGACCTCTGTAGTTGAGAAAAATTTTAACATTTTGCGAAAAATTCCCTATGATCCCGATTTAATCCCGGTTGGTTCCTAATGTATGTTTTGGGCTTCGAAGGCCCAATAGAGGGACATTATGATTATTTTCAGAATATTAATAATAAATGACTCAGAATTATTCGAAAATGTTCAGTAAACTCCGGTAATGCCTCGTACCCTATTCCGGCAACGGATACGGGTAGGGGGTGTTACATGGTTAATAAACTCCTCACACTCACCGGTGGTTCCTCATGAATAATCAACTGTTCTATTTCGCCTCTGACTTCTTTTGCGAGATAATATGCCACCCTATTACTCACTCTCAATATCTGTCGAAATTTTAATTCCCAATTCTTAAAGCACCTGTCTTGAATGAGTTTAATTTTACTGTAGTTATTATTTATTGCTAGACCATTCTGAATAATAATTACCAACATTAAACTATCAAAAATAAATATAAATTGAAATTTAACATATATTTTATACATATAAAATGGTATTGGAATATGCTATCATAAAATTTCAGACACTAACCTTACTATTAATAGCACCTCATTGGCAGTAAGGTTAACTTTTTTTAAAAAAAAAAATTCTTTTATTTACTTTTTAGTACATGGGGAATTTTTAATTTAATTATAATATTAGCTTTGTGATAAATTTTATTTTGAGATTAGCTACAGTTGTCACTGAAAAAAACCTGGGCTTTAGCCTGAAATATTAAACCCAATAGCATCTTTGAGCTTTAGATTTGAAGAAAGGTTGGACCTAGTTGTGATTTTACAAAATGGACAAGGGACAGGGCCCATTCAAACATAATTCTATTTTTTTATTTATTAGTAAAAGCTTTTTTTAAAGGATATTTACTACTAAAAGTTTTAATACCATCCATAAATTATTAGTCTAACCATAAGTTATTAGTTTAAATTAGCATTTAAGTCCGACTTTCAAACCCTCACCCTTCAATCTACCTAATAATAATAACAACTATGAATTTTCGCTAAGTTAGGTTAATTATTTATTTGTGTTAAATTATATAATAGAAAGTTGAATGTTAGAATAAGTTTTAAGTACATATATATTTCGAACATTTGGAATTTATTTATCATATTTTTATTTTTAAGAATTTAATTTTTCTATTTTTTAGATTTAAAAATCCAAGTCTAGTTATTACCACCACTCAATTATTTGGTGAGACAATTTGAAATAATAATAATAATAACCCACTTAGTAATGTAATAGTAAAAATGACATTAAAAATATTTATTAAGAATTTTTTTCTTAAAACCACCAATTTGAACTCGTCGTGAATAAAAAAATTCTATTGAAATAGTTGCTTAAGAAAATTTGATGTCAGCATTTTGATAGCTATTAGACTAATGACATCATAAAAGTAGAGAGATCAAGTTATGTTTAAAAAATAATTAAGCTCAAGTTTCAGCATAGTCTAAGGTCCAAAATTAGAATTTAACTAAATCTTATAATGTCAAGAAAAAAAAAAAAACAATGCAAACCTAAAAGAAATGTAAAGTCACATAATAGTCTTTATGATCGTAGGGTAATCAAATTATATATAACCACAAATTTTTAATCGAAAAGTTAACAATGCTAACTATTTAGACTAATTAATAACATTATAAAAATATTAAAACTAAATTATGTTAAAATTAAGTATTAATTTTAGATATAATAGATAGATTAAAACTAAAATTTAACCATTTTTTTAATGAAATGTAAAAAAAAAAAAAACCATGAGTGCTCACAAGTCAATGAAGGTCCAAAACCTTCCTTTTATACAATAATGATAATAATAATACTAATACTAATACTAATACTTTCAAATAATAATAACAACAACAGGAAGAATATTCGATAGGTTGTTGGTGCATAAATTTTATACACCATCAATAAATAATAACATGATATTTCATCATTAAATCAATTAATATATATTGAAGGACTTATAAATAAATTGTAATAATTTTATTTGGACATAATTAAATAATAAATTATTATAAATAAATGATAAAACTTTTAAATTCAAAATCCAAGATTAAGATTTTAAAACTCGAACCTAAGATGTTAAGGAAGATCGTTTTTAATATTTATTTATAATAGTTACAAATAATATTTAATTATTAGTTACTAAATAAATTTATTAGTATTTATTTTTAGGTCTTTCATATATTTTGTTTAATTTAATAATAAAGTGTCCTGTTATTACTCACTAATAACGTGTGAGATTTATGGACCGACAATGTATCAAATGTTGTTCTATAATAATAACAATCTATACTACTATATAGAAAAGGAAAGTTGTAATGCCTTCCCAACACTTGTCGAAGGTTTTTTTTTTTTTTTCCCCTTTTTCATGTTTAAATTTCAAATCTGGTTATTTAAAAATATATACATTTGAGTAGTGAAAAAATAGTAAAAGGGAAAAGCATAATGGTTGAAGATTGAAGATGAAGTTAGGTAGGCAGAATAAATGGGTGTGTCAAAGAAAACCAGCCAACTAAAGGAAGCTTACAGTGTCAGCCAAAAAACTGGCAACAAAATTGTAAGCATAAGCTGTCCCCCACCATAGTTGGTATGTCTGAACGATTTTCTCATCGCCTCAATTAATATCATCAATTTAAAAGTAAAAAGAGTGATTGGAAATGAACACTTGATGTTTTCAAGTGCTTCATTTTCTTTAAATAAATAAATAAAACAAAGTGAAGTGTGTAGGAATTATCCTTAGATATGATCATTTATTATTAAATGTGATCAAGTTAAAACAAAATATGTATTAAAACATTAATTTTTATTTATTCAATTAGATAAAAGTCACGGAATCTATTTATGAATAATTTTATATATTCAAAGATGGTTGCATCAGCGAGAGTTGAAACACTGGCTGAATTCCAGTGTCCCACAACCACCACATATGATCAGTGCAGCAGAAGGATTTTAGTGGGGTTCAACAAATATTTTTGGACTGCAAATTTCAACATTTTGATCATGACTTGGGGAACATTTTTCACAAATATCAAGATATTTTATTTGCATGCATAAATCATTTCACCTTTATTTTAATATAATTTTCACTCTATTTGTTGTATTGGAAAAACCCATAATAGAGTTTTTCTCTCATTTTAGTTTTTCCCCGAAAATAAAATAAAAGACAAAAAAATTTTATATAGATGAAGACAAGAGAAGAGGAATAGTAAAATTGGTTTAATTTAAATAAATTGAGTAGTAGTACACATAGAGCATTCTTCCCACCCAACAATAACAAGAAGTTATTCAGAAAATTCACAGAATTGGAAGTCCTTAGTTTGTTATTTTGGCAGCTCAAAAATGAATACAAGTAAAAAAAGGAATGTCGGTGCTCCTCACCACTTTGATTTTATCCTAACCCAAAAGGAATAAACAAAAATGCCACTAAAATCAAATGTATGTAATTATTGTTTCTACCGAATAAAAGCAAAACAAAATCATCACCTTCTGCAGATGAGATTGCTTACTTCTATCATTATTTTATTTACATTTTGGACATAATTTTTTTTAATAAATTTACTACTGCAAAAAGCGAATGTTGGAGAGTGGATAAGAAGGATTGTGACCCCTTTGTTTTTTTTGTTTTATAAAAATATTCGATTTGTGTTTTCGTGTTAATTCTACAATATCTGGAAATTTTCGTCCGAATGATTGGAGATGAAGCACGAAATCCATAAAAATAATTTCATTTTGTCTCTCTCCAAATTGACAACACAAGGATAAACAGCTGAGAATTGGATGAGTTATTACGATGGGGATGTTACAAATTATAAATTACAATCTCAACATTTAAGTCAATATAAAGGATTTTAACAACTGAATTGCAGAGAAAACAAGGCGAAAGCTGTTGTTGTTAAGACAAAAGAGTCGTAAAATCAATGCAAAAGCACTACTTGTCAACTCCCTCAATTTCAGATATCATTTGCAGCCATCCCTGCTTCACCACAAACTTCAAAAGAAAGCCCGGCTACCATAAAAAACCCTGGACCCATCCTTCTTTTTCTCGTGTTCTATTTTCTTGCTATTGTTTTGAATCAGATCACCACGATCTTCATGTTCGGGTTTGTCAAGATCCATTGGGAGTTTCATCTTAGCCAATGACTCTGTAAACTGTTGCATGCTCCTCATGTACATGTCTACTATTTGTTGTTGCATTGCCGACTGTTCTGCCTCCAAATTCATGTTCCCCAATGGAGCTGAAAACACTTGTTTGCTCGAATATTTCGACTCTTTCTCCTCTCGAGCTTCGCTGCCTTTCTTTGAAGTTGGGGTATCGGGACAACCGCCTTGGCTTGGATTAGTCTCGGTGGTGACCGATGTATTCGATGGCTCCCCACCCACACGACTCTTCTTCTCGGTAGAGTCAGCCGAGTTGCGATCATCGCTTAGGCTTGTAGTTGTAGAACTCAAAAACCCAGAATTCTGAAGGCTCCCATTGGGAGAAACGGATCCTCCATGGGTTTCTTCCGATGAATTTGCTGTCATTTCGTAATCTTGAAGATGCTGATGAGAGGCACCCAGTTGAAGGAAGGAAGCAATTCCTGGCCTCGGATTCAAACCGTCGAAGTACTCCGAAACCATTTGTTGATTCTCCCTAACAACATTGATATCAGGAAATTCTATCCTGGAATACTCAACAGGGTCTAGAATAACTTGGGATTCGGAGATTTTCCGGTCAAGCAATACCACTTCTGCTGATATCGAAGAATTGGTTTTTGTGGTTTCAGGGAAGGGACTGGTCTGAGGATTGAGAGCCACTGAAGTGTTCAAAGATAGACTCAATTTGACAGTTCCGGCAGGAGAATGGAAAAGATCAGTGGAAGAGAGGCTATAATCTTGAGTGATTTTTCCTTTGCCAATAACTTGTGAAATTGGAACTAAAGCAAAGCCCAAAAGCTGGTCTTCCATGTAGTTTCTGGCCCTACTAAGCATCCAAATCTCACATTTGAGGACAGCATCTATCTGAGTGACTTTCATCATCAAGTTCTCGTTGAATTCAGGATTCTTTCCACCTCCATTGATGATTCTAGTAGAGTGGGTATCATCAGGGTTATAGGTGAGCGAGAACTTGGCATAAACATCTTGGTTGTCATAGATACATATGTTATGAATATTCCTAGCATGGTGAACATAGATCTCAAGAATGCCCGAGAACTCGGAATCTCGGTCTGCATCATCTATTGCATTTGAATTCGGGTTAAAACGGAAACCAGGTGATGTTCTGAAAGAATCCATGACTCGAAATAGGATTTGCCCTTTACAATTTCAATCTGATTGCCAACAAAGATCCAGCAATTAAGAAACCACAGAACCAAAACAGAGGTTGCTGCAGAGAAAAAAAAGGGGTCAAAAACGATGCATTAGATGAAAACTTAATACAACCTAAACTCTATCTTCCCTTTGAACTTGAAATTCTTTAGAAGGTTAAGAAGAACAAAAAATGCATGATTGAAGTGAAAAAAAAAAAAGCCTGGAGAGCAGAAAGAAAATTCAGAGATGAAAATGAAAAGAAAAAAAAAAGAACTTGAGAGATGAACCTGATTAAGAGCAGTGCATTGGAAGCTACAGTTTGTGGTTGTATATCATGTTAGGTTGAATGGTTGGTGAGGAATTTTAGCAAAAGAAGACATGAATTCCAGGAGAAGCATATGATAGGAGAAAAGGTGAGAGAGAAGAGCAGTGAGGAGAAGAGATTGAGTAGGGTGGGTATGGTAGTAGGTGGAAATCAACAGGGAAGATGAGAAATTCAAAAATTGCTGTTGATGAAGACGATGATGTTTCTTATGCTTGTTTTTTTTCATGCATCCGGTTCTACAGTTTTTTCTTATATGTATAATAATTAAAGAATAAAAGTTTCTTTTTAAAATCATTCCAAGCAAAATAAAAGAATTATTAAATGCCCTTTTTTATGGGGTTGGTGGATGATAGTGATTTTGGGAGAAGGATTGCTTTGCTTGACAATACAGCTTCCACTTCCTATGACTAAATTTGCTCCACTTTGGAAAATGGAGGTCCCACTTCGCCCCTTCCTCTTTGCTATTTGCTTTAACATATCCCACTCCATTCCCTTTTCCTCTAGGTTAAAATTAAATTAAAATTTTCTTTTTTAGGTTTTTCATTTTTATTCATTTAAATTTTTGTAATAAAAATTAAATATTATATTGTTTGATTATAATATATTTTATTTTTTAATTACTTATTTCATAATTTCATTCTTATTAATATTAATTTTAAATAAAAATATTATAATTTGATTATTTCAAATTTTTAATAAAAGTAAATATATTTTAAAAATAAAATTAACTTGATATTTTCAATTTAAAGAGTGTGTTTCGTAAAGTGAAAAAGTAGATCGATGAAATGAGAGAGAAAAAAGAAAAAAAAATCATTTTTCCTCATAATTCATAAAAATTAATCTTTCCAAATTAAAATGATAAGAAGAGAGAGAGAGAGGGGATGATATATAATTCAAATTTATATATTTTTTAAAGTTTCATATTCTTTCCTCTCATTTTCTATATTTCTATTTTTTTCACCCCTTTAATCTCCCATATTTTTAATTTCCTTTCCACTCTACTGAACAATAAAGGGTATGTAACACCCCTAACCCGAAACCGTCACCGGATTAGGGTTAAGAGGCATTACTAGACAATAGGATTATTTCACAACTCATTTACGACACAAAGTCAATCATCATCATAATACATCAAACATAAGCGATTAGTCCCTTATTAAGGCGTATAAGACCTTAAACATATGTTAAAGAGGGATCGGGACTAAACCGAAGCACATACAGAAACTTCTCGAAAACTTAAAACTTTTCTAGGTTTCAGGGGATACACGCTCATGGGGGTAGACCGTGTGCTTCCCACAGCTGCTAGACACACCCGTGTGTCCTCCCCGTGGTTGAAACTGACCTTTGCCCCACGGCCACCAGGCACGCCCATGTACTTTGGCCGTGGTTGATCCTGTCAAAAACCACACGGCTACCAGGCACGTCCGTGTGCCATGGCGGTGTGCTCTTAGGCTATATACTGACTTACGCCCACGGTCACTAGGCACGCCCATGTGCCACAACCGTGTGGCAAAAATAGGCCATTTGCAAGGCCAAAATGCCACCCACATGGGTCAATCCTACAAGCACATTTAAGCATCATCCCACACACAATTTAGCAACCAATTTCATGCCAAGTGATCATCATATCATCACATACAACCTCATTACTAAATTTGTTAACTTATATACCATCTTGTTCAACCAAATCATACACATTATCAAGCATGACTCTTCCACAAACCATTTTATTATTATGGCATCAAATCTTCACTAATCTAACCATACTTAAAAACATATCATAATCACCAAGCCATACCAAAATGTACTTCACATATCATAAACCTAACTCATTCATTAGTTAGCATCATTTCACTTCCAAGCCAACTCACATGGCAAGGATTAAACATTTCCCAAAACATACCATAACTTCTAGCCTATATATGCCATATTTCGTCTATTTACATCTTTCCAAAAGTACCAAATTAGATTGCCGATAGTGTGATAGATGTGCTGACGATTCTCGAATTCGAGCTAGCTTTGCTGACACTGTAAAACAGAGAAACGATCACACAGTAAGCTTTCAAAGCTTAGTAAGTTCGAAATATAATATAATTATCTCATCAAATCAAACTAATGTATTTAATAAATCATCACATAGATCAATTCTTCCATAATCTTACCATATCATCCATAGCCCAAAACACTCATCCATCCATTCATAGCTTTATCTATAAACTCATCAACCACAAAGGTTCGATACATACCTCACTAATACAGAGTTATTCAATTTCCAAGCTACTCAATACTCGATATTACATGTCGATCATTCTCTGATATTCTTTCAATTTAATCGCACACTCAGTGCCATATACATGTTCGAAGCATGTTCGTCATCGCACACTTAGTGCCTATTCTTTCAGCCGACTTATCTCGATATCGCACACACAGTGCTAAATCTATAAGCCGAAGCTTTCATAACATCGCACATACAGTGCTATTTATTTCTGTTTCGATTTCAATTTCGCACACTTAGTGCCATCCAATTAAATCTTGCACCAAACATCTCAACTCTCATAATCATATACATATTCATTCCGTAATACTAAAACATATCTTAATAACATGTATTATATCCGAACTTACCTCGGACGTCAAACTATCGATACGGTCAATTAATCGAGCACTTTATCTTTGCCTCGATCTCGATCCGAACCTCTCCTCTCTTGGTCTATACACATTCAAATTTAATCCATTTAATCTCTAATTTATTCAATTTAATCCACACACACACGTATTTAGGGCATTTTACAAAATGGCCCTCACATTTTCACATTTCGACACTTTAGTCACTATTTCACAAAATCATCAAATACACAAAATTTCAATACACATGTGCTTAGCTGAATTATTCCCATGCTAATACAAGCCCACACATTTCATTTGTTTTACATTTTAGTCCTTCAATTTACACTTTCCTCAATTTAGCCCAATTTATTCAATTTCACCAAAAACTCAAATACAAAATATGTTAATTCAGCACTAAGCTTTCATATTATACCAACTATCAACAGAAAGCTCACATGTTCATTAATAGCACATCTCAAAATCTTCACCAATTCACAAAATTGAAGCATGGGTTTTAAAGAGCACAAAGCAACGATTGCAAAAACATAGAAATTATCAATAACCAAAGCAAAACATACCTTGAATTATGAAACACAAGCTAGCCGAAAGTTTAGGGTTCTTCCTTCTTTTTATTTTTCTTGTTTTTCGGCACTAAGAATGAATGAACAACCCCACTTTTCATTTCATTTAATTATAATATAACTTTATAATATACTATCATGCTTTTTATCTTTTATAAATAATAAATAAAATCCTTATATTAAACAACATGCCGTCCACCACTCTCACATTTGGCTAAATTGCAATATAAATGCTCCTAATTATAAAGACAACAACAATTTAGCACTTATCAATCAGCACACAACATTTTACACTTTACGCGATTAAGTCCTTTTTCATAAATCAGCACACAGTCGATAAAATTATCACACAGGCTATATCACATACTATTCACACAGAAAATATCATTAAAATATTTTTAAGACCTCGGATTTGTGGTCTCGAAACCACTGTTCCGACTAGGGTTTAAACCAGGCTGTTACAGGGTAGGGGTGATATTTGTTTAGTTCGATCGAGATTTTTGGATTTTTTAAACCGACAATCATAATTCAGTTCGACTTTGTTTGATTTTTTGTGTTTTCATATTAATTTTTTGTTTTGATTTTTTAGACTTATTTTGACAAAATAAATTTATTTCATGGCTTTTCAATATAATTTCACAGTTTAAATTTTTTTCATAAATCAATTCCACTTTTTTAAATATGAAATATTATTTATATAATAAATAATTAAAAATCATTGTATATTAAAAATATAATTTTATTCGGTTTCAAGTAATCGTGATTTTTAAACTTATATTCCATAAACAGTCTAAACACTTTAGGTCAAGTCAGTTTTCTATTTTTGGAGCTCAGCCTAGCCTAAGGGTATACTTTGTAACACCCCTTACCCGAGACCGTTGCCGGAGTCGAGCACGAGGCGTTACTAGACTTAACTTACTAGTTCGGGGCATAAAAATTGAAACTGTCCATCTGCATCATGTTCACTAAATTAATTATAACTCGAGTTACGAAACTTGAAATCTAGATCCGTAAATTTTCCTTGAAACTAGACTCATATATCTTCTTACTGTAATTTTTCCAGAATTTTTGGTATGGCCAATTAGTACAGTTTATTAGTTAAAGTCTCCTCTATTACACAGTTCGACAGTTCTAACCTCTCTTCACTAAAAATGAATTATCTCATAATATACAACTCTTTTTCCTACACCATTTTTTTATATAAACGTAGACTCAATAAGCTTTAATTCTATATCTCATTCACAACCTAATTCCATTTCTACTATTTTTGGTGATTTTTCAAAATCACGTCACTGCTGCTGTCCAACTATTCCCCTGCATATAATTACATAATTTCTTTAAAATAATTATCAACTAGGCATTTCATAACATCCAAATCATGTTCTTAATTAACCATTTTAATGGCTAATCATTACCAAGCATTACAAGCCAATATTAAGCCATATCATAAGGTCATACACACAAAATAGCTAAGTCCCTATACATGCCATAACTTAAAACGTTCGAATCACAAAATATCAATATAATCTTTTGATAGTGTGTAACGATCTCCGACGTCCTTGCGATCTCCGAATTGGCTTGTAATACTATAAAAAAAATTAGAGAATGGGAGTAAGCATAAAGCTTAGTAAGTTTACATGTAAATAGATAACAACATTCTTAATGAATTATCTTATGCTTTTCTTATCAAGATCACTTAAGCTTTTTAACTCAATATGTAACATCCCGAAATAGGGCCTAAACTGAATAATGGTTTCGAAACCATAAATCCGAGTCAGTAAAATATTTTAATATTATTTTCTATGCTGTTGATATGTGATTAAGCATGTGATAAATTTTTGTGAGCTAATTTATCTGTCTGTGTGTTTAATTTGATAAAAGGATTGAATTGCATCAAATGCAAAATTAGTGTGCTTTATGAAAAGATGTCTATTTGTTATGTCTTCTTAAGTGTGAGGGCTTATGTTGCAATTAGGCCAACTATAAGGATAGTGGACGGCATAATGACTAATAAAACAAAAAAAATTCATGTTTTATGATAAAGGTTTAATAAAGGTTAAAGAAAATGTAATTTAATAATAATAAAATATATGTTAAGAATAAAACAAAACAAAAGCCATTATCTTCATCAATTGGCAGAAAGTAAGAAAAAAAAAAGAAGAAGCTTGAGCTCTCTCTCATATTCGGCCATTAGCAACCAAAATTAGGTGAGTTTAAGTTTTAGATTTTTGATAATTTTACGTTTTTGAGATCGTTGCTTCGATTGCTACAAAACTCATGTTTGAATTTTGAATTTTGATGAATATTTTGAGTTATGCCATTGATGAGAACTTGTGATTTTTGTTGTTTGATGGTAGAAAATAAAAGATATGTGTTAGATTAACAAGTTTTGTCTTTGGATTTTTTGATGAATTTAAGTAGTTTGGGCTAATTAGTAAAAGTTATAAATTGGTCATAAGTGTGTGAATTAGTGAGAATTTAAAGTTGCTATAAGGGAAAAATGTTCAGCATGTTATAAAACATAAGAATAAGGGCTGAAGTTTAATTTTCGAGCCTAGGGGCAAAATTGTAAATATGTAAAAGTTTAGGGGCAAAATTGTAATTTTGCCAAAGTTAGAGTTAAGGACTGTTTTGATAAATGTGAGTATTAAATAAGCTAAATTTGCTATTATAGATCAAGAAGAACGAAATCCAGAGTTAGATCGGGGAAAGAAAAAGATAGTGGACTAAATCGATATAGTTTATCGATTTTGTTTCGAGGTAAGTTTGCGGCAAATAAATGCAATATTCTATTATTTTACATTTAATATTATTAAATTCCCACATTTACATATTTATTCAGTAAATTTATTATTTAAAGACTCAAGCATGAATTGACGGAGAAGCAATCTCAGAAAGTTCCGGTTGAACCTTAGGAATGTGTAGGATACAAATGTCATGACATTAGGGTTTAAGGAAATCATGTAAGACCATGTCAAGGCATGGCATTGATAAGTTACTATAAGGCAAAGGTCCCATGTAAGACCATGCCAAGGCATGGCATTGGTGAGTTCATAAGGCAAGGATACCACGTAAGACCATGTCAAGACATGGCAATGGTTAAGTTTCATAAGAAAAGGTACCCGCGTATCCTTAGTATTCCAAGTGGTTTAACGGGAAAATTCAAAGAGTATACCAAAGTAAAGGTAAGACAAGTTCAAGCTAAAAAGGTAAGGTAAGATAAATTCATGTTAAAAGGTAAGGTAAGAATACAAGTTTAAGTATATTGAGTTAAAAGCTTAAGTGATCTTGATAAGAAAAGCATAAGATAATTCATTAAGAATGTTGTTATCTATTTACATGTAAACTTACTAAGCTTTATGCTTACTCCCATTCTTTAATTTTTTTATAGTATTACAAGCCAACTCGGGGATCGAAAGGACGTCGGAGATCGTTACACACTATCAAAAGATTATATTGATATTTTGTGATTCGAACATTTTAAGTTATGGCATGTATAGGGACTTAGCCATTTTGTGTGTATGACCTTATGATATGGCTTATTATTGGCTTGTAAATGCTTGGTAATGATTAGCCATTAAAATGGTTAATTAAGAACATGTTTTGGATGTTATTAAATGCCTAGTTGATAGTTATTTTAAAGAAATTATGTAATTATATGCAGGGGAATAGTTGGACTGCAGCAATGACGTAGTTTTGAAAAATCACCAAAAATAGTAGAAATGGAATTAGGTTGTGCATGAGATATAGAATTAAATCTTATTGAGTCTATTTTTATATAAAGAAAACTATGTAGGAAAAAGAGTTGTATATTATGAGATAATTTATTTTTAGTGAAGAGAGGTCAGAACTATTAAACTGTGTAATAGGGGAGACTTTAACTAATAAACTGTACTAATTGGCCGCACCAAAAATTCTAGAAAAATTACAGTAAGAATATATATGAGTCTAGTTTCAAGGAAAATTTATGGATCTAGATTTCGAGTTTCGTAACTTAAGTTATAATTAATTTAGTGAATATGATGCAGACGGACAGTTTCAATTTTTATGCCCAGAACTAGTAAGTGAAGTCTAGTAATGCCTCGTGCTCAACTCCGGTAACGGTCTCGGGTAAGGGGTGTTACATTTATTGGTATCAGAGCAAGAGTTTAGTCGATTCTCGGAATATTCAGTATGAGTAAGAGTCTAACTATACATGCCATACTTATATTTTGATAGTGTGACGATTCCTGACAATTTTAAAAATGTTTTTCTTTTATAGTTATGGATCCCGAACGAGATGGTGCAGATGATGTAGAGAGTAATGCGCCCGCTCCCACTGAAGGGATGGTGCAACTAGATAGTCGTGAAAGGCCCGTTACAGTTAGTCAGGGAGGAGGGGCTCGAGAAGCCTTCTTCCAAGCTATGAATGAATGGTTTGCTGAGTTCGTTCGTACGAACCCGGCCGTTAGACCTCCACCCCCTCATGATCCACAGACTACCCATGTAGCTTCCCCAGTTATAAATACCGTTAGAAGAGAGAAACCACCCGTTGACAAGATCAGAAAACAAGGGGCTGAAGAGTTTCGGGCTACCAAAGATGATGATGCAAAGAAAGCTGAATTTTGGCTCGAGAACACTATCAGAGTCTTTGATGAGTTATCCTGAACACCGGAAGAATGTATTAAATGTGTGGTGTCACTTCTTAGAGATTCGGCCTACCAGTGGTGGAAGACACTTGTGTCAGTAGTACCGAAGGAAAGAGTTACTTGGGATTTCTTTCAGGAGGAGTTCCGTAAGAAGTACATCAGTCAGAGGTTTATTGAACAGAAAAGAAAAGAGTTCCTTGAGTTAAAACAGGGTAAGATGACTGTGATCGACTATGAACGTAAATTTATCCAACTCAGCAATTATGCTCGAGAGTGTGTGTCTACAGAGGCTATCATGTGCAAAAGATTTGAGGATGGGCTCAATGATGATATCCGACTGTCAGTTGGTGTTTTAGAGATAAAAGTGTTTGTTGTTTTAGTTGAACGAGCCTGTAAGGCAGAAGAGTTATTAAAAAGAAAGGGTAAAGCTGAAATTGATATGCAAGACACGAAGAAAAGACAGATGAGCAAGTCATTTCAGTCTACATCCAAGAGGCCTAGAGAGTTTTCTACGAGATCTAATTTTTCAACCGGGTATTCTAGCTGAAACAGAGGTGGAAGATTTATAGATTCAAAAGCTCAAACCACTTCGATTGCGAGTGTTGGCAGTATTCAGCCTGATAGACCCGAGTGTCCTCAATGTGGTCGACGTCATCTAGGTCAATGTCGAGCAACTGAGATTGGTTGTTTCCGATGTGGTGCACCGGATTATTTCATTCGGGAGTGTCCCGAGAAGGTTAAAAAAGAAGTAATACCGAGTGCAAGATCAAGTAATGCCCCCGTTAGAGGCAGATCTCAGAGAAATTTGGGAGTAGGGGTAGGTAGAGGTACATTTAGAGATACAACAACAAGATCAGATGTTAGAGCACCTACAAGGACTTATGCTACCCGTGCTCGTGAAGAGGCATCTTCCCCCGACGTAATTACGGGTACATTTTCTCTTCATGATGTTAATGTTATTGCTTTGATTGATCCGGGTTCAACCCATTCCTATGTTTGCATGAAATTAATGCCTAGTATGAACATGCCCATAGAGTTTACGGAATTTGTGATTAAAGTATCGAACCCATTAGGTCAGCATGTGTTAGTAAACAAAGTATGTAAAAAATGCCCTTTGATGATTAAAGGTTACTGTTTTCCGGTTGATCTCATGCTATTGCCATTTGATGAGTTTGATGTGATTCTTGGTATGGATTGGCTAACTGCACATGATGTGATAGTGAATGTGGAAAGAGATTCATTAAGTTGAAATGTGAAAATGGTGAGTTCCTTCGGGTTAATTCAGATGAGTCGGATAGTTGAATTTCCATGATTTCTGTTATGTCTACTCAGAAATGTTTAAGGAAAGGATGTGAAGCTTATCTTGCTTTTGTGTTGAATACTAAAGACCCAGAGTTGAAAATTGAATCAGTGCCAGTGGTAAATGAGTTTCTTGATGTGTTTCCGGAAGAACTACCAGGTTTGCCTCCTATCAGAGAAGTTGAGTTTGGTATTGAATTGATTCCAGGTACCACACCTATTTCTATTACTCCTTATAGAATGGCTTCAATAGAATTGAAAGAATTGAAAGCTCAGCTACAGGAATTAACTGATAAAGGCTTTGTAAGACCTAATTATTCACCATGGGGCGCGCCAGTGTTATTTGTGAAAAAGAAGGACGGTTCCATGAGATTGTGCATAGACTATCGACAGCTTAACAAGGTAACCATCAAGAATAAATATCCACTACCTAGAATAGATGATTTGTTTGATCAATTGAAGGGAGCCACTGTGTTCTCTAAGATAGATTTGAGATCCAGATACTATCAGTTGCGAGTTAAAGAGTCAGATGTTCCAAAGACTGCTTTTCGAACTAGGTATGGTCACTATGAGTTTCTTGTGATGCCATTTGGCTTAACTAATGCTCCTGCTATTTTCATGGATTTAATGAACCGAATTTTTAGACCTTATTTGGACAAGTTTGTAGTCGTGTTCATTGATGACATCTTGATTTATTCTCATGATGAGACTGAGCATGCAGAGCATTTGAGAACAGTTTTACAGATTTTGAGAGATAATCAGCTTTATGCCAAGTTTAGCAAAAGTGAGTTCTGGTCACGAGAAGTTTGCTTTCTTGGACATATTGTCTCAGGTGAAGGTATTAGAGTTGATCCGAGTAAGATTTCAGCCATTGTTGATTGGAAACCTCCTAGGAATGTATCAGAGGTCAGAAGTTTTCTTGGTCTTGCCGGTTATTATAGACGATTTGTAAATGGATTTTCGAAGATAGCTACTCCATTGACAAGATTGTTACAGAAAGCTGTCAAGTTTGAATGGACTGAGAAGTGTCAACAGAGTTTAGACAAGTTAAAAGTATTGTTGACTAAAGCTCCTGTTTTAGTACAACCAGAACCGGGAAAAGAGTTTGTGATTTACAGTGATGCATCCTTGAATGGACTAGGCTGTGTACTTATGCAGGAAGGAAGGGTAATTGCTTATGCCTCTAAACAGTTAAAGCCACATGAGAAAAACTATCCGACACATGATTTAGAGCTAGTTGCTATTGTATTTGCATTGAAAATCTGGAGAAATCACTTATATGGTGAGAAATGTCGAATATTCACTGATCACAAAAATTTGAAGTACTTGATGACTCAGAAAGATCTGAACTTGAGGCAAAGAAGATGGCTAGAGTTGATTAAAGATTATGAGCTAGTGATCGATTATCACCCGGGTAAGGTAAATGTTGTTGCTGGTGCTTTGAGTAGAAAATCGTTATTTGCATTGAGAGCTTTGCACACTAGTTTGGCATTATCAGATGATGGTTCTATCTTAGCTGAGTTGAGAGCTAAATCGACGTTTCTTGAAGAAATTTGTGAAGCTCAGAAAGATGACAGTGAGTTGCAAGCCAAAAGAGTTCAGTGCGAGTCAGGTGTAGAGTCTGATTTTCAGATCGGTTCTGACGGTTGTTTGTTGTTCAGAGACAGAGTATGTGTACCAAAGAATGATGAGCTTATTAGGAAAATCTTACAGGAAGAACATAACAGTTCTTTGTTTATTCACCCAGGTAGTACAAAGATGTATAACGATTTGAAGAAAATGTATTGGTGGACAGGAATGAAAAGAGATATATCAGAGTTTGTTTCTAGATGCTTGATCTGTCAGCAGGTAAAGGCCGAACATCAGGTACCTTCAGGTTTATTGCAGCCTGTATTAGTTCCCGATTGGAAATGGGATCGAGTTACAATAGATTTTGTGACAGGATTGCCTTCGACACCGAGAAAGAAAGATGCAGTATGGGTTGTGATTGATAAGTTAACAAAGTCAGCTCATTTTATCCCAGTTCGTATGGATTATTCACTTGACAAGTTGGCCAAGTTATATATTACAGAGATTGTGAGATTACATGGAGTACCGTTATCGATTATCTCAGATAGAGATCCGAGATTTACCTCATGGTTTTGGAAGAAATTGCATGAAGCTTTAGGTACAAAGTTGAGTTTTAGTACAGCTTTCCATCCTCAGACCGATGGTCAATCAGAGAGAGTTATTCAGGTACTTGAAGATATGCTTAGATGATGTGTATTGGAATTTCAAGGTAGTTGGGAGAAATATTTACCGTTAATAGAGTTTGCCTACAATAATAGTTATCAATCGAGTCTGAAGATGGCACCTTATGAAGTTTTGTATGGACGTAAATGTCGCACACCTTTGTATTGGACAGAGCTTAAGGAAAATCAGATTTACGGGGTTGATCTAGTCAAAAAAACAGAAGAGAAAGTAAAAGTCATCGGAGATTGCTTGAAAGCAGCTTCAGATAGACAGAAATCCTATGCAGATTTGAAAAGAAAAGAAATTGAATTTCAAGTTGGTGATAGGGTATTCTTGAAAGTATCCCCATGGAAGAAAGTTCTCAGATTTGGCAAGAAAGGCAAATTAAGTCCACGTTTTATTGGACCATTTGAGGTGATCGAGAGAGTTGGGCCATTGGCATATCGATTGGCTTTGCCAACTGAGTTAGAGAAGATTCATAATGTGTTTCATGTGTCTATGCTACGTCGTTATCGTTCAGATCCATCGCATGTGATTTCGCAAATAGAGGTTTAGATTCAGCCAGATATGACTTACGGTGAGGAACCAATAAAAATTCTAGCTCGAGAGGTTAAGCAATTAAGGAATAAAAGTATTGCACTTGTGAAAGTATTATGGAATAGACATGGAATAGAATAGGCTACATGGGAGCCCGAAGAAACTATGCGAAAACAGTACCCAAATCTCTTTACAGGTAAGATTTTCGGGGACCTAAACGGAGTAGTGGTTTCGAAACCATAAATTCGGGTCATAAAATATTTTAATATTATTTTCTATGCCGTTGATATGTGATTAAGCATGTGATAAATTTTTGTGAGCTAATTTATCTGTCTGTGTGTTTAATTTGATAAAAGGATTGAACTGCATCAAATGCAAAATTAGTGTGCTTTATGAAAAGATGTCTATTTGTTATGTCTTCTTAAGTGTGAGGGCTTATGTTGCAATTAAGCCAACTATAAGGATAGTGGACGGCATAATGACTAATAAAACAAAAAAAATCATGTTTTATGATAATGGTTTAATAAAGGTTAAAGAAAATGTAATTTAATAATAATAAAATATATGTTAAGAATAAAACAAAACAAAAGCCATTATCTTCATCAATTGGCAGAAAATAAGAAAAAAAAAAAAAAGCTTGAGCTCTCTCTCATATTCAACCATTAGCAACCAAAATTAGGTGAGTTTTAGTTTTAGATTTTTGATAATTTTACGTTTTTGAGATCGTTGCTTCGAGTGTTACAAAACCCATGTTTGAATTTTGAATTTTGATGAATATTTTGAGTTATGCCATTGATGAGAACTTGTGATTTTTGTTGTTTGATGGTAGAAAATAAAAGATATGTGTTAGATTAACAAGTTTTATCTTTGGATTTTTTGATGAATTTAAGTAGTTTGGGCTAATTAGTAAAAGTTATAAATTGGTCATAAGTGTGTGAATTAGTGAGAATTTAAAGTTGCTAAAGAAGGGAAAAATGTTCAGCATGTTATAAAACATAAGAATAAGGGCTGAAGTTTAATTTTCGAGCCTAGGGGCAAAATCGTAAATATGTAAAAGTTTAGGGGCAAAATTGTAATTTTTCCAAAGTTAGAGTTAAGGACTGTTTTGATAAATGTGAGTATTAAATAAGCTAAATTTGCTATTATAGATCAAGAAGAACGAAATCCAGAGTTAGATCGGGGAAAGAAAAAGATAGTGGACTAAATCGATATAGTTGATCGTATTTTGTTTCGAGGTAAGTTTGCGGTAAATAAATGCAATATTCTATTATTTTACATTTAATATTATTAAATTCTAGAATTTACATATTTATTCAGTAAATTTATTATTTAAAGACTCAAGCATGAATTGACGAAGAAGCAATCTCAGAAAGTTTCGATTGAACCTTAGGAATGTGTAGGATACAAATGTCATGACATTAGGGTTTAAGAAAATCATGTAAGACCATGTCAAGGCATGGCATTGATAAGTTACTATAAGGCAAAGGTCCCATGTAAGACCATGCCAAGGCATGGCATTGGTGAGTTCATAAGGCAAGGATACCACGTAAGACCATGTCAAGACATGGCAATGGTTAAGTTTCATAAGAAAAGGTACCCGCGTATCCTTAGTATTCCAAGTGGTTCAACGGGAAAATTCAAAGAGTATACCAAAGTAAAGGTAAGACAAGTTCAAGCTAAAAAGGTAAGGTAAGATAAATTCATGTTAAAAGGTAAGGTAAGAATACAAGTTTAAGTATATTGAGTTAAAAGCTTAAGTGATCTTGATAAGAAAAGCATAAGATAATTCATTAAAAATGTTGTTATCTATTTACATGTAAACTTACTAAGCTTTATGCTTACTCCCATTCTTTAATTTTTTTATAGTATTACAAGCCAACTCGGGGATCGAAAGGACGTCGGAGATCGTTACACGCTATCAAAAGATTATATTGGTATTTTGTGATTCGAACGTTTTAAGTTATGGCATGAATAAGGACTTAGCCATTTTGTGTGTATGACCTTATGATATGGCTTAATATTGGCTTGTAAATGCTTGGCAATGATTAGCCATTAAAATGGTTAATTAAGAACATGTTTTGGATGTTATTAAATGCCTAGTTGATAGTTATTTTAAAGAAATTATGTAATTATATGCAGGGGAATAGTTGAACAGCAGCAGTGGCGTAGTTTTGAAAAATCACCAAAAATAGTAGAAATGGAATTAGGTTGTGAATGAGATATAAAATTAAAGCTTATTGAGTCTATTTTTATATAAAGAAAACTGTGTAGGAAAAAGAGTTGTATATTATGAGATAATTGATTTTTAGTGAAGAGAGGTCAGAACTGCCAAACTGTGTAATAGGGGAGACTTTAACTAATAAACTGTACTAATTGGCCACACCAAAAATTCTAGAAAAATTATAGTAAGAAGATATATGAGTCTAGTTTCAAGGAAAATTTACGGATCTAGATTTCGAGTTTCGTAACTCAAGTTATAATTAATTTAGTGAACATGACGCAGACGGATAGTTTCAGTTTTTATGCCCAGAACTAGTAAGTTAAGTCTAGTAATGCCTCGTGCTCGACTCCGGCAACTGTCTCGGGTAAGGGGTGTTACACAATATACTTAAACTTGTATTCTTCCCTTACCTTTTAACATGAATTTATCTTACCTTACATTTTTAGCTTGAACTTGTCTTACCTTTATTTTTTAGCTTGAACTTGTCTTACCTTTACTTTGGTATACTCTTTGAATTTTCCCGTTGAACTACTTTGGAATGCTAAGGATACGCGGGTACCTTTCCTTATGAAACTTAACCATTGTCATGTCTTGACATGGTCTTACGTGGTATCCTTGCCTTATGAACTCACCAATGCCATGCCTTGGCATGGTCTTACATGGGACATTTGTCTTATAGTAACTTATCAATGCCATGTCTTGACATGGTCTTACATGATTTCCTTAAACCCTAATGTCATGACATTTGTATCCTACACATTCCTAAGGTTCAACCGGAACTTTCTGAGATAGCTTTTCCGTCAATTCATACTTAAGTCTTTAAATAATAAATTTACAAAATAAATATGTAAATGCTAAAATTTAATAATATTAAATGTAAAATAATAGAATATTGCATTTATTTACCGCAAACTTACCTCGAAACAAAATACGATCAACTATATCGATTTAGTCCACTATCTTTTTCTTTCCCCGATCTAACTTTGGATTTCTTTCTTCTTGATCTATAATAGGAAATTTAGCTTATTTAGTACTCACATTACTAAAACATTCCTTAACTCTAACTTTGGCAAAATTACAATTTTACCCCTAAACTTTTACATAGTTACGATTTTGCCCCTAGGCTCGAAAATTAAACTTCAGCCCTTATTCTTATGTTTTATAACATGCTGAACATTTTTCCCTTCTATAGCAACTTTAAATTCTTACTATAACACATACTTATGAACAATAACAACTTTTACTAATTAGTTCGTTTTCCTCGTTTTTACCGAAAATCACTTAGTAAAAAAATGTTCCTATACTCATTAACATGCATAATCTACCATCAAACATCAAAATACACAAGCTTTCAACAATGGCATAATTCAAAATATTCACCAAAATAAAAAATTCAACATGGGTTTTGTAGCACTCGAAGCAACGATCTCAAAAACGTAAAAATTATAAAAAACCGAACAAAAACGAACCTTTAATCAAGCTTCAAAGTTGCCGAAATGTTGAAGGATTTTTTTGAGTTTCTTCCTTCTGGCATTCGGTCACTTAAAAGAGAAGATGATAATGGCTTTTGTTTTGTTTTATTCTTAACATATATTTTATTATTATTAAACTACATTTTTTTTAACCTTTATTAAACCATTATCATAAAACATGAATTTTTTTTTTTGTTTTATTAGTCATTATGCCCTCCACTATCCTTAAAGTTGGCTTAATTGCCACATAAGCCCTCACACTTAAGAAGACATAACAAATAGACATCTTTTCATAAAGCACACTAATTTTGCATTTGATGCAAATCAATCCTTTTATCAAATTAAACACACAGACAGATAAATTAGATCACGAAAATGTACCACATGCTTAATCACATATCAACGACACAGAAAATAATATTAAAATATTTTACTGACTCGGATTTATGGTTTCACAACCACTGTTCCGTTTAAGCCCTATTTCGGGATGTTACATACTTGGTCTGAGTGGAAAAGTTGAATGATAGAATGGAGTAAAAAGTGGAAAGTAAATAAATATTGAATGTGATTGATAGGGAAGATATGAGAGGAAAGAAAACAGAATACTTGACAAATTTTCATCTTATTGCATAAAAACCAATCCTTCAAAATTATAATAATAACAGGAGAGAAAATCTGAAAGTAGGGATGGCAATGGAGCGGGTTAGAAATGGATGTTGTTAAATTCGCTACCACTCCACGCTTGACATACTCTACTCCACCACCCCTGCTCCATTATAGATATATAATCTTGAAATTCACTATCACCTTCATGAATGTTGAATGCATCCATCATCGTCCCACCCTACTTCGCTTCGATTTAATTTTTGCTACATATCTTTAATATTTTTAAAGTTAAGTAAATATTTAAACATTATTTTTCAAAAAAATATTTAAATCTAAAATATATGGATTTTTCTATAATACACTATTACATTCCTACTCTTTTTAATAGTTATATGTATACAAAGATAAAATGGTAATTTTATACAGTGGTGCAAGCAATTACGATAACTGCTCCATACCCATTATGCAAAAAAATAAAAATAAAATTCAACTCTACCTTGCTTCACATCCACCTTTTTTTTTATTAAAAAATCCACTCTATTTAGAGTGGATCAGTTCAGAATCCATCGAGTAGTTCGAGTTTTGTCATCCTATATAAAAGAGATGTATGATAGTTCAAAAGTATCCAATTTTTGAAAGTTTCATTTTCTTTCATCTCATTCTTCAACTCTATTAAGCAATGGATAAAAAGAAAAATAATTTTTCATTTAAAATTTTCATATTTCCTATCAAACACACCTATAGAAAGAAAAATTATATTTTTTATCATTTCAAATTTTTTCCACTTTACCAAGTAAAGCCTAATAATGTGTTCTGTTAAGTAGAAAAGTGAAAAGATAGAAAGAGAAAATGGAACAATGAAAGAAAAAAATTGTTTGGTAAGAAAGAAAAGTAGAAGGAAATAAAATAGAAAAGATAACCATTCCTCATTGTAACACATAAAAACAAAAGAGAATAATGTTTTTTCTTTTTTTTTTTTTTTATATTTTCTACCAAGCATACGTATAAAAAGAAAACTGATATTTTTTAAGGTTGTTATCAACTCTTTAAATTTAATTTTTACAATTTTCTTTCTATTTTCCAAGTTACCTATTTATTTTATTAATATATTTTTTTTAAATTTGAAATAAATAAAAATATTATGATTATTAAATGCACATAAAAATTAAATATTGGAAATTTATTTAATTAAATAAATTCAAACATTAAAAAATAAAAAATCATAGACTTAAATATATAATTTTCAATATAAAAAAAAAGGTGATTTCATAATATATAACAAAAGAATGTTAAATATTTGACTGGTTGAAGGATGTTTTCATCAATGATATTTGGGAAGACATTAAAAGAAGAAATGTCTCCGTAGTGCGGTGCCAAAATGTTGAAAAATAAGATAAATCCAAGATTGAAATGGAAGGGAAAAAAGGCAGCAACAACGAATTTATTTGTTTTAGCCCAAATATTTAAGAGTGGGAAAACAAACAACATAAGCTCCAAATTATTTGGATCCAAATATTTAAAAAGGCAGGGTTGAGTAATGGCCGCAACATGAAATTATTTTTGTTTCATTTTCACGTTTATTACTCGTTAAATTCAACAACTCCAACTCCAAAATTTCAGAATGAACTTTATTAAATGGATGGGGGAGTAGCAAATGGGAAAATTCCTCACTCATGCTCGCTTCCTTCCATTATTTTTTTGAAAAATTCAAGTAGATTGGGTTGTCAAGTTAGGTGAAGAGAGAAACAAACCAATTAACCATTCTTGGGTCAGCTCTACTGCTTCTCTTTCATTTAAGTTTCTCATTTCTGCCGCACTTTTATTACAGAGGATGGGCTTTCAAACAGATCCACCTATTTCTTCTAATTGGGCTTTTAACATACACAAGTTTGAGTTCTTATTTATGAACAAAGTCATGTGAGTTATTTCTTCTAAGAGCATTGTAATTAAAATTTGGGATACCCAAAGGAGAGTAGACAAATTAAAGATTACCCTTTGCTTAAATGGCAAATAAGTGAGTTGATGATGAATTTTCTAAGAATTAATTTAATGTTGGTAGTGCAAGTGTGATGAAAAGTTGGCATATACATGTCTCACACCAAGTATAACTGAAAAATGCCTACAAAATCACCTAAAGGAATTGCTACTGCTGCTGCAAACATATTTGTGTTAGTTGGGAGGGGTATGGGTTACGGTAAAGTTATTTTCTTTATTTATGTTATATATATTAAGAAATTTTAACATAGTTGACAGCATACGAGTCAGAAAGAGAGAGAAAGAAGGAAGTTGATAGGTTGCATTCTGGTTCGGCCGAGTAAAAAATCCAACCCTACAACCACAACCACATCAAATTTGTATAGATTCTCATTTTGGGAAAATTTAGGGCACATTCGTTTGTTTGGTAGGTTATATCAGAAGGCCTTGCCCACTAACTTCCATCCCAATCCTAAATGGCATAAATGAAGTTCACATCTGTTTGTGGCAACTGTCTCTATCTCTTCCAAACACTAATACATCGGCATGGAATGGAATGAATCAATTAGCAAGGGTTTTATTAATTAAACTTTGAACTCATTATTTAAACAAGCTGCAAATTATTCACCATTCCACTTCAGTTCTCGGCCTCCATGAAAGAATAAGCTGCATCAGCTTATCAAACAGTAACTTAATATGTGCTTTTTGGAAATGACCCAAATCAGTAACAAGCAGTTTATCAAACATGTTAAATATGTTTTGTACGTGAATTAGGAACTAAAAATTTTATCTGTTGTTCTTTTCAAAGCACATTGGTTTGGTGGATCCAAATTTGGCTGAAATTTTGGCTATGAGAGAAGCTGTTAGCATAAATGCCACTATTAAGATGCAATGCAACTACAGATATGGGAGATTCAATGCCATTGCAGAGCACATGTTGATTAGTACACTATATTTATTCTCAAAAAAGAAAAAAAAAACCATGGCAGATTCCGACAATTGTAACTTTATTTTAATGAGTGGACAATAAAGACTGTTTGCTTGTGAAATAAGCAAACGATTAAATTTCAAATCACCAAACCTTTGAAAAAGCAGATAATCCCAGAATCATGGTGTTGTTTGCTGTTTTGTTCATGCACGATTCATTTAGATTACACAAAATCACAAGATCAATTAATTCCACCCAATCATAATAATGTCAATGATACAAGAATATACATTCTCATACGCCATATGCTTCGGTTTCATGCATTCAAAGGTGTAAAAAGGAAGATGAAAACCTCCCAAAGTTTTTACTGACGTTATCGGAGGTGGATAACTCCAAATGATGATGAATATATAAATGATAAACCGTGTTTAAGTAACAAGTAAAAGCTTTAGCTTAAGTCTCTTAAGCCATTTTCTTTTTACAGTAATGAGATTAAATATGAATTAACAAAAATCATATAAACCTTGAGGAAGATAAAATGAAAATCCTTCCCATAGCCAATTTTAATTATTTACTAGGTGAGTAGCATGAATGCCAAAAGATTTTGCACAAATGCATAAAATGTGAGAGGAATGTAAATGGCTAATGCGTACACAATGCTTCATCGGCAATAGAGAACACGACGGGAATAGTTGTTTGGTAAACTTTTATCCAGCACTCGTCCCTAAGTCCGAGTACTATGATTTTGACCATATAAACAAGCTGATAAGCTTGATTCTAATCTCTATCACAGTGGGGAAGTCATGAAACTTTAAAAGATGGAAGCGGGAGTAAATCCATTGTATATAATACCTAGGAGGATATCTAGTTGAAGAAACATGTACATATATAGTGTGCAAAACCAATCAATAAATCATTTAACTTGCAAAAATTTTCACGCCCTGGATAAATCGGCTAGAGAGTCATTATGTACAGACAAAGTAACAAGGACCAAACATGTGTGACATGTGAATTCTAGACATGGTAATAATAACATATATATATATATATATAGTGTTATATGCCCCACGTTTTCAAAAAGAAGCAAAAAAACAAAATAAATGAGCCGAAAGCAGTTTAGATTAGTGTGTGATAAAGGTATGAAATGTTTGAACAACAAAGAGACTAGCTCATAGATGCTGCATGTGATATTTTAGTTTAGTAGTATAAACATAAAAAGAAAGATAATGCAATCCAATCCACCTATTATTATATTTGCAGATATAACATGCCATTGAGCCGAAAGCATTGCAAAAAGCAATTTTAAATCTTATTTTGATCTACATCAGTCAATATTTATACACCAGAAAGATCAGTTACAAATATTCCCAACAACTTAGGGAATAAAGCAAACATCCCCGACATCCATTGTCCTCACAAGTGACTCATATAAAACCCACATACAATAGAATATAATATTCAATACATTGCACACTGCTAATTCACAACAAATGCAAACAAATATATAATTGGCAATTTCACTTGCATTAATCAACCCTACAGTGCATCAATATCTCCTGCTACTGTAATATCAGGTTAGATCTCATAATGAATCCTATAGTAAGAATGATACAAGAGGAAGTGTGTGTGTGTGAGAAGGGAAAGAGACAAATAAATGATTTTTTGGAGCAATGTCACATAAGATATTTGTCACTCAAGCCTTGCACAAGCTAAACAGTGTTCTCATACACATGAAAGGTTCATAACACAATGTCATTGCCGTTAGATGGCGAAAAGCACTTACACTATAGATTTTCACCTTTACACAACTCAAATGAACAAAGGAGTAAGGGAAGGAAATAAAAGCACCTACTTTAAAAAAGCAAAGTTCTCAAGGAACAAATATTGTCCTCACTGCTAGTGCAGGATCTCTTGTTCTTACCTTGTTCTATGATTTGTAAATCAGTACAAAACATATCTGGATAGTGTAAGGAAATGTAGGCTCGCTGACAAATGATGATCATCACCCTCTTTGAGCAACTTCAAAGGCGAACAGACACGGAAAAACATGAAAAAATCCAAATGACAAAAAACAGTTGGAATCAAAAGAAAAAGGAAAATTTTATATGTTAATATGGGTACAAGTCTACAAAAGAAGAATTTACCAAAACCCTATGAAGACTTATTAGGCAGCAAAAAAACCGAATTTCACTATACTGGATCCCCCCGAGCCTATTTTTAACTCTGAAAGATGGTATCAGTTCCTTGCACTACCATAATTCGAACCACGAAGCAAGCCGCCTCCAGTTGTCGCTTCATAAACTTGAGAAGCATCAAGAACGGGAGATGAGGATGACTCCCCATTTCTCCCACTTAAATGCAGTTGGGATATATTAGGAAACCCATCAACTCCTTGATCATAGAGCAACCCTTTGAACACATGTCCACCAATCTTAACAACTGCTTCATATGCAAACTCATCCTCCCCCTCCTCGATTGCCGTCACTTTTACACACTTAAATACCGCCGTTGCACGAACTTGCGCCGGCAATGGCTCTTTAAACTCCGCATCTGCAAACACAAAGTTCAGCGTAAAGAAAACTCTGCTCAAATTCCACCCTCCAAATATCTAGAAAAAAACACAGCAAAAAAATGGGTAAGCACCGAAAGAGGAACAAATACAAACTTTGGGGACTTGAGCAAGTGTCCAAGCTTCTAGGAGGAGTTGTAGCGTTGGAAGTCGATGTATGAGAAGCGGTTGTAGTCTGTGATGTTCTAAGTCTTGGCTTCTTAGGCGCTGCAGTCGAGCCTGACAAACCGGCACCAGCAGCAGTAGCTCCAACCGTCATGAGCTGACGATCTCTCCTTCTAGCAGCTGGCACCCACGTGCTCTTCACGTGAGTAGGGCAATCAAAACTTCGACTTTTACAACATGTTCTACATCTCCGATATCTACAATCTTTCTTAGCTTGGTTCCCACAGTCTTGACACGTGGCCCCTGAGCTTGAACCCGAACAACCACTCCCGCTCCCCGTCCCACCGATACCACCGCTGCTTTGTATCAAATTCATGGAAGAGGAATTATGGTTATTAGGGTTTGAAGACGATTTTTTAAGATAATGAGAAGAATTTGGGTTCTGCCATAACTGCATCCCGGTGAATTTGCTGCGATCATTGTTATTCAACAAATCAGTGTCTTCCGCGTGATGTGGAGCTAAACATGGAGCTGTTGTAAGAAGTGGGATAACACCAACACCAAGTGCCCTGGGATCATTTGGACCGTTGATTTGATCGTTTGCCATGATGGAATCTTGAGTATGATGGTGGCGATGGTGATGGTTAAATGACGCAGGAGTAACAAGGACGAAATCTCGGAGACCAACCATCCCCATATCAGGTGGAAAGCCGTAGTTGAGTGGACGAGAAGAGGGTTGCCATTGGGCGTTGGTGGATCCAGAGGGAGCAACAGCAGCCAAGGCGGCAGCGTTAGCGTTGAAGCCAAGGGAAAGGTCATCGGGGCCAGCTAGGATAGTTGTGGACGACGATGTTGCCCAATCAGCAGTGGCTCCAGCGTCTGATGGCTGTTGCCTTGTTGTGGTAGCCACAATGACAATGATAATAACAAAATTACATATGTATAAAGATGTCTCCTTTGATTGCTAAAAACTCAATCTTTCCACACATTAAACATATAGAAAAATGAACCTTTTTTTATATTAGGACCAAAAAAAAAAAAAAAAAAAGGAAGCAAAGGAGAAATCTAAGAAGATGTATGCACGCGAGGGTTAAATGAGAAGGGTGGGGTCAAAATCTCTGAAATTGTAGCAGAAGATAAAAAAAAAGAGAGAGAGAGAGAGAAAGAGAAAGGGGTCGGGTTTTGTTGGTTGGTTGGTTGGTGGTTGAGTGGTTTTCAAACTCATAAACACTAGTTTCTTCATTACCTTGTTCTGGAAATTTGGTGCCGGCTGAGAAAGCGAGTGTTCTCGTCTTGTGTTGGCTACTGTCACATTGGGTTTTATATGGGAAGAACAATATCGTATGTGATGGGGGGTCTGAGATGACATAGTTTGCTTCTGGTTAAAGCAGGGCAGCAGGCAGGCAGACTGTCATCAAAGGAAATTTTGGTGCTAAGCCAATGAATAACGACCCTTTATTTGTTTCTACACACTGGTCGTTTGTAATGCAAGTGCACACCTACCCTCTCTGAATTACTAGCGTCTATGGTGTCCTTTACTTTACCCCTCCCTAGAGATGGGCTAAGGACGGCTTCCTTTTTCTCTCTCCAATAATATCACACATCAAACAACGAAAGATGAGAGGAAGTAAGCAAGGAATAGCCAACACGCTATCAACACTTTTCTTCTCTCCTCCCACTAGTTGTATCCCTTACCACTTCTTTTAACCTACTCTTAAAATATAACATAAATATTTACTATATAATTCAAATCCAACCATAAATATATCAACAATTGCGGGTGCAATAACATTGTTTGAACTTTGAAAACACAACATTATTAAAAAAATCATTATCAACTCCAACATATTCAATTCCATCCATGCGATTAATTTCAACCACTATATTTGAATACTTTAGCTTTCATTCAGTTCTGCTACAACAACAATGGTTGAAACTAAGGTATCTCATTTGTATGGTGTAACACACGTCCTGCCTCATGGGTATGTGTTATGGTCGTGTGTCTCTTGCATATTAATTTTGAGAAACAGAATACTCAGAATATAGCACACGGGCGTGTGTCTCGGCCGTCTGTGCTACACGGCCTTAGACATTGGTATGTGTCTCGGCCGTGTGAAGTCTGCACCTATTTTATGAAAAATTATGAAAATTACATCGATCACACGGCCTAGCACACGGGCGTGTGGCACAAGTCAAAGAACACCCTATTTTGAACACGGCCTGTAGCACAGGCGTGTCCCTTGGACTACACGGGCTTGTGGGCCCTGTAACATGAAAAAATTTCTAAGTTTTGTAAAATTTTCTAATATTCTCGGTTTAGTTCCAAACCACTTTCAAAGCATGTATTGAGCCTCGTAGGCTCGTTTTAGGTATGATATGAATGTGTATGAAAAATTTTAATTTGAATGGAAATTTATGACTCGAAAATGTATGTTTGCTTGTGTTTATGTCCAATAATACCTCGTACCCTGTTTCGGCGTTGAATACGGATAAAGGATGTAACATATGAGTAATATATTAGTTAAACAAAATTCATGAAGAATCCTCTGGAGCAGGGTCTTGTGTCCAGTTTCGAACCATGGCCATATGAGCTGGTTTAACTCTTCAAATAATTAAAGACAATATTATTGAAATTTTTATCACTATTTACATAAGATTGTTTAATTTTCTATCAAATCAATAGGAATTTAAAAATGTTGAAAACCTGACTAAATGCATGAACTAATAAATAATAATTACATTTAGAGCATGTCCCCACATATTACTACAATATTCCACGTCCACCGCTTTCTCTTTCCACTTTTACTATTTGGGATCAATTAATTAGCACGTCCTAATTATTCGAGTTCATGCATCCATACACTACACCACCAAGTAGAACATTAACTTGCAAGCTTAATATTCCTATAGAGTAAAAAATAAATAAAAATTGGAGTTTACTACATGACTTATTCCGTCTCTAAAACTACATTTTGATTCCTCTCCTATTAAAAGGAAAGTTTTAGTTTTAGTTGATATTTTATTTCATATATCCCATGCCTTAATGGTTAACATGCTATTAAATCAATTTGGAAAGATAAATCACAGTTTTGAAAATAAGAAATTAAACTTTTTTTTATCTTAAATTGTTTTCCCATAAATAATTATTATTTATTATTTGATTTACGTTAATCACCATTAAACTATATGTATCCTAATTTGTGCGACTAAGGGTTGACTTGGATGGGCGGTGCATTTACCTGCTGTTAGTGTAAAAATAGCGGTGACGGTGAGATTAAATACTGTAGTAATACTATAGTATGAGATAAAAAGTAAGTTAAACACACCGCATTGCACTCAATCGCCCATCCAAACTCACCTTAAGAAATATCAAATGGTCAAGCTGAAATTATATATGCAGAAAGAATCCACTCATCTATATACCTATATATAAACGGAAGACATTTTTATGTTGACACATGGGTTATCAATCCATTTTTCTTTTTTACATTTCATAGGAAAATGGTAATTTGATGAAAATTTATAATTACTAATAATTAACTTTTATCAAATTCATCGTAAAATTTGAATTAAATATTAAAAAGTTAATATTTTTACTTTTTAGATACCAAAATATATAGCTTTCATCAAATATAAATATTTAATATTGAACCAAAAATAACACAATTAACACATTAAAAATAAAGTGTCAAACTCATATACCAATTAATATATTAAACATATAATAAATTCATACTATATGTTAAATGATTCATTGATTGTTAATGTGACTTATCAATTGAATCCCGATTCAATTATTAAAATATCAAATATTCAATTATTTTATAAAATAAAAAATATACTATTTTTATTTTTATATTTAAAATCTAAAAATATATATTTATGAGATTCCAACACAAAATATCACTATTCAAACCAAAACTTTATTTATTTTTAATAAATAAATTTATTAAATTTCTTTTTATCCTGATAGTTGGTATATCATAGAATATAATAAAAATACGGGTGAAAGTTTTTTTTTAACATCATATTTGCGAAGTTGAAATTTGAAATGGATGAGACAGACAATGAAACAGTGGAACACGCTACCTCCCTAAATTAAGGTAGGTAGGGAAGGCACCTGGTCTAGTTTTGTTTCTCTGTCATTACTTGTTTTTATTTTTTAATTCAAATAAAACGATTATTATTTGATTTGTTTCTCTGCATCTTCTCTCCTCGAGCCTTTCCTTCTTACTTTCTCTCTTTACTTCGTTTTCCTAATTTATAATTAATTTATACTACCAAATTATAATATTTAAGGGAAAATTTATCTAAAAAATATTAAAAAATAGTTTCGAAAATAATATCAGTTCAAAATTAAATAAAAAAACTATTGTTACCGTAAAAAAAAGGTGTCGCAAATCCCGGCACCACCCAAAATAAAAACTAAACATTATTAAAATAATAAAATAAATAATAATTGTTGGTGTCAGGTGGCACCTTCTAAAGTGATCATGGGCCGATTGGGTGTAAATAAAATATTAGGCCTATTTTCTAGGCCTGACCCAAAAAATGGATTTAAGATTTTATCTAATCTTAATTCAGATAAAAATATTAAAACTCAAGTTTGACCTAGCTTACCTGTATTTTTTTATATTATTTATTATATAAAATTTTTAAAATATATATAACACATTAGAAATACTAAAAACATTAATAAATATTTCTCAATAAATTAAAAATAAATATATATGTATACTTAAATAATACTAAGATATGTGCAATTTAACAAGCAAATGTCTTTAAAATAATAACAAAATTAATAATAAAACAATAGTTATATAATATCTAAACAAAAACAACATAATAGTGAAAAAATACGAAGAAAATAGCAAAAAAGAAAACAGTAGGAAAAGAGACTTTTTCTTTTTTTGCATATTCGAGTCGGACCAAGACAAAAAAGGCCTTACCTGAGGTATAGCCTATTTTTTAAACGGGTCTTATTTTTTTGTTCAAGTCCATTTTTCAAATTTATATTTTTACCCAAATCCTCACACTTTTCCAATGGATTCTACTCCAAACCAATTCATGTAGGTGAGTTTAGCATATAGAGTTTTGAGATATTTCTTATTTAGGTCCTTCAGTTTTAAATTTTATTTTAATTCTAACATTAATTTTTAAAGGCTTTATATGTATATGGTGAATATTCAATTTATCTTTTATATATATATATATATATATATATATTAAGTTGGGTCTATTTACATGTCTCTTTTAATATAGATTAATTAATCAAATTGAATATTCACCATATACATACAAAGGCTTTAATAATTAAAAGAACCATATAAGAAGCAAAAAGAACCACATAAGAAGCAAACTAAATTAAAAAATATTAAAAGTAAAAACTAAATAAAACAAAAAAATCTTCGAACTACCAAGCAATGTTAAAATTAAAATAAAGTTTAAAATTGAAGGACCTAAGTAAGAAATGTTCCAAAGCTGTATATGCTAAACCACCCATGTGAATTGGTTAGGAGGGTGTCGCGCGACACCAACGATATTTATTTTCTCACCTTAAGGTAAATTATGAAACGGAAGAGAAGTCACAGGGTTGGTTTTCTCACCTTAAGGTAAATTATGAAACAGCTAATCTCTTCCTCCACAGTAATAACGTGGCGGGCTAGCAAAAAGGGTACCAGGAAGGACCCACTACGATGTGCTAGGTTGGGCTTAGGCCATGCTTTGGAAATTAGAATGGGTCAAGTCATGGCAAAGGAAGAGCCATAATGAATGCGGTCTGAGGTGAGGCCGGTATAAATTTTAAAGGTTAGTCAATGATATCGCACTAATCAATTAAGAATATATTGTTTTCTCTAAAAAAAAAATATGAGTTTAAATCTTGAAAATTATATTATTGAGAGATAATCATAAAATCATAAAATCTGAATATCAACATAATGTTATACATTATTCATTAGACAATAGCAAGATAATAGAATTTAGGTAAAAAAGAATATAGTTTTCATTGAACAAGATGAGAGGAGGAAGGAATTAAATATTCAAAAAATGTAAGGCACCTTGAATTTAATAAACTGCTTATTGAAACTAAATCCATTAATGTATTTTTTAAACAAAAGAACGTTTAAATAATTTTTAACAAGTAAATGGGAGCATGTAGGGAAGATTGTGTAGGTCAACACTCGGCACTTTGTATTTAAGAGTGTGATTACTTTTCACGTAGGAGTTGGGGTTGCGGGGGACGTACAGACGATGCCAGAATGCCAGCCTTTTATGATTATTTTGTTTTCCCTCAAATAGCGTTGGCCGTCACAATTTGACGCCCAAGCAAAGTTTAAACAACAGCTTTCCATATCTGCCACCATGTATTTAATGTTCCAACTTTCTATGTCGGTTTGCCTTAAACAATTTCTTTTTTCTTTTTTCTAAATTACATCATTAGAATAATTTTTTTTGTTTTATCATTAAATTATTTAAAAAAATTATTTAAGTCATTAACTTACATAAAAGTTTCTGTTTAAATCATTATGTTATTAATTTTTTTTAAGTTCCGTTAGCAAACTCTAAGCGACGATTCAATGACCGATACAGTAGAATAATATTTATCAATGAGTAGAACAACATGTCTTAAATTCATGTCAATATGATAATCAATGTCGAAGATTAGAGAAAAAAAATTGTTTGAATTTTGGTTTCTAATTTTGTGACGTCCAAAGCTATTTCATTAAAAACAAACTAAATTGTAGAAGATAAAAGGAAAGAGAGTTTTCGATTGATGTAAACAGTGTGAATAGAGAAAGTCATATAACATCGACTTTAACATTTCAGTGACTTAAATAATATAGTTTAGTAACCAAATTGTAATATTTTTTAGTTAAGCGATCAAAACAAAAACTTACCCATAATTTAGTGACTAATAGTGTAGTTTACTTTTTTAAAACCTAAAGGCCATCAAATGACTTGTAGGAGTTATAATGGACTTTTTTAAAATCTTTTCAAGATTTATAAAATTTGTTTAAATATTAAAATATATAATTTTTAGGAATCAATATAATAGAATTAAGCTTATTTTATAGTAGATTTTAAATTTTTACGATTTTTAGTCATATTTTTAATTTTTATTTATTGATTTCAACATTTTCAAATTTCATTTTTTCTTATGTTTTTTTTTCATATAATTTCAACATATTTTCATTTTTCCCAAAATTTTAATTATTTTGAAGTAATTTAAATAAATTTAAATGAATGTATAATAATCTTTGTATGTCTTTAAAATTAACGACCTAACACTATTTTATTGGTGTCAAGAATCTATATATATTAAAATGATTCTAATATAAATTATTTCTATTATTATTATAAATAAATTAAATTTACAAATAGTTAAATCCATACAATGAATTCGACACTTGCACATCAAAATTATGTATAGGAACACTCAAACCTAAATAGTTAAAAATTCAAAATTTCCAACTTAACCAATAATATCAAAGCCTCGATTAAAACTTGATTTGTACATATTAAATGCATGATATTTCAACTTTGAATAAGTCTAAGTTACAGTTATTGCTGCGTAAAAACTGCAAAAACGTGCACGTACTTAGATAAATGTGGTTGTGATGCTAGTTGATTATAACCAATTTTATTTATAAATTCAGTATTTATATTGGTTACTTTTTTATACAAATCCTATTATTATTCATTCTCCCTACAAATTCCTTAAAAAATTGGATAATATGTGTTTAAACATATCAAATTCTATATTTTTCTCGTTATTGCAACCACAACGAAATTAATTATTAAGTTAAGCTAAATCCATTGTATTTTAAATAAAAAAACTTATTAAGTACATATTTCATATAAGAACTTATATTTTAATGTGAGCTAAAAAAACAGTAGAGTGTATATAAAAACTTTTGTACATATTTCATATATAGTATATATTTCTTTTAATAAGTATGTAATTTTCACAGACACTAGAATGTGTAGCAATTAGCCTCTTTATGTGATTATCTTTTTTTCCTCCCCTCTAATTTGCTTCTTAATTATTTGTAATTGTCAACAACTAGTGACCAGTCTGAGGGGTAGATAAGGTATCGGAACAGTCGGTTTCTTCAAACACTCAAAATGTGCTAAGAATTTAGCATTTAATTTCAGCTTCTAACAGAAAACATTTAGGGCTTGCAATCCTCTTTCTTAATTTTACAGGCAGAATTAGTTTTCCATTTTCTTAATTTTGCGCAATCATCGTTCATACTTTGATCTAATTAGCTTTTCCTTAGAGCTATGTTATGAATGAGGCACAGTATGCAAAGCTTCCTAACAAAAAGCTAGCCCCCTTAAAATTGCAGCAGCAAATAGATGCAACCACCACCTGGCTCCTGCTACATGCATGGTTAATCCACATGATTTTCACTCAAATTCCACCGATTGTTGTTAGTGACAAGTAAATCTACAAAAACATTGATGGGAAATTCAAGAATTTAATGGAATAATTTACAAGTATATTAGATTAAGAACTATCTCTGATATAAAATTTCCTGTATCTTACAGTTAAAAAGGGCACAAAATCTTCCAACAAAATTGGAACTATTAAATCAAAAAGAAGAGTAATCCGTATATATATATATATATATATATTATATGGCCTTCTACCTTTAATGGAAATTAGGAAGTCTAATTAAATCAGAATTGATTCTCCCTTTGTTTCCATTCCAACCCTATGAACCTGCAAGGTGAAAACCTGATCTTATACTCTGAAATTGTCTCCAGTTTAGGCGACCACTCTTGTTGTTTAGACCCCACCAAATTCTGATAATGCTTCTTCAGCTCCGGTGTGCTGCAGAGGAAACTATTCCCACTGCTCCCAATTTCACTATCTTCTTCCTTGCTTTTAACAATCAAGCTTGTTATAAACTCAGGCACTACCTTGATCAAAACCCTACCGTTGGCGCCTTTAACGTGCTCGAAAGGGCAAGCACCGAAGTTGATGGGAGTAGGTTTAGGGCTGGACTTAGAGTTCAAAGCTGCAAGAGATGAAGCTGACAACACTTTGCATGCAAAGCGATCGAGAGGGAGAACAAAGTAAGTTTGGCCAGGCATGAGACGATCGTCCATGGATAGAGCTGGGATGGGGTGACCGATAAAGAAGGAGTCTGCATGGCAAACCATCATGTCCGGGAACTCAAACATGACCTCGCCGGCGATGCGTTTTCCGGTTAGGGTTCTTGTATTTCCTTCCCAGAAGATGAGCTTCACTGAAGAAGAAGAAGAAGACCTCGAGCTTTGATTTGGCTGGAAACATGGAGCTACTGAATTGCCCATTAATATATATAGATGAGGTAATGTGGGAGAAAACGATGAAAGAAATGGAGACAGAGAGAGAAGGTTAAGGATTGATGCGTGTATATATACTAATAAGAGAAAGCAAAGAAGAAGAAGGG
This sequence comes from Gossypium australe, assembly GCA_005393395.2. NCBI lineage: Eukaryota > Viridiplantae > Streptophyta > Magnoliopsida > Malvales > Malvaceae > Gossypium > Gossypium australe. The sequence goes on from CM016626.1 coordinate 9,709,377, forward strand.
TTTCGTAGTATATGTCAGAAAAGAAGGGTGAAGAATTGACTTGGAGAAAGTCCATTTTTGTTCTGTCGCAGTGTTTGATGGGGAGGGATTAGTTGGCGGTCAACAATGCCGGCTTTTGACTAAACCCTTCTCTTTTCACCTCTCTACATCGTGTGGGGGTATTTCTGTCTCTTTAGAACATTTATTATTTCAACCAATCCAAAAGTCACCTTTTTTTTAATGCCATGTCTAGCATTATGTTCAATGAAATTTAGATAATTTTATATATTTTTTAAAAATAATGCAGATTTGAATTTTATAAACACCTTCTAAAACGAAAACGAAAACTAAAAATACATATATCAAACATAGCATTTTTGGTTCGACATTAAAAATAAATATGTATTTAACATTGTACAAAGTTGGGAATAATAAAATTGTTTTTAAAAACATCATTTTCCTGATGTTCTATTTTGGTGGTCAAATCATGTTTTTAACGCCAAAAGGAAATCACGTTTTTAACACAAAAACCCTCGTCCTTCAAAAAGAGCACAAAAACACAAAAACCCGCTTTTAACATTGCAATCATATTTATATTAAAAGACATCGCAATAATCTTTGAATTTCAAATATAATATCAACTAGAGGGCTAAATACCCTTTAATTTTAAATCTCTTACAAATGAGTAATTATTATCAAGTAAAAATAATTAACGTATAACATAAACAAATTAATAATTAAAATTTAGTATACTAAATTAAATCCCACACATGCAGAATAAATTTTAAATTAAATACTCAAAGTTTTTACCAACAATATTAATAATTTATTACTTTTATAATTCATAAAATAATGTAGTTGTCAGAAATAAAATTGTATGAGTTTTAAGTTAATTGTGGTTTGTTGTAACGTTAATGTAGCTAAGGAATGTATATGTATAATTATGGTTTCCACAATAAATTAAGACATGCATGGAGACATGAAATACAGCTATGCAATTACGTGGTAGTATGGATCAACCTTTTACCTGCTTATGTGTTTGAAAGTTGAATACGGCCCACTACCGACTTTATTTTCCAATTTTAATCAATTTTAATACTTTACGTTCGTTAGAAGTCAATTTTAATAAACAATCATAACAATGTTAAGGTTTTGCCTTGAATTGGGGCAACCAATAACATGATCATTTCTTGACATGTCCAAATGAATTATTTCCTTTTAATTTTATTTTAGTAAGTTATTCGAATAATAGAAAATTCGTCATCCAAAATTTTAAAATTTCATTCTAAGCGTTCAACTTTGCAAATAAAATTAAAATAATGATAAGTATCTTATAAGATATACTAATTTTAAATATATATATATATATAAATAACACATGACAATTTTTCAACTTTATAAATAAAAATTAAAAAAAATATCAATATACTAAATACTATTTTAAAGAAAAAAACAACTTTATCGAACTTTTAATTTAAATAATCAATTTTCTAATTAAATATTATTTTTTTTCGTTTTCAGAAAACATTTTATTTAATTTCTAATAACCATAAAATTGGATGACATGCTATAATCTATTTCATATAAATGCAATGGCAAATATGCCAAGAAAACAGAGGTGGAATAAGTATCATAATAATGCTTAGAGCCAAGCAAAAAAAATAAATAAGCAGCAGCAGCAGCAGTGTCGTGTAATGATAAAAAGATACTTTGTCTTGTCCCAGCACCGGTTGCATGCATCTTAATCAATCAAACCTACCTAAATACCGACGGTTGAATATCTGAAACCAAAGGCGTGGCTGCCTCTCCATCAATCATTCACTTTTACTGTACTATTTTTTCTTTTTTGGACCATTTCTAACCATATATTATAATATATCCGAGCTTTACTGTATTAGACTATAATTAAAGGGATTAGATCTTTTTATAGATGTTTTGGTCAACAAATGGTTAGTTTAATAGTGTAATTATATGAGATAATGAAACTTTTTTTATGGCATGATTACGTATGTTACAAAATACAGCTTCAATCAATGAAATATTTGTTGGATTAATACAATCTCAATAAGTTAATAAAATAATATGATTTTCTCCACTCTATTTAAATAATTCCACTCAATGTAAACGAAAATATTTTAAACCAATCTTTAAAAATATTTTATTTATTTTTCTACAAACGAAAGTCACGTTTCATAAAATAATAATCTACCTAATATTATGATTGCCCATTTTAGTATTGGTATATTAATTAAGTTTTATCTTGTGTTAATGTTTATTGGTATCTTGTATAATAACTTTAAAATAAAAATAAAAACCGATTTAAAACCCAACACATAATCACATCCATATCTTCTTTCTCCCATTATTGAAGGTAGCTAATAGTAAGACTTTGGCTGTGTTAGTAAGATTAAAATGACTTTTTTCAAATTTTATTTTAATTTTATTTGTATTGCTTGTACTAATTTAATTTTATATTATAGTTGTGTATTTATATTTACATTGTACTTATGAGTGTACTTTATTTATAATGATAAGACTTCAAAAATTTCTTTACATTTTTTTAATCTTAACTATATAAGATTTTATATCTTAAATTTATAATTTAACAAGTGGATTTAGATTCATGATGCGGGTCAACATAGGCCCACAACCCATTTATCACAAAGGCTACCAACAATTGCGATAAGCATTAGAGCAAGTGCCCAAGATGGAGGGGAGAAAAGGGTCCCATAAGAAGGCATGGTGAACCCCTTCACGAGGGGGAATATGTCAATTCGACCAATTAAGCCTACCCAAAACTCTATGACGGCCACTCCAAAACTGTGGCACTTACATTTTGAGGAAACATGGAGAGAAAAGGGAAAAAAAGGAAGAGGAGAGTTGGAGGGAGAAACACGAGTTACAGTCCATTGCACAAATGGCATTAGTTTTTTTTTTTTTTTTTCAAATCACGAGTGAAGTGATTTTGAAAGACACAACAATATATTTACATGGGTTAATACTTAACAAATGTTCTCAATTTAAGGTTTGAAATTTTTCTCAGGTCTAAGTTAGTTTCTAAATTTGGTAATCATTTCTTGAATTTTTTTTTTCAAGTTAATCCTTAATTTTGGTAATTGTTTCCATATTAATGCTTTAAAAATTTTCAATTTAGTCTTTGTTTAGATCTCAACGTGAGAATAATTACTTAACTTATGCCCCAATGTGACAATAACTGCCAAGTTCATTGACTAACTTAAACTAAAAAAAGTTAAATCTTAATACGAGAACTATTACTAAATTCGAGCCTAAAAACTGGGTTAACCTTATATTTAATGTGTTTCAAGTGTTTTGATTATTAACTCTAATTTCTTAAAGATTATAATTGGAAGGTCAATATGTTGGTGTAATATATTTTGTATTGAAAGTACATTGATATTCAAAAACATATAATCCATATTCCAATTGAATAATCACAATGACATTTTTTATCAAATTTAAACCGAAAGTAATATAATTATATATCTTAGATGGTAAAATTATTACAAGTGTTTCACACACAAATTAGAAAACAAATATAAGAATATGATAAATATTTATATAGCAAAAGGTAATTGTATACTTTATCATGATCCAAGATACAATAACAAGTTATAAAATCAAAACAATTCGGGTGTAGGGAAAGGCAGAAATTTTTTTAAGTGGATTAGACTTAAAAAATATATTTTTACGATAATAAAATTGTAATTTTATTATTTTGATAACTTATATTTTTATATTTTTTAAAAGATCAAATCAAAATCTTATCATTTTTGAGATTAAAATGTAATTTTTATCATTACAAATTTAAAATTTTATAAATTATAAAGAGACCTAAATGAAATATTTTCTATTTTAGGGGGCCGATCTCTGTAACTCCGAGTTCCACTTTGTTAGATTTTGTTTGTGGTTCACTTGTAATTACATGTTATGGGCATTATTTTTTTATACTAATAGGCAATATTTAATTAAATTAATATTTTAAAAGACATTCAATTTAAATTCAAATGGTTTCAAACTAATTATCCAGTTTATTTTAAATTTTGATGATTGAAGGAAAGGTCGCATTATTAAATTTGTTAGTGAAATTGAGTTGAGAATTAATGTAAATCAAAGTGATATTTTGGATTTAGATAAAAATTAATAAAATCAATTACACAAAATTAAACTTATTATATCAAATTACACACAAGTAAAACTATCACCAAATTGGATTAAATGTGATTTTCTTTTTAAAGTTTTGAAAAGAAAAAAAAATTGCTGCTAGCCTGCTTCGCCTTGGAGATCAGAAAAGTAAAACGTGGAAAGACAGATATTCTGTAAGCTGACTTGGCAAAATCTTATTGGTGATGGCACCTCATTCGAGTGTCAACTTCTTTATGACTTGATGCGGTGCATTTTCAGTTTTTTCACCCTCCAATATTAATTAACAAACATTGACTGTAACAGCAATGTACCAATGACACTAGAAAGTCCAATCATCTTGCGCCACGAGTCCATCTAATACCCGCAAAGTCCCATTTTTCAAAATTTCAAGCCACATCTTCAATTTCTATTGGCTGTCACAACATTCAAAATGACAGCACCATGGAGTATAGCAACAAATTTACTCCAGCTTTGAGTGAAAAATAAAAAGACTCATCTTTATAAAAGAAAAAAAAAATCTATAAAGATTTCATCTGAGAGAAAGAATTAAGACAAATATATTTTTTTCTTCGATCTGTAAAACTCCATCGACCGTTAGAGAGAGAAAGAAAGGAGAATAAGATCAAAGGTTCTAATCCCTAATTTTACTAGGAAATCCATTTGAATCTTGATTTCCAATCCCTGTTAATTGATTAAATTGTTTCGATTTATTTTATTATAATTTTTTCCTTCTTGTTGTGGGTAGAAAGAGGGTCGATTCTTTGTTGCTGTTATATTTAAAAATAAACGACGACGATGAAGAACACTGAAAGACTCGCCAATTTGGCTTTAGCAGGTTTGCCTTTTTTTGATGTACTCTTGATTAATTTTAGTTTATTATTTACATTTTGGGTTTGCATTTGAAAGAATTCGTGTCTTTTTAGGATATTTTCTGCTCAGTTTATTCAGTTGTTTAATTTTTTTTTTTTGTACTAGCTGGGAGGATTTAGTTAGTTAATGTATCTTCTGGTTCTAGTTGCAAATAAAATTTGAGAACTTATAGGAAAGAATGATTTGAGGATGAAATTTGGGAATGTGTAAGGATAGGACGGGGTAGCTTTGTTATTTAAGGCGTGAATGATCGTTGCTTTATTTATAAAGTTATGTATTATATATGGAGAATTTAAAGGGATTACATTTCGTTTCACCCAAATCTTTGCAGTTCTGAAAAAAGGAAAAGAAAAAATTTAAAAAGAACTGAAATCTTATGTTCTGTTCGATTGCTGCCTTGGACACAAAATCTGTTTGTTTTTAATAATTAGTAAATAACAAAATTGTTGTGTTTGATTTTATAATGAAACAATCATGTTATAACTTGTGTTACATTTTATCATCTGCTTTTTTTAATTAAATAGGATTTTTTTCTTTACACTTTCATTTCCTTTTAGCAACTTTTTATGAACCAAAAACTAATAGGCAAAAGCAGCAATCAGTGAATGCACTTTGCGTTGCATATCCCTACCTTTCTCAGTTCAGATGCATTGTTACGTATCTTTGAATATATTAATTTTAGACTTCATGAATCTTGCTTAATATACTGGTGAATCGATACATACTGGGCATATGGCTGATTTTTTTAGAGAATATGTGGAACTAAGGATGCTCTTATTATGAGTCACTGTTAGATGTGAGATCTCTAAGGTGCCATATGTGCGCTTAAGAAGCTGGACTCTTTCTAATGTAGCATCCTTGATTTGCTAAATGCAGGGTTGACATTGGCACCACTTGTCGTGAAGGTAGATCCTAATTTGAATGTTATTTTGACTGCATGCCTTGCAGTATATGTGGGCTGCTATCGTTCTGTCAAGCCAACTCCCCCATCAGTGAGTATGATAGCATTTAAATTAACTCTTCGCCTTCTTGTTTGTCATTAAGTTCTGTAGAGTGTAGATTAAAATTGGCTGACAATGTGTCTGTCATACAGGAGACAATGTCTAAGGAGCATGCTATGCGTTTTCCATTTGTTGGGAGTGCAATGTTGTTATCACTTTTCTTGCTGTTCAAGTTCTTATCGAAAGACTTGGTTAATGCTGTCTTGACATGCTATTTCTTTGTGCTTGGAATCATTGCTCTTTCGTATGTTCTTTCCATACAAATTTGATACTAAATTTTACCTTAATACAATTAATTCACCTGATGTCATATTTGCTTGTGTTATCATCTTATATATTCTTTCTGCCATTGTTTTCAGGGCAACAATATTGCCTGCATTAAAACACTTATTGCCAAAGCATTGGAATGAGGACCATATCATTTGGCGTTTTCCATTCTTCCGTTGTAGGTCCTTTCTTTTATTAATTTTTGAAGTTTATACATCAATTTTATTTGTTAGAGGATTTGTTTGAGTTTTGAACTGTATGTAACCTTCCTTTCTTCTGATTCGTACTTTTGTTATAACTGTTGCTTTAACCACATCTCCTTATGACATCTCTACTTTAGTTTGACTATGGCATCTTTTATCAAGGCATGCATCTTTGATACTTGATTAGAAAGGATTGCTTGGTGCATTTAAGTTATCCAGCCTTTTTAAGCTCTGGCTCAATTTTGTTCAAGGATTGGCTCTTGGAATTTCCATAGATCCAAAATGGAATTAATTCTCTGATTGTCAGGTTTTTGAGCACTCTGGTTTTTTTGATGCATAAAGTTGGCAGGTCTGCTCACTGGAATATGTTGAATGCTAACTTCTTCGGAATATTTCTGAGTTTAAGGTGTTATTTTTCCTGTTTAAAGTTTAGTTCATCAATCTCTGGTTATGTCCATGATTTGCTCCTTAAAATTCTTATTTGATCTAGTTGGTAATACCTTGATTGCATTATGCAGACTGCAGAGTGATAAATTTCCTTACACCTTTCTTAAACATTCTTAAACAGCTTTTGAGATTGAGTTCACAAGATCTCAGATCATAGCTGCTATCCCTGGAACCTTTTTCTGTGCATGGTACGCCTCGCAGAAGCATTGGCTAGCTAATAATATTCTGGGTCTTGCTTTCTGCATTCAGGTTTGACTGAAATTCCTATTTTATTGACTACGCTATTTGCCCATAAGTTAATTTGGTGCTTGATATCTAATTCCTTTTCTATGATTTTTGCCATGAGACCAGACAAAACAATATTTTTAGGTATATTTTGTGTCACAAATCATACGCTGAAATAGGAGGTTCATATTTCTGTTAGCCAAAAAGTACGTCTGTATGAGCATCAGCATATTACAAAAAGGAAAAATCTGTTCCTTTTCCGTTGCATTTTAAATTGTCTAACAGACTTCGATTCATCATTTGCTTCGGTCTGTCAAATCTCTTTAGATTTTGCCTATGAAATAGTTTATATCAGTATATTGTTGATGCCGTCAAATTTGTGGCTAGGGTTTTAGTTAAGCAGTTCTAACATTATGAAAGTATTCTTTTTCTTAATCTTCTAAAAGTTTTATGAAGACACTATGATTTCTCATTCGTCTATATTTCACCACCTTGTTGCCTTTTTCCTCCCGTTTATTGTGGTTTATGGCTGTTTTTGTCAAGTGGAATACACATATTAGCTAGGCTCTGCCTGAAGGTTTCTATTGCTGGTTTTTGCAGGGAATTGAAATGCTTTCTCTTGGATCATTTAAGACTGGTGCCATTCTCTTGGTAAGAAGTGGATTTGCGGTTTTAGTTGATTATTCATGGGATGTATTTATTCCATGTTTGTAATATAAGTTAGCTTGATAATTTGAAAAGAAAAACAGCTTGCATTTTTTAGCTGATCTTGACTTTTGAATAAAAACAACTCTTTTATAGTTTATTCTTAAGGTTTTGATCCATAGACCCACTTTCCTTTCTTAGCAAACTGTTCTGATGGGGACTTGAATTGTTCCTTGCAGCTTCTATTTCACATTTAAAGCTGACAATTTCTTTCTTTGAGTGTTTGAGTGTATTATTAATTTGCTCTGGTTAGCCAAACTTTAATGCTATCTTTTGCTGATTAGCCAAATTGCAAAGCTATATTTGGCTACTTATTTACTTGCCTCCTCATGTTCAGCTATGTTTTGTTTGGTATAAAATTTTCATTCTTTATGCTGTGCAGGCTGGGCTTTTTGTATACGACATTTTCTGGGTTTTTTTCACTCCTGTGATGGTCAGTGTGGCGAAGTCTTTTGATGCTCCTATAAAGGTCTGTTCTTTTATTTATTTAAAAATACTTAGCCTGGTTAGCTTTTTTTCAACATATGTACTTCATATTTTCAATTTATTATTAAATTTGTTAGCCATGGTGATCTGATTTCTTTAATACCTTTCTGCAGCTTTTGTTCCCAACAGCAGACTCTGCACGACCATTTTCCATGCTTGGACTTGGTGACATTGTAATTCCTGGTATGTTTTAAATCTGGTTTTAGTTGGGAGGTCTAATGCATGCTGTTTTTATGACCTGGGCTGCAGTTATGTGTTTCTTGTTTTATTATGCAGTTATTCTTACTAAAGAAAGAAGTATTCTAAGATCTTGAATTTTGAAACAGGAAACATCTAAATGACCGATTCCTTTCCTAATTGTATTTTGTTGTGATGCGTTTATCTTTGACAACTCTATATTTCATTTGATATGCATTGAAGTTTTAAAGATTACTAATCGTTTAACCTCGGGCAGAGCCTGTTAAATTACCTTTAAAAAAAATTCACAGATATGCTTGGATTCTATTTAACACAGCATTCTGTTTCTAAGAGTATGATCTCATTTACTTCTGTAAGCTGATTTGACTTATTTTGTTTGATTATGGAGTTTTTAAAAAAAAAAAAATACAATGGTTCTATCATCATGGCTGTTAGGACAGACGACAAAGATTCACGTGCAGTGATATTATCAGCTGATGGTGTTTTTGTCATGCTATTGATTCTTGAGTGAAATATGATTTGACCGCGTATTTAGGACTTGGTTAAAAATAATTCTTTTCCCTTTTAATTCCAATTTGATTGATCATTTTTCCTTTTAACGTTAAAAACTTTGTTCTCCTAGTATTATGTACATTTTTATGAGAAACAGAGTATGGTATGATCAATATTCTGTATTTTTTTATTGGTTTATTTCTCCGTTGCAGGCATTTTTGTAGCCCTAGCATTAAGATTTGATGTATCTAGAGGGAAAGGGAGCCAATATTTTAAGAGTGCATTTTTGGGATACACAGTAGGATTGGTCCTTACAATTGTTGTCATGAACTGGTTTCAAGCTGCACAGGTAAACTATTCATTGATCCTCTGTTTTATCTTGTCCTGCTAATGCATGCACGGCTGTATTGGGTGAAAGGTTTTTCATTTGGATAATCTTCTGTGTATATTGTGCTTTCAGCCTGCACTTTTGTATATTGTACCGGCTGTTATTGGATTCTTGGCTGCTCACTGTATATGGAATGGAGATGTCAAACCGGTTTGTTCTTCACCCTTGTTTGATTCTCTCTAGCATTATTTTGCTTGGCATGGAATTTTTTATTCAATTTCTTTTGCGATTGTCTTTTTACATAAAATTCTATATAAGAAATGGATCCTTGTTAAAATTTGTTTGTTACATTGTCCCGTTTTCCAAGGACTAACAAGAAGTAGGATTTTGCATTTGAGAATCGGGTTTAATGTTTATGAAAGGAATCATGTCCAAGTCTTGGTAAAAATTAAGAAAATGAACTCAATGCCCATGGAGGTACAGGAGGACCTTATGCTTGATACAAACAAAAACCTGGAGAATGTTGGATTAATTGTGATCCTAAATAATGATTATAGTTTGGTTATGGTATATGATAAATTTCACTATTCAGCTTTGAATATGATCAATGAAATGGTTATGGTCTGTATTTGGATTACAATATGGTTAATAGGAGCTAACATGATGTGCAGTTATTGGAGTTTGACGAGTTGAAGACTGCGGTTACGTCTGAAGATGGTAGTGGTGACAAATCCAGCAAGAAGGTTGAATGAGTTAGAAGCAGAAACCCTTACACTGAAACCATTTTATTTTAGCTTTGAGAAGGATATAGTGTTCACTTTTAAGGTCAATCTTGGCTAACTTTTTGTTCTACTACTAAACCTTTGTATCAGGTTTTGGAATTAAGCAAGAAATAATAATACTTAACCTCTTAAACAAAACTACTTTCATTTTTTACACAAATCACAATGTATTTGGAACTATAAACATTGCTTTTGGAAATTAATTATTTCACTCTCTTTTTTCCTCCATTTTTTCATAGCTATTAAAAATTGGATCATATGCCTTTCTCATCTCTGTTTTCCTAAAGCTGTTGAATTTATTTATAGGCTTCATGAATGCTCTCTAACTTTTACTCTAAAGGTTGGAATATTTTCACCAGCAAATTACTTGAAACTTAAATATAATGTAAACAATAAAAGGGAAAACAACCTGAGAATTATAAAAGCTTCTGGGAAATTTGCATTGGAAACGGAGGTTACTCTTTTCATGGTGTAGTCAGAGGGAAAAAAAAAAAATTAACTATTCAAAGTTAAGAGAGCATTATTTATATTATTTTTACTTTTGAAATGTTACAAATTTTCTAATTAATATATACAATCAAGAAAAAAAAACATAATATTTCAATGTTGAATCAATGCCTCTTTGATAAAATTAAATAAAGTTTTAATTATTTTTATTTCAGTGAATGACACAAGCAATATTAATAGAGGGATAAATATTTTATAGGGGTAGTAAAATATTAAAAAGATAAATAATTAAAAAACATTTATCAAAATTGTAAAATAAATTTTGGAATAAAACAAAAAAAAAAATATTATCAATGTACCAAATACTCACATTTAACTTAACTAAAATCGATAACAAAAATTGTATAAAAAATATTTATATCAACCAATAAAAATTTGCAACCTTTCAAAAAATAAGACTGAATTTACTTTTTTATAATAATGATAGTTTAAAATATAATCGATATAAATTAAGACAAAAAAAATTGATATTTAAAATAAATTTGAATAATTAGATATTACTCTAATTATGATTTTAGCTTTACTCTTAGAAAAGAGTTACAATACATTTACAGAATAAAAGAGAAAAGAAAATGGAAGTTAAGTTATTAAACAAAAGATAATGTAAAGAAAAGTTGTATAGAGAATTAGGCTCCTACAAAATGAAAAAGAAGAAGATATAATTAGTAACTAAATTAATAAATTAATTGGTATGATTTCATTAATATCTTTAATATATTTCTCATTTATCTATTAAAAAAATATTTGATATATATTATATATGAAATTTAATAAAAAGATTGAATGCATGAAATTTGAACCACATATTTATATTTTAAAAACCATATATAAAGACTTAATATTAAAAAAATTGAACCTTGTATATATTTATAATTTATAACTAAATCAATTATAATAAAAATTATTGACATAATGAATATTCAATGTTGATATATTTTTATAAAAAAATTAGATTAAAATAATATTCATTTTAAATTTTAATAAATTTTAATTATCAGTGTTATCGTAAATTTAGAGTTTTCAATCTGATAAATGATTTTGGTTAAAATTTCTGAAATAATATTTGTTATTATTATACTTGCATCTGCATTTGTAGGTAGTGGGACAAGGCCCAAATACCCTACTTTTGTCGTTCTTGTTCTTTCGTATTTTTTGCCGGTCACTATTTCCCTTTTTCTGCTGCCGCTACTTCAGTTCTTCTTCGACTCCCTTTTTTTCCCCTTCTTCAGGAGTTTGAGAATCATATCCAGTAGCAGTGCTGAAGCTTCAGATATCGGATTCGCCGCGTGTCAGTGTTGGACATCGGTACAAGGAGGCCGTGTACCTGTTTCATAGCTGTCAAGCGTGTCCCTTGCACTACTTTCTCACCGTCTCTCTCTTTCCCTCTATCTCTCTCCTGTATTTTTTTTTTTTAATATTCTATCAGAACTTCCTTTTCCTGGTGTAGCTTTTAAGCAGCGGCAAAAAGCCCACTTCGGGATTTAACATAGTATCCCTGTGGCAGCCCCATAAGGTAATGAAAACTACTCTTAATGGCTTCGCAACTGATTAGAGTCTCATCATATGAAGCTCACAATCAGCTAGAACTCTCTCTAAGGCAAGCTTTTGACCTTCTTCAATCGAAATTAAGACCCCCATTTTCGTTAAATATCCCAGATCCCCAAGAATACACTCTACTTAATCAAGCTATTCTCTATGGTGTTTTAATCGAACCCCATTTCGCCAAAATTCATAGTAAGCACTTACATGCTATTGTCATTGATGGGTATAAGCTGTTTTTAAGTTTACTTGTTGGAATTGTTAATGAATTGTATGGAAAGCTTGTTGATTCGGTAAAGGAACAATTAATTTGGGTTACTAAAGAAATGATTGATGTTTCCGCAACAGGAATTGATAGTTTGTTAGTGTGTTTAATGAGGCAAATTGTTGGTGGTGATTTTAGTGATGGGAATCTTTGGTTATGTTTCGAGTTAGTGAGTCTTTGTTTAAGTAAATGGGATTGTTTGTTACAAGAAAAGCCTGTAGTTTTGACCAGTGCACTATATACATTTCTTCGTTTATTAGCTGATCATTGTAGGGTATCGAATAATCTGAAACTAGAGATGTTGAGGCAGATGGAGATCGAGTTTTGTGTCAAAATGTTGAGGGATCAGTGTCAACTTTGTTTGAAGATAGGAAGGGATCTTGTTCGGTTATTACAAGATTTGTTTCATGTACCTGAGTTTAAATCTATATGGAAGGATCTGGTTTTGAATCCAAGTGAGTTTAGAACTGCTGAGTATTTGGATATTTCACAGTTGTATTGCATAAGGACTTCGACTCGTTACTTTTTACTGCGAATCACACCTGAAATGGAAACACAATTGCGGTTTTTACTCACACATGTGATGCTCGGCAACCAGAAACGATATCAGATATGGTTTGAGAAGAAATTTCTTTTAGGGCCAGAGAGAGAGAGTCTTATTGTTGATATTGTGCGGTTCATATGTTGTGCACACCACCCTTCTAATGAAATTATTCAGTCAAACATTATTCCTAGATGGGCTGTTATTGGTTGGCTACTAACATGTTGTAAGAAGAAATACATTGAAGCTAATGGGAGGTTGGCATTGTTTTACGACTGGCTTTTTTTCAATGAAAAGGTGGATAATATTATGAATATTGAGCCTGCAATGCTATTGATGGTCTGCTCCTTGCCTAAATATGTTAACTTCACTCACTCCCTTCTTGAATTTGTACTTCTTCTTGTGGACAATTATGATTTGGACCGTAAAACCATTATTCTCAGGGGCGTTTCATCAGCTTTTAACTCACTTGTTCAAAAAGGAGTGGTAAACTCATTGGATGTTTTGACCCGTTGCGATGTACTTTCTCCTTTTATAAGAGAAAGGCTTCAAAATTTATTGTTAAATGATCAAGGTAAAGTTCCTAGAGATTTGCTTCCAGTTGATCTTCCTGGCCACTCCACGCAATCCTTGAGATCGCCTGACATGTCATGTATGGGAAACTCTACCCAATCCACACAAGAGCAACTTACAAGTGAAGGGGATGATGGATTAAGTACCAGAGTTGTGGTTGTTCCTGGTGGCAATGAAGTAGATTCTATTGAGAGATTAGTTGAAAGTATTGGAGATATTATCAAGGAATCATATGCGAGGGGGTTACAAACTTTGGAGGCAATTCTTTTTTCAATTGTGAATCAATGTAATCAAAGAAACACTAGTAATTCGATTTGCTCTGAGGATCTATTATCTAAGATCACAAAGGAATTTGAGTCAAATGGATACCGACTCTTTACTTCGCTTGGTAGTCTTGCAGGTATTGTTGAGTGCGATGATGAAATTGGTTCTGCCACTGCAGTAATTATCCGCACCTTCATCTTTTCTCAGAATGAAAGAATACAAGAAATGCTTTTGCTCTGGGCAAGGAATGGTTTTCCAGTAGGAGCGCGTTTACTGTCATATGCTTTAAGATTAGCACATGAGGCATATGCAGCAGGTTGTTTGGAAAATTCAGTTGCTGTGGCTAAAGTGAGGGAGTCAAGGATGCCATTGTTGGAATATCATTTTGATGGATATTTTAATTTTCTGAACAAAAGAAAAGGAGATTCCTCTGAAAACTTTGTTTCTGTTTCTGAAATGGATGAGAAGGCGATTGCTAACTTGGTTGATAGTGCCTTTACCGCTTACAGGCATTTCCTTTCATCCTCAAGAGTTATCTCACAGAAAGAATCAGATACCTCTCTATCAAAGCTCCTTTTTTCTGACTTAAAGGACTGTTCTGATTGGAAAAGAATAAGAATGAAAAACTTATTCTGCAACATCTTTCGCTATCTTTCAGATTTATCCATCTGTGAGGAAGACATTATCAGATTGCTCATAGAAAAATTGGATTATGTAGATCTTACAGAAATGCAGTTTCAAATTGGCTTGAAGAAGTTCTCTTTATTTGGAGACAATCATAAACTTGTTTTCCATTTAATTAAGAACTCTCTCAATTGGAACTCTGTGGAGCAGCATAAACTCTGGGGCTTGATCAGATCCGAGCTTCCAGTGTCTGAGGTTCAGCTTGAGAAGATCATTTTAGAATTTTTTTGCTCTGGGAAAATAGATGTAAACCTTAGTGCTATAGCAGCTGGAGGCCTTCTAACTCTCTGCAGTTCTTGTGCACCCACATCAGTCCTTGTCGGCACAATCATGTCATTGCCTAATAATTTCTTCCAGGACTTTGCTGCAGCTGCTTTGGCTACATGGGCTGCGTCCAATGCCTCTATGCTATTTGACAGCATAACCGAGTTTGCAGAGAAACTGAAAAGTAAAAACACAGGCTCGACTTTCTTGAATTCAACTGAGACTGAGATCAACCAATCTACCATTTTGTGGCTGTTGAACTATTATAATGCACAAGGGATAAATGTCTCCAACATGCTTAGCAACTTATATCCCAATAGTTCAGGATGCCAAGATGGAAAATTTGCGCCATGAATGCACCCTGTTCCTGCATCCGCTTCCCAAAATATTGGCATTAATTTGGAGTGGAAAATCAGCATGATGGAAGCTGAATATGCAAACCATTATGTTGCAGCCAATCTGAAAGGTAGATCTTATAATATGACATTAATGCTAGCATCGTGTGTGATCCTAATAAATTAGGGTAGCAATTTTTGTTATAAAATGGTATATAATGTTCATTCATGGGTATGTTTAATTTATACAATTGTGTTATTATTGTACATTTATGCCTACATATATGTTGCTAACCCTTATACTTTATTGTACATGTGTAATAATTTAATTATCCTATCTATTCAAAACAATTGTCAAGAAAATACTAATAAAAGGAATATGTTTACTGTTTGTTATTAAAATAGTGGTTATTCGCTTCAAACTAGGATGTATATTTAGTATTTATATGTTGTTGGGTTTTACCTTTCTAAAATTAAGATTGAATAATATCCTTAATCAATTCTTTTGATATACTAAAAATCGGAGAATAATTTGGTTTTATGTTAAAGGATTTTATTTCTATATATGTAAAAGTATTCTCTTTTGTGGGATATATATCATGTATCTGCCTTCCGTTCCTTGTATTCTATTATTTCAATTGATGACATAGTATTATTTGGTTGATTTTTTAACACACATGCCCAGGTTGCTCAATTGTATGCCTTCCTATTCCATTGAACCTTCACCTTCCAGCGGTTCTTATAAAGCTTGAGGAGGCCAAGGCATGTTCCAAAGCTGATATTACAAGGTAATGTATTAGGGTACTGGTGAAAAGAATATGTTCTGCTTTTATTGGTTGCAGTAGCTTATAGCTAAGAGTAGTTCTGGTTGCTCTGCATCTTTGACTTTGTAGGGGACGTATATTTAGGCTGATGAACTGACCTGACTTTGTAGGAGGATGATTTCTGGTTAAATATTAGTACCAATCACTGTTTGTAAGCCAAAATATCCTTGCGGCTTACTCCAAATTCGGAATTTACTTAGTATCGAGTGAGTTTGAATATGCTTATTCGCAGTGGAAGTGAAATTGGGGTATGCTGACTGCAGAATGAGAGATGGGCTGCCTTACATGGATCTCTCTTATGTATTATTTGCAGAATCTGCTGCCTTTTAAGTACTGCCATCTCTGAAACAGCCAAAGCAGCAAGTAACCCCAGCTGGCTGTGGACAACACACTGCGGTTTTGATGTCTGGGAGGTACAATATTGTACAGCACGCCTTTCAATTTTTTGTGCATTTACTGAAAATCATCGCGATGTTTTGCATGTAAAGGGAAAATATACAGACAATCCTTTAGATTTGTTGTTTCGTGTTATTTGAATACTATTTTATAAAGAAAAACATGCTCAGTTTCAAATTATTTTTGAGTTTTATTTTGGTTGTAAGAAACCTATTTGATTCAATAAGCTGCAAAGTGAAAACTCAATGCTGTTTTGGACATGGCATTCAAATGATTTGATGAGATTAAATACCACTAGGGTAATTGTTTGGTATCTTTATGTAAATGGGTTTTTTAACCTAAACGAAGAAAACCATTGACTTATTTCAACTATTGTTTGTGGGTCCCTGGAGGCATTCAACAAAAGGAGTAGAATCAAATGTAGATTTTGCCACCCAATGAGCAAAATAAGCAATGATAGTGGTTGAAGTAGTGCAGAACAGAGAGTACACTGTGACGTTTTCTTTCTTTTTCTTTTGTTTAACTAAAATGATATTCACCATCAATCATCAACACATTAGCATCACAAGAACCAACACTAACATCAAATCCAAACACATTTTGTCTTTTTCATTCTTTCATTTTTATTTCATAAAATCTTTTCCCCACCCACCCTAGAGAGTGGGAGAAGAAACATACTGCCTGGGTAAGCTAAAAAGATCTTTCCCTTCAAATGGTGAAGTCCACTCATGGGAGACCGAAGTTGAAGAAGCTTCTGCTGCAGCCACTCCACCATCCTGTAAAGCCACAATCGCTACACCACTCACATTAGGCGTCAATCTCATTCCTGGTTTAACACTCAGTCCATTTGTATTAGGATAATAAAGGTGACTGCTCTTCATTGGAGATGTTGGTCCTAGCCATATCCCACCAGGTCTCGGAGATGTGCGATCCAAGCTCCAATCAATATTGGTATAATCCAACTGAGCCATCGAGCTACCACTGCTCCAGTCAACAGGAGAAGAGGCTCCTGATGAATTGGTAGAACCTGAACCAGTGAAAAGTCCAAGTGAAGATGCAGCCGCAAGTGTTGGTGATCCACCTGTTCTACTCCATAGACCATTTCCTCTGCTAGTTCCAGGTGAATCTCCTGGACTACTGCTGCTTGAGAACTGTTGCTGCTGTGGATAGTAAAGCTGGTGATGCATCGGATTTGAACTCAAGCTGTTGGAACTAAGGCTTCTAGCACTTGCAATATGGGGCATAAAGCCATTAGACTTTGTAATTTCAACACTACTGCTTGGATACAAAAAGGGGGTCGTTCCTGGAGGAGATGAGCTTATACTAGTAGCTGGAACCTGCTTTGTATTTACAGATTGAGGCCGCTGCATCATTATAACTGGTTCCCTAATTGAGGGCTGAAGTTTCTTATAATCACTTCCAACAGCCACATTACGGCTTTCTGTCTTTGCTAGCGGAGCTGAGGCCTGCAAAGGTGATGCCAGGGAATAAGAAACTGAAGGATTCGATCCAGAACTTGGCCACCTTTTCTCAGCTGGCACTGCACTTTGTTGGGGTTTTGCCCATTCCAACCTTGGCTGTATTCTCTTCAATGGCTGGAAACTTTTGCTCACTATTTCTGAAGAAACTCCCACCGGAACTGTGGATTTTACATAGTTAAAATCTTTCTCATCCCTTCTTTGCTGTGTTGCAGGAGAAAGGTTTGGTTTTGGCCTTCCAGATATGTTCTGACTACCTGCCACTGGTACCTTGTTGGCAGGATCACAAGTTTCTTCTGGCTTTGGTGGAGCAGGTGGGTCCTGCTTTGAAGATCTTAAGGATTCTGCTGCTTTCTCAAGATCTCCTTCAGCAGCAACAACTGCTCTTTCAACCTCCTGCTTTGTGCACTTGTATCTGATTTCCATGTCAGCAATTCGTGCAAGCTCTTCTGATATGTCAATTTTCAAGTTCCCACCACCAATAGTTGATTCCTTATGCTTAACTGCTTCTTCTTCACTTCCTTCAAAAAGCCATGCCACAGATTCCTCCACTTTGCCTTCATTGAAAATAAGAGCCATTGTAGCTCGATCATGAGAAAATCCCATTGCTACAAGCTGCTGAGCAAGTGCTTCAAGCTTTCTTGACATAAGATAGCCATTGCACCGCTCGTGCAACTCCTGAGCTCGCCTCTCCTTCTGACGCTGATGTTTCCTCTCATTCTTTTGACGAATTTTTTCTCGCTTATCATTGTCGGCTCCTGGTATTATTTCCGGCCGAACGGGAAGATTTGAAGTTTTCTCTTTGTGCTCTTCTGATTCACCTGACCAGCTACCATTATTAGATATTGAATCAAACTCAACCCCAGCTCCAAGTGAGCCTCCCAAATGCTCATCTGTGTCGTCTATGTTTCGGAAACGACCATTGCTCTGAAGAGGTGAAGCAGATGATGATGGTGCTGTTTCAATGGTATGGAATGTTCCCAAAAGTGGATTGTAAGCACTAGCTGGAATACCACTAGCCGCATTAGCAGGTCCAGAAGGCCTTGCAGAAGCCTTCTGAGAGTCCTTGCTGGATTTTTTATCTTTGGACTTCGACTTGGATGCAGGAGACATCGTTGTCACCAAATATAGTCCTGAAAGATTAAGACAATACTTTACAAAATCAATGATGCACAGAAAGAGTTAAGCAGTCAATACTCCAAACAGTAAGAGCAGTGGTCAATTCATTTTTCTGGCATGTTACCAAAATGGTCTATATAAAGTTGAAAACAATGAAAAAGAAAAGATAAATAACAGTTTAATTCTCGCAATTATTTTTTACAAAATAAACAAACCCAGATGCTTTTCACAATAAAAAATATGTGCTGAGATCCAAAAGCTCCAAGTGAAAAATTGACTCAAGGATGCTAGTCAGCTGTGACCAAAATTTACAATATTGTGCCTGGACCACAAGTGTATAACCGGTATTCAGTTCAAGAAAGCAAATCAAAATAAATCTTGAGAACTACACACTGAGTGAACATGTTTCCTGAATGTGCAAAATTCCCTTCACAGAACAAATTAACAGAGTATCAATGAAACACCATATTAACAGAGTACCAAACTCCCAAGACAGTCTCAAGAAAAATTCCCTCCTCAGAACATGAAAAGGAGTTACAATTTTATAATCAATTAAAAAAGCAATTAAAAGAACGAAAAATAACAATGGAAAAGACTTTTCAAAAACCCTTCAAAACATGGTTTCTTCTTACAGATGCATTCAGGGAATTGCTCGAGCTTATGCAATAAGTTACTCCTCTGACCATAACACAAAGTTCCAGCTATATATATATATAGGAATTTTTTATCCTTGGTCTTCAATAGGAAACTTTAACTTCATTGTTTGGCAGAAAAAATAAAATTTAATGAACTGATAGCCAAGTTCATTCCACCACCATAAATGTTACAGCTAGTGCGTCACTCTTGCATATCAAGACTAATACATGATACAAATAATTAATGAAAACTTCTATTGGTCTAATTTTCGAAGTTGACAGCTTCCATATTTGTCCATCTTGTGCTTACCAAAAACACTGAAAATAGTCTCTGTATAAAGCTTCCTCACCATGCTTGAACTTTCCAAATAGAATCTAACTGGATTTTACAATAGAATGAAAAATATTGACATATTCTTCTCTTGCATAGAGACTCTCCATTCAGAAAAAAAGTTACAAATATTTTAAGCCATAATGAATGCAGGTAAAAACATTAATATTAAGAAACAAGAAACAGGAGAAAAAAACTTTGGTAGGCAAATCTAGCTTCTGGAGGCTCTTTTTCTTCCACTTTTTAATATATTATACAAAAAGGAAGCAAATAAATTTTATCCTCGCAAATCTTTAATGATTGCCAGACTATTTTTGAGAAAACTAACTATATCCTAACCCATATAACACTCTCCAAACACAGTTTCCCAAGATTCTTGCATTCACAATTCTTTAAAGCAAATAACAGAATCCAGAGATATGAATCAGATAACATCACAAAACCTTCCTACAGATGACTAATTCTCTAATCCAAAAATGGGGACAAAAAGAAAAAAAAATTCAACGGGGAGAACAGAAAAGTTAAATTTCACCCAAACAAGGAGTTCAAAGATAAGATCGATTGCAGGCTAGCACCCCGTGTTTTCTGAATTTCGATACAAAGAAATCTATTCCGCCACAGCCAAATTTACAAGGGACTATAACACAAGCCTCCATCTTTGCAAAAAAAGAAAAAAAAATATAAAAAGCCCAAATTTGGGGCTAAAAAAGAATAGAGAAAATTTTGGATTTCCATTTCCCTGAATAATAACGCATACATCTGGAAGTCATATTTCAACCGAATATTTTTCTTCAAGACAAGAACAAGATTTCAAGAAGCCAATTCGATCGATAAATGATCATAACACCCCTGATAGAAGAAATTCAATATTCTTTCAACAGAACAATGCAGATTCAATAGAAACTCTAAACATATACAGAAGGATTCACCGACATGATCAATCAAACAAAAAAAATCCTAAAAAGGAATAATGAAATCCAAAAAATAAAAATGAAGATGAAAAAAAAAAGGAAAAACGAAGGGAAGAAATCAAAGAGAGAAATGAGAAAAATCGAGATACCTGGGTTGAATGGAAGGAAAAAGATGGATCCAACGATCGAGATTGAAGGATCGAAGGTTGAGAGAGTTAGATGCGAAGAGATAAAAGAAGAGAGACGTATTTCGAGGCCCAAACAGAATTGATAGAATTAGGGTTTTGTTTTGTGATTTTTGATTTATTTACAACAGAAAAAGAGAAATATGAGATTTCATAATAACCAAAATTCACTCGTTTATAACGGAACCCCATTTATACCTAGCCCCTCCTTCTCCCCCTCTTTTTCGTTCTTTTCTTTTTCCCATTTTATTTTTTAATATTATATCCATTTTATTATATTATTATTACATTCATTTAAAAAAAAACAAATATTAATGGATTATAATTTTTTTATTTTTATTATTTATCAGTATATTTACTACTAGTAATTTTTATTTGTCATATTTTGGTGGGTAAAAATCCAGAAAATACTAAAAAAAATCAAAAATGACCGGAATGTATAGGTTTCAGGAAAATTGACCGGAAAGTGCAATTTCCCCCAAAATCGCGTCCCCGTCAGCGCGTTTTTGGGGGAAAACGGCCTAAAGCGCTCCCCCGGGGACACGCTTTAGGCCGCAACGGTCAAATTTTTTTGACCGTTGGGGGCCCAACGGTCAGGAAAAAAAAACCTATAAATACCCCCCAACCCTTCATTTTTTTCACAATTCAATCCTTTCTCATTTTTCTCTCAATTTTCTCTCAATTTGCTCTCAATTTGCTCTCAATTTTCTCTCAAGTTTCTCTCAAAGTCCTTCAAATTTACGCTCAAATTTCAAAATAGTCCTTTACTATTTATAAAAAAGCCCTTTATAATTTTTTTAATATATCTATTTTTTGGAAAATTTTTAAATTCTTTATCGGAGTACAATGGCCGGGGAATTATGTCGCCTAGACAAGAACCACATTGCCGTCCAGCAACAGAAAATGGTAAGTTTGAATGTTAATTTTTCAATATTATTAAATTTTTTTAATTATGCAATTTTAATTAATTTAGAATTTTATAATTTTATAATTTTTTAAACAGTCTGTAGATTGGGTGTTGCAATGTTATATTCGCAACATGCCTGGTCCCCCATCGCCATTGATCGAGAATTACCTGCGGGAAGCGGGTTTTTGGCACGTGGCCACGATAGGCCGGGGGTTCAAGTTGGAGCCGCCTTTGATCAGCGCGTTGATAGAGAGGTGGAGACCGGAGACGCACACTTTCCATTTGCCATGCGGAGAGTGTACCATCACCTTGGAAGATGTGCAGTTACAGTTGGGATTACCGGTGGACGGGTCGGTAGTCACCGGGTCCGTAACATCTCTCGATTGGATGGCCGTATGCTACGAGCTTCTGGGTGTCATTCCGGATAAAATTCACGGAGCTCAGATCGATTTGGCTTGGTTACGAGACGCATTCCCGCAGCCGAATGAAGGTTCGACTGAAGAAGAAAGAATACGGTATGCGCGGGCATACATACTTCAAATAATTGGAGGCTATCTGATGCCGGACCTCTCTAGAAACCTCGTCCACCTGAGATGGCTACTGAAACTTGTTGATTTCAGAGCAGCCGGTGAATTGAGTTGGGGGTCTGCCGTGCTATCGAGGTTATACAGGGAGATGTGCGGGGCGACGCTGCCGAGTAAACAAAAAATCGGAGGTTGCCTATCACTACTGCAGTCATGGGCATGGTTTCGATTTCCATTTTTACGTCCTCGACTCGACCAGCCATATTCATTCCCACTAATAACGAGGTAAATTTAATATTATATTTTACAATTATGTCGTATATTTATAGTATAATTGCATGCTAAAAGTTTATTTAATTAGGTGGAACCATCCGAGGAGCAGTCATGTTGGAATACCTAACTCGCTTGAGGATATACGGCTCCTATTGGAACAACGGTCGGAATCACAAGTAAGTGTCGAATTTCGTTATTATAATTTAGTATTTCGTAGGTAGTGTCTAGTATTATGTATATAACTAATAAGTTGGTAATGTTAATATAGTTTCAATGGACACCGTACGAGGATCCCGAAATTCGGGCAGTAATTTCGGAGGAGTATCTCCAAAATTCGAACAGTTGGCACGTTAAGGTCCCGCTAATCACCTACTCAACCGTCGAGATACACCAGTCAGATCGGGTTCTGCGGCAATTTGGATACCGGCAACCGGTTCCCGTGCCTCCTGAGGTGCTCGATGATGAGCACAAAGTGGACTTACGGCAGCAGCACACGGATTGGCCAAGATTTTGGTCAGAACATATCGAGACGTGGGAGAACCGGTATGACTTTTTACCCAACCGGGAACCGATCATAGTTCCTGAGTTAGCGTGCGTGCTGGAGTACATGCCATGGTTTAGAATCCATGGCAAGCCGTATCTGTTGTCGGATGAAGAGAGGCGACGGCTAATTCGCGAGCGAAGGGAACGTCGGGGCCCTTTACATCCAAGGAGAATGGGTGATGAACCGGGCCCAGGAGCGCCTACACAGTCACCGGGCCCATCAACAGCGCCTACACAGTCACCGGGCCCATCAACAGCGCCTACACAATCACCGGACCCATCCGTTCAGCTGACAACACCGACATCACAGCATCCACAGTTTATGCCAGGTGCGTACCCTGCCCCTTATATGTATCCTCCTAACCCATATATGTTTCCTTTTCCTAGTCCCACCCCAGGTTGGAATGCATGGCCGAGTTCGAGTCCGTTCCCGACAACTCCCGTTGGCCAGCCGATCGTGAGGCCGACTTCGGGTGTGGGATTACATGAGGTGCCGTCGGGGAGCAGTAGTTTCTACCAGGCTCCTTCACCGTACGGGATGCAGTCACCCCCGCCGTGGTTTATGCAAACACCTCCGGGGTCATTATTTTATCAAGGCGGGTCATCATCGCAACACCTAGAACCAGACCCACTGCCGGAGGAACCCGATTCCCCGCCTGAGGTTCCACGACCCCCGCTGGAAGCTAGAAGAAGGAGGAATCCAGCGCGTAACTGCCGACCACCCGACTGTGGCACTGGTTCCCACCGGCATCAGCATTGATTAGAATGGGCTTTTTTATTTTTTAAATTGTAATAAATTTTTTTATTTTTTGAATAAAAAAGTTGTTTAATTTGAATTTTTTAATAAAATAAAAAATTACTTTTTATTTTATATTTTTTTAATTTAGTCCTCTTCACTAAAATAAGAAGTGTTCTTTGAGAATTTAGTTTTTTGCAATATAATTTTTTTATATTTAATAAAATTGAGTTTAATGTTATTTCTTTTGTCATTTAATTTTTTTGAATTTAGTTTTAATATATTTAATAAAATAGAAATGGTTTAATTATTTTATAGTTAATAAATTTGAATTATTGTACAAAAGTTAACCGTTTTTATTTTTTAAATTTGATTAGGATGGGCTTTTTTATTTTTTAAGTTGTAATAATTTTTTTTATTTTTTGAATAAAAAAAGTTGTTTTTTATTTGTGTATGAAATTTAATTTGAATTTTTTAATAAAATAAAAATTACTTTTTATTTTATATTTTTTTAATTTAGTTCTCTTCACTAAAATAAGAAGTGTTCTTTGAGAATTTAGTTTAATTATTTTATAGTTAATAAATTTGAATTATTGTACAAAAGTTAACCGTTTTACTCCAAAAATGACAGAAATTACATAGCCAGCAAGAGACAAACAAGCTAATAACACGGTCAACTATTCCGATTTGGACACGAGCGAGATGTATGGCCCGGGTTCCTACACCATCCGCACCGCCGACTTTGGTTGGCCGGTTCTCGGATATCCATATTGTTGCGTATTCTAGTCGAGGGAGGTCGACCTTTTGGTTTGCGCCTCAATTCTCTATCCGGCAACAGCTTATACGGTGCACGCGATACCGATGGCCACTTACGTTCATCTGGGACTGGTGGGAATACGTGTCTCCACACGTTGTACATGTTTTCTAATTTGTACACTTCGTCGACATAGCTCATGGGATCAATACGGAGATTCTGACAAGCCGCAAGTACATGAGCACATGGGTAACGAAGTGCATCAAATATCCCACAGTCGCATGTCCTATTTGTCAAGTGTACACGATAATGCCCGCCAACAATACCTTGGTTGGGTCTGTCAAACTCCGTGACACGAAACCATAGGCCGTCGCGATCATGACATACTGTGTGCATGGTGTTCGCACGTGCCTTCCCACGATTAATTTGTTGCAAGACCTTCTGGCTCCATACATGGCCTCCTTCCATTTGCCCTCTATAACTCGCTGCTCTCTTCGAAAATAGTGCCGCTAACCGAAAATATGTCTCTCGCACAACTGCTGTAATCGGTAGATGACGGGTTCCTTTCAGAACAGAATTTATGCATTCGGCAAGGTTTGTGGTCATATGCCCATATCGTAGGCCGCCGTCATATGCTTGTGTCCACTGTTCGAAAGGAATATTACACAGGTAGCTTGCGCCTTCGGCGTTATCTGAGCGCAAACTGGCCAGCATCTCGTGAAAACGGTCTTTATTGATCTCATACCCTGATAATATACGTTGATAGCGAAAATTACATACCACTCTTCAATTGCGAATAAATTGAATTTTTCAAAAGAAATTTTATTAATAGATATTTCATACCCATATCGATCACTTGCCGTTTCTCTCTTTTAGATCGATGTTGCCCATAGTAGTTGGATGCGACATGCCTCAGGCAATATCGATGGTGTGTGCGATGCCACATGCTTCCCTGGCGTTCTATTGCCGCAAGTATTCCAGGGCCCCGATCCGATATAACGCATATGTCAGGTTGGGGGCAAACATGCCTCCTTAACCTAGATAGGAAGAAGTCCCAATCATCAGCTGATTCCCCCGGTGTTATTGCAAACGCAATCGGAAGGATTCTCCTACAGCCGTCTTGTGCCACGGCTAGCAATAGCCGATGCGTATATCTACCATACATGAAGGTACCGTCAATTTGTACCAATGGCTTGCAGTACGTAAAAGCATCTCGGCATTGCTTAAATGTCCAGAACAGACGCTTGAACACTGCGCATCCACGGAGCAGACGATCGTTTTAGTACGCCGGTTCCGTTTCAAGGTCTGTTGTGCTGCCTAGGACATACCTCTCCAGCACCTGACACCACTGCCACACTTCATTATATGAAACGTCCCACCGACCGTGCAATTTTTCCAACGCCTTCTGCTTGGCTATCCAAGCCTTTCTGTAAGAGGGCGTGTACCCCATTTGGCTACGAATATTGCCAATTAAGGCCGGCACTGTAGTTCTGGGATCGGCCTTCACCGTCGGGATTATTAAATCAGCCAACATATCTGAATCCATCCTCGGATGATCTTCTGTTACACCTGTCAATGAAGTACGTTAAATAATGCAACATTACATAATATTAGTGTTATTCGAAATCATTGAACAGATAGTGGTACTGTACCGGTAAGACATGTATGCGGACCTTTGTACTTTTTCACCTCCCACAGCCCTGTCCTTTTCCTCAACGACGCCATGATTTTCCATGAACATGTGCCGTCTTGCACTGCACACTTTGCCTCGTACCTATCGAGATTTGATTTAACCATAGTGTAGTTAACCCTGTTCCTGATGCTGTATTGTTTCAATGTAGCAAGAAAAGTATTCTTGTTGGAAAACTGGTTACCAACTTCTAATTGATCCGAATCCAACAAAGAATTTGTACGGTCACGCGTCCGGTGTGGTAGTTCAGGAAACTCCAATGCATCATCTTGAGATAGATCGACATTATGCATGTGCGCTGGAGGTGAGTATGCCCTGAATAGCGGATCTTCTTCTTCTTCGTCTGAACCGCCCTCAACGTCTTCAGGTACAATTGGAAAGGGCTCCGGTTCAGAAAATAATCCAACTTCTGCACCATCAGGCCCTGGCTCCCGAGGTGGATCCACATCGGATTCATCGTCCGATCCTCCATAACCTGCAACAAACGAAGGCCCCTCACTGGTGCATGTCGTCGGTAATAACGAGGGCCCCTCACTGGTGGATGTCGTCGGTAATACATCATCCCTCCTTAAACATCTTTCGTAACGATCCCAATCGTATGTGGATTGCCATCCACTAGAAGTTGATGACGTCCCCCAATACGTATTTCTGTCATCCGACGTTGAATGACGAATATGCATGTCCCATCCACCAACCGAGTGTCGTGTAGGGGTTATGTTTTCCATACTACCACCGCACACGGGCACTTCTGTGTTTTGCCTCCCACTTACAGAGTGTCGACTTGGGGTCGTGTATTCCCCTCGAACGATACTAGATGTTGAGGTCGCAGCCAGATCACTTGGAGATGAAAATTCTACATATACCTCGATATAGGGTGAACCACTGGCAAGATGAGTCTCCACCATTGCCTCAAGGCTCCGAGGACCTTTGATGTCGAATGAGTCATATCTTACCGGATCAACCGAAGCGCAAAATCTATACTTAATAGACTGAACTTTCATTAGCGTTGTTCCGAATATTTTACGCCTAATTCTTTTGCGAAGTTCTACCAAATTGACGTTCCGATTAAAACTCAATCGCGCTGTGTTCTCCGATAAGAAAACAACACCATTTTCGGTGTCACGCACTTCACCATCGTAGTAAATAACAGCATTAATACGTTCACTCATTGCAAGTGGACGGTGTAAAAGAGTATAATTACTGTACTGAAAAATTACACTAAGTTCAATTCCCAGGAAAGAGAGGTGGATCACAAGGATCACTTAAGTACCAGATCTTTCCTAGACAGAATATCCCTCAATCGTAATTTAATAGCACAATAAATAACTACGATCACACTCACAAGATATGAAAAATAAATAATAATGAACACCAGAATTTTAACAAGGTTCGGCAAATTTTGCCTACGTCTTCGGGCACTAATAAATATATTTCACTCCAAAAATACAAGTGAAAATTTACAAATAGGGAGAGAGAACAATGCCTTAAGTAGAGAATGGCAAATTGTGGGATGAAGAAAATGAGAAATGGTTAGGCCTATTTATAGTTGAGGTTTAGGGATCAATCTTACAAAGTAACTATTCAAATAGGGACCAATATTGCAATTACCCCATACCAATTTTCACATTGTCGTAACCACCCTCTTTGAAAAGGCGGGAATCGAACTTGGGTTTTTAAAAATGAATAAAAACGGGAGTCGCCACCGATCTTTCATTAGGTGTGACCGGATCACCTCTGTTTTAATAAAACATTTTGATTTACTAAAACAAAGCTTTTGGTCTACGAAAATTGGAAAAGTGGGTTCGGGAGTCGGTTACGTGCGAGGAAGGGTTAGCACCCTCGTCACGCCCAAAATTGGTACCAAATTGATTAACTAATGTCCCAACGTCGAAAGTTTGAAATTTTTGAAGGAATTTAAAAATCTGACCCCTTTTGGAAATATTTGTGTTTTCCTTGAACTAAATCGAGATTTCCCGTTTCGAAGAAATAAAGTGCCACATCCAATACTTTAGGACACGATAGTTTAAATCTTCGATCCTAAAATCATCTCATAGTTTTCCGGAATTGTAAATTAAGATTTTCTCGTTTCCAAGGGATTAAAATATCACGCCCAATACTTTAGGACACGATAATTTAAATCTTCGGATTGGAGATCATCCCATAGTTTTTTTTCGAATTAAAAATCAAGATCTTCTTGTTCCAAAAGAATAAAGTATCACATCCAATACTTTAGGACACGATAATTTAAATCTTTGAATCCAAGATCACCTCGAAACTATTGATTTACGTAGAATGACGTCGATAAAAATAATCGTAAAAAATGTCAAAACAGAAACAAAAAATGAAATTGACAAGATAAAAGTACGAATAATAAAATGAAAAATATTTTTAAAAAAAAACAAGGTCAAAATGATAGAATTAGTAACAACGAAGATAATAAACGTCATGGTGTGAATACTATTAATAAAGACAATAATAATAGTAATAATAATAATAGTGATATAGTGATAACGGTAATAATGATAACATTAAAATATGTACAAGATAATAATAATAATAATAATAATAATAATAATAATAATAATAATAATATGCAATATGTAATATACTAATATATCTATAGTAATACTAATATAATGAGGTTAATATGTACAAGAAATAAAATATACATCGTGATAATAACAACAATAATAATAATAATACAAAATAATAATGATAATATACATAATATATACGGTAGTGACAATGATGATATAGTGATAATAAATATAATAACATAGTAAGTATGTATATACAAATAATAGTATTATAATAATAATAATAATAATAGTAACATACAAAGATATATAAAGTAAACAAATCATAAAAATAATAATAAAGGTAGTAATAATAATAATAATAGTAAATATATATGTATATACAGCTAATAATATTACCAATAGTAACTAATAACAATAATGGTGACTAATAATAATAATAATAGTAGTAGTATAGTAGTAATAATAATAATATTAACATAGTAATAATAAAATAATAAATATATATACAAGTAGTAATAATAATATTAACATGTTAGTAATAATAATAATAATAATAATAATAATAATAATAATATCATAGTGATAATAAAAAATAATAATATTAATAATGATACAAAATATATAATATAGTGGTATAGTAATAATAATAATGATAATAACGACGATGTTAAGTATGTACAAGATAATAATATAGATATAATAGTAATAGTAAAATACTAAAATAATAGCATTAATATAATAATAATAACAATAGTAATAGTAAATAGCATAAAAAAAATAATAGTTATAATGCAAAAAGATGTACAACATTATAATATAAATATAGTTATAATAATAATAGTGATATAAAATATGTATGAGATAATAATAATAATAATAATAATAATAATAATAATAATAATAATAATAAGTAAAATGTGTTAGTAAAGATAATAATAAAAAGCTAATAATAAAAATATGGTAATAAAACTAATAATAATAATAATAGTAGTAATATAAATATAACAATAAACGCAGAAGGGTTAAATTAGAATCAGGATGAAATTTAGGAGGCCAAAATAGCAAAAAAAAAGAAATCAAAGTAAAAGGGGGTAGGGACCAGATTAAAACGTAGGGGAAATTACATGGTAAGGTTCTTAAAATGCGAGCAGGACTTGATCAACAAACACCCCAAAAGGGAGGGACCAGATGCGCAATTAATCCTTTTAAAGGATATGCGCATATTCCCTGCGCCACTCTGCTGGTCTCCTTTATATTATTCATTATTTTTTTATTTTTTTTTTTAAAAGAAACAGAACCCCCACCCCAAATCAGATTTTTTTTTTTACCCTAAAACGTTTTTAACAAAAATGGCTACCCCCAAATTCTTTCTTTCTTCTTCCCCCTTTCTCCGACGAGTGGGGTCCCCGACCGATTTCCGCTCCACCCTAGTAATCGGTGACCGATAGCAAGTGGAGAGTGGGTTTTAACCCCGTTCTGGGCTAGGCCTTTGAACCGCCGTGGGTCTCGAGGTCAAAGCCTCTCGATTCCCTTTTCTGAACTCGATCCCGACGATGGTGTGAACCTCTTGACTATGCGTTCAGGCGGATTCAGGTAAGGTCTTTTCTTTTCTTCTTTGTGTTTTTTTTTTTTTTAGATTTGAAACGGTAAAAAAGAATGAAAATAAAAATAAATAAAATATGAAATAAAAAAATATGAAAACCTTACTATTCTCTTGAGTTCATTACTGCTGATGATTCGTCAAAATACAACCAGAAGGATCTCCCCCATTTTGTACATAGTTTCATTCGGTTTTTATAACCGAAAAAGAAGAAAAGAAAAAAAAATAAAATACAATATTTCCCATTTTTCTGCCATTGTTGTCTGTTGCTTTGTCTTCTTTTGCAGGAGGTGGAAGCACGAGTGGAGACCAACGGCGTGGTGGCAGACAATGGCTTCAGTGGGGGTGCATGTGGGAGATGCTGCTGGCGTCGGTGGAGGGGTTTCCAGAAACCCTAGCAAAAAAAATTTTTTAATTTTGGGCCATTTGGGCCACTGCTTATTGGATCTATTTATTCATTTTTTTGGTTTGGTTTACATTTGGGCCGGGCAAAAATTTGGGTACTACACACATCACATCAACTTTTGGTGCCATTTTCTTCAGGGGGTGGAGAACGGCCCATTTCCTTCAGGTGGTGGAGAACGGCCTAAAGCGCGTCCCCGGGGGAGCGCTTTAGGCCGTTTTCCCCAAAAACGCGCTGACGGGGACGCGATTTTGGGGGAAATTGCACTTTCCGGTCAATTTTCCTGAAACCTATACATTCCGGTCATTTTTGATTTTTTTTGGTATTTTCTGGATTTTTACCCTATTTTGGTAGCCTTTTTAAAAATTCAGAATTAACGGATAATTAGATATTGGTAAAATTAATTTATTTAAAATTTTAAGGTCAACCTATTTCTGAATATATTCTAATTATTCATTCTACTTTATAATGATTTATTTTTATTTTAATTATTTTATATTATAAATTATAAAAAAATTAAATTTAGATAATAAATAATAAAACTCAATTTAGAAAAAAGAATTAAGTCGAGCTGATATTGATCTAAAAGCACATTTCACTTTTAAAAATAATATTATTTTTTTTACTGATTTTTCTTTTCAAATCCTTGCTTTTCGGAAAGTTTAATGTGTTAGATAGATGAACCTAGTGGCAATCTTTCAACATTGGTCTAAACTTGCAAATAAAATCTATATGCATATTGGAGAATCTTTTTGAAATTAAAGCTTTACCCTGATTTATTTCCATTTAAAAAATATTTATTATTTAAAAATAAACTCGGTCGTGAAGATTTTTTTTTTTAAGATAGTAAACAAAATAAAAAAAATAAATTACAACAATATTTAAATTTATTATTTAAAAACATAAATTTATGGGTTTATTGTTACAATTTGAATACCGAGCACACATGTATTCATAAAGATTAACCCCCATTCATGGAGAGCACCATCTCAACTTGAGATCATATTCCCAACTCAACAATTTGTTAGACTTTGTTGTAAAGTCCACATCCCAAGGATTCAAAGTATTTATTTTTTATTTTTAGAAAGTAAAAACGCATGTCAACTTACAAATAATTTCCTACTCTTAGAAGAGAAGAAGAAACAACATTCATATGTGTTTTGTTTCAATTAATGTCGTGGATATGAAAATAGATGTAGGTATTGATGGCGGTGAATGCAGCCTCTAACTTTTGACACTTATTACTGGATTATGTGAACGTTATATTACTTTTAAACAATGTAACGTATCAATGACTTAAACAGGTAGAATATAGTACTAATTTGTCAAAAAAAAGCATATGTGATAATATTCTTAAAATGAAGATAGGTGTGATGATTTTATCAATGAAAATCACCAGAGAAAAAGATCATGTTGGTTTCGGTTATATGTTTTGAGTACATGTGATGGTGAAAAAAATTATTGATATCAAGGTCCATTTTTTAAAGTTTACAAAGTGAAATTTACGTTATTACACATAGGCTTAAAACTTAAACTCATTATTATCACTACTTTTAATCTCATTGAAGTGAATTTTACTGTCCATCAAAAGAGTTTATGTGACTATCAATTGATGAAAAAATTATGCACTAGTGGCAAAAGGTTTGGTAAATCAATTGTTATCGCACAAACTATTGAATGTAGTAATAAGATACACTGTATTTTTAAAGGGAAATACAAGTTCAAACTTTGGAGATAACATTATTGAGAGGGACGGCTATAAACATCAAATTTCGACCATAAATTTAAGGGTAAATTACACCAACAGACACTCAACTTTAGGGTAGCTAACAAAACAGTCACCTAGGTTTCATTTCAGTCACTCAACTTTGAAAAAATAACAAAACAGTCACTAACGTTATTGAAAAGCGACAAATCAGTCACTCATTAACATTTTCTGTCACAAGTTTAACGGAATAGCTGACGTGGCCAGTTAACTTGACACGTTAGACAAGTAGTCAAAGGGTCAAACAAAAAAAGAATGATTTTTCTTCTTTTTCTTCTCATCTTTCTCTTCATCTTCTTTCTCCCACAACAGAACAATGGCTACAAATCAGGAGCCACAACAACAGTTGTTGAACAACCAGTTTTGCAGCTTTTGAAGAACATAAAACTCACAATAGTATCAACAACAACAAAAACGGAGTACAAATAAGCAATTAAAATCCTTCTAAAGACATTGGAAAACCAGTTAAACCACTAGCACCATGATAAGCTCCCACAACATGATAATGGAACAATGCTTCAATGGCTGTCAAGGCCAAGTCAAAGTTCTCCCTCTCAACAAAACACAAGCTTTTAGAATCACTAAAAAACCACTGTGTTCTTCCATTGCAGATGAAACCAAAGCTAAGTTACAGATTATAAAGGCATTAGCAACGATGAATGAATAGAGAAGAAACCCTAAAACTAACATGAAAAGGATCCATTCTAAAGATGATGATAACCCAAACCCCTCAAAGAGATTAAAAGCAAAGAACAACAACAAAAAAGCTGTTGAATTTGCTAAGATAAGGCAAATGAAATTACAGACATGGGTGATAAGAAGAGGCTTGACCACCTGAAGATGTCCCTGATGCGGCGGAGGGCATTGGCCATGGAGGTGTCGGTGCCGTGGAAGTGTAGTCGTCTTTGAGTTCCTGGATTTTGACCATTGGGAATCGCTGATACAAAGTTCCTTCCATTTTCTCTTATTCTTCCTCTCCTCCTCCTCCTCTTCTTCTTCTTCTTCTTCTTCTTCTTCTTCTTCTTCTCTGTTTCTTCTCTTATTCTTCTTTTTCTCTTCTTCTTCTACTACCCAGGGCTGTTTAAGGTTAAAAAGGACTGTTACAATGACAAATAACCCACCGTTAAATGCTATGTCATTTTTCCGTTACAGATGTAACGGAAAATGGTTAAAAGGACTGTTTTGTTATTTTTTCAAAGTTGAGTGACTGAAATGAAACCTAGATGACTGTTTTGTTAGCTACCCTAAAGTTGTGTAACACCCCTTACATGTATCCTATGCCGGAACCGAGTCCGAGACATTACCAGACTTAACAATACATTTGGTCAAATTAATTAACACAAATACAAAATGACTTAGTCAAGCCCCTGTACATGCCATAACTTTAGTCATTTATAAATAAAGATACCCATAGATAGCTTGATAGTGTGAAGCGATCTCCGACGACCTCCAACCCGAGCTTGTTTAGTAGGACTCTATAAGATGGGAAAGAAAAAGGGGGTAAGCTTATAAAGCTTAGTAAGTTCACATGAAAAATAATAATAAGCATTAGCAATGAATTTAGCTTACTACTAAGCTGTCATAACTTGCATAAATAATGCTAAGTTCTTCCTTTCCCAACTTATTTGTAACCTTATCAAAGCCTCAACATGACAAATCCTCACAACAAGTTCTCAAATTGATACAATCATTAAATCACATGCTTATACCTTATTACTCATGTTCACGTTAATCTGTCTACTTGAGTTGCTGTCACTAAATTATTTATTTCTTGAGCTACAGAGCTCCAAATTTCAAACCGCTAATTTTTCCTAAAACTAGACTCACATATCTTCATACCATAAAATTTTCAGAATTTTTGGCTTAGCCAATTAGTACAGTTTATTAATTAAAATTTCCCCTATTGCACTGTTCAACAATTCTGACCACTTTTCACTACGAATCAATTTTCTCCTTGTGCAGAATTCAAATGATGTTATAATTTGTTTCATTTGAAACTAGACTCATTAAGGATTTCAAGAATATAACTTATATCCCATAATTATTTTTTTTCCAATTTTTAATGATTTTTCCAAGGAAGAACAGGGGATCACGTAATCATTCTGAACCAATCTCTCAAGAATTTAAATATCTCAAAATATAAAAATCCTTTGTTTGTTTTGTTTCTTTTATATTAAAATAGACCCAATAAGCTTTAAATCAATATCTCATCCAACTTATAATTCAATTTTTACTATTTTTTCTGATTTTTCAAATTCACGTCACTGCTACTGTCCAGAGCAGTTCTATTGTAAATCTTTGCTCTCTTTCACTTTAACTGTGTTCATCACTTGCTTATACCAGTCTTTCCAATTTCCGATTACATATCGAGCATATTGCTCATACGTTACACATGCATATACCTACACTTATCACTACAAGCCACACATAATTTCACTTAGCATATTGCTCATACGTTACACATGCATATACCTACACTTATCACTACAAGCCACACATAATTTCACTTAATCGATTTTTCCCGATGAACTCATCGGTAACCTTACCAAAGGCTCAGAATACAAAGGGGACCTTACTTAATAGCTTGCTTACATACCTGCAACATTCTCACTTAACACACGAGCACTCTTTCATAATATAGGCATATTGCCAATCATGTCATAAAGTGTTACAAGCATAATTGAAAACTCATCACTTACTGAATACTTGATAATCTCAATTACTTACAATCTCAATATTAAATAAGCCTTAAATGCATACCTGTACTCTTTCTTCATGTTCTCACCTTGTCATTTCTTTGACTTGCTCTTTGAACTACTCGTGACCCTTTTTCGTTTTGAACTTACCATTGCCATGTCTTGACATGGTCTTACGTGGTATCCTTGCCTTATGAACTCACCAATGCCATGCCTTGGCATGGTCTTACATGGGACCTTTGCCTTATAGTAACTCATTAATGCCATGTCTTAACATGGTCTTTGTAACGACCTCAAAAGTATGGATATTGGAAAATGAGTTATCGGGTCTCTATTTTTAGT
This sequence comes from Gossypium australe, assembly GCA_005393395.2. NCBI lineage: Eukaryota > Viridiplantae > Streptophyta > Magnoliopsida > Malvales > Malvaceae > Gossypium > Gossypium australe. The sequence continues at coordinate 9,745,148 of CM016626.1, forward strand.
AAACGGACTCATAAAATATTTATTAAAAATATTTACAAAGTTAGTTGTGTGTTTAATAAGGTTTTATTTAGGTGAATTTGACTTAATTAGAAGTATTTGAGAAAAAAGATTAAATTGAAAAAGGTGCAAAAGTTTAATTATAGATTAAAAGAAAGTATAAAGGACTAAAAAGGCAATTATGCCATTTTTAAATGTTGAGGCTGAAAAAAATCCTAGATTTTTTAGTTAAAAACGTGTATATAGATAAAGATATAGATATATATTAGATATTAATTATAAAGTATATTATTATTATTATATTTATTATTATATATATAAATAGACTAAAGGAAAAAGAATAGAAAGATATAGAAACAGAGAAGCAAAACGAAACAGAGAGCAGGGGAAAGAAAGAAAAAAGAGAAAAGAAAGAAGAAAAGGGAAAATTGGAAGTTTGAAGCTTGGAATTTTGATTGGTAAGTTAATTTAGTCCTTTTCTTTTAATTTTGATGCTTTATAAGTTTTAGAACAAAGTTTTGATGAATTTAAGTTGAAGTTTTTGAAGTTTTAAAGTTGTTGAATATAGCATATGATGAATAAAATGATGAATTAGTGGTTTAATTGAAAGAATTTGAAGTTAGAATTGGATAAAGGACTTAATTGCAAAACAAGCTATAAGAAAACAGTTTTGGGACAGCAGCAGTAGAGTAATTTTGAAAAATCACCAAAAATCGTAGAAGTGGAATTAGAAGTTGAATGAGATATGAAATTAAATCTTATTGAGTCTAGTTTCATATGAAAGAAACAGGGAAAGCAAGGAATTCTGTAATTTGAGATATTTATATTTTTGTAAGACTGGTTTAGAGGGATTTCGGGATCCCCTGTTCTGACTTTGGAAAATCATAAAAAATTGGAGAAAAATAATTAGGGGTTTAAGTTTATATGTTTAGAATCCTGAATGAGTCTATTTTCAATAGAAATAAACGAGAACATCATATGAATTCTGTAGGAAGAGATAATTAATTTTTAGTGAAAAAGGGTCAGAACTGCCAGACAGCAGAACAGGGGTGACTTTGATGAATAAACTGTACTAATTGGCTAAGCCAAAAATTCTGGAAATTTTATGGTATGAATATATGTGAGCCTAGTTTTAAGAAAAACTAACGGTTCTTCATTTGGAGTTCTGTAGCTCTGGAAATAAATAATTTTGTGACTATGACACAAAAGGGCAGCTTTGAATAAGTTTATGAGTAAAGGATTAAATTGAAATGTGAGCAAAAGTAAGAAAGCATGAATTCATCATAAAATACATGTTTATTTTATTAAATAGTACAGGAAATTATTTGATTGTTTTTAACATATAAATGTTATATGTTTATATGAAATTGAAGAAAAAGAAAAGGAAGGAGAGGACCGAATTGAAGGAAAAGGAAAAGAGAAGGTTAAGGAGTGAAGGAAGAAGAATTTATATCACTTCAACCTTTTGTTGTAAGTACTACAAGAATTTTAAAATTATTGTTATTTATCCTTTTTGAATTATTTATGTGAATTATTTAAATATATGAGATTCAGTTTTAATACCCAAGTAGACGGAATTTAGAACTACTGGGATATTAGTGGCATGCCATTAAGGAACTTTAGCGCGCTCTCTGATATTAGCACGTTGGTGCTCTCTGATATTAGCACGTTGGTGCTCTCTGATATTAGCACGTCAGTGCTCTCTGATATTAGCACATTGGTGCTCTCTGTTCACTTGTGCATCATAATGCACCTCTGTATCTGTTCCGTATATCCGGTGTGTTCTATAAAGTCTACTTTGGGCTAAGAAAGTGAAATGAGAACAAAAGTGAATTACTGATGTGTTAAGGTAAGATTTATACCTTACAAAAGATAAGTTAAATTTTATTAAAGCAAAACATAGTTGAAGAAACTTATATCTGAGTAGATATGCAACAATTGATTGAGTTTAAAATATTTTGTTATGATTACTTATTTAATTATTCTTGTAGTGCTTACTAAGCCTTCACCGGCTTAACGCGTTTATTTTAACGCGTAGGTACAATTAGACTAGAAGAGAAGTTCAACTAGAAGATCTCTCATCTCATCACATCCTCAAGGGCTTCAAAAGTAGGTACTGTATTTTGTATTAAAATGGCATGTACATATGTAGTTCAAAGGTGTTCCCATGTGATAGGGACTAAAATGTAGATTCTTGAAATTTTATCTATTTTCAGTTACTTGAAGTATTTTGGTATATATGGAATGAATTAATAAACAATAAATATGTTAGTAAAAATGGTTGGTAAGTTAAAATATTATATACAAATGTTTTAATTAAACAGTATCTGGCCATAATTGTTTTGGCACCAAATGTAATAGTCTTATACCGGGTCTGCATGATTGAACCGGGTATAGGGGTATTACAGTCTTACATGATTTCCTTGCCTTATAGAACTTATCAATGCCATACCTTGGCATGGTCTTACATGATATCCTTATCTTACCAAATGCCATGTTCCAAACATGGTCTTACATGGTATCCTTGTCTTAGTGCCAACGCCACATCTTGATGTGGTCTTACATGGAGTCCTTAATCAATGTCGATGCCATGTCTTGACATGGTCTTACACGGGATCTTTGCCTTACCAATGCCATGTCTTGACATGGTCTTACATGGTATCCTTGCCTTACCAATGCCATGTCTTGACATGGTCTTACATGGTTTCCTTGCCTTATAGAACTTATCAATGCCATACCTTGGCATGGTCTTACATGATATCCTTATCTTACCAAATGCCATGTTCCAAACATGGTCTTACATGGTATCCTTGTTTTAGTGCCAATGCCACATCTTGATGTGGTCTTACATGGAGTCCTTAATCAATGTCGATGCCATGTCTTGACATGGTCTTACACGGGATCTTTGCCTTACCAATGCCATGTCTTGACATGGTCTTACATGGTATCCTTGCCTTACCAATGCCATGTCTTGACATGGTCTTACATGGTATCCTTGCCTTAATTGCCATGGTATAGCCATGGACTTTGAGATATCAATTCCTTGTTAAGTCATAAAATTGAGTAGGAAATATTTTTATAAATATTTATAAAATGTTAGTAATGTGGTATTAAAATTTCGTTAGAAAATTTTAACGTTTGAGTATGTAATTAAATGAAAAAGACTAAATTGTAACAAATACAAAATTATGAAAAATGATTAAATAGTTTAAATGATAAAATAAAAAGGGCTTAAAAGGAAAATAGACCCAAGGTCTAATTGGGCTGGACGGCAAATGTATGAAATCAGCAAGAAAATAAGGAGAAATAAGGGTAAAATGGGAAAATAACAAAATTTGCTAAATAAAACTAGGACTAAATAGGGATATCTAGAAATTTCTTCATTTTTCTTCACTCTCATCAGCAAAAAAAAGGCCATAGGAGGGGTATCTAAGCTGGTATATCATAATTTTTGCACCAAGTAAGTGAATCCTTGCCTATTTCTTGTAATTTTGTGTTTTTAAAGACTTTTACAACTAGGTCCTATCATTAAATTCATTAGTCTTTGATTTCATGGATGAAATTGAAAGCCACCATGGTTGGTTTATGTAAGTTTATGATGAAATAGCATGAAATTTAAGCCTTAATTCGTTTAAGAGATGATTTTATTAGGTAATTTCAATAGAAATTGATTTTTGGGACCTAATTATGAAAGTGTTTGGAATTAAAGTCTATTACTGAAATTATGATTTCCAAAGGTTATAAAGTAGTTTAAAGTGATATAATAAAGTGTTAATTGAGAAAAATAAGCTCAATTGAGAGGTTAATTGAGCAGGGACGAAATTATCATTCATTGAAAGTTTAGGGGAAAAATGGTAATAACCAGCTTGCACTAAAACAGTTTTTGACAGTAGCAGTAGTCTAACTTTGAAAAATCACCATAAATTGTAGAAGTTGAATTAGAAGATGGAAAAAATATGAAATTAAAGCTTATTGAGTCTAGTTTCTTATGGAAGAAACGTTGTAAGCAATAGAATTGTAAATCATGAGATATAATAGGTTTTGTGAGACAAGGTCAGAATGAATTCGGGTTCCCCTGTTCTGACTTTGAAAAATCATAAAAAATTGAATAAAAATAATTATGGGAAGTGGTTTATATTTTTAGAATCCTTAGTGAGTCTATTTTTTTATGGTACAAACGAAAACATTATTTTAATTCTGTACAGTGAGATATCTGAGATTTTGTGAAAAGACAGCAGAACTGTCAAACAATAAAACAGGGGAAACTTTAACGAATAAACTGTACTAATTGGCTAAGCCAAAAATTATGAAAATTTTATGGTGTGAAGATATGTGAGTCTAGTTTCAAGGAAAGTTAACGGTTCTTCATTTGGATTCTGTAGCTCGAAAAATAAATAATTTAGTGACTATGACTCAAGTAGACAGCTTTGAATGAACTATAAGTAGTAATAGAATTATAATGAATGCTACATGTGAACATGAAATGTATTGAATTGATAATTGAATTTATTTATTTAGATCCGGAAAACTCAAACACAAAGCTAAATCGAGGAAAGGAAAAAGTTCCGGATTAGTAGATTTTGTATACAAACTAGAATCGAGGTAAGTTCATGTAACTTGAATTATATTCTTAGATGCTTGAAATGTATGTTATTGATGTGGATATAATTTGAATGTTTATTGTATGAAGATTGATGATACATTGATATATTTGATAAAAAGGGAAAGAAATCCCGGTTGAATAAAAGGAAAATTCGATGGATCTCTGAAAAGGAATTGACGGTAAAAAGGATCTAGCCCGGACGGGTGATCCTATCCTAATATAGCCCTCCCAAAGAATATGTGGAAAATGGATTTAGCCCGGACGGGTAATCCGAATTAGGGTCTAAATTTAGCCTGGACTGGTAATTCAGAGCCAAGCTCATTAGAGTAATTGTCGTTGCAGGGGATTTAGCCTGGACTGGTAATCCCGACAATACTCTATGAGTTTATATTACAGGGGATTTAGCCTGGACTGGTAATCCCGCTGTAAGGATGAGGTTCGCGGGAGTGTGCTCTCTGAAATGGAAATGTGCGCACATGAATACGAATTGACGGACCCAGATTTGTACACTAAAGTGTACCTCTGAAAATCCATCGAAATTCCAAGAAATTCAACGGGATAAATATGGAAAAATAACAAGGAAATGGAAATCATGGTATTGATGAGCTCATCAATCATTGTATATATTAATGATACATGAAAATTATTGGACTAACTTGAATGTTGAGTTTGTGCATGTTAAAGTAATAATGCATTGAATGGATATATAAATGGTTATTACATTATATTGAAAATGTTAGGTAAGTATAATTCTTGTTACATGGGCTTACTAAGCACAAAGTGCTTACTCTGTTTCCTTTTCCCTGTTTTGTAGTATTAAGAGCTCGGAGGTCGGATTCGGTGGGAGACACATCACACTATCAACCCCAAGATTTCGGTATATAAAGAAACTTTATTTTGGAAATCAATGGCATGTATAAGCTAATAAAGTAGATGTTAATATGAAATGAATGTAAGGTTAGCCATTGGTATGACTAACAAATTTCTAGTTTCAGTATGTAATGAGGTTATCTTATAAATTTGCATGGATCTATTTTGAAGGTATGTTGATTGGATTGGTTGATATGAATTAGTCTCGGTTTAAAAAAAAATTTTGCAGGGAAGACTAGATTGTTTATAAAGGAGTTATATTGAGTAAAAAAAAAAATATTGTAAACTCCAGTAATGCCTCGTTCCCTATTCCGATAATGAATACGGGTAGGGGGTGTTACACCTATCAAGCTCCTTAGCTTGGCCGAATATGGCTTTCTCCATGGCTGCCATTTTTTCTTCTCACATTCTGCTGGAGAAGAAGAGAAGAAGGGTGTTTTATTTTTTTATTATTCTTTTACTATTTTTGTCTTATTATACCATTTAACTTAACTTCCAAATTTACCCTTTTTCTTTTCAACTAACTTCAAAAATACCAAACAAATATCTTCCATCAACTTATAAGTGGACTAATTTCTTCATAAGGACCTTCACTTTAAAAACCCATCACAATTACACCCTTTATCATCTGAAATCAAATTAAACACTTTTTCGATAAAATTTCTCAACGAAATTTTCACACAACAATTTAATCACATTGTAGATCTCAAATTGATAATCCAAGCTATTTCATACTTAAATCTTCTAAGACCTCATATTTTGCAACTTATTTAATTTAGTCCAAAAGTCAAATTGGACACTTTATGCCTAAAATTTCTTCATGAAATTTTTACACATGCATACGAACATATCATAAACCCCATAATAGTAATAAAATAATTATTTCTACTTTAGATTCATGGTCTCAAACCACTATTCTGACTAGGCCCTAATTCAGGATGTTACAAGTCGAGTGACTGTTGGTGTAATTTACCCTAAATTTAATGTAATAATATTTTTCTATAGATGCCTAATTTTATAACTAATTTTACATTGATGCCTTTTGTCTCATCCCTACCGTGAGAAAAGAAGGCCAATGGTTTCATTTCTTCCGTAAGATTTTGCGGAACCTTAAAGTTTAGATTGGTCAGGGGGATGGAAAAATAATAATAATCGAAATTAACTTGTTTAATTATATTTAAATAAATTTAATAGTATTTATTGATAAGTCTTTCAAAAATATATATAACTCATTGATATGATGGACAATTATGATTCATTAATGGTGCATGAAATTCATAAATTGACGATGTATCAAATATAATTCTATAAAGTATTAATATAAATTAAACCATACCAAATTTTATTAGTAAAAATTAGATTTGTTCATGGGTCGGGTTATTTGTTTAGGCCCGAAGGCCTGCCTGAAAATTGAGAGAGTTTAGATAAAATTATTAGGCTTAAAAAATGGGTTTGGATAAAAAAATTAGGCCCATTTCAAATATAAGCAAGGCTTGAGCTTGAACCTTCAAGACTTGAGTTTGGCTCGGCTCGACCAATTTTTTAGTTTATAATATTTTATATTATGTTATTTTATATATTATGTAATTTAAAACATATTAAAAAATAAACTTATACTAAATACATAATATTACTATATAGTGTAAACATTAAAATAATGCTAAGATGACTATATAAAAATTTTAATAAAATTATTAAATATAAAATTAAAATTAATTTTTAAAAAAAATAAAAATAATACGGGCGGGACTAAAATGAACTTGGGTTAGTCTTTTGCAAATATAGATGAGATTGGATAAAATTTTAGACCCATATTTCAAGTCGAGATTGGACAAACATAAAATATATTAATACCATGTTTCAGCCCGACCCGGCCTATGAGCACCTCTAGTTCAAATTCATTTATTTTTATTTTTTAAAAATTCTAACATTATAATATAAACTATTTTCACTAATTTAAATATACAATATTTATTTTATAAAATAAAATGATAGAATTAATTAATTAAATAAATAAAAATTATGTTTGATTCAGATGATAAGTGAATCGAAACTAAAAATACTGTAGGAACCAAACACAAAATTGAAATTAATGAATGTTAAGTGCATAAAGAAAATGGGTTTTAAGAAGTTCTTATCCCTTTAACGAAGAACCTTCATCACTAGCAATTTAAACTAATATCCTTTTTTCCTAAAAAGAGAAATGGATACTGAAAATGTATTCTTAGGTAGTAGGCCTTTAAAACAGTATGTAGTTGCTACCACAAGTTTCCAACTGAAAATTATTTAATTAATAGTTCATACAACTCAACTTGGTTGCATGGTTGGGAAACACAATCAATGAATCCAAACAAACCCTCTCTTCAAAATTCTCATAACAATAACATAATTGCCTATTAATTTCTATACTCCATAGTCAATTCGTCAAGCAGTCTCTTAATCTTCAACACAAAAACAAAATTAGTCTCTTAAAATATTATATCTCAAGTACTTTTGCCACCATGTCTCATCCGATAGAGGTAATCTATAAACTCTCCAAATAACACCCCTCATGCTTTGCTTTCTTCTTAGCTTGGACTGTGGGGTAAAACATTTTGAAATTTGCACCAAATGTTAATAATGTTAGAAATGTGTGTTGAAAATTCAGAAGGAAGGAGGGATGTCGATTCCACGATTTGGAGGGTGGGATTCGGGAGCTACCAATTATTCAATGGTGTTCTCGCGAGCTCGTCACAACAGGAAGCAAATTAAGTCTGATATTACGCATAGCATTGAGGGCGACCACGACTCCAATCCTCCTCCTGTTGATGCTGATGCTGCTCCTACTCCTCCTACTCCTCCTGCTGCTGCTTCTTCTTCTTCTACTTCTTCTTCTTCTTCTTGTTCTGCTTCCTTACCTCCCAAACAAGACAACCCTGAATGTTCAGCCCCGGTATATATATATGCTTTTCATTTTCATTCTAAAACAACCTGTATTGCATATATACATATTTATATTTTCTGATTTCAAATGTGTCCAAAATGTTTATGCAGAAGAAATGCAAGATCTTGAGCTACATTAACCGTTGTATCAAGCCATGAATATGATGATCCTCTGCAAGCTCAAGCCGGAGATCAAGGATCATTAATTTTAGTCTAATTAATGAATTAGTTGTGGATATTTGAAGCACTCGATTGCCTTCACTGCTAATCAATGCGCACATAAATGGTGTATGCATCTGTAAACTACCATGTTTTGTTTCTATTTCCATCAATCCACCATAAACATTACGTAAACAAAAAGTTTGTACCGTCTTCTCTTCTCCTGTGCGTAAATCAATTTTAATCTAAAACTACCCTCCTAAAATTCAGATTTCGACTATGTCACCCCCCCCCCAAAAAAAAAAAAAACCCAACTAAAATATGATATCAACATTACATAAAACATGAATGCGTGAATATTTGTTTATATATATATACATATAAATTTCCAAACCAATACTCCAACAATTTTTTTTTGGTTACCTTCCATTCTCATTTTTCGGTCCATATTTGAGATTTGAGATTGTCCTTTCCAACACTATCGTTTCCAAAATTCAAAAGAGTACACTATAATATACCACTACACTCAATACATGTTTATGCTTAAACACATTTAATTAAAAGTTATACAAAGCAATCATAAATAATTAAACCTTCATTTTGTAAATTATGGGTCCACATTTATTATCATATTTCCTAGATTTACTAGGAAATAAAATCTCAGTGACATTCTTCCTTATTGTTTATCTTGTCCAGTTTTATTGTTTATCATTTTAAATATAACATTAGATGGTATTGTTTAGTGTTGTAACATATTATGTTTCGTATCGTATTTTAATTATTTTTCTCATATCGTATTTATATCATGTAATTTTATATAATTAGTATCGTTAGGTCTATGTAATGTGATCTAAACAATAAATTTTGTGAATAGGCTCTTTTTTTTTATACGAGCTAGAGTGCAGAAGGGTCATGTAGACGAACTTGATAGGTTACATGCAATTGAATTGATAAGTTTTGTGCATAAAAAGTTCAAGTGGCTGATGCACATTTAAAAAGTTCATGTGTCTTTCTGCAGATTGTTAATAACCCTCTAGTTCTGTTAAATGACATGAACCCCAGGTTGAGGAACTTACTTCAAGTTCTTCTTTGCAAAGGTTACTGAAATCATTCTTTCTGAGCTCAGGGGTCTTCATACCCAACCCTCTCTGTCTAACATGGCTGTGCTGTTCTTGGTGGTTGTGAAAATGTAGAACATTTGTTTTTTCATACCTGAAACAGAAGATGATGACATTGAATGGTTTACCAGAGCATTGTTGGGTTATTGGAGAAGATAGACCTATCCGCCATACTTGTGTTGGTGTAAGCATAACAGCCACCCACGGGAAGAAATAGCGGGGATTGGTGTCAATTAGGACTATAAGAGACCATAGTATCTGTTTTCTATTTTTATTATAGTTTTAGTAGTTTTCTTTTTCTTGAACAAAAAAGTAACATTCCCCATATTCATCCTTCCACTTCTAATCTCACGAAAATTCAACCACATTTCTTTCCATATTACTATTGTTACAGTGAACAATTTATGCTTGCTCTTTCAAATCACAATAAAATTAAGTCATGCAATGTTAAAAACTTTAAAAGATAAATAAATAAAATAAAGTGAAAGAGATGAGCTATGGGATTTCAAGTCAACACTGTTAATTAGTATAAAATAATTATTAGTGCATAGGAAAAAGAATTTTGTTTTTTATTTTTAAACTCGTGACTAGCGTTTATTTTCGTAATGGGTTATCCAATGCGAAAGATCAATTATTAGGCTTGCTCTAGTGAATACTTTTAATTCTTTTTCAATTCTTATATTAAATTGTCACATTTTTTTAAATAATCATCAAAAACCAAATTTTTATATAAAAATAAAAAATTAACTAAACGTTATTATTACCTTCTATATATACATATAGAACATAGTCGGTTTAAACATTCTTAGGATAGTGATATTAAGAGCGCTGTGATGGTGCCTGCCGGATCTTCTTTCTTAGCTTTCTTGGGTGGCAAGTACTTGGACACCCAGGAAACAAAAACCCCTTCAGATTCAAGAAATAGGTTATTTTGTACATACTGCAGCAAAGGGTTCAAATCGAACAAGGCCTTGGCCGGCCATCTTCGAATCCATAGTCAGCATCCTCCCATGTCAAAAACTGAAGGGAAACATTTTCAAGAAGGCGATGACGACGACAGTTTCTTCGGGTGTTTTGATTGCGATGCAAGTTTCTCATCAATGAAGTTGCTGTGCCAGCATATGAGACTCCACCGTGACACCGATTCCAATGGTGTTCACCAGCCTGCAGTGCCTCAAGAAAGCAATTCTTTAAGTGAAGCTGCGACCACTTGCAAACAAGGGACAGGGAGTACGGTCTCTCCAAGGGATGATCACCACAACATAGATTTGCTGAAAGACATTAATGACAACTGGTCTCGAACCGAGAAAAGAGGGTCGAAGAGAACTGCTAGTGAGCTCGATATAATTTACGATGCCGAGCCCTTCAGGGTCTATTACGGACGGATGAAGGCTGAAGAGACCTCAATGGAATCTGAATTGGGAGACGCTGATAATGAGAGTACAGTGGAGCTATCAGGCAATCATGTTAAAACTCGCGATAGTTCTAACAAGTCCCAAGTCCAGGTCCTGCCATGGAAGAAGTCAGTGAAGAAGACTAAGGCGGTGAAAAGTGTGCACCGATGTGAGATATGCGATAAGACATACGAAACGGGTCAGGCACTTGGAAGCTATCATCGGGTGAAGGATCCATTGAAGCAGCGAAAAACCGAACAACAATCGTGCGGTGAAGTTAAGATGATGACCAGAATGGTATTGCCAGGGTTAGCGCCCGAAGAAGATGATAAAAATCCTTCTAATATCCCGTATGAAGAATAAATTGTTACTGTTTTGAACTCATCTTCTACATGTAAACATCTGGTTAAGGTTTTACTCAATTTGTATGAATTAGTATATGTAAATTAAATTATATATGTATTATGGCGTTCATAATATGATATTTCTCTACCCATTTTACAGTTGCCTAATTATAAGTTTCTTTATTAAAACCTGCTGCCAAGTTATCTAAAACAATTAACTTGCGTTGCGTTTTAATTGTTTAATTCTCATATTATTTCCATATCTTATAATTATATTGATAGTTTAAATAATTCACACTTTTATGTTTCATGTTGTTAAATTTTTTCCGCTTAATTGAATTTAAATTTGATCACATTCAAGACGTATTAGATTAAATAGATAATAACAAGTTTTTATTTAAACTTAACCTAAAAAGCATATACATATTTAATAAAAATATTCATCTTAATATTTTAATAATTCTAAGTAACAAATTTGTATTTGAATGTGTAATGATACGTCCTTGAACTGTTGATTAAATATTTAATTACATTTTCAGGTTGTCCAGTGACCAGTGAACATACTAATTTAAATGCTTAATTACCTTCCATACACTGACACAAGCTTTCTTTCGATTGTATATATTACCAAAAACATCATAAAAAAATTTTATATTCAAATAAAGTTGATTATAAGATTAATATAGATTTCATCCTGGATTAGGTTGAATCAAGTTAATACAATATTTTGGACCTATTTTTCAAATATATCTCCGACTCAGTTTGAAAAATAAACTTAAAATTCTATTCAAACCCAACAAAAATTGAAAACGCTAAACTTAAATCTAACTCGCCTATATTAATTTTTTAAAATTATTTTATATAAAAATAAATTTACTAAAAATATTAAAATAAATATTTCTCAACAAATTAAAAATACATTAAAAAATATTTTTACTTAAATAATACTAAGATAATTGTATCATAACAAACAAATATCTCTAAAATATTAACAAAATTAAAAATAAAATAAAAATTAAATAATATCCTAACAATAATAATAGAGTCAAATGACAATAAAACAACAGCAATAAAGAAAGTTTAAACAGATTCAGACCAAACGAAGTAAAAAATCCTACTCAAACCTTTGTTCTTTTATCCAAATTCAATTTTTAGGACCATTCCCACCGAAACCTTTAATCCCCGTTAGTCCAAGTACAATGGTTTAGGTTCGGTCGCTGTTGCAACCACTTACCGACTAATACTTTCGCCACTGTAGTCATTACATGTTTCCTGAAATATTTTTCTTATTAATGAACTATCAATCACCACAAACGTGATCCATATTGATAATTAAGTTACTAAAACTTGCATCAAATCATTTAATACAATATTCAAAACAGTCATGACTTCCATTTCCGCTTATGCAATCTGCAATGTCACTAAAACTACTTTGGGCAAGCTTTAAGTAAATCAAAAACATAGAACATCCTTAAATACTTGAAAATCCTTTTCATCTATGCTCACTATAGAGCAGAAGCACTAGCAAAGCACAGTTCAAGCAAAAATATATATATTCGAGGGGAAAGCAAGGGGCAAAAGGTGATAACATGGCCAATGGCACTCTCAACAGCTGTCGAAAAAAACTGTATCCTTTAAATCTTGTTGAATGCAACAATGTCACAGCTTTGAATGTATTCGTTGCGTGGCTCTGTCGTGAGGTACTCCTCTATAAGGGTATCAACCGAAACAAGATCATCCACTATGGTAAGCATGATTTGTAGCTTTTTGATGCCATAACCAACAGCAACCAGCTTTGCTGCAAATATTGAATTAAAAACATATATAATCATTAGGATAGGCGCTGTATACAACATGTGCACCAACTACGCTACTTGGACTTTCATTTTCTATAAAATATCCATGTCTTGTACATATACAGACATGAATATAAAGATATAAATATACTTGTGTCGGACATATACATGTATCCAAAACTTGCCTTTTGAGCCCAAGTAACATAGGTGCAAATTGTTTTTGACACAAATCTAAGATTAAAAGAAAGTAAAACCAAACCATACATGCTCCCCACAAAAGTCCAGGCATCTCAACAGATCGAACAGCTTCTTCCAACTTCTTCATATCAGTCTCATCATCCCATGGTTTAACATCCATAAGAACAGAGGACTTTCCACCTGCAAGAATCAATAATGCCAAAAGACTACAATAATCAAAGCAGCAAAACAATGCATCCTCTGTATGAAACGAAAATGGAAGGGTCAAATTACTTTAATCAACAAACTACTTACTTTCTTTCTTCTTAGCCGACTTCTTTGCAGCTTCCCTCTCCTCTGCAGCCTTCTTATCCTCCTCCGTCTCATCACCAAATAGATCCAAGTCGTCGTCATCATCTGCAGCCTGTCAGCATAAAACAGGTAAAACAATTAACAAAGCAATTGAAACAACAAAACTGATAATCAGAGGAAGAATGCCAGAGGTTATACTTCCCAACATTAACATTTTTTTGTGAATAAGCTTTAAAGTTACTAGCACTTTCCTAAAGGCAATTGCTTTTCTTTTCTTTGGGTATATTTGAGGAAGCAAAGGGAAAAAGAGAAATCAAATTTTGAAACTTAAACTCGAGGAGAGGAGACAAATCAGTACAAGGCCTATATATTTATAAAGTTTCCAATTCATACAATCAAATTACAATTAAAACTAATAGCAAAACAGACTGATTGTCAGAGCTTGTTGAATAGATTACACATGCAGGAATTTCTTTTTCCTCAAAAAAAGAGAGAGCAAAATTAATATGTTTCATTCAAGAGGTGATTTAACTGAGTATTAGGAAAAATCCTACTGCTCATCAACTAAATATTCAATCTTTCAATAAATAATCTATTCAGTTAACTACTTAGTATATTGCTGATATACTCTGTAGGCTATAATATTTAACTATAGTTTAAAGGTGAAATTTCACTCTACCAAAGTCCTACATTTGATAACTACAAATTAAGCTATGACATTCTCAACCCTCCATTAATAAGAGCTGATCGAACAAAAACTTAACATAACTATAAAATCGGGTCCAATAAGTCAACTTGAAACACACCTCAGCTTTAGCAGACTCAGCTGGAGCAGCTTTGCCACCAAACCCAACGCCAACAGCTTTGCCAGGGAAGCTAAAAGCAAATTGAAAACAATTATGGGTTTTCTAAGACATATTCTTCAGATTCAATAAATTTTGCAAATACAGATCATGCCAAGCAAAGAAAAACTCTTATCCTAAAACAGGGTATCATGAAAACAACAAAAGAATAAGAAACATTACCTGGCGGCAAGTTGAGAAGAAACAGAATTATACCACTGGCTAACATTGGGGAAAGAATCACCAGGGTTCTTCAGAACAGCAGCATAAACTTTTATGTCATCCTTGGTCAGCTTATTCCTGAAATAAAATAAAAGAAAAAGAAAAAAAAAATTCCCATAAATATTTCATTACTAATACTAAAAAAATTCAAAAAAAAAAGGTTGAGTTTGGGGAAAAGGAAGAAGATAAATAGGGAACTTACCCAGAGATGTAAGATTTTCCAGAGAGGAAGTCATTAAGAGCTTTAAGACCAGACTCGGTGTGGAGATTTGAAAAAGTGACGGCCATTGGGTATTTGAAGAAGGAAAAAAAAAGTGAGAGAGATGAGGAGATCTGAGCAAAAAGGAAATGAAGCCGGAGAGACGAGTTGAGAACGATAATGAGTGATATATATATGGCGGAGTCACATTGTGAGGCTACTAAAACCCTAGATATTGCAAGTGCAATGGCATATTCCAATTTTAATTAAAATAATATTTTAAAAATTTTAAATTAAAGGGATAAAGTAATTTTTAGTCCTCAAACTTGATAATATTTTTAAATTAATCCCTTAACTTTTTTTATTCGTATTAATCCTTGAAATCGACAACATTTTTCAGTTTTGGTCCATATTCAGATGAAACATAGACAAAAGAAATTTAAGCACCAAGCTGAAAAAGATTATCGAATTCAATAACTAAATGTTTCATTACCTCTTAATTAAATGTAAAATCATTTTGTTGAGTTAATCACGTGTAATGGTTAATGTATTTAATCAAATTCAAATGTTCATATAATATAGAGAAATAGATTTTGGAAAAAAAAAAAACTCACTTAAAATATCAATCGTACTTAGTCTATACTATTCAATATTTGAATAGTCTAATTTTTTTAAAGTTTATAATATATATTTTTATTTTATATATCATATGTATTGTAGATATTTTCTATACATATATTATATTAATATAAAAGTAGAGATGTGTATATTTAAATTCATTAAAGATGAAACAAAAATAACATAAATTAGTTTAAATAGTGACTTGTGTTTCGAACTTGATTAAATTTAAGTAATTATGTATGATATTAATATCATAAGTAAATCTGAACTATCTCAAAAATACCTCCTCTTCGAATCATTTGTTTAAATAATTATATTTTAATATTCAATTAAAATATAAATTAAACTATAAGTATATTTTAATTATTTATTGTTGTTGTGAGGAATTGAACTCAAATATATATATATATAATTCTGAACAAAATAATTACTTTTTAATACTTTTTATTAACGTCACTTTAAAAAATTTTAGTGTTAAATTAAATATCAAAATCAAATTCAAATTCAAATATTAAATTTAAAAAAAAAAAAAACTCAATTATGAAATTGAACATTCAAACAACACTCATAGTATATTAACTCTGGATTTAAATGTTTTTTTATGCCTACCTACCATGTTTAGACATGGAAACTAAAATTTCCAAGTCCGAACCCAATCAAAGACAATTTTTTTTATAGATAAAGACACCTTTAGGGATGCATAAAATGGTAGCCTTATGAAGTTGTGTTTTTGTTCACAAAAAAAGGCAGAAATTACAGAGCCGTAAAGCAAGCATAATACAAAACTAAACAAGAAGCAGTTAATGTAAAGAGATACAAATTACAAATTAATGTGTGAGTTGAGCATCGGAAAAAGATGCATCTTGAAGCTGAATCACTTCACTAAAATCCACGTATTTACCCTTCAAAAACTCAGAATACCATTTAGCAGAAAGCTTAGGGACCCTTCTCAAACTTGGGTCCTCCAAGTCTACATAATATAGACCATAACATGATTCATAGCCATCCAATAATTCAAATAGATCCATGAAGGACCATGTGAAATATCCTCTCGTATTCGACCCGTTCCTTCATGTGGAAGTTCAAGAATTTCCATCAAATAAGCGGAAAAAAAAAAAAGAGAGAAGAAAAACATTTTTACAAGGAAATCAAGATATCTATTTGTATAGAAATTGAATCTAAAAATATTTTCTTTTCTTCTTTAAAAGAAAACTTCATCTAACTAGATTTGTTCGTAAGTTAGGTCAACTTAATCCGACTCAAAGTATAGGAACATGAAATTCTATCCGGACTCAAATCATGTAAAGACATTTCTCAAGCCTGCATGAGTGAACCTGATTTTACACACAAAAATGGATCAATCTCTTCTAAATCTATATTAGTAATAGTAAATTGATAAGGCTCGAGTAAAATGAAATGTCCAGAAAACGAGCTTCTTTTTTTTAACCTTATTTTTGTGCAACTGCTAAAGAATATCCTAATTATTGCCAATTTAGCTATGAGGTGTGGGGGAGAATTTTATAGGTAGAGAAGAAAAACAAAATAGAAACAGAGACATATATACCTTATGGCATCAAGCACGCTTCCAATATATGCATTCAAAGACTTAACCCTTGGCCAGTCTTCCAATGAAGAATTCTGTCGCGTCCTTTGACCTAACACATGTTCACATATATACATATACATATATATCATTTAGCCTTAGTAAACAATATAAAAGGGAAAAAGATCACCGAAAATGAGAGAGAGACCATTTTCATGGATATAGATAGGAGGGTTTCCATAAGCTTCCTTGACATACTCTAGTAACCCTTTGAGGGCCCAAGGTGTAACAGAAAACTGAGTCAAACAGTAGCAGGTTAGTGATACATTAAAGTAACACTACAAACTAAGATCCTTAAAAGCTTTGGTGTAATGGTGTCTAACCCACCTCGAATTTTGATGCATTATGTGGGAAAGCTGCAAGAATGAGAATGTAAGTTCACAACAATTGAAAGATTAAAGCCCATAAAAGGAAAAAGGCTGCCCAGAGTCAAGACATCTATTCTGGATTCATTTTGCAGGATGACATACGAATTACTTCTATCGCCATATCTGCTGCAGGGTCTCTGTGCTCCATTTCTAAACTGCTAGGCTGGTCCTTAACAGACATCGCGTTGTAAAAGTTAAGCCCAATGAAATCAAATGACCCTTTGACCTGCTTGGATTCAGAACTGGTGAAGGCAGGCAACCTTGAACCAGCATTCTCCTTCATTGACCTAGGATAGTCCCCATATACCAGGGGATGCATAAACCTGAAATATATAGGGGGAATTAATTACTACAATAAAGTATGCCAAGAACAATGTAATGGGGGATTTTAAAGATGATCCAAGGCAAATTCTTACTAGAGCTGCATCTTACCAACCAAAATAGAAATCATTGGCCCTTTGAACAGCAATTATATCTTCAGTTGTGTTTGTTAAAGGAACAAACCAATAATTGAAAAGGTTAAACCCTACAAGTCCATGTTGCTTTTCCTGCATTAAATTTTTTCTTTGAAATGATCAACTAAAACTTGATATCTCAAGCAGCCAAGGAAGGAGCTGGGGTTCTTGCTTTTCAGATCCTTACCTGGTATTTTTTCTTGTATAACTTTGCCACGGCTGCATGTGCTAATAAGATATTATGAGCTGCCAGATATGGCTCGGTTGATGAGTTGCCTTTGGAACAATTGAACGGAGAAGGGGCAGAGCATCGCTGAGGAGGCACAAATCCAAGGTCATAGCCTCCTAAAACGAACACATTGGCCTCGTTTACGGTAGTCCAATACAAAACCCTATCTCCAAACTCTCTGAAGCATATGTCTGCATATGCTGTAAAATCTTTCCTGTACAAATACATTAAACCTTCTCTTTATTAAAGAAAGATGTAATATGGAAAAGAAAAATATATTCATTAGTTACAACATAACGATGGAAACTTTACACAATTTCCCGATTAAGCCATCCTCCATACTCATCTTCGAGTGTCTGTGGCAGATCGTAATGATGTAACGTAGCATGTGGTTGGATTCCTGCAGGTAGCCAACAAGCCATACATATATCAACAGAAGAAACGAAGTTTGTCCTTTGTTTAAACAAGTAACAAACAAATTGGTATTAGCCATAAGCTCTAACCATTTTTGATTAGTTCATTAATAAGATTGTTGTAATATTGCAAGCCCTTTACATTGACAGGTCCTCTTCCATCTGAAGAGGAAAAAGAAAAATTAGCGTTTCAGTTGGGGAAAAAAGTAAAACATAAATAGCCTTCAAGTGGTTAAAATGGAGCATAGATGACAGTTCATACTGGGGATGAGCCTTGACCATGAAATGGAAAATCTGTAGGCTTCCAAGCCTGTATCTACCATGAGTCTAACATCTTCCTGCAAGAGATCGACTTGTAATTAACTTCATCGTTCATCATTTTCTTGTTAATCAAGTCTGTCCTGCAGTTCCCACTATAGTTGTTCATGGTAGAGGAGCTCTACGTGACTTAACAAACTCCAAAACTAATTCAAAAGAAAGAGGAAGGTTTGCGAACTCATGGCTTAACCCAGTTAGTTCATGCAGGCTGATATGGGATTCAAATCCCAACATTTGCAACTCTTTCCACTATAATCTCCTTTGTATCAAAAAAGAAAGTGAAAAAGGAAGGTATGCAATAGGATAATTCAATAACCATGTGTACCTTATACTTGTGATACCCATCACAAGCTATGTCTCCATTGCCTTCGTTAAAATTCCCTGAGGCAATTAACCAGACAGTTAAGTCTCATATCATCATATAATATCTCAAATATATTCCCTTAGTTAAATGATGATTGACAAAAAGGGTCGTCGGTATTTAATAGGTTTGTAATTTGAGTCTTAGTCCATGGAGAATAAAAGGACTTCCTAGATATTCCAAGACCTCGCTGGTTTCAAGCAAGTCCCCCTGGGAGGGGAGGGGGGAACAAATATTGAGAAAAGTTCCCCCAGCATATGCACATATGAGAAATCTGTTTGTGTTTGCTCTATGAGCAACGATTTGAGATTGGAATTGCTTCCCTATAGATACAACCTTTTGAACTATACATACACACAGAAAGAAAATAAAAGACATAAACAAAGCAATGTGAAGGAAATTTAGAAAGTAAAAATCATTCAAACCTTCAGCATGGACAAAAGTATCCCATATGCTAGGCGTCCTACCATCTTTATCAGCAGCACCTTCATACTTTTTCATTTGTCATTTGGCAGCACATAGTTCAAGTGCATTAATTTTAGTTTAAAAAATTCCATATATATTATAAAATGGAAAACAGAAACAGACAGGCCTCACCTGATAGGCTGAAGTTGATGCACCGAAAACAAAGCCCGGTGGGAAGTCACTTCTGCTATATCCACCACCACCACCCACAGCTGCAAAAACTACAAATTTTAACTGAAAAATGAAGAACAAGTTAAAACCCAGATTTAATTTTGCGGCATCCATGTCTCATGAACTCTAAAAATAATTAATGCAACTCATCAACTAGTATTTTGTTCTTTTAAGTTAGAATCTGTGGGGTTCTGGATATTGAATGGTTGGAGGGAGTTAGATATCGGGCTTCTTCCGGTGTACACGTTTGTTCCACGCGTCCAATATCCCTGGATTATATTATTCCCTGCTCCATCACATATTCATCCCATTATTTTGACTATAGCCTCTAGGTACGATGAAATAAAAATAAAAAACATGGAAAATTTAACAAGTATAAATTTTTTGTCAAATTGATAAAAAATTATAAATGTCGAGGATTATAAAAACTATTTTACCTTTTGCATTTTTAATTTTAATGATAAAATTAAATTGAGAAGCCAAAATTTATAAATAAGAGAATACAAAGATAAGAGTATAAAATTTGAAACCTTTAAAAGAACTCATTTAATATTGTTGATGACCATTTTTGTGGTCAAAATACGTTTATCTGTTTAACCATAAACACAATGGTGAAAATTACAGAGATCATCAAACCGATGGTGAAAATTAATTATTTCTCTTTCAATATCTTTCTACAATATTTGGTACAAAAAAAATGGTTTCATGTACATAGGGATTTTGATGTTACAATAATTATCACGTATTCAACACCTGTCTGGCAAACTTAAGATAAAATAAGTGAATTCGTCCGAGATAAAAAAAGAAAACAATATTTCTCAACGTGAATTTGCAGTTGGAACTCTTGCCTTGTGAGGGCTATTCATATGCTTAATCCCTTGAGAATGCAGCCTTGCCGGTGACTGTTGAGGTGGTGTTCTTGGTGTATCCATTGTTGTATGGATTCGTTCTAACGAAACCCGAACATCGGCCATGGAAGGCCGGTTCTTCGGATCCGTATGTAAGCACTGCAATGCGAGAGCAGCCGCTGCTTGTGCTCCTTTCTTAGAGTACTGTCCCCCCAACCTTGTATCCATAATCCTTAGCATTTTCCTATTGTCACTTAGGAAGGGTTTTGCCCACTCCACCAGTGTTTCTTCCGACAAACCAGCTCGGTCATCATCCATTACCCGTCGTCCTGAAAGTAATTCTAATAGTACAACACCAAAGCTGTACACGTCACTCTTTGGGGTCAGACGACCTGCAATGTTTAAACTAGTCCGTTAATTGGATCGATACCCCTAGGTCGAAAACCACATGCTAAGAAAACAAGTTTGAGAAAACAAAGATCATATCAATGATTATATCAATGCACCAAGATGGTAATGTTTCCCAATATCATCTCTTTCATGATCTTTATAACTTCCAACCCGAAATCGTTTTTGTGTCTACTATAGCTATAGTTGCCTGTACTGCAGACTGCAGTTAGTTTCACCTCTCAAAGTTTCTTTAATTTAATTCCCCCAACAGTGAAACAAAACGGTAGCTGGTATGATCATGTGTATTAAAAGTTTCATGTTCAATAACTCCTACCCTCTGGAAAATACGTAGGAAGAAGCAGAAAAATATATAGCCCCCGTGGGCCAAAAAGCATGCTGTTTATTGGAATCTAAGCGTCCCAAAGGTCCTAAAGTTTAAGAAAGTTGAATTATATTGCTCGGTTCATCTCCCAACTCACTGCTAAATGTGACCCGTTTCCCGAACTTATTCGTAAAAGATGATTCAAGAGTAGTATTCAAAAGAAAGATGATGGACACCTGTTGCTACATATTCAGGGGCTGCATAACCTTGAGTGCCTACAACTCTGGTTGAGACATGGGTGTTATCGCCAGTTGGACCATCTCTTGCCAAGCCGAAATCTGAAAGCTTTGCATTGTAGTCCTACATGAATTTATACCGCAGCAGCATTAGTCATTCAATTAAACGTTTGATAAATAGGAAGATCTCAGCTATACAAGTCAATTACAAGTCAGAACTTTCCCAGGCATCAGCATACCGAATCGAGAAGAATGTTGGAAGCCTTTAAATCACGGTAGATCACATTAGCATTTAAACTATGTAAAAAGGACAATCCCCGTGCGACACCCCTAGCAATGTGCATCCGCGTAGCCCAGGAAACCGGTTGAACACTTTCTGAAAGAAGAAAAACATTAATGGTTAGCCAAACCTTAACACTATAGCGGCCCTGAACAAGGCTTCCACGAATGGGAGCCAACCGTATCCATACTGTTTAACTCCGTACTTTTATGCGGCAATGCCGCAATGGAACAGACTATAAGGTTTAAGATAGATAAATGGAAAAAAATTAGCAAAATCTGTAGAAAATGAGATGCTTACTTCTAAATAAATGATTCTCCAAACTTCCCTTTGGCATAAACTCATAAACCAAAAGCCTATTCTCATCCTCTGCACAATAGCCAATGAGCTTCACAAGATTTTCATGGTGAAGCTGACCCAAATAGTTAACTTCTGCCTACAAGGTTTATCAGAGAGGAAATCAGGTACACATATGAAGTTGAAAAGAAAACAAAATCAAACGAAGAAGAGGAAATAAAACTTGTAAACTGGAGTACATACAAGCCATTCCTTGTGGCCTTGAAAGCTTTCTGCCGCAAGTCTTTTGATAGCTACAACAATTCCAGTTCCGGGCTTGGTAGGAGCCAAAGTGTTCTCATCAAGCCAACCTTTGAAAACGCATCCGAATCCTCCCTCTCCGAGAAGAGTCTCCGACCGGAAGTTTTTGGCGGAAGTTTTAAGATCAGAATAGCTAAAAGCCTTGAGATTGCTAGAAACAGATGTATCAACATTGAGATTGCTGGAAACTGGTGTATGAGTCTTTGAACCCCCTAAAATAACAAATAGCGGAAGCTATAAATGTATTACCCTCTAAACCATATGAAAGCTGCACTTTATTGTTGATGAATATGTGAATTAGGCTCAGAATTCATCGTCTTTAGTTGCTTAAAACACACATCTACTGGACCCCTTTGTAAGATTCAGATCAAATACAGAGAATTGAGGATTCCATCAAGAAATTGAATGGGGATTAATCCATTATAAACCAAGTGAATTTTGCAAGATCTTTGCTGGGGGCAACACATAAAGAAACCAAGCTACACAATCCATGATGTATAAGTATGAAAATCTTAATTTTAGACAGAAAAGAAGAGGAATTAAATGAACAGACCTGAAAAGTTAGTGGAAGAAGCATGACCGCACTTAGCAGGTTTAGGCCAACAAATTCCCATGGGAGTGGATGAGATAACAAGAAGAAAGAAATGGTCAAATCATGAGGAAGGAAATTAAGTTGTACTTCTTAACGAAAATGATGAACCATTTAAAGGGTCGAAGAAAAAAATATGGTAAGAGAAGAAAATAAGCCAAAAGTCCAATTTCCCATTGAAAGAGAGGCATCTGAATGAACAAGTAGTCAATGGAAGATGGTGACCCAAACAAAAGCAAAGCCTAGGCTGAACTGGATGTAAAATATCCACGCTGTTTGTTTTCATATTAAATAAAGTTTATTATGGAAACCCATTGCTGAATTTTGTACCCCCACATAATAAGCGATAATATTTTGACTATTGACTTTAAACTAACTCCACGTGCCCTACCGTGTTGAATAGGTAAAAGCGTGCTTTTTTACCTAAATAATATAAAAAATAAAATTAATAATTGATATGGCCATGAAATTATTTATCAAAATAGAATAATTTTATTGGTGTCTTGTTAAATTGACGATACCAGACCAAAATGTAATGATCTAAAGTATTCAATAATTTTATATGCAAAATTTTCATTTTGAGTGACTGCTGAAAAAAAAAGTGAAAGGAGTTGGAGGCACAAAATTTTAAATGTGACTAATTCTTTTGAAAACTCTCATTATTTATTATTTTCTTTTTATTCCCCTTTTAACTCATTACATTATATTTAAGCAAGTCTTTAACCTATTTTTGTAGTTAAATAAACCCTTAACTTATGATTTTTACTCATAAAATCCATTTATTTTAATATTAAAGTAAATATATTTTATCAATATTAAAGTAAATATATATATATATATATATATATATATATATTAGCCCTTCTAGCTTGTATGTTGTTAAACCTGGCACCTGCATTGCGGAAATTGTTTGATTATTTTCAATGCTTAAGAACTGATGAAAACATAGATAGAAGGCTAATATACTAAAAAGCTCATAAACTATTATACTTTGTTTAAACAAGCTTTTATCCTATATTTGTAGTTAAATAGGCCCTCAAACTATGAATTTTACCCATTAAAGGCCTAAATTTTAATATTAAAGTAAAACTATTTAAAAAATATAAACTAATTCGGAATTTATGTTGATGTGGATTTGATAAAAATAGTTTATTAAATAAAAATAAAATTTTAAAATTTCTTGAGAGTGCTTATATACATGACATTATTAACTACTCTTTTGAAATTTCTGATTACTTTTTTAGACTTTATGTTGATGTTAAAGTGTATATAATTTTTATTGCATCAATAAGAAATTAAGACAAGAGCTTGAAATTCAAAATATTTACTTTAATATTAAAATAAAGGGTTTTTATGAGTACAAATCATAGGTTAAGAGCTTATTTAACTATAAAAATAGATTGAGGGCTTGTTTAAACACAATCTTGTGAGTTGAAGGGGAATATATATATATATATAATGAGGATTTACAAGACAATTAGTCACATTTAAGGTTTGGTGCCGCAACACCCTTTCAAATTTTTTTTAGCAGCCACTCAAAATGAAAAATTTGCATATCAAGTCCCTAAATACTTTAGATCATTACATTTCAATCTAATACCGCCAAGTTGACAGACAATACTAGTAAAACCATACAATTTTTGATAAATAATCTCATAGGCATACCATTTCAATTATTAATTTTATCTTTTTGTATTATTTAAGTAAAAAAAGCCATAAAAGTGTCATTAGAGCAATTTTATTACAACTAAGATTACATTTTATTATTTTTTTCCAAAAATTAATAAATTAATCATCATAAATTAAAATCAAGAACATTTGATTTTTTTGTTAAGTTTTTTTATTATTAAAAATTAGTATTGTACGTCAATATGAGATATATATATATATATATAACATATCACGTGTTATTATTTGATAATTATATTAATTTTTAACTGTATATATAATTAAAATTTTAAAATATAATTAATGTAAAAATTTATTCCTTTTTAATAAAAGGTCAAATGCATATAAGGTAGTTTTAGCCTTTTGAATACGAAGCTGTTGACCCTTTCCTTTCTAATTCTGCTTTGCTCTAAAAACAACAGTATTTGATTCATTCTAACAAACGGCTACGTCAGATGATAGATTCAGTTGATAAAGTAAGATAGCGAGTATTTGCATCATATCTGATAATGTTTTATACAATATACGTATAGTCCGTAGCAAGCCTGGCGGCTATTTTTTATTATTCGATTTTGGGTTTAGTTATTTTGTAAAAAAACCTTCTTCTTTTTGTATTTTTAATGTTGTTTCATGGAAAATTATTTGGGCAATTGACCCAAAAATACCAAAAAATAAAAAAATTTACGGAAAAGGGCCGGATTTGGGAAAAATTACGGAAAAGGGTCGAATCCCCAAAAAACGCGGCCACGTCAGCGCGTTTTGGGGGGATAGGGACCAAAAACGCTCCCCGCTGGACGCGTTTTGGGAAAAATAAAATTAAACTCCCATGCTGCAGCCCCAGGTCTCGAACCCGCGACCTGATGGAGAAACCCCCACACCTCTAGCCACTCTGCTGTGGCGTCCTTTCGTGACATAAACCAGTCACAATATCTTTTAAACACTCATTCCTTGGCTCCTTCACGCATTAACGCCAAAGGCGAAAAATAAAATGCCCAGCTGCTGCGTCCATTCCTCGAACCCCAGACCTGCTGGAGCTTCACTGCTAGTAACGCCCCAGGCCACTCTGCCAAGGCGTTTCTTTTGCGACTTAAACCCCTTACAATTTCTTTTAA
This sequence comes from Gossypium australe, assembly GCA_005393395.2. NCBI lineage: Eukaryota > Viridiplantae > Streptophyta > Magnoliopsida > Malvales > Malvaceae > Gossypium > Gossypium australe. The sequence continues at coordinate 9,771,149 of CM016626.1, forward strand.
AGCCTCCTTCAATTTTAACGCCATCTAAAAAAAAAAACAAAACACGCTTGTAGCCGCCTTGATTCAAACCCATGCCCTTAGAGGCGTCCTCCCCAACCCTTTAAGTAACGCCTGAAAACCACTTTACCAAGGCATTTCTTATGCCATAGCCTGCTAAAAGTTTTTCTTAAGGGCTCCTTCACCTAAATCCCCTTTTTAACCTACCAAAAATGCGCCCCGCTGGACGCGTTTTGTCCACGTCAGCAAGGCGCATCCACGTGGGCGCGTTTTTGGCTGACGTGGACAAAACGCGTCTAGCGGGGCGCGTTTTTGGTCCCTATCCCACAAAACGCGCTGACGTGGCCGCGTTTTTGGGGGATTCGGCCCTTTTCCGTAATTTTTCCCAAATCCGGCCCTTTTCCGTAAATTTTTTTATTTTTTGGTATTTTTGGGTCAATTGCCCAAATTATTTGGTTGGCGGAAACAACAATTTTCTAAAGAACATATGTTATACTTTTTCTCTAAAGTCAATAAATCGTCCGAAATAAATTAAAATATAAATCCCACCTTCAATCATAGCCTTCTTTAACACCTACCTGAGGGTATATTTATTTTCTAAAAAATATTTTTTTTATTTATTTTATGAAAAAAAACCTTATTTAAGTCAATTCTTTTTTAAATCCAATTCCCATTTTGAAAAGGGTAAATTCTTTAAAAATCTCTCTTGATTTTTATATAAAAATTAAATTTAATCAAACACAAGTTATTAATAACAAATTTTTAGTTTCTATTTTTGAAATATTAAAATATTGATTTTCTTATATTATTATTTACAATATTATTAAGCATATATATTTATAATTAATAATAAAATAATTTATTTATTATTTCAAAAAAATACTTAATGTTACAATTTTGTTTTAATAATAAATTTTTTAACATTAATATTAAATTTTATTTTAAATGATTTTTTAATATTGTATTCCAAAATTCTATTAATATTTTTAATAATAAATATATATTGAAATTAATGAATATTTACTAATAAAATATTTTAATAATACAAATGAGTCTCTGTAACTTTAAAAAGAAAATATTTGAGTTCTTCTAGCTCTAATACGTTACCATCCCCTTCCATATATATAATTCCAAATTAAGTTTTACTTAATCAAATGCTTCTATAATATATTTCGCAATAAATATAATTTATAATGTATTTGTTTTACTGAAAATAATTTTTAAAAATAAGTTCAAAAAGAGGCTCCGGCTTCAGTTAATGATATTGTTAATAAAGATAGGATTGGGATCGAAAATGAATGATTTTGAAAGGCAAGGGCTGAGACAGGAAATTCGTTGGTTTGGTTCCGAAGAACTCGGTTATAAGCAGAGGGCTTGGATATTCTGATGATTATTTTCCCTGTGAAGGGTGAGAAGCACTTACCTCTGCTACTGATGCGAAAATGGCGTTTGAATGGATTGAGGGAGACGAACAGAGGCTGTTTTTGCTTTCTCCGTAGGTTTTCTGCTTTTGTTTGAATTAGGGTTTATTTTGTTTTTTCGGGTGCACCGTTTGGTGGCCCATTTGTTGGTGAACAGCTGGCTTTGCCTTGGATTTGTGGCCTGTTCGGTTCTTCATTATTTTAATGACATCAGTAGAATATTAAAAAAAAAAAAGTTCAAAAAATGTATTAAATAATAGAAAATATTCTACTAAAATCATCCTAATATAAAAAATATATTAATTTTTCTAAAAACCAATCCATTTTTTAAAAATCATTTTCTAAAAATTTAAAATTGAATGTATTAATAAGTTTGAGGGTCGCGCTATTTTTGTTTGAAATTTAAAAATAAAATTTGAGTATAACGTTATATTTCTTTTTTGGTACATTAAAAATAGGAGAAGACATCAACAGTGATCATTCGATTAGGATACTGTTTTATTATAATAAAAGCATATTTTATGTCTATTTTACTACATCTTCAATTTTTGTAGTCGGGTATAGAAGCATGCAAAATGAGATCTATCGCGTACTGGGCTATTTGGTATAATTGCAACAAATTCTATCTCGAAGGAGTACGAGAGCTTGTGGATGAAGTTGTTGGTTTTATCAAGGCTTATTATGCAGAAATACATAGTATAGGGGAAATCTTAAAGAATACACATGAAACTACATACTCAGTTTGGAAACCATCGGACAATGATATTATAAAAATCAATTTTGACGCTTCCTTTAATCGAACCACAAGATGTTCTATTTTGGGAATCATTGCACGAAATAAAGAAAGTTTGACAATGGCAGCTTGATGACGTCACGAACTAACTAAAATACGACAAAGGCAAACACACCTATCGAATGGTAGTAAAGCAATGGTGAGTCCGGAATATCGTATCCACAATGACCAAAAATACTAGTAATAACTATCTTTCTATTATTTAGCCTAATAATTAAGGGGATTGTTTTTAATCTAAATCTAAACTAATTAACTATGAACGCGACAAAGAGTGAAATAGAAAAATATTTGAAGAAAATTATATTAATATATCTTTCGAGACTAAGAACAACAGACTCTAAGTTGATTAATTGAAGTTTATTTCTAATTAAAGCCCCTATTGTCGCATTAACTCGATCTATGGATTCTCTTATTAAATTTGACTCTAATCCGGCAGATTTATGTTATCCTATTTCTAGGATCTATTTCTAGGATTACAATCAACTTTGCTTAATTACGCTAGATCTACTTTTAAGTAGGGACTTTTACTCAATTGATTAAGCACATCAAACTTGAATTAATATCTTGAAAATATTAATAACACATAATTAAGAACAAAAACAAGTATTTATCATGTAATTCAAATAATAATAAGATCCATCATAGGTTTCATTCTCCCTATGTATTTTAGGGAGTTTAGTTCATAATGAAAAAGGAAAACATCTCAAAATAAGTAAAACAACAAGACATAAATAACTCAAACTTCTAAGGAAATTTGATGGAGATCTTCAATTTTGAATGATATCCTACTTGTGAATTGATTCCAACGGCTTCCTTTGAGTAATTTCTTCGTTCTACTTTGCATCTCCCTCTAGGTCTTCTTATGGTGTATTTTTATAGACTTTGGAATGCTCAAAATACCTAAAAATTATCTTTTTCCACGTGAAAATGAAACAATGTGTGATAGAGACACGGGCGTGTGATCAGCCCGTGTAAGAATGCTCAGGTTGTGTGCAGTACTGATATGGTTAGGAATCGACACGGGCTGACACACGGGCGTGTAGCCATCCTGTGTGTCTCTTACGGGAGTGTGAGAGGTCCGTGTTAAGATACTCAGTCCGTGTGCAATGCTGACATGATTCGAGATTGACACGGGCTGGCATACGGGCATGTTTCCAGCCCGTGTGTGATACTGAAATCAGCTCTTTTTGCTCGATTTTGACTCGTTTTTCACTCCTTCCACTCCCCTATGCTCACCTAAATATAGAAACATGAAATTAAATTATTAGGAGCATCGAATTCACAAAATTATATAATAAAACATCCAAAAACATGCTAAGTATGAGATTAAAATGTGTTGCTTTTATGGTTTATCACAGCCTGTACCTTTCCATAGGAAAACATCTTAGACCCAGTTATGGCCGAGGTAAGGGCGTGTCTACAAGCCATTATTATGGCAGAAGAGATGGGTTTCCAGGATATTTGCATTGAAGGAAATGCGCTAACTATTATACGAAAACTAAACTCTGCGGAAGAAGATAGATCTTGTATTAGCAGTTTGATTAAAGAAATCAAGGTGGAGAATTTCCAATTTCAGAAGATTGAGTTTCAAGCATGTACCAAGGGAAGCCAACAAAGCTGCTCAAGCGATGGCAAAGGAAGGAGCTCGATACAAGCATCCCCGATATTGGATAGAGGAGGTACCGCACGCGGTGGAGGTTCTGGTGAATCAAGAGAGAAGAAGCGGTGCTTATGGAGGTTAGATGGGGAGGTAGAGTCCGGGTTAAGTGGTTTTTGGTTGCCCGATGAACTCGTGATCTTGACAGAGACTGTGGTTCTAGAAAGGTTTGATTTTGGGAGAAAATCGGTCTCTTAAATAGCTGATACAAGGTTTTTTTTAGTTTTCAAATGTCAGAGAAAAAGAGTTACCAGGACTGAGTATTTCATTTCTGTCGATTCATTTTACTTTACAAGTACTTTTGAACAGTTTTTATTTATGTTTTCTTTTTGTGTTTTCAAGGCACCGTTTTGGGGACCATTTATTTTTCGACAGCTATTGTTTCCTTATTTTAATGCTTCTTCAAATCAATAATAGTATCAGTTGCTTAAAAAAAATAAAATTTTGTAGTCGAGTAGGATTTTCTATTTATACAACAAAAGATGATTATTAGCTCAACAGTGTTGGACTACATTTTTGTACCCTTAGCATTGCGAGTTGTGAGGCCGGCACTAAGGGCCTGAAGCTAGGAGTAATTAGCGTTGGGCTGGTTCGGCAAAATACTGAAATGGAGTCGGAACTTCATCGGCCGTAAAAGGCCCATCAGGGTGAAAGTTCTTGACTTGAGAAGAAAGAAAACTGGGAACACAACACAGAGAAAATTATATTTAACTAAGGCCGAGCAATATAGAAGAAGAAGAAACAGAAAGGAAGAATAACAACCAAGTGTGAGAAGTAGGAAAAGCAAGTGCAGAGAAGAGAAGAAAGATGAGCAGCATTGGAACTGGTTACGATCTCTCTGTCACCACTTTCTCTCCCGACGGCCGCGTTTTTCAGATCGAGTACGCCTCCAAGGCCGTCGATAACAGTGGGTTCGTTCTTCTTCTTTTTTCACTAATAATTATATACACATTCTGCTATTGTTAGGTTCTCAATTATCTTTATTTTTCAGAACTGTAATTGGAATAAAATGCAAAGATGGGATCGTTATGGTATGCTTCTTTTTCTTTTACTTTGATTGCTTATTTTGAATATAAAATAGTTTCGTTAAAATGGATATTGCTTTTTCAAGGGAGTGGAGAAGCTGATAGCATCAAAAATGATGTTACCTGGCTCTAATCGTAGAATCCATTCCGTTCATCGTCATTCCGGCATGGTATTCCCTAGTTTCCTCCCCCCTTTTTTCAGCTTTTAACTTCAATTTATTGCATCCTTAGCCACATTGTTATTTGTCAATGCTAGCTTTGGATTCTTAGTCTCTCGCTCTCTCTTTCCCCTGATATTGGATGCTCGAATTTAGGCAGTAGCTGGATTAGCAGCTGACGGCAGACAAATTGTGGCCCGTGCTAAATCTGAAGCTACTAGTTATCAAAGGTCTTTATTTAATTTTCTCCTGTACATCAATTACTTAAATTCAGCTTTAATTATGTTGTTATGTGTTCATCTAATTGTAATTGTATTTTGTTGGTGTTGGGCCTGGTGGTTTAGTGTGTATGGTGAACCCATTCCTGTCAAAGAACTTGCTGAACGCGTTGCAAGTTATGTCCATTTATGCACTCTTTACTGGTGGCTCAGGCCTTTTGGCTGTGGGGTAATTCTAGGAGGTTATGATAGAGATGGACCCCAATTATACATGGTTGAACCGTCTGGCATCTCCTATGTAAAGTTCATTTCTTGCGAATGGGGCTTCATTTTTCCTCCTTTTTTTTGTTGCTAGTTCTATCGGTATATTTATCTTCTTTGCCAGTCAATAATGTATTTCTTCCTGTATAGAGATACTTTGGTGCTGCAGTTGGGAAGGGAAAACAAGCTGCCAAAACGTAAGATTCAAACTATTTCTTTCATGTGGAACTTAGAGGATGACTTTTAATGGAAGTCATTTTGTCATGCTAGCTAGTTAGATGAGATCAATGATTGGAGCATTATTTATTCTGTACTTTTACTTGTTTCCATCTCAACCAGTGAAATCTAGTATAGAATTTGGATGCAATGGTCATCCTGTTGAAGGGCCTTCTAACGAGATCATTTTCCCCTTCTTATATATTCTCTTTTATGAAAACCAATCAGCAAAGGGTATACTCCTGTCACTCTCTCGAATTGTTAAGATTAATCCCCCAGTTATGCTTTCCTTCAATATTGTGATCTGCCCCTTTTTTTTTTTCTAATAGAGCAAAATTGGATGCATCATAGAGAAACCTTCAAAGTTTGAAATAAAAAACTCTCAATGGAGAGCAAGAGAGTCCTAATCCAAGTTTGAATTAATCAGATATAAGAAAAAGGTACAAAAATGTGGAGTGGATGAAGCAATGTGGATTAAGGAAAATGATGTACAAGTTGTGCACTATCTGCTGTTTCACTACTTGCCATATTTGCCTATGATTCATCAACACGTTCAATGTAGCCTTTACACCAAACTGGTTGGTCCTAGCTACATGAAATGGTTTTATCCATTCTGTTTGTTTTGGGGCTGTGTACTCCGATGGATATAAAAAAGTTAAAATCTTTCTTAATATCACAACCTTTGTAATCTTTGGTTATCTCTTTCTCTCTGCATTCATCTTCTGAGCATCTGATAATTTAATGGTTGAATCGATTGTGGACAGGGAAATTGAAAAGTTGAAGCTGTCTGAAATGACATGCAGAGAAGGGGTCATTGAAGTAGCCAAAATGTGAGTTTTGGCTATCTTAATTCTTCCTGTTTTTGTTCTAATATGCTTATTTTGATTCTGGGGACGTTAATTGTTGGTTCTAAAATTTTATGTGCACTTCTTTTTTTTTTTTTCCTTAATTTTCACTTTTGAAGATTCTTGCTTGAACCGTCATTTTAAATGCTGTTCTTTGTTGTCTTTGCATTAGGCAACAACATCAAATTGGTTTTCTTATTCTCTGTTTATTTGTCTATTCTTTGCGATGTCTCTAGCTTACCACAATGTATGACTCTCAATGTGGGGTAAGATTTATGTTTTCCCTGATGAACTAGGGTACATGCGTGCTAAAACTTGGTAGAAATTAGCTGCCTAGAGTTAACTTTAAGCTTTTGTTTTACCTCAAAAGAGATCATTTTACAAAGATGTTCTAAAAGATTGTCTTAAATTTAATTCATTTCCTCTTTCATATCGCTAAAGCTGTTGGCTACTGAAACTGTAACGCAGAGTATATAAAATAGTTTAATCCTGTGGCAAATCTGATTTAACACCTATATGTCAGAATTCGGCCTTGGACCTGTGGTGGAAACATTTACCTACGTTATTAAGTAAGAACTAACTATATAAACCTTGTTTGGATTATGGATTTGTGTGTGTATGGTGCCCTACTATAAGATCCTACTTGCCAAAGAAAAACCTTATTTCTCTCTTATCCAAACACCAACTAAAAGCAACCTCAGTTCTCTGGCAATAGTAATAGTTTATGATTACGTGTTTGGATTATGGGTTGTTGTTTGAGTGCCTTCCACAATATGACCCTACGTATTACAACAAACTGAAATCTATCTTATTGGCAACAGTTAGGGAATAGTTTAATTACCGTTCCACTGAGTTGGCAATAAATACCGGTAGTGTTGCCATTTTCTTGCAGTTCATAAAATTCAAAACAAAATTTGAAGTGAGCAAGAGAACTGTAAACTTATAAGATGGAGGTGCAAGAGGAGTACTTTCTTTTAATGTTAAATTTTTATATTCATCATGCATTGCCATACGTGGTATTTTCTTACTTTTCTCTCTGAATGCAAGTTTTCAATGCTAGTACTAGATGTTAACCATGCGCGTCATTTGTGAACAGCATATACAAGGTACATGACGAAGCAAAGGATAAGGCCTTTGAACTTGAGATGAGTTGGGTCTGTGACGAGTCCAAGCAACAACATCAAAAGGTAATTCTTACCGTCTCTTAATATGGTATTTGTTTCAACTTTCTAACTAGCTAGAACAACAAAATGATGCCCTTGTTGTCGTAGACAATGTTGGTTGCATGAAATTGACCTTGCCATTTTGCTCATTTAACATATACCCCATTTGAAAAAGTAGGGTATTTTTATTCTTTTACCCACGTCTTTCTGGCCACTTTTGACACAAGAATCTCCCATTGAATGACATGATGGAAGTGATCCAGGATATCTTAGGGACTAGGGTTTAAAGTTCAATAACCAGAAAAGCAATAAGCTTGAATTAATTGCATGTCTACCCCTTAATAGAAAGTACGTTAGTTTCTATAGACCCTTAACTTGGACTCTAAGCCTACGTTTTTCCTTAAGAGTACCCAGGCCCATCACTCATGTCAGATGCATATTTGAATGTTAGTACAGATATATGATTCTTCAAAGACCCAGATGAAAAAACACAGAAAAAATTGAACATATCTATGTCAGATGCATAATATAGTTCTGAGCTAACATGCTTGAAACTCAAGAAAATAGGGACACAACTTTTTTTTAATTGAAAATAGATAACTTAAACAAACTGGACTAGAAAACAAAAACCTAATAGCGTAACGAAGCCAACTCTAAGATAAAACCTATTTTATTTTAAATACTAAATATAACCCTGAACTTATAAAATATTACAATTTTAAGCTCCGTAAATATAACAAGATTAACAAAATAAAATCTCAAGTAAACAAATCCGTGATTAGCTTCTTAGCTTTCTGCATCCAGGAGACATTTGTGGGCCTTCACCAAACATGTCAAGAACCAACTTGAAATCTTTCTCCTGCTTTATCTTCAATTGGGTTTACCTGCAATTTTTTTTGAATGCTTTTACATTTTATCCTCTATTTGCTTGTATGCTCAAACAATTACTTTAGCATGGCAGACCCATTTTATTTTTCAGATACTGTCGCTTAGTTGCCTAAAGAAAGTAAAAATTAGGAATGTTAGCTATCTTAACTAAATCATTAGCGAGACTTCGGTGCAATGGATGATTAATGACTCTTTGTTTCGATGTCATTAAATTCCTTTCCCGGATAATTTATTGTACTATTCCCATATGTTTACATGTTTGTATTCATAAAAAATGTCGATGGTTGGATTTCAGGTTCCCGATGACCTTTTGGAGGAGGCTAAGGCTGCGGCTAGGGTTGCCCTAGAAGAGATGGATGCCGATTAAACATGAGTGGAGCCAGAATACTGTTGCAATGGTATTTTGATCTTCACTAATTTCTCATCTTTCATAAACTTGATGTTTGATTTATGATCTAAGTCATTGACTGGTTAAACATGTTTCCTTGTATTATTTCATCAAGAAGATCTGCCGGCTTTTTTATTAGGGCCTTTGATTTCGAACAACTACGAAATCCGTAACTGCCTTTGTTAAGGCATCAACTATGCACGGGGATTTAATATAAATATGTTCATATGAAAATATAAATATTAAAAGATGATTAATTGGGCTAAATAACAATAAAATATAATGTAACTATGAAAAAATTGGAAAAAAACACAAAAAAGAATTGATTTAAAAATGTCAGAATATTTTTATTAATACTGTAGGTGTCAATACCACCTGTACGGATAGTTACCAGTGGCGAAGTTGAGATCTTAAAATTGATACGTAGCGCATCGAACCAATGTGGTTGAAATGCGAGTACAGTACCTACCCACCACATTGATGAAAAATGTAGGCCAATTACTTTGGTAACTGGATGGGAAGGACAACGCAAGCAACAATCACTCACTGGAGACACAGACTGTGATGTGAATTTAACGCGGAGGGAAAAACCAAGTGGTCCAAATTTCTAACCCCTTGGGGAGGGTGACAACTCAAACCGGTTCTCCCCACTGTATTTATTGAGAATAAGCTTTAAAAAGATCTCTCTTGTCAGTTCTGAGTAAATTTGTCCGTTTTAAAAAATTTTGAGGTAACTTTCAAAATTAAATAATTAAAAATAATTAATCACAGTTTAGTGTTTCTAACATTTAACTGGTATGGTAATAGTTTTTGTCTTCAAATTTTACATATTTTCTTAATTTAATTTTAATTTAATAAACTTGTAATATTTGCATATGTTATCAATTTATTAATAATTTTAAAAAAATTATCGAAAAATTAAATATATATATAACTCAAGCTTCAAAAAACATATATAAAATTTTATTTAAATCTAGAAAAGTAATACAAAATAAAATAAGAAAAAAAATATAAAATCCAACATTAAACGTTAAGTTTTTAAAATTTGATATATTTTTCTTATTTTATTATTCGTGTTTTCTTTCTTCTTTTATTATATAATTATTCATGTTTTCTTAAATTTATTAAGATTAGTGAATTTGAATTTTATATTTATTCTTATTTAATTATTCATGTTATCTTAATAAAAGAATTTAATTTAATTGATTCGAGTATTTAACCTATATTGTTATAGGATTTGAATTAAAATATTAATCAAATAAAAATGTATTAAATATTATGGAAAAAACTACAAGAATAATAAACCAGGACAAGTATTTAAACCGTTACCATTCCTATAAATTATCAAAGAAAGCCCCTAAGCGATTTTCTTTTTCATATTTTTACTTGTGTTTTTCTTTCCTGACTTAATTTTGATCCTACTCATGCACCCTCTTAATCGGACTCTCCATAAATCATTTTTAATTTGGTTTTAAGTTATCATCACTTTTTTTTACTTCATTTCATTAATATTTAATCTCATTTTTTAAAAAGAACCATTTAGATAACAAATGTTAAAAAAAAAGATTTAATTGTGCTTCATATTATTATAATAAGCTAATTTATTAACTTCATTTGAAAGGGAAATTCAGCTTTGTGTCAGCACATGTGCAGGAAATTGTTCCAACCACACATATTTCATGACCAAAGTTTTTTTTAATAAACAAATTTTAATAAAGGCTTATTCTTTTATTTAATTAAGCTATTGGGTTTTTTACATTTAAAAAAGGGGTAAATGATTGATAAACGGGTAAATTAACTATATGTGTTTTTTTTTTCTAAATTGGTTAATTAAGTTTTTTTTTTTTTTGAAGATTTAATAAAATAGGCTAATTTTAAAGACAAAGTATGAAAAGTGCGTCTAGTTGGGTACACTTTCTGCACAATTGGTTGAAAAGCTCATCCAGTTGGGTGAGCTTTCTGAATAGTTGATAGGAAAGTGTGTCCAACTGGACAAACTTTTGCTAAAATGTCAAGGAAAACGTATTCAATTGGACATGTTTTCTTTAGAATTTCCAGAAAACACTTCCGCGCTTTCACACAATTTCTCTAAAATCAACCTATTTTCATAAATCTTGAAAAAAAAGGACCTATTTAACCAATTAACAAAAAAAAAACATATATACACAATTTAACAGATAACAATAACACTAAAATTGTTGTATTATGGTAAAACTTGAAACAAATGAGATTAATATTTTAAAAATACGATTTCAATAATATTTTTTACATTATTGTATCATGGTCAATGTTCAAGTAAAGGAATATCCATAAAAAATATACAAAAATCCTTAATTTAAAAATTAATTTAGTACATAAATTTTAATTTTATATAATTATATACATAATTTTTTATTTTAAATTAATTTTCATAAATTACAAACACTCTGACTACGTCGTTTTATTATTAATTTATATATACATATAATTATATAAATAAAAACAAAAAAATTATTTATTTAATTTTATAAATTCATTCATAAATATCTATAATTAATTATATTTACAAATTGAATGTGTAATTTAAATTAGAAAAAAAAAATTGATTGCTGCGGTAACCAGTGGGGTCACTTTCAGACAGAAATACGTTGATTAAGACCAGATGGGGAACCATGTCGTGGACCACAAGAATTCCACTTTTTCTTACAATTATAACTCATTTATGTTTTTACAGTATCCTTTTTCACTACCATCCACAATACCTTTTCCATCATGATCATCCATATCAATGTTTACTACTAATATTTAATTTAGGTAGCTATTAATGGCTAAGAAAATTCAGGTTTGTTGAATTATTAATCAACCCACCTTTTCGTTTATATAATTTAAAACAAACAAGAAAAAAGTAGCAGGTGGCAAAAGCTTGTCTGGTTATAGTCTCAGCTGAGTCTTTTATTTCGGCTCTTCTTATTGTTGTCCGCCTCTTGAACTAACTCAAAAGCCATTTTTCCTTTTGCCGCTCAGCCTCAAAAAGCTCATAATCCTTCCTTTCTTATCCACTTCTCTTCTCAAGTATATCCCTTTTTATTTTTTCTCCTCCAATAATGATCATTCTTTCAATCATATACGAATAAATAATTATTCTTTTATTATTTAATTGCTATATATACTACTTAGAATTCTATACTTTCTAGTTTGTAGTGCCGTTATCGAATTTGCTTTGAAGCTTGTACATTTTCGTACAAAAGAGATTGGGGTTTTGACTGTTGGTTGATGTTTCTTGACCCTTATAGGCCTCAGCTCAGCCTTTTCTGATATCAATTCATCCCCCAAATTTATTTTGCTTTTCTGGGTAATTCTCGAGTTCCTTAAACCAGCAAAGGCTTTACACTTGATTTTGTCTCTAGTGTGGGCTATTAGTTTAAATTTCATGGCTTTGGGGGCATAATGCATGCATTTCTCACTTTAAAAAATTTAATTGTTTTTATTATGATGCATTTTTTAATACCAACAAAAAATTCGTGGTTGTAAGCGAGGGGAAAAGATCTAGGGGGGTAATATTTTATGTACTAATTCATTTGTTTATGTCAATTTGTTATCTATGATGAGGTTGATACAAAGTACTTTTTTTCTCTCTCTCTCTTATTTAAGCTGAATTTTCCAGATTTCTGCATCATTTGAAAAAAAAAATTAAAGGACATGCCTATGTACTTTTGAGGTTCTTAGCAAAAAAATCTATTGAGTGTTAATTGTGAGTAGTTTACTCCATTTGGCTGTTTTATTTTGCCGAGATTTTACCTTTGTTTTCTCGTTATGAACATATGTTTAATTTTTTTTATGTCTGATGCCATTTTAATGACAATTACCTTTCATATTCTAGGGATTAGATCAGTTTTATTGCTTCAAATTGAATTTCCACCAAGTTTTCTACTTGAACTGAGATTCGCATATTCCAGATAATGTTCTTGTGCTATATGTTAATGAGTTTTTAAAGATTGAATATTCACTTTTCAACGTTCCTTTTGCTTCATAATTTGGTGTTTTAAGCCCTTCTTTTTATGATTTGATGCTGTGATACTGCAAAATTGAGTGATAAAGATGCTCGTCTCAGGAACAGGTTTTCAGAGCTTGCAAAAGTGAAGTAAAGATATAAGAGAAATGAGTCAACCTAAAATTAAGCGGCGCGTGGGTAAATATGAGATGGGAAGGACAATTGGGGAAGGAACATTTGCTAAAGTGAAGTTTGCAAGAAATACAGAGACTGGAGAACCTGTGGCACTTAAGATCCTTGATAAAGAGAAGGTTCTCAAGCACAAGATGGCTGAACAGGTTTCTTTTCTTCTTCATGCTTCCTTATCTCTTCTCTATATCTATTTTCATAGTTTGTCAAAGCTATTATTACCCACATTTTGAGAAACGAAATTCTACTTTTCAGATATTGCATCTAAAGTTGTTTTCTTGCTTGCTTTTGCAGATCAAGAGGGAAATAGCAACAATGAAGTTGATAAAGCATCCAAATGTTGTCCGTTTATACGAGGTTTCTATCTCTATCTCTCTCTGTGTGTTCTGGTTGACCGGTTGGGTTCCAGGGGAGGGTGGGGGCTTGATATATGCACCATCTACTCATTCTTCTTTTTCTCTAGAGTATGATTATGATTTATGCGGTAAAATGCATATTCCTCAATAATGAGTTGCAGATTTGGACCATTTTCAAGAATCTTGTATTCTGAAACAAAGCCTCCCTTCTTCATTTATATCTGTAGCATTAGCACTGAAATGGTGGCATGATTTCTCCAAGCTTCAACATTATATGAAAATTTTGGCTTTTGTTTACTACCATCTTTATTGATCCTTATAATATTTATATTTGAACTGAGTATATGATCAAAGATGAAAGAGCAACATCCAAGCTTTTTTTAATGACCAATCTCTTGCAATGCCTGTTTAAAACAAACCTAAGAACTTCTCGTTTTCTGTTTCATCTTGCCTTCTGATCTAATGCTTTTCACCTACAGCAGTTAAGCATCTAAGAGAAAACCATCCGGTAGCATTTACATTCGTCCATCATTTTAGTAGAGCTTTGGATGTTTGTATCAAATTATTTTGTTTACTTTTATTCAGGTAATGGGAAGCAAGACAAAGATATTTATTGTTTTGGAGTATGTCACCGGGGGAGAGCTCTTTGACAAAATTGTAAGTTGATGATATCTGGGATATTTGCATATTATGTTAGATTCTCATTTGTGTTGGTGGAGCTGCACTAATATGTTTCCTAGTTTCAGTACTGATTTAATATTTGTACCTTGTCTTAAGAGAAGCTAACGTTAGATCTTGTATATCTTTAAACCATTTCTTAATTCTGAAGGTAAACAACGGAAGGATGAGAGAAGATGAGGCACGAAGATATTTCCACCAGCTCATTAATGCTGTTGATTACTGCCATAGCAGAGGCGTCTACCATAGGGATCTTAAGGTATTTAAACTTGGCACCCTTTAAGGAGAATATGTTTATACTTATGCATATATGTGCATGCATGCATGCATCTTATGCTATCAGGAAATGAAGTTCATATATACTTCCTCTTGATTTTCTTGCAGCCTGAAAATTTGCTGTTGGATGCATATGGTAACCTCAAAGTTTCTGACTTTGGGTTGAGTGCACTATCTAAGCAAGTCAGGGTAATTATGACATCCTCTTTTTCCTTCTACATGATACATTATTAAGCTTTGTCTAGTCTTTAGCTTCTTTGTTGTCTGTGTTATTTATCCTACTTATTTAAACATTCATGTGAATATTTTAAGGTCCTGAATCTTGATGTAACCGATTGATTCCGTAATCTTGTAAGATTGGTTCTGTCTCTGTGTGCCTTTGATGGCTTTAGAACATTCAGAAATATTTCTAATCTGAAGTTGAATTTATAGGATGATGGTCTCCTTCACACTACCTGTGGAACACCAAATTACGTTGCTCCTGAGGTGCAGACAGTAGTTCAATCACACTAAATTTTCCTTCCATCATTTTTAATTGTATAACCCCTTAGAAACCCCGGTTATTAACAATCTTCTCTCTTCCTATACATAGGTCCTTGATGATGGAGGCTATGATGGAGCTACTGCAGACCTGTGGTCGTGTGGAGTGATACTCTTTGTGTTGCTTGCAGGTTACTTGCCTTTCGATGATTCTAATCTTATGAACCTGTACAAAAAGGTCTGTGTTTCGTAATTGAATGTTGCAGTTATCCATTGTCACTCGTTGCCTGTTTTTCACTCTGATTTTCCGAATATACAGATTTCAGCAGCTGAATTCACTTGCCCCCCTTGGTTATCTTTTAGTGCAATGAAATTGATAACTCAAATCCTGGATCCAAACCCGATGACTGTAAGTTACTATGCCTAACTCTCCTTACCTGGATGTGTTTCAAGATTGGATATTAAATTCTGTGTGCATTGAATAGGAAGAGGGGCAAAAGATTTCTATACTTTGTATGGTGATGGCAAGTGAAATAACATTGTATATTGCTATGCTAAGTAAAGCTTCTAAAACTAGATAAAACAAAGCTATACTCATGACAGAAAAAAGAATGTCCTATAAAAAAATAGCTTGGTTAAATTCTTGTCGAATGTGCAATAATTATAGTGTGAAACGACAGAAATAATATTGTATTTTACTGTGCTTTTATTCATTTGTCTTTTGCCCCTCCATCTTCAATAAATATTGTCTAACACATTTTCCTTGTTAGAGGACATAAGCGTGGGAGATGGAGTCCGAGAAATCTGCCAGATAGATATTAAAAATGTATAATTCTATCTGCTCTTTCTCTTTTTCCTCTTTTCATCTCTCAAAGATTTCAACTCGCAGTCTGAATATAATTTCTAAGGAAAGATAACCACACCTTATAACTCCTTATCCTTTTTTGCGTTCATTTTTCATCAAAGCCACCCATGAATTTATCGATCATGTATTCTGAATTTGAAGTTGATGGCCTCTTACTATGTTATGAATTTATGAAAATTTCAACTACAAGTACATAAAAGAAGTTCGTTTCAGCTTCAAGGTTCATATTCTGCTTGTATTCATATGCATTTTTATGTTGGACTTAAATGCTTGGGAATCATTTGCCTTCACAAGATTTTGTTTTGCTTTTATCTAATCATATCAACTTAGCATAAGGTTAATGTGTACATATATCTTTCTCATGTTGCAGCGCATTACTATTCCTGAAATTTTGAAAGATGAATGGTTTAAAAAGGGTTACAAGCCTCCTGTGTTCGAGGAGAAAGACGATGCGAATTTAGATGATGTAGAAGCTGTTTTTAAAGATTATGAAGTAAGTTGATGCAGTTTTTCTCTAAGTTGACATCCGCATATTGGACAACTGCTGTTATATTTGGTGCTTCTTTGACTTTTTATCTTAATAATTTCAATATGTTGGTTAACATAACAGGAGCACCATGTAACAGAACAGAGAGAAGAACAACCAACAGCTATGAACGCTTTCGAGTTAATTTCTATGTCAAAAGGGTTAAACCTTGGGAACCTGTTTGATGCAGAAGAGGTTTGTCTGTTAAAAGGCTTTTCGTTTTTGTATATCAACTGTCAAACCCTGGTCGTTACCTTTCCTTTGCATGACTTCATTGTCACTAGAAATGAAACCTGAAATCCGCAGTATGTCCAGTGCCAAATAGGACATTATCTGATATCAATAGGCTATCAAAGCCGATTAAGAAAGCAGACATATAGTGTCTATTTGCTTGAGAAAGATGACTAATAATATTATACTGGCTATTTACATCTAAATGTGAACCGTTGCTTGTTCCATTTTCTGCAGGGATTTAAGAGAGAAACAAGGTTTACATCTAAATGTCCTGCTAATGAGATCATCCATAAGATCGAAGAAGCTGCAAAGCCTCTTGGGTTTGATGTCCACAAGAAAAACTACAAGGTGAGTAAATCTTACACACAATATAATAAAGGTAATTATCGAAATCTATATATAAAGTTTATTTATTTTGTATTGTTTTTATGTAGATGAGACTCCAGAATTTGAAAGCAGGAAGAAAAGGAAACCTTAATGTCGCCACTGAGGTAACTTACAGTTAAAGTAACATTTTGTTTTAAATCTTGGCTTACGTTTTGTATTTAATTAAACTGTTTATTTTGTTAATCAGATATTTCAAGTGGCACCTAGTTTACATATGGTCGAGGTCCGAAAAGCAAAGGGGGACACATTGGAATTCAATACGGTACCCTATGATTCTCTCATTACAATTTCATTACATTTTCTAAATGTATCGTATTGTTAGAGTTACGTAACGGCATATAATTGGTTATAGCTGATGGAAATGGAAGAACGTTTTTGCCGGTAGAAAGAAGTTGGTTAAATGTAAATGGAAAGTTCCAAATGACTTCGATTCCTGTCATAGTTTTGGATTAGTCCTTATATTGTCACTATTATATTATACGAGTTAAGACCATTATTGCGCATCACAAAGCGTCTTACATCTCGATAATGTCTAAAATTTGTTGTCCGATCGTGAGACTGAAATTCTCCAATGTTAAACACATGCTCTAGCTTATCTGCTTACTCAAACCAAGTATCAAACCTGTCTGCTGGTCTTTAAATAAACATACATGAGTTGCAGTTGATTTCTCTTGTGTTTCTAAATTCACTCAGTCGTTACCGAGATTATGATTTTGCTGGCGATTAAAAGGTTTGGGTTTTTTTTTTTTTTTTTTTTTTTTTTTTGCAGTTCTACAAAAGCCTTTCGACCTGTCTGGAAGATGTTGTCTGGAAAACGGAGGAGGACATGAAAGAAGTGCACTTTTGAGTTGACCCATGTTTCCAAGTTGAATGAAAATTGTGGATGGTTTTGTTGTTGTTTGTTGAATGTTGAATGTCGTTGTTTTTGGCCCAATATTTCTTCATTCTTTTCTAGGATTAAACAGCCATGGTGGTTCCAGTTGTTTTCCATGTTATTAGTTGTTGGAAAGCATGGATAATTCCCATGGAATGCGGTGGTTGTATTTACCCTTTAAAATGTTAATGATGATTAAATGTTTCATGATATTTGCCAAAAAAAAAGAAGGTAAATCCTTATGTTTTGATTTTGTTTCCTCCACTAAATATTATCCTATGCAATTCTTTTATATGAATTAATTCCATTAGCAGAATATAGATAAATGTCTTCAAGTTTTATTTTAAAAATTAAAATTGACAAATCTTTTGTTTCATCAGACTTTAGAAATTACTTTGTAATAATAAAAATAATAATTAAATAGATTTAATTATTTTTTTAAATAAACATTTAACTGTGTAAAAATAATGCTCTCGATAAACACAATTTCACTATCAATATATATTATTAATTTGACATAATGATAAATTTAGTTCTTAATATTTATATTATTTTATTTTGATGTTAATTTTTTTATAGATTCATTTAACCCTCAACTTTTAAAAATTGAGTCAAACTGTTTATTTTTTAGGTGAAAAAATTGATTGGGTGACAACTTACTATCAATTCACATTAACTTTATAATTTTTTTTAAAAAATAATATAAATTGCTAAAAGATTAAACAAATTTTAATAAGGTTTATAAATTAGAAAGAAAAAAAAAACTATGTCAATAATGATTTACACGTAAATGGTGACATGCCCTATCATTTTAATGTTACTAATTTTTTATCAATTCAATCAAATTATTTAATATAAAATAAAACAATTAACTAATTTTTAAGGTTGAGGGTAAAAACAATCCTTCCAAAATAATTATAAATAATTAAGGGCAATAAATAAACCTTAAGTGCTAAATTTATTATCATTCTTGTTAAATTTAATCATTGATTTGTTAAAATATTAATTTATTAAGATATGATGTTGATAAACCGAAATCGGTAAGTAAAAGAATATTAAAAATGTGATAAATTGAATTATATTAATTTAGTTTTAATTTTTTTTAAAAAAACTAATTTTTAATATTTATATATTGTATAATTTTTTTGTGACATTGAATGTTAATTAAAAAAATGAGAAAAAATAAAAATCATTATTTTACATTCTTGTATATTTTCAATCAACTTTTAGCTGATGAATTTATATTTTTAGCTTTTTAGGTGAAATGGTCAAAGTAATATAAAACTGTAAAAAAAATTTAAATTACACAATATACAAATATTGAGGATTAAATTTATTATTATGTTAATTTTAAAAGCTATCACCTTTAGCAAGTTGGTGACTGAAAAAGACAAAATTAATTTGTCAGATGATGATTTTGTAACTTTTTATAATTGTATGATTAAAAAATTATTAATAATTGAATAACTAATAATATAATTTACCTAGATAAATAAAATGAATAATACATTTTCTTAGGAAATAAGGTTTCCATTCAAATTTTATTTTGATTTAAGAGTGAGTTCTATTAAATTCATTTTATCATTGTGATAATTAATTTTGATTATAAATATTTAAATTTATTTATATTTACTATTTTTTTAATATATACTTATAATTATAAGGGTGGTTTTAAATGGACAATAAGTTTATTTACAGTTAATATAAAAATAACGATAATGATAGAATTCGACATTATAATGGAAGACAAAAAAATAAACTAAATTGACGCATCTTACCGCACATCTAAATTGACGTTAAATGTAACTAGAAAAAAAAAAGAACATTTTGGACCACAATCATGCCGAACAAGAAATTAATAAATAAATCATTATTTTAAATTATTGTATTATATTACTACTTTTGTTATTTTACAAAAACCAGATATATAATCCTAAACACACCCTCGCAAATCCTACAAGGAGAAAAAGAATATAGTAATAAAAATAATAATTCTGGAGCATCAAATTTTGAAAAATATGCAAACAATTTGTAAGAATATTAAAAACCCATAGAATTTGGTGTTAAAATAAACCGATCCCGAACCAGAAGCTTCATCCTTATCGCTTTCCTCTTCAATGGGGTGATTGAAGTTGGCAGGCACGATGGTTTCAGGGGCGGAGTCATCGCCCCTGTAATCAGGGCTGTTGGGCGCCGGCGCATCATCCGACGGATCTAAGCTCTTCGGCAGCCCTTGGCCGTGGGTGACGTTTATCTTGAAATGCTGACCATTGTTGCATTGCTCCCCATCGTAATCACTGGAAAAGAAATAGTTCATCCCTTCTTTCAGTAGAGGAACCGCTACTGAGATTGGATGAGGCGCCGTGGACGAAGGATCTGCCGCCGACCATTCGATCGTGTCGTTTTGAAGAGCGTCGTCGTAATCGCAGAACTTGTATGTGGTGAAATTGTATGTTTGGATTACTGAATGGTTGTTATCCGTATTGAAGACTGTGCGTTAAAGGAAATCAAAACGATGTCGTGAGAACCAACAATTCTAATATAACACCAGTTTTTTCATTAAAAAAAAAAGAATAAATTAATTTATGTAGACAAAACTCTAAATCTAATGATGCATATTTAATTCAAAGCCATACCCTAACAAGTTTTAACATAATCAAACATTATAAACCTATTAATTCGGCTAAAATACATCGATTTAAGTCAGTGTGACATGTAAAAAATCATTATCAGCCAGGTTGGAAAAGGGGGTGTTGAGAGGATGCATGTTATGTTCAAAGTCCAAGAATCTAATGCCCTCAACTTTTAGTATGTCAGTCAGCAAAAATATTCTGACAATGGAATTTGCACATGGGATAGGAGGCTTCTTGCAACACAATCCATCTCCTTCATCCCTTCCCATTTACCGATTTCTATCAACTCCATGGCAGATTAGCAGCTAAAACTCAAAAACACAAACCAAATTTGAAGAAAGGTTGAGATTTATATTAGGCCAACTGTCTAGGATAGATGTGAAAATCTGATATGTAAGTATATATTTAAGACAGTAAAATGAAATCTATAGCTGAGATGAGGTATGAGTGAGAGCAAATTTAAGAAGAAATCAAGGGATCATCCAAATCTGGATTAGTCTCTGTTTCATCTTTTACAAAAAGAAATTCAGCCCCCCCCCCCCCCAAAAAAAAAAGGGGAATGTTGTTAAAAAAACTGCACAACAGATCAAACAATGGAGCTTTTCATTAACTTAAAGATCTCCGTACTTAAAAAAGTTTTTAAAACATTTACTTACTTTGAGGTCGACAGGATTTTCTTCTATTAATGGATATTTACTAAAAATCCATAGATTTTCATCACATATGATTCAAAGAGGAAACTAGACAAATATATAAAAAGGACTTACTGAGGAAATCTCCCAAGCTGAAGTTCTTGGAATCAGCCCATTTCTGGTAATTAACATCAGGCTTTTCGAGGGCATCAAACCAACCAAGGGAACCACCGACTGTGTAGTTCTTGTAAGCACTGACGGATCCTGAACAGGAGAGCACCACGAGACAAGAAACAATGGTGATGAGTTGCAGAACTGAAGTACTGTTATAACCAGAACTTTGTCCCATGTTTCTTGAGTTTCTGTAATGGGTTTTTGTGGACTGTATAGAAGTAGGCGAATTTAAAGCAATGGAATAGCTAAAGTTGTGATTTATATATGTAGCCTTGCCTTTTGCATGGAATTACTAGATTGGTGTCTCTTATCTTTTTTTGATGGTCCCACAGTCACATTCAACTTTTTTCCCTATAACAACTGAGTAAATGCTAAGAAAGGAATAAATAATAATCTCCTAATAAGTTATTAATTACCTCAATCTTGACTAATCCACTCACTATTACCTTCTGAATCTGAGTAACAAGTCATTCAATATAAATTATTTAAGATATATTTAATGATAATATTTTATATTTTATTCATATAAATTATGAATATTAAATTTGATGTATTTTTATATTTTTTAAAAAATATTAATATATACGATATTTTAAAACAATATGATAGAAGTATTAAATCAATTAGAAATTTATATATATGGTTAATACAATTATATTGATAAACTCATTATTAAAATATTAATTATAAAATATACAAAATGGTATAATGAGTCTCTTCCAATTTACAAGGTCACAACAACATGGTATAAATGTTCTTTTTTCTCATCGTATGTAAATTTTTAAACTCAAAACTATAACCTATTAATCAAGTATTTATTTACCTTCAAATAATCTAAATTCAAATCACTATTATAAAAAATTAATATTGTAGGACATACGGAAACTAAAATGCCGGCGGGTTAACTCGACAGCTTAATTAGTCAAATTTCAATAATTCATGATTTGATCCAAAAGTCACTGCTTGAAGTTAAATTAAGGGTTGACCTTTGAGTTTAGTGACTTATCTTTTTCATTGAAATATGGTAGGACTAATATCTCATAAAAAAAATGTTGCTCTCAATTTTAAAATTATTATTTACATAAAAGTTATTTTTTATTATTACAATATTAATTTTTTTTTAAGAATTACAATATTTAAATTTGTGTCATCTAATAAATTAAAAAAAAACCCTCAAACTATTACTTCATATAAATTCTTCACAAAAAATATACACTTCGTATTTGGTATGTTAAAAGAATTGTAAATATTCAGATAATTTACTTTTAAAATTTATTCTTATATTCTTTTTATATTATTTTTTTGGTGAATTATAAGAAAAGAGTAAAACCCTAACAACAACACGATTAAGGTAACTCGAATTTAAACCATATCTAGGACGATGAACATCTTAATTATCATGTCAACACACATTAAGATTTTTAAAATTAGAAGCATGAAAAGAACTAAAAATTTTAGTGTTTTATTTTATCCCCACTTTAATCCTTCTCAAATGAAAAACAGATTAAATATATAAAAATCCATTTTAAATAATCTGCCATGAATTAGGTTAGTTTCAAGTTTAATCCATGGGGGATGGGATTGGGAGGAGGCTTCTATAAATGTGAATGCATGAGCATATGAATATTAAAAGGGCAGATATACCATCCGTGGCATTAAAATTCTTTTACTACATTATTATTTTAACACGTGGACAATCACATTTCATTTCCATATTCCATAGCATATGATCCAATTAATTCTTATCAACTAGATGCAACCACTTGATTCCATCTGTTACACCACTGAAATAATTACTGCTACAATTGATCTACTTGCTGTGTGAATGGAAAAAAATATGGTTGTTATTCATAATTACTGTTATCAATTCATCTACAATTGATCTACTTGCTGGTTCAACCGCGTTTTGCTGACGTGGTGAAAAACGATTCTTCGAGGAAGCGATTTTCTAACTTTTTAAATTTCAAAGGACAATTTTTTTACTGTTAGAGGGGTTCCAACGGTAAAAAAGAGAGAGAGTATAAAACCCTCCACTCCTATTATTTCACGCATAAATTCTTAACAATTTAGCAAAAAATCTTTACAATTTCTCCCTAAAGCTCTCAAATTTCTCATTAAATTTAGAAAAGCTCTTTATAATTAGTTATTTACTTTAATTTTTTTCTAAATTAGTAATTTTTTTTATAATTTCAAACATATCTGGTCGTGTTAGCAATGGCTGAAGAATTAATTCGTCTCGATCATAAACATATTTCCGTCGAACAAATAAAAATGATAACGGTTTATTTTAAACTTTGAATATTTTTTAATATTTTTTTCATTTATGTAATTTTAATTAATTTGTATTTTTTAATTTTTTATAACAATCTATAGATCAGGTGTTACAATGTTATATTTGTAACATGTCTAGTCCACCATCACCGTTGCTAGAAAATTACTTGAGGGAAGCAGGTTTTGGCACGCGGCCACTATAGGCCGGGGGTGCAAGTTGGACCTAAAACTCATCAGTGCGTTAATAGAGAGGTGGAGAGCGGAGACGCACACATTTCATCTTCTATGCGGAGAGTGTACTATCACTTTAAAGGACGTCCAGTTACAATTAGGATTGCCGGTGGATGGGGGCGCACTCACCAGGTCCGTTCAATCTGCTGATTGGGGAGCCATATGCTACGATCTTTTAGGTGCGATTCCAGATAATATTTATGGAGGTCGGATCGAGATGGGCTGGTTACAAGACACATTCTCGGATCCGGAGAATGATTCGACTGAATTAGAAAGAATACGATATGCTCGGGCATACATCATTGAGATGATTGGAGGTTATCTGATGCTGGACTTGTCACGAAACCTCGTACATCTGAGGTGGCTGCTGAAACTCATTGATTTTAGAGCAGTTGGCGAACTTAGTTGGGGGTCTGCCGTGTTGGCAACATTGTACCGAGAGATGTGCGGGGCGACGCCACCAAATAAACCCAAAATTGGAGGTTGCCTATCACTACTACAATCATGGGCTCGGTTTCGCTTTTTATTTTTACGTCCTCAAGTGAACCACCCATATACATTCCCACTCATAATAAGGTAAAATTTTTATTTGATTTTTCAATTATTCCATAGATTTAAAATAAAATTGTATGCTGAAAATTTATTTAATTGTACGGTCACGCGTTCTGTGTGGTAGATCTGAAAACTCCAACGCATCATATGCCGATATATTGACATTATGCATGTGGGCTAGAGGCGAGTACACCCTGAATTGCGGATCTTCTTCTTCTTCATCTGAACCCCCTTCAACGTCTTCAGGTTCGGATGGAACAGCTCCGGTTTAGAAAGTAATGCAACTTCTGCACCATCGGGACCAGGCTCTATCATCCAACTCACCATCATTTGCAACGTACGAGGTCCCCTTGCCGGTGGATGTCGTAGGCAGTACATCATCCCTTCTTGTGGACGTTTCGTAATATCCCCAATCATATGTGGATTGCCAACCACTAGAAGTTGATGTCGTTCCCCAATATGTATTTTCAGCATCGAACATCGACCCACCGATGTGCATGTCCCATCCATTAACTGAGTGTCGTGCAGGAGTTGTGTTTTTTATACTACCACTAAACATGGGCGCTTCCGTGTTCTGCCTCCCACTAACGGAGTGTCGACTAGGGGTCATGTATTCCTCTCGAACAACAGTTGATGTTGAAGTCACAAATGTTTCATTTGGCGATGAAAATTGAACATATAACTCAAGATAGGGTGATCCACTAGCGAGATGAGTCTACACCACCGCTTCAAAGCTACGAACACCTTTGATATCAAATGAGTCATATGTCACGGGATCAATCGAAGCACAAAATCAAGACTTAATAAAAGAAACCCTACTTGGCATAGTTCCGAAGATTTTGCGCCTAATTCTTTTACGAAATTTTGTAGAATCTATACTCTAGTTAAAAGCCATTCGCGTTGTGTTCTCTGATAAAAAAACAACGCCATTCTAGGTGTCATGGACCTTACCATCATAGTAAATAATAGCACTAATATGTTCACTCATCTTCAATTTCTATTCTGCTTAGCCTCTCTAATTTTTCTTGCTAAAACTTATGCAACCTGAGGATGATATTTGCCTCGTTTATAGCCTAAGGCCAAGCATGAACTACTGTAGAAAAAGAGAGTCCATGTGGGAGCTTTTTTCAGAAATTTTGCTGACATTGCATCCTACTTGAAGCGTTTTTGACACTATTTGTTTAGAATCGTCTTCTCAAAATTATTTTTTCAAGAAATACTGTAGCAAAAGAGCGTCCACGTGGGAGTTTTTTTCTGTATTTTTGCTGACAGTGCATCCTGCTTGAAGCGTTTTTAACACTATTTGTTCAGAAACGTCTTTTCAAAATTATTTTTCAGGGTAAAAATAGTCAATTTTGTTAAAAATAAAGAAACACAATGTTATTTTTAAAAAAACTAAACCCTGATTTAATTAATTTTAACACTAAACATTAATTTAATTTATTTAAAACTATAGAACCCTAATTTACTTAAACTATTTAAAAAACATAAGCCCTAATTTGATAAACCCAAAGCCCCAATTTAATTTATTTTAAACCCTAACTTAATTTATTTAAAACCCTAAAACCCAAATTTAATTAATTTTAACCAAAAAATATAAACCCTAATTTAATAAACCTGAAATGCTAATTTAATTTATTTTAAACCCTGACTTAATTTATTTAAAACTCTAATTTACTTAATCTATTTAAAAACATAAACTCTAATTTAATAAACCCTAAACCCTAATTTAATTTATTTTAAACACTAACTTAATTTATTTAAAATCCTAAAACCCTAATTTACTTAATCTATTTAAAACCATAAACCCTAAGCCTTGATTTATTTAAAACCCTAACTTAATTTATTTAAAAATCATTAACCCTAATTTAAATAATTTTTATAAAATGATACTAAATCCTGATTTATTTTTAAAAACTACTAAAACTCAAAAACCTAACTTGTTTTAACAAAAACCTAAATACTAAACCTTAACTTATTTTACCAAAATTCTAACCCTAAAAATCCTAAAAAACTATAGGGACTAAACATGCAAATTTACCTAACATCTAAAAACACGGAACAAATCGCTCCCTTGAGAAAGCATTTTTTGCCACGTCAGCAAAACGCTTCCATGTAAGCGTCTTTTTGGCTGATGTGGCGAAAAACGCTTCCTCAAGGGAGCAATTTCATGGCTTTTTCCCCCTAAAACACGGCCACATAGGCATGTTTTGTAAAAATCAACCTTTTTTGATAAATAATAGTGTAATTGGCCCATTTCCATAAATATACATGAACAAAGGCCTTTTTAAGTAATTTAGTCCACCAAGTCATACTTTAAAACTAAAAAAAGGAAATCTCAAAGATACTAATGTATTTGTCTTATATAGTAGTTAATAAGTCATCTAAAATGAATCACAAAAGGACAAAAATAACAACCAATTGATTGAGAAGTTAGGTGATTTGTTGATTAGGCTGAAGAATGATTGGGTTGTCATTTGAAAAATCAATCAAACCACCACCCAGCAAACAAATAGCATATCCCTATGTTAAAAAAAATATATTTCAAGATTAATATTTGGTATATTATTAGTTAGATTTTTTAATTTTGTAAGTACCATATATCCTCACAATTTTTCTAATTTTTTAAATTATATTTTAAATAGAATACGTGTTATTTTAAAGTTATGTTTGTAGTTGTGGAGTTTAAAAATTTTAATAGTAATAGTTTAAATATTTTCTTTATTTAATGGTAAAGTTGAAATTTTAGGAATTTTGAATTTTTAAGTTTAACTTTCACTTTGCATAAATGATATTTGAGTTTTTACTTCAGATTTTATTGTAGTTTAAATATCATATCTCACCTCATGTAAGACGTTCTCAAATTTATTTCGACATATATTTAAATACATATTAATTTTCAGTCTAATCATTGGTTATAATAATTAACTTTTTTTTTGACATAAAATTTGAAACACCCCAAACCCGGCCCAAGAGCCTGACCGGATCTGGTATGTTCCTTAAGTAAACCGGTTTTCAAATTCTTTGCTACTTAGAGAAAATTTGTAAATTTTAGAAGATATTGTTTTGGATTGGGCTTAGGTTGGGAAACCCATTTGATTAATTTAAAAAAACCCAATTTTATTAAGGGGACAAAAATAATTTTCTTTAGGTTTATAAAATATTTTCACTTAAAATTTAATCCAACAATCATTTGTAACAAAATAATTAAAAAAATAAAGCAGAAATAAAGAAATCCAACTTGGGCCTTATGGCCTTATTACATCAAATAAAACCCAATATTAAAATTAAATGTTCTAAAACGAAATAAGGTCCAACATAAATAAAATCTTCAAATTGATGCATGGCCACCTCAAGGTCTACCGTCCCGGTCCGTCACTGTTCATCACCTGAAAATAGTTCCCACAACAGGGTGAGTCAACAGACCCAATGTATACATCATACTAACATCCAACAAATCAGGCATACATGTTCATGTCAAATTCATATTCATATCAAAATAAATGATGCAACCCAACCCAAGCCTAATGGTCCATCCGCTACATACCACCCGTACCTGCCAGTCACACCCTGGGGACTACTAAGTCAACCCTCCATCCGCTATACACCATCGAAGGCAGTCGCTGCAGTCGACGTGCTCATCGCCCATATACGTTGTGTCATTAGACACTATAGTCAAATTTATACGTTGTGTCATTAGACACTATAGTCAAATATTGTAACCGAAGTTACCAAAATTCCGCAATGTGACCGTAGTCAACATATTTCGTTGGTGAGACCGAAGTCAACACCTTCGTTGGTGAGACCGAAGTCAACACCTACTCTTCCCCTTTCACAAATATCCCATATGCCCCAAATATTTATACATATCTTATTTCTCATTCATATTACATATTCAAAATATATATATATATTCGTAATCCTATCGGAAGTAGGAAACGTACCTGGGTACTTTTTACCACATTTGTGGTACTTAGCCACATTCACATTCTTATACATATTCATATATTAAAATAATAGCCATATGAAATATCGAAGGTTAGTAAGGGTACACACCTGATTCGCTTATTGGATTCCTTGAAATCCCGAGGAGCGATCTTCCGATCTAGATCTTTAACTCCTATATTCGGCCATAGCATATTAATAATCTATTTGGCTTAAAGAAAACCAAATCCTAGTAGGATTTGTGTTACTAATACTCACCTTGTTTGCCGATTTGGATGATTGTAAATCAAATCCCAAAATTGCTAGTATCCCTTTTCCTTGGAATCGGCTAACACTAATTCATGTAACCATGTGAGTTTTCGGCTTTTGAAATAATGAAAAATAATTCCAAATACCAAAATTAAGCCTTGGCCGAATATCACTTACTATACAAATTCCAAATCTGAAGAGGATTCCTTGCCCTATATGCCTGTCGAAATCTTCATGTTAGATCTAATCTAACATATACATCATAACCTTTAATCAAATAAATTTATCTTACCTTAGATCCTTGATCCTTGTATTCGACAGTTGAAGAAACCCTTTTGATGTTGTAGTTGATTGCTCCTTTACTTAGAATCAACAAAGATTCGGCTTTGACAGTAGAAACAGAGAAGAAAATAGAAGAAGAAAAGATGGATTTTTCTTAAAGAAAAATTCGGCAGATAGGGGGAGAGAGCTAGGAAAATTCGGCAGAGAGGAAGAGGGAGAAAAAGTGAATGAGTAGCCCTCCTGCCCTCCTTTTATAGCCAAAGTTATCAGCCTAGGAGTCCCTTACTTGGCCACCACTCCTCTTTTTGATAATATTATCTCTTTTATTTAAAAGATAAAAGCCTTTAATCCATCAATTATCTCCTTAGAAAATAATCCTTTATTTATCTCTTATTATTCACATATTTATGTGAATAAAACTCCTTTATTTATCTCTTATTATTCACATATTTATGCAAATAAAACTCCTTTATTTATCTCTTATTATTCACATATTTATGTGAATAAAACTCCTTTATTTATCTCTTATTATTCACATATTTATGTGAATAAAACTCCTTTATTTATCTCTTATTATTCACATATTTATGTGAATAAAACTCCTTTATTTATCTCTTATTATTCACATATTTATGTGAATAAAACTCCTTTATTTATCCCCTAATTAATCAAATATTTATGAAAATAAAACACCTCTATTTCTAGAATGCTTGTGCCGTCCACCTTGGTGTGTCTAGAAGCAAAAATAAAACTTCATTATTTGCTTCCCAAGTGACTCGAACCCAGGCCCAACAGCTCTTGCACATGGCGCCATTTCCATAGGCCCTAAGTGACATCTTCAGGCCACTTTTCCAAGCCTGTTTGTGTGTCAAATTTCTCCAACTTTTTCTTTTAAGGCCCTCTTGCCTTTATTTCCTATTTTAAACTTTAAAATTTGACATTTCGGCATCATTTCTAAGTTTCCTAAAATTTTCGATCGGCTCTGTAACTTGCCATTTTTCTTACATATCCAAGTTTCCTAAAATGTTCAAGTTTCCATTTTTGGATCATTTCCAAAAATGTTCAGGTTTCCAAAAATGTCTAAGTTTCCAAAAACGTTTGGGTTTCCAAAAATGTCTAAGTTTCCAAAGTGTTCATTTCCATTTCCATTTCCATTTTCATTTCTATCTCCCTTTTCATTTCCATTTTCATTTCCATTTTCATGCATTTCTAGGTTTCCAAAAGTATCAAAAATTTATTCATAGTACTTGAAACTTTTCATTTCATACAATTAAACTGAAAATGCATAGGCCCTATTCAGGATGTTACAGTTCTACCCTCCTTAAAAATAATTTCGTCCTCGAAATTACTTATTAACGAATAATCGTACTGTCTAACTCACCTCACTACGCTATTGCTGCGCAACTCTGATCTTAATAGAACCATCATACTTTCTAGGCATAATCTCTAAGTTCACATCCCTTAGAACTCATTTTCTAACGTCGCGATTTAATCTGATTTAAAAGTTTTATACATTAGTACTTGTTTCACTTATTACCCGCGAAGAAGTTTTATGAAAAGAGTTTTAGGAGTGGTTCTTTCGTATTCATACATGCACATAGTCTTTACATTCATTCATCCATCAAACAATTATGAACTTTCGTTCATTCAGCGAAACATTGTAGTTTTCATTGTTGTTGTTTTTCCACTACCCAGGGGTATTTTCGTAATTTGTCTTACAGGGGCATTTTCGTAATTTTTCAAAAATAAAAGTTCTTTGATGATTTTGTCAAAAAGTATTTTGGAACTTTTAAATTCCTGGGGTATTTTGAAAAATTTGGAAATTCGGGGGTATTTTGGTAATTTTGAAGCTCGAGGGTATTTTGGTAATAAACCAGGGTAAATTTGTAAAGTTTGATAATTCCGGGGTATTTCCAAATGTTGCAAAACTTTGAGGGTTCTTTTTGAGAATTTGTTTTCCAAGTTGATGGTGTTGCAAAAATTTTAAAAATCAGGGTCATTTTGGTAATTTTGTAGGTTAGGGGCAATTTTGTAATTTTACCAAAATTAAGGTATTTTGATATTTGCAAAATAAGATTCTTGGGTGCTTTTGTAAAGTAAGGAAAATTATATTGAAATCGGGATGGTACAGAAATTTTAGAAACCAAGGGCATTTTTGTAATTTCGCCACTAGGGGCATTTTGGTAATTTTTGTAAATCAGGAATTTTTCGGAAAATTTTGTAAAAGTAGTTCTCACAAATTATAAGGGTAATTTTAAGAGTTTTAAAACTAGGGTTTTCATAAAAACATGGCTAGTCCCTTTCGGGTTTTAGTTATTGGGTTTAGCCTATGAATAAGTCCTCATGGTTAGGGTGAACCGTAGCTACGCACCAGGTAGGATTCCTGCGAAGAGGAGGTGAGTCACTAGGACTGCTTAAGTACCAGGCTCTTCCGGATCCAATCCTAGACATGCGCACAATGGTTACCACACCCTAACTTAGTGACTTAGCCATAGGTTTGTTAAGTGCATTAAGTCTTATGTATTTGTGTTTGAGTAGACTAGTCCTACGGTTCAATAGATTCTAGTTCACTAATCTACGTTCCATTCCATTTCTACCCTTCTACAATTCACAATATAAATCACACAAAGGATAGAGGTACTTACCTGATGGACTGCGGGTCGGAGACTTAGGTGCCATGCCAGAAAACCTGCTTATTTCATAAAATACTTTCATAAAACCCATTTAGGCTCGCTTTGAAAATGTCTTGGGCCTTAGCCCACAGGCCGAGAGTTTTAAAACCTGGCTCTGATACCAAACTGAAACACCCCAAACCCGGCCCAAGAGCCTGACCGGATCTGGTATGTTCCTTAAGTAAACCGGTTTTCAAATTCTTTGCTACTTAGAGAAAATTTGTAAATTTTAGAAGATATTGTTTTGGATTGGGCTTAGGTTGGGAAACCCATTTAATTAATTTAAAAAAACCCAATTTTATTAAGGGGACAAAAATAATTTTCTTTAGGTTTATAAAATATTTTCACTTAAAATTTAATCCAACAATCATTTGTAACAAAATAATTAAAAAAATAAAGCAGAAATAAAGAAATCCAACTTGGGCCTTATGGCCTTATTACATCAAATAAAACCCAATATTAAAATTAAATGTTCTAAAACGAAATAAGGTCCAAAATAAATAAAATCTTCAAATTGATGCATGGCCACCTCAAGGTCTACCGTCCCGGTCCGTCACTGTTCATCACCTGAAAATAGTTCCCACAACGGGGTGAGTCAACAGACTCAATGTGTACATCATACTAACATCCAACAAATCAGGCATACATGTTCATGTCAAATTCATATTCATATCAAAATAAATGATGCAACCCAACCCAAGCCTAATGGTCCATCCGCTACACACCACCCGTACCTGCCAGTCACACCGTGGGGACTACTAAGTCAACCCTCCATCCGCTACACACCATCGAAGGCAGTCGCTGCAGTCGACGTGCTCATCGCCCATATACGTTGTGTCATTAGACACTATAGTCAAATTTATACGTTGTGTCATTAGACACTATAGTCAAATATTGTAACCGAAGTTACCAAAATTCTGCAATGTGACCGTAGTCAACATATTTCGTTGGTGAGACCGAAGTCAACACCTTCGTTGGTGAGACCGAAGTCAACACCTACTCTTCCCCTTTCACAAATATCCCATATGCCCCAAATATTTATACATATCTTATTTCTCATTCATATTACATGTTCAAAATATATATATCATATTCGTAATCCTATCGGAAGTAGGAAACGTACCTGGGTACTTTTTACCATATTTGTGGTACTTAGCCACATTCACATTCTTATACATATTCATATATTAAAATAATAGCCATATGAAATATCGAAGGTTAGTAAGGGTACACACCTGATTCGCTTATTGGATTCCTTGAAATCCCGAGGAGCGATCTTCCGATCTAGATCTTTAACTCCTATATTCGGCCATAGCATATTAATAATCTATTTGGCTTAAAGAAAACCAAATCCTAGTAGGATTTGTGTTACTAATACTCACCTTGTTTGCCGATTTGGATGATTGTAAATCAAATCCCAAAATTGCTAGTATCCCTTTTTCCTTGGAATCGGCTAACACTAATTCATGTAACCATGTAAGTTTTCGGCTTTTGAAATAATGAAAAATAATTCCAAATACCAAAATTAAGCCTTGGCCGAATATCACTTGCTATACAAATTCCAAATCTGAAGAGGATTCCTTGCCCTATATGTCTGTCGAAATCTTCATGTTAGATCTAATCTAACATATACATCATAACCTTTAATCAAATAAATTTATCTTACCTTAGATCCTTGATCCTTGTATTCGACAGTTGAAGAAACCCTTTTGATGTTGTAGTTGATTGCTCCTTTACTTAGAATCAACAAAGATTCGGCTTTGACAGTAGAAACAGAGAAGAAAATAGAAGAAGAAAAGATGGATTTTTCTTAAAGAAAAATTCGGCAGATAGGGGGAAAGAGCTAGGAAAATTCGGCAGAGAGGAAGAGGGAGCAAAAGTGAATGAGTAGCCCTCCTGCCCTCCTTTTATAGCCAAAGTTATCAGCCTAGGAGTCCCTTACTTGGCCACCACTCCTCTTTTTGATAATATTATCTCTTTTATTTAAAAGATAAAAGCCTTTAATCCATCAATTATCTCCTTAGAAAATAATCCTTTATTTATCTCTTATTATTCACATATTTATATGAATAAAACTCCTTTATTTATCTCTTATTATTCACATATTTATGCAAATAAAACTCCTTTATTTATCTCTTATTATTCACATATTTATGTGAATAAAACTCCTTTATTTATCTCTTAGTATTCACATATTTATGTGAATAAAACTCCTTTATTTATCTCTTATTATTCACATATTTATGTGAATAAAACTCCTTTATTTATCTCTTATTATTCACATATTTATGTGAATAAAACTCCTTTATTTATCCCCTAATTAATCAAATATTTATGGAAATAAAACACCTCTATTTCTAGAATGCTTGTGCCGTCCACCTTGGTGTGTCTAGAAGCAAAAATAAAACTTCATTATTTGCTTCCCAAGTGACTCGAACCCAGGCCCAACAGCTCTTGCACATGGCGCCATTTCCATAGGCCCTAAGTGACATCTTCAGGCCACTTTTCCAAGCCTGTTTGTGTGTCAAATTTCTCCAACTTTTTCTTTTAAGGCCCTCTTGCCTTTATTTCCTATTTTAAATTTTAAAATTTGACATTTCGGCATCATTTCTAAGTTTCCTAAAATTTTCGATCGGCTCTGTAACTTGCCATTTTTCTTACATATCCAAGTTTCCTAAAATGTTCAAGTTTCCATTTTTGGATCATTTCCAAAAATGTTCAGGTTTCCAAAAATGTCTAAGTTTCCAAAAACGTTTGGGTTTCCAAAAATGTCTAAGTTTCCAAAAGTGTTCATTTCCATTTCCATTTCCATTTTCATTTCTATCTCCCTTTTCATTTCCATTTTCATTTCCATTTTCATGCATTTCTAGGTTTCCAAAAGTATCAAAAATTTATTCATAGTACTTGAAACTTGTCATTTCATACAATTAAACTGAAAATGCATAGGCCCTATTGAGGATGTTACAAAATTGCTGTAATATTATTTCCTCAGGCCAAAATAAAGTTTAGAAAAATAAAAGCCCAAAACAAAATAATCCAAAATAAAAGAGAAAAGAGAGAAAACAAACTAAGCAACAAAATTCAGCCCAAGAAAACCAATTATCCAGCACTCAAAACCGACGGGCGTGCTTTAAGGAGCCTGCGCTCCAGCTGTATCCAACCAAGGCAATCCCATATTTGAAAAATGCAAAACAGATGGAAAGACAGATCACATTAATTTCTTTCCATCATTTCCAACAAATGCACAGAGCAAACTTTCCAGATCCATCTGCACAGTTCCTTTCAATTCAAAAATTCATTATCAAAAAACCTCCCTTTCGCTTCAAATTTCGCCAGCAAAAGACCCACTCCTCCTATTTTCTTCCCCTTCAGCAACACCTGACCCTTGTCCCCTCTCCGTTTCCGTCCACCTACGTTCGGCCGTTACCACTGCTGCAGCAACAGATGGGACTTCTTGCCAAAGATAAGAGTTTCCTCCACTTCTTAAACCTTCAGTTGCTATGATATGCGCTACCTCATTAGCTTCCCTGTGTAGAAATCGAAAGACACAGTATCGAAAATGCATAATCATCATCTTTGAATCAACGATATACGTCGCTAACTCAGATCCATCTTCTTTGATAATAAATAATTATTTAAATTTATATTATTTATATTTATATTTGCTATTGCAATTAACTTTGTATTTAGAATAAAAGAGCAGATTTCTCTATGTAATTTATCCATCGCCAAATAATTCATATTCTTCTTTTTCTGTCAAAGTTTGTTAGGATTAATTGTTTAAACATAATAATAATAATAATAATTGTAAACACCAATTTTGGCCTGGGTTATTAACCCAGGGCCCAAAACCAAAATTAACAGATAAAATAAACCCGACAGTCCCTTACAGACCAATCTTAAGCAGATATCCCTAAGCCCAAACCCACAAAGTCCATTTACAAACCCAGACTCAAAGCCCGATACACAAAACCAATTAAAATAAACTCAGACCCAAACGTTTACAACCAAATACCCAATTGCAATACTACAATACAAAACAGATCGCACTATTTTTTTGTTTGTTTACTGTGATTCGGCTATAAAGCCTTGGAAAAAAGAATGTAACAGGGGGGCTTTTTTTTTAGGAATCAATCAAAAACAGAGAAAAGAAAGAGCAGTAGGGATCCAACAAAACCAGAACAAAAAATCGTGCGAGTGTGATCGGAGGTTTATTTCTATTTTGTTTTTACTTTTATTTTTATTTTTTGATTATGTGAATCTATTTTACAAAAAAAAAAACAGTATAAATATATGTATATATATAAAGCGTAAAAATACAAAAAAGGAGAAAAAAACCTTTGAGCGATTTCTGGCCACCGCGTGCGGTGGCCGGAGAAGGTGGCCGACGGCGAAACTTCCTCGCCGGAAATCGCAGCAGCCAAGCCCTGCAGAGGAAAGAGCATCAGTTTTTTTTTAGAAGAACAGAAAAATGAAAGAAAAACAAAAAATTTGCCTTATATACTAAGGCAAAACGGTGCGTTTTAGCACCCTCTACAGTGCGCCTAAAACGGCGCCGTTTGGGAAGTAAACCGGCCCGACCCGACCCGCCTGCTAAGATCCGCGTGTTTTCGTTGGAGGGGCTAATTGCACTTTTAGCCCCTCCGCTCTCTTATACCTTTATAATTAAGTTTTTTCCTTTTTTCTTTGATTTTCCCCTTTTATTTCCACCCAGTTTCGTTTTGGTCCCTGATCAAGTGCCGCATTTTGAGATTGCACAAAAATTTCCTTTTCAGACCCTCTAGGTTACGCGTGCGTTACAAATCAATCCCTTGCCCTTTTAATTTATTTTGAATCAACCCCAATATCTTATTTTAAGTTTAGTTTAATCCCTTTTGGTAATTTGCAATTAATATTATTATTATTATTGTTATTATTAGGTATTTTATTTTTCTTTTATACTATTATTCCTATTTATTATTATTGTATTATTACCTGTATATACTAACTATATTATTATCATTATTATTTATTATTATCATTATTATTATTCTGTATATTATTACCATTATTATTATAATATATATATTTTCTTATTCTAATACTATTATTATCTATTTGACTCTTATTTATCTATTTTATATCTACATTATTTCGTATATACTTTAACTCTCATTTATGTAATTACTACATTTTGTATTTTGCTACTTCTATTTTTTTCACATTATTATTATTATTATTATTATTATTATTATTATTTTTGCTATTGTTATTATTATTATTATCATATATTAGTATATCATACATATTTAGTATTATTATTATTATATATTATTGTATTGTACATATTTCGTATTGTTATCATTTCTATTATTATATTTGATACACTACTATTATTATTGCATTTATTATTTGTCACTATCGTTATTAATATTTTTTTTTGTTGTTTTATTATTGCTTTAGTGTTGTCTTTTATTTTTGTTTTTATTGCATCGTTTATTATCACGCTTCGGTTTCTCGCTTCCGTCATTTCATCGCAATTCAACATTTTATCTTTTATTGTTTTTCCTTTTTTTGAAAAAATGGGTTTTCACAAAGGTAATATTCATGAGTTTGGGAATTCAAAATCTTGTGCCCAATCGTGCTGGGTGTAACTTTTCGTTTGACCGAACAAGTGGATAACCTTTCAAATTTCGTTTCTATTTTTAAATAAGGTGATATTTGTGTGTTTGGAAATTCGAAGAGATCGTGCCCAATCGTGCTGGGTGTGTTTTCTTTCGTATGACCGAATGAGCAAATACCCTCTCCAAAAATAAAAATGTGTGCTTGAAGAATTTTGGAGACTATCTTGGATATAAGGACTTAGATTATCACGCCCAATCGTGCTGGATGTGAAACTCTATTCCTTCGAAACGAGAGAAACTCGATATTCAATCAAGTTGTTAAAATTAAAAAAGAAATAGAAGAAGATTTCAAAATCCTTTCAAGCTTTGCGACATTAGAACATTGAATAATCAATTTGGTACCGATTTTCGGGCGTTGCGAGGGTGCTAATCCTTCCTCGCACGTAACCGACTCCCGAACCTGTTTTCTCGAATGTTCGTAGACCAAAAACTCCGTTTTAGTAAACCGAAATGTTTATTTAAAACAAAGGTGATCCGATCACACCTAATAAAAGGTCGGTGGCGACTC
The DNA here is from genome assembly GCA_005393395.2 of Gossypium australe. Classification (NCBI taxonomy): domain Eukaryota; kingdom Viridiplantae; phylum Streptophyta; class Magnoliopsida; order Malvales; family Malvaceae; genus Gossypium; species Gossypium australe. The sequence goes on from CM016626.1 coordinate 9,808,826, forward strand.
CCTTTTTACTTATTTTAAAACCCAAGTTCGATTCCCGTTTTTGTCAAAAAAATGGTTACGACAGCTTGGCGACTCCACCGGGGACATTTCGAGAGTCAGGCCGTAAAATTGATTATTCTTTGTCCTTTTGTCGAGATTTGGAATCATTTTGAAAAAAAATCATGTTTCTTTCGACACATCTGTTGATACTATGATGTCGAGTCTCATAGGGTGTCTCCGCATTCATCTTTTCATGACCGTTGTGTCACACCCTTAAGTGGGAGCGAGAAGCTATGCCTTCGTGAGGTTTTCACCTCCGCATGGGCTAGGGGACCACTTCCGGAATACATCCGTACCTATGGTTTCGTGAGGTTTTCACCTCCGCATGGCCCTAGGGAAATGTATTCCCCTGAACTGAACTCGATCCGTATGAGCCTATAATGGGTGAGGATTGAGGAATCTGCTGGTTCGGGTACCTCTCTTTAGAACCAAACCACATGTAGAGAAACCTAGGAACCCATCTTGGACAAGAACCGCGCTAAACCCATAGTAGTCACCCCAATAAGTGTTTGCTTATTTCTCTTATACTAATTATTATTTTTTCCGCTTATCTTCTCTTGCGTTAACATCTTCTATTGTTTTGATTGCATTGCATGTCATATCCACATTAAAAGGTGTCGATCTCCGTTCGGTTACTAAGATAGAAGCTTGTTATGGGGGACGGATTCCTTGATAAAGTAGAGGATAACGCGGCCGTGCGTATATGGTCAGAGAAGATACAACTCGAGAAAGGGGATAGTCTAGCCGAGGGATGTACATCGGAGTTAGGGGACTTTACTCGCATCAGCATAACACAGAATGAGTTACAAGAATTAAAAGACATGTGGGTTCATTGGGATGAGGGGACTAAGCAGCTTTTCTACCTTAATTATGGCGATCTACCTTATTTGCTTGACATCAAAGTGGACAAACACTTGTTTCGGGCCATAACCCAATATTGGAATCCCGCATATAGCTGCTTCACATTCGGGAAAGTGGATTTGGTACCTACCATAGAAGAATACACGGTTTTGCTGCGTAATCGAAGGGCTCAGGTCGATAAAGTCTACTTTAGGGCCGGCAATGCACCAACCTTGGTAAAGAAACTGATGAACATCACTGGAATGAGCGAACAATGGGTCGTGGCACGTATTCAGCAGAAAGGTGAAGGGAAATGCATTCCATGGGCAAACTTAAGGGACTTGATATTGACACATCCCGATGCCAAGAGGAAGGTCGACATCTTCGTCTTAAGTATCTACGGCCTAGTAATTTTCCCGAGAGCTTTGAGGCATGTGGACGAAGCAGTTGTTGACTTATTCGATCGTCTTGACAAAGGAGTTACGCCAGTACCAGCCATTCTTGCCGAAACGTTTAGATCTTTAAATGCGTGCCGGAGAGCGGGCGAGGGTAGATTCATGGGATGTGCGCAATTATTGCTAGTTTGGTTCCATAGCCATTTCTGGAAAGTAGATAGAGCCTTTTGTCGAGTTCACTATGAAAATTATTCCCCGTTAAAGGAGTTGGTGGATAAGCCCAAGAGAGACGACATATCAGAAGAAAATTGGATCGCACTCCTTCAAAATCTTCAAGAAAAAGGCATTGAATGGAAAGCCCCTTGGTTTGTTCCCGATGAAATTATCTACGTTGTGGGAGTTATGATTGGGTTCCTCTGCTAGGAATTTGGGGAGCCATTGGGTATGCTCCTTTGCTTGTACTAAGACAATACTACTCAAGACAGTTCATACCAACGACTTACGACCTAGCTCAGTTTGAGTTTTCGTATAAAGGGAATAATTCCAAGAAGAAGGTTCGGGAGATCGCCGATGCTTGGAAACAAGTTTGCCGGATGAAAAGAATTGTTGTAGGTCCAATGGTAACCCTCGAGTATAATGCCTGGCGGAGTAAAAGAATAAACGATAACGTCCCTGAACCGACACACGATGATACTCAACCGATAGAGAAATACTTACAAGTAGTCCTTTCCGAGACGGAGATTATGAAGCAAGATTTTGAAAATAAAAATTCAGAGTTGAAAAAGAGGATAGAACAGCTAGAAGAAGAAAAGATGTATTTGATGTTGGATATGGATGTCCAAAATTCGGAGGTTGAGAGATTGAAGAAGGAAAGAGAAAGGCCGAAGAAGATCTAGAGAGCCTGAAGACGGATTATAGAAAGCTGCGTCTGTCAATGAGGACTGCCGGATTGGGTAAAACTTCAGAACAGTGGCGTCAAGAAATTCGAGAAGAGAAAGCCAAGGTTGATCAGTGGAGGGAAAAGTTCCAAGAGGTTCAAGCACAAAGAGATGTTCTAAAGAAGACTGCAAGTGAGAATCGAAGGGAGAATGAGACACTGAAAGCTCGATTAATAGAACAAGAAAAGACGTTTGACCAAAGACACGACTCTACGATAAAGCTAAAGTCAAGCCTAAACCAGATTGAAGAGTTAAAAGGGAAATTAGTAGAGCTCGAAATGGCACTAGAGAATAGTGAGTTCCGGTTCCAACAATCTCAGAATCAGGTCAAGGAAAGGGATTACGTCATGGGTGAAGCAGTAACACAGATACGAGAAGTGGCTGAACATCTACAATCCTTAGCGGTCCAAGCCGGCGTATTAAGTATACTGTATGAATCGAAGTCAGACCGGGGTCGAGAGTTAGCCTCACTCCTCGAGAAAATTAAAATTCTAGGCATAAGGGTTAGGTTGCTTATATGACTCAATTTTATGTAAAAGATTCTGTTTCTTAAACAAGCTTTCTATAAGAAATTGAATGAGAATCGACGCCTTTTGCATTCATTTCACGCATTCGCATTGCATCCATTCGCATGCATCACAACATTTGCATAAAGAAGGAGCCTAATTGGTTAAAAACGTGACAGAAGTTACCCTGGAAACCGACGAGAATCAACCTATCATACATTATTACAACACTCGTCGTAAGGCAAAAGCGATGGACCAAAGATACGAACAATTCCAGAAGGACATGGAAGACCAAATGAAGAAATTTCAGCAAGAATTGAAAGACCAGATGGAAAAGGCTCAAAAGGATATGGTGGCCCAAATGACTCAATTAATGAATGGGATAACGAACAAAGGAAAAGACCCTACAACTAGTACCGGGAAAGAGAGCGAAAGCCATCCTCCAGGATTTACTCCACCCCATGGGGTCTGGCCTCAAAAGGAATTTACAGGCTTAGAACACCCACCTGTATTTCCACCTGCCCATCTAGGACAAGGAGTATTTGCATCAAGTCACGGAACTAACTCAGCTGACCCTATTGTCCCGGATTTGGATGATCCTATAGAACTAGCTAAGTTAAGAATGAAGGATCAGGGTGCTCAAGACAAGTTTAAAGATCTGGAAGAAAGACTCAGGGCAGTAGAGGGAACCAGAGCCTCTTCCGCAATGAGCGTCAAAAAGCTCAGTTTGGTTCCTGGTCTGGTCTTGCCCCCAAAATTTAAGGCACCAGACTTTGAGAAATACGATGGAACAAGGTGCCCAAAGGCGCATCTCATCATGTTTTGTCGAAAAATGGCTGGTTATGAGGACGAAGACAAGTTGCTGATACACTGTTTTCAAGAAAGCTTGATAGGGTCAGCTCTCCGATGGTACAATCAACTAGGAAGAGAAAAGATCCAATCATGGGATGACTTAGCTGCAGCATTCTGTGAACAATATAAACACGTCTCCGACATAGCGCCTGATCGCCTAACATTGCAGATGATGGAAAAGAAGCCATCTGAGACCTTTAGGTAATATGCTCAAAGGTGGAGAGACGTCTCGGTTCAAGTGGAACCTCCACTAACCAAGACGGAGATCACAGTCCTTTTTATTAACACTTTAAGAGCGCCATTCTATGACAAGCTGGTGGGGAATGCCACAAAGGATTTCGCAGATGTCGTAATATCTGGAGAGCTCATTGAAAACGGCATCAGGAACGGGAGAATGGAAGGGTCTGAAAGCTCTAAAAGGCCATTTAAGAAGAAGGAGCCAGAAACCCATATGGTAGGGACCGAGAATCACTACACTCCTAATCCATACCCTATCCAACCTCGACCTCAATTCCGCCCAACCCCAAACCTCTACTTTCCTCCTCAGAACCTCTATTATCAAACCCCTCCCCCTTATCCCGTCTATACCGCTGATGCCCAAAGACCACTCACCATCTTCTCACCAAATACCACAGCCGCTCCGAGCCAACCCAGAAATGAACCGAGGCCAACGAGACCCAACCCCGAAAAACCTCAGTTTCCCCCTATTCCCATGACATACGGGGAACTGTGCCCAAAGTTGCTAGAGAAACAACTAATAGCACCACATTACATAGCACCTTTGAAACCTCCCTACCCTAAATGGTACGATCCTAATGCTAGCTGCATGTACCATGCTGGAAACCGGGGGCATTCCACGGATAATTGCCTAGCCTTTAAAAGAAAGGTTCAGAGTCTAATTGATGCGGGCATTCTACGTTTTGATGGGATCAGTACAGTGGCCAGAAATCCGCTCCCTAACCATACTGAAGGGAACGTGAACGTGGTGACAAATGAAGATGGCCGGCGAGCTAAAAGTCGTGTCTCTGAAATAAAGACGCCATTGGGGAAAATATGGGAAATAATGATGAAAAAGGGTTTGCTTGGTCCGCTTGACAAAAGTTCCAAGGAGGAAGATACAGAAGGTCAAAGTTTTTGTGTCTTTCATGGCATAGAAGGGCACCGCATCCAGTCTTGTGAGAAATTTAAAGAATTGCTCCAAGATATGATGAACAATAAAGAGCTTGAGGTCTATGATAAAAAGGAAGAGATCATCGAAAAAGATGTATGTGCATCCGAAGATCAATCATCAGGACCCCCTTATAGTGCCGACCGACCTTTGATAATCTACTACTAGGCAAAAAGGGAGGAGCCGAAAACAAAGATGATAATTAAGATGCCAACTCCGTTCCCTTACAAGGAGGACAAAGCAGTGCCTTGGGAATATGATGTCAACATTACCCTGCCAGAAGCTACGAATGGAAGCGTTAGCGAAGTAAGGCATTTCACCCGTAGCGGGAGATGCTATTCTCCCGAGATGGTCGAACCGAAAAAGAAAATCGTAAACACGAGTCAAAAGGGGAAAACGCCAATGTATGAAGCCGAGGCCGAGGTTGAAGTACAATCTGGACAAGTATCTAGAAGGCCCGTGAGTAAGGACAAAGCACATGAATTTTTGAGGTTTATCAAGCACAGCGAGTATAACATCGTGGAGCAATTGAACAAGCAACCAGCAAAGATCTCAGTGTTATCTCTTCTGTTAAACTCAGAACCACACCGAAACGCTCTATTGAGTGTGTTAAACCAAGCATATGTACCGAGTAATGTACCCGTGGAAGAACTTGATAGGTGGGCCAACAACCTAAACGCAGATAATTTCATCTCCTTCAGCGATGATGAAATACCACCTAACGGAAGGGGCTCCGTCAAGGCACTACATATCACGGCCTATTGCAAGGGTTACATAATACCAAGTGTACTCATTGATAACGGGTCTGCGCTTAACGTCATGCCTATAGCGACACTATCCAGAATGCCGATGGATATGTCTTATTTGAGGCCTTGCCATTCCACAGTGAAAGCGTTTGATGGGACGCGACGAGAGGTTATGGGAAAGATCGAGATCCCTCTAGAAGTAGGCCCATGTACATATAATATCGAATTCCAGGTCATGGACATTACACCTTCATATAACTGCCTCCTAGGGAGACCTTGGATCCATTCTGCTGGGGCAGTCCCTTCATCTCTCCACCAGAAAATGAAGTTTGTCATGGATGATCGCTTGATCACGGTCGCTGGTGAGGAAGACATCGTCGCGTCGATCTCCACTGATGCACCTTACATCGAAGTGAACAAAGATGCAGTAGAATGTTCCTTCCGCTCCTTCGAATTCATCAATGCTACTTTTGTCGCTGAAGGAAGTAAAGCTCCCATGCCTAAGTTGTCAAGGAATACCAAGATGGGAATCAAGCTAACGGTGGGAAAAGGAGCCCGAGCAAGGAAAAGCTTAGGGAAATACCAGCAAGGGATGGCTAGAGCGCTAAAACCAGTACCCCACAAGGCTCGATACGGCTTAGGATTTAAGCCCGACGTGCAGCAAAGAAAGAAACAGTTACAAAGAGAGCAAGAAAGGAGGATCGCAAGAGTCACAGGTCGAGAATTGGAGTGGGAGCCCATAACATATCCGCCTCTGTCAGAAACGTTTACCTCAGCTGGAATTATATTCTCGGGAAGAGATGACCCACAAAGCATGGTGTCATGGGTAGAAAAGGGTCTACAGGACTTCAGCATAAATGTCATTGGCAAAGGGAATAATGCAATGGAAGGCGTCTCAGCGATACGCCCTTACCCCCCGGGATTCACTCCTAACAATTGGACTGCTGTGGATCTTCTCGTAATTTCCAAGCCTCCCCCAAAGTAATGCTCAATGTTGTTTTTTGTATGCCCCTAAGCTGTGGGGGAATCCGTTATGAGAGTTCATTTTGTCTATCTAGCTTTTAAATGAAACATGAATAAAGATGCATTTTGTCACGTTCTTTCATTCTCATTAGTTCCACATTCATTTCTTTCTTTACCTGTCCCTATATATCCCATATCATCATGTCACATTTATAGGGTCCGATACCTTGATGTCCCTCTATAGCCTTCTTTCGTTTACCTTTCAGGTGCTCAGATATCAACGACACGAACAATCCTGTTACGAGTCCTAAAATCGACTTCGAGAAGGCTATTTGTGTGGGAGAATTCGAGGCTGAAGAAGATGCTGAAGACTATACTTCTTCCCCAGACCTACTAAAAATGGTAGAACAAGAGGATAAACAAATTCTGCCCTATCAAGAATCGGTCGAGACAGTGAATTTAGGAAATGAAGAAAAGAAACAAGAGGTAAAAGTCGGGACCTCCATATCTGAAGACACCAAACATGATCTAATCACCTTGCTTCATGAGTACAAAGACGTGTTCGCATGGTCGTATCAAGATATGCCAGGTTTGAACGAAGATATAGCGGTCCATAGACTCCCACTGAAATCCGAATGCAAGCCTATCCAACAGAAGTTAAGGCGGATGAGGCCAGAAATGCTCTTAAAGATAAAGGAAGAAGTAAAGAAACAATTTGATGCTGGATTCCTGCAAGTCTCTAGATATCCAGAATGGGTAGCTAATATAGTCCCAGTACCGAAGAAAGATGGCAAAGTACGAATGTGTGTGGATTACTGTGATTTGAATCGAGCCAGCCCTAAAGATAATTTCTCGCTGCCGCACATTGATACATTGGTAGATAACACGGCGAAGAGTTCGTTTTTCTCCTTCATGGATGGATTTTCGGGCTACAATCAAATCAAGATGGCTCCCGAAGACAGGGAGAAAACTACGTTCACGACGATGTGGGGAACATTCTGCTACAAAGTGATGCCGTTCGGTCTAAAGAATGCCGGGGCAACATATCAAAGAGCCATGGTAACGTTGTTTCACGACATGATGCACAAGGAAATAGAAGTCTATGTCGACGATATGATCGCCAAATCTCGAGGGGAAAGAGAGCATGTTGAGAACCTCCGGAAGCTGTTCGAAAGACTGAGAAAATTCCAACTAAAGCTTAATCCCGCCAAATGTACCTTTGGGACTACCTCGGGAAAATTATTGGGATTCATCGTCAGCGAGAAAGGTATCGAGGTTGATCCGGATAAAATAAAGGCCATACAAGAACTACCACCCCCGCGCACACAAAAGGAAGTCAGAGGATTCCTAGGGAGACTGAATTACATCGCTCGATTCATTGCTCAACTCACCAAGCAGTGTGACCCAATTTTTCGACTCCTTCAAAAACACAATTCTGGAGAATGGGACAAGGAATGCCAAGAGGCTTTTGACAAGATAAAGCAGTATTTATCTAGTCCTCCGGTGCTAGTACCGCCAACCCCCGGAAGGCCACTAATACTATATCTGACTGTGTCCGAAAACTCAATGGGTTGCGTCTTGGGGCAACATGATGAGTCTGGAAAGAGAGAACAGGCGATCTATTATCTCAGTAAGAAATTCACGGAGTGTGAGACAAAGTATCCGTCGATCGAAAAATTCTGTTGTGCTCTGGTCTGGGCAACTCGGAGGCTTAGACAATATGTGCTGTATCATACGACGTGGTTGATTTCCAAGCTGGACCCAATAAAATACATGATGGAATCACCTGCACTCTCAGGAAGAATGGCGCGGTGGCAGATCCTATTATCGGAGTATGACATCGTATACGTGAGCCAGAAATCGATTAAAGGGAGCGCAATAGCTGATTTCTTAGCAACTCGGACAACAGAAAAATACGAGCCATTGAAATTTGACTTCCCAGACGAAGACTTGATATGCGTTACGGAAGGAGAATGTGAATCGTCGATAGAGAAATCATGGAAGATGAGTTTTGACGGCGCGTCGAATGCATTGGGGCACGGGATTGGAGCAGTCTTAGTGTCACCAGAAGGGTATCATTACCCTTTTACTGCCAGATTAAATTTCTTCTGTACCAACAACATAGCCGAATATGAGGCTTGCATCATGGGACTTCGCGCAGCTATTGAGCAAAACGTCAAGGTTTTGGCAGTCTCCGGGGACTCGGCATTGGTGATTTACCAAATCCGTGGAGATTGGGAAGTAAGAGACTCAAAATTGATTAAATATCGTGATCTTGTCGCGGAATTGGTTGAAGAATTCGAAGAAGTGACCTTTAATTATTTCCCACGAGAGGAAAACCAGTTGGCTGACGCCCTGGCCACCTTAGCTTCAATGTTCAAAGCAAACCGGAAAACAGAAATAATGCCTCTCCAGATAGGCATATACGAGGCCCCTGCGCATTGCTTTAGCATTGACAACGAGGCAGACGGGAAACCATGGTTCCATGATATCTTAGAATATGTCAAGAATCAAAGATATCCCGAGCAAGCAAACGAAAACGACAAAAGAACGATCAGGAGATTGGCAGCGGGATTCGTTCTCGATAGGGACATCCTGTACAAAAGAGGAAAAGATCAAGTCCTCCTGAGATGCGTGGATACTGTTGAAGCCAGAAAGATACTCGAAGAGGTCCATGAAGGAGTTTGTGGAACGCACGCCAATGGCTTCACTATGGCCAGGCAAATTATGAGGCTCGGTTACTATTGGTTGACAATGGAAAGCGATTGCATTAGTTACGCACGAAAGTGTCACAAATGTCAAGTTTATGGCGATAAAATTCATGCAGCACCTTCACCCCTTCATATCATGACTTCCTCGTGGCCCTTTTCTATGTGGGGCATGGATGTTATAGGGCCAATCTCCCCGAAAGCTTCGAATGGACATCGATTCATTTTTGTAGTCATAGACTACTTCACAAAATGGATAGAGGCCGCTTCGTTTGCTAATGTGACAAGGACAGCAGTATGCAGATTCTTAAAAAATGAAATCATATGTCGATACGGTTTGCCAGAGAGAATTATTTCAGATAATGCTTTGAATCTGAACAACAAAATGATGAAGGAAGTGTGCGAGCAATTTCAAATAAAGCATCATAATTCCTCACCCTATCGTCCAAAGATGAACGGAGCAGTAGAAGCCGCTAACAAGAATATCAAGAAGATCATTGGGAAGATGACTGAGACGTATAAAGATTGGCACGAGAAACTACCATTCGCTCTATACGCGTATCGCACGTGTGTGCGTACCTCTACGGGGGCAACTCCTTTCTCTCTAGTCTATGGAATGGAAGCTGTGCTACCCATCGAGGTGGAAATCCCCTCTCTGCGAATCTTAATGGAGTCAAAACTAGAAGAATCTGAATGGGTTCAGGCTCGATATGACCAACTGAATCTGATTGAAGAAAAACGCTTGAAAGCAATTTGTCACGGACAGATGTACCAAAGGAGAATGATCGCAGCCCATGACAAGAAAGTGCGGCCAAGAGAATTTCGTGAAGGAGAACTCGTGTTGAGGAAGATTCTCCCTATACAAAAGGACTTTCGAGGAAAATGGGCACCGAATTGGGAAGGACCATACGTCGTAAAGAGAGCTTTCTCAGGTGGAGCTTTGATCCTCACTGAAATGGATGGGAAAGAGTTACCAAACCCGGTGAACTCAGATGCCGTGAAGAAATATTACGCCTAAAAAAAAAAAGGACATCCTGATAAACGGAGAAGGCTTAGGATGAAAACCCGAAAGGGCATCCTAAGGAAGCAATCTGGTCCGAGAAGGCAGAAATGGTTTGAACAAAGAGTCAAACAGCGAGATCATAGTATTGAAGCGGACTCTGAAGCTCAAGAATCTTCTACACGAAAAGCCTCGCTCGAAAAGATTCAGGATGAAGAAACATGGAGAAGTTCATGCGTCGGATATCTAGAGCACTTACTACAACTAAACTTGTTTTCCTTTTATAATGCTTTCTTAATCGAGTCATTCCTTGTCAATTTTCTTACTGCTTTTGAAATAAATATAGATACGAGGAACACCTTTCATGCCTACTTTGCCATTTCCATGCATTTTATTCATGTTTCATTTTGGAGATAAATAGTAAAACTACACACTCTAAACGAAAAGAATATGGAGCATTACCTGGATGAGAATTGGGAAAATACGAGAGCTTCAAAGCAAGGACAAATTTCAACAGGGAACAAAAAAAAAAAAGGGAAATACGAATTACTCGTATAACCCAAGGGCGAGTATCAAGCCTAAAAAAGTCAAGAGTCGAAGCAGTGAAGGCAGGTCATCATGAGAGCCGTAACAAGAAGAGATATATGACAAACAAGCCAAAGACACATGGCATAATCATGTAGGCATTTAGGACAAACACATGCATGTCATGACATCATCACACATGACACATACAGGTACGCCAGTAAAGCAAGAAGTCTTGACGATGGTTGCACCAAAACAATGAGAAAGAAGACATTCGAGTTCCACCAGATGATATATTTTGAGATTCCAGTTGCAAATATCAACTCATATCAGAGAGAAGTGAGTTGAGCCTCAGGTCACACCCTGAGGTGTCTTTTAATTTCTTTCCAAAATATCAACTCATATCAGAGAGAAGTGAGTTGAGCCTTGGGTCACACCCTGAGGTGTCTTTTAATTTCTTTTCAAAATATCAACTCATATCAGAGAGAGGCGAGTTGAGCCTTGGGTCACACCCTGAGGTGTCTTTTAATATCTTTTCAAATATCAACTCATATTCAGAGAGAGGTGAGTTGAGCTTCGGGTCACACCCTGAGGTGTCTTTTAATTGCTTTTCAAAACATCAACTCATATTGTGAGAGGTGAGTTGATGCCTCGGGCCACATCCTGAGGTGTCTCTTAATTTCTTTTCAAAATATCAACTCATATCAGAGAGAGGCGAGTTGAGCCTTGGGTCACACCCTGAGGTGTCTTTTAATATCTTTTCAAATATCAACTCATATTCAGAGAGAGGTGAGTTGAGCTTCGGGTCACACCCTGAGGTGTCTTTTAATTGCTTTTCAAAACATCAACTCATATTGTGAGAGGTGAGTTGATGCCTCGGGCCACATCCTGAGGTGTCTCTTGATTTCTTTTCAAAATATCAGCTCATGTTCAGAGAGAGGTGAGTTGATTCATCGAGTCACACGCTGAGGTATTTTCAATTTCTGCCTTGCGATTTCTATTTTTCTTTCAATTCCTGCTTGCAAAAATTAGCTCATATTACAAGAGGAAAAAAAAAACAAAATAAAAAAAATAAAATAAAATAAAAAAATGAGAGTGTGGTTGAGCCTCGGGGCACACGCGGAGGTACTTATAGAAGGAAGACTGAAGTCGCACTGAGCAAATTTAACAAAGAAGTTCCAGTGGACAAAGAAGATTGAGCAAGAGCAAATTGAAGCTACAGACCATATCTATCGGGAGTAGCATAGGAGTAGACTGAAGATCGAAGCTCCCGAAGATAGCAAGGAAGTAGTTCCTCAAAGTCCCAGTGGAGAAGATCAAAGCCTTGAAATCACATCGAAGCTAATCAGGGCACTAGCTACTGTACCCTTGAAGACGCAATGGAACAGGAAATGTCATCTCCCTGAAGATATAACGAAACAGCGAAACGGATCAAAGCAGTAAGTTACAGTTGAGCCTGAAGCAGTTTAAAGAAGACGAGGACCGACAAGTCAAGGCTTGGCCAAGACCGGGCAAAATTGGTTCTTCTATTGTCTTTGCTCTATTATCGTTTCACGACAATGAGCAAAGAGGGGCAGCTGTAAACACCAATTTTGGCCCGGGTTATTAACCCAGGGCCCAAAACCAAAATTAACAGATAAAATAAACCCAACAGTCCCTTACAGACCAATCTTAAGCAGATATCCCTAAGCCCAAACCCACAAAGTCCATTTACAAACCCAGACTCAAAGCCCGATACACAAAACCAATTAAAATAAACTCAGACCCAAACGTTTACAACCAAATACCCAATTGCAATACTACAATACAAAACAGATCGCACTATTTTTTTTGTTTGTTTACTGTGATTCGGCTATAAAGCCTTGGAAAAAAGAATGTAACAGGGGGGCTTTTTTTTTAGGAATCAATCAAAAACAGAGAAAAGAAAGAGCAGTAGGGATCCAACAAAACCAGAACAAAAAATCGTGCGAGTGTGATCGGAGGTTTATTTCTATTTTGTTTTTACTTTTATTTTTATTTTTTGATTATGTGAATCTATTTTACAAAAAAAAACAGTATAAATATATGTATATATATAAAGCGTAAAAATACAAAAAGGAGAAAAAACCTTTGAGCGATTTCTGGCCACCGCGTGCGGTGGCCGGAGAAGGTGGCCGACGGCGAAACTTCCTCGCTGGAAATCGCAGCAGCCAAGCCCTGCAGAGGAAAGAGCATCAGTTTTTTTTTAGAAGAACAGAAAAATGAAAGAAAAACAAAAAATTTGCCTTATATACTAAGGCAAAACGGTGCGTTTTAGCACCCTCTACAGTGCGCCTAAAACGGCGCCGTTTGGGAAGTAAACCGGCCCGACCCGACCCGCCTGCTAAGATCCGCGTGTTTTCGTTGGAGGGGCTAATTGCACTTTTAGCCCCTCCGCTCTCTTATACCTTTATAATTAATTTTTTTCCTTTTTTCTTTGATTTTCCCCTTTTATTTCCACCCAGTTTCGTTTTGGTCCCTGATCAAGTGCCGCATTTTGAGATTGCACAAAAATTTCCTTTTCAGACCCTCTAGGTTACGCGTGCGTTACAAATCAATCCCTTGCCCTTTTAATTTATTTTGAATCAACCCCAATATCTTATTTTAAGTTTAGTTTAATCCCTTTTGGTAATTTGCAATTAATATTATTATTATTGTTATTATTAGGTATTTTATTTTTCTTTTATACTATTATTCCTATTTATTATTATTGTATTATTACCTGTATATACTAACTATTATTATCATTATTATTTATTATTATCATTATTATTATTCTGTATATTATTACCATTATTATTATAATATATATTTTCTTATTCTAATACTATTATTATCTATTTGACTCTTATTTATCTATTTTATATCTACATTATTTCGTATATACTTTAACTCTCATTTATGTAATTACTACATTTTGTATTTTGCTACTTCTATTTTTTTCACATTATTATTATTATTATTATTATTATTATTATTATTATTATTATTATTTTTGCTATTGTTATTATTATTATTATCACTATATATTAGTATATCATACATATTTAGTATTATTATTATTATATATTATTGTATTGTACATATTTCGTATTGTTATCATTTCTATTATTATATTTGATACACTACTATTATTATTGCATTTATTATTTGTCACTATCGTTATTAATATTTTTTTTTGTTGTTTTATTATTGCTTTAGTGTTGTCTTTTATTTTGTTTTTATTGCATCGTTTATTATCACGCTTCGGTTTCTCGCTTCTGTCATTTCATCGCAATTGGGCTCAGGACTAGGCAAAGGCCTTGATTAAATTATTAGATTAGGCATTAAAGAGTTAAAAGGTGGTAATTATGTTTAAAATGCCAACATGGGCTTGTGGCCCAACAATAAGTGGCACTGTAAGGGAATTAGAAGTGACGCCACACACAAGGGATTTAGTGTAATATCCCGAAATAAGAATTTTTCGTTTTGAGAATAATTCAAGATTTGGTAGGCTTTAAATAGTGGTTTGGAAGAGTTTTAGGAGTTCTTAAAACTCGAGGACCAAAAATGAAAGCTTTAGAAATTTTTGGAAACTTTAAGTAAAAAGGAGAATTAGGCTTTGGAAGCCTTAAGTTAAATTATTGGGAATTTATTGGCACGAAAGGAGGCTTGGTATAGTGGCTTAGAGACGCCTCATAAGGGCCTGGCTTAACGCCAGCAAGGACCCTGGTTCGAGTCCAGGCGGCAGCAACTAGTGGACTCTTATTTTCTTTTTTTTGCGCCAAGTCAAGTGAGGCTGGGTTAAAGAGGACTTAAAATGATTTGTGAGGAAAATATAGCACGGATGGGCTAGCAGCAAAGTGGCTGGTGGCGTGTGAGGGTTCCAGCGGGTCGTGAGTTCGAGTAGTGTGAAAGGCAAATGGATTTTTTATTTTGGCCTTTGGCATTAAGACCTGGTGGAGCAAGTGAATGAGGTTTATAAGTAAATGGTTGTGGGTTCATGACATCAAAGGATCAGTAGTAAAGAGGCAAGGGTCGTGTTGATGACTTCGGCAGGAAGATCCCACGTTCGAGTCCTAAAGGTAACACTTAAAAGCGTTTTATCTTGTTTTTGCGTCAAGCTAGGGACGCATGCAAGAAAGGTTTAAAAGAAATTTCAATGCACTTGTTCACATGAATTTCAAACTGGCAGAGTGGTTAAGGACTTTGCTTGTGCAATGCGACTGAGAAGACTCGTGTTCGAGTCCTGAGGGTCGCACATGAGGTGTTTGTTTTTGTTTTAGCGCTACACCATAAAAGAGCTAGCAAAGAATGGTTTAAAATAATTTTCGAAACAATATTGGCAAGAAAGACTCAGTAGCAAAATGGCTGAAGCTTGGAGATGCTTTCTCCAGGTCTCGGGTTCGAGACCTGGGGGCAGCAGGCATGGTTTTCCTTTTTGATATCGTGAAAGAGCTGCATGGGCATTAAATGCCTGCAGCAAGCATGCACGCATGCAGCTTTGGGGGGGTTTACTCCTCTTTATTATTATTTTTATAAGTATTATTATTTTTATGCATGAAGTATGAGAATTAATTAAGTTTTATGGTGTTGAGCATGCTATTAAACAAGAATTTCCTTATTTTTATGATGATGGGAAATAAGATTAAACAATAGTAAGTGATGTTGAAATTATCAAAAGAGAGAGCATGCTTAGGGGATTCCATGGCCGGCCTTGTCATAGCAAGGATGGCCAAATTTCTTGATTTTTGGTTTTGGTTCTCTTTGCAATTGTGTTTGGCCGAAAATGGTGAATCCTTGAGGGGACTTTTATTCGGTTTTGAGTGTAAGGAAGGAGTGCCGTATCTCTTTGGCTGCTTTCCTTTTTTTTTCATATTTTTGTGTGCATGACCGATTAGAGTTTGCTTCAAGGTTGAGCATGGTCGGTTTTGGGTATGACAAAGTGATGCATGACCGTTTGATGCATGCTTTGGATAGTTAGCCGGCTTCGAGATAGCTTAGCATGGCCGAACTTCGATTTTTGGTTTCTCCCTTCTTGGCATTTGGTGCTTGGCCGATTGGTAAACTCTTTAAAGACCTTCATTCTGGTTTTGTGTTTGGGGAGAGCTAGGCCGAAAGCCCTTGTTCTGTTGTCTTGCCATTTTGCTTTGATCGAATTTGGGGGCCTCCAAAGGCTGGTATTTTTGGTTCAAGTATGGAGTTAGTATGTGCTAAATGTCCTCTTTCAAAACCCTTCTTTTTCATCGTTGTGTTTTGCCGAAATTGCACTTTGGTTTTCATTTGACAAAAGCCGAAATTTAGACCCCCCTTTAGGCATTATTTTCTTCTTCTACCACATCCTCTCCTTTCTTTTACCTTGATTAAATCAAAGCTCTCTTAAGGTTGCCATTGCCGTATATTAGTTCCACCTTGAGGAGCCATAGCCGAATCCTTGTTTTGGAAGGGCTATTGAATACATGTTCTTTTGCATGTGATATCATGAAGGTGCATTAAGGAAACTTCCTGGATTTTGAACACCAAGGTAAGCAAGAAGGTAGTTTCGGCAAAAAGGGCCATGTTTGTAGTATTTTTGTGTTGGCCGATCCTAATAAATTGCTAGTAGAGTTGCTGTCAACACCAAAAGTAAATGATAGTTTTCGGATCCTTTAGCAAAGACTTGAGGTTGTCAACTTTCGGCCATAAGCTATATTTTTGGGTTTTGTGAAAACCTAATGTTAAGCTTGGCTTTAAGGATGGCCGAATTTGTATATAAGACCATAATGATGTGTTCTTTTTCTGTGAAGCTAGTGTTGAGGAGCATTAAAGGAGCCTTTTTGGGTTTCGGCTATTCAAGGAATATTGGTAACTACTAAGCATGCAAATCTTTTGGGACTTGGAAAGCTAGGTAAGTGTTATATATAATATTCGGCCAAAGGCCATTGTTCTTAGATGTGGATGTTAGCCGATTCTAACAATATTTTAGTAGGATTTTGATAGCTTCAGGAGCTAATCGACTGGAAATAAAGGGTGTTTCATGATAAAAATAAGCAAGCTAGTGTTAAGAAGCACAAATGACTCTTTCGGGAATTAAAGTGCTCAAGGTAAATGACTCTTGGCATTCGGCCTAAGGCCATGTTTTTGGTACAAAGTGTGACCGATTTCGGTTGTGTGTTCTAGGGGCTAATCGATAAAAATAACAAAAGCTTTCGGGATTTTAATTGCTGTTAGATTCGATAAATCAGAATTCCGCTAAAGTCAGGTGCGTAGTTATCGCACTGTTCTTTTGCTTGATATATGTATGGTAAGTATTATTTATGTAAATGTGTGAGTTGTGCATGTTAGCCGAAATAAAGACTAAGGTAAGTGATCGAATAATCAAGTTAATGGTTATGATATTAACTTTCAGTGATTTGCGATACTAATTAAATATTAATGAATGTAAAATAAAGTGATGTCATGTTATGTATATCGTCTTGAGTAATATGTGACCATGGTATAAAATATATATATTTGTTTCGTACAAAATGTTGCTATGGTACGTATAAGTACGCATGAGACTTGTTATGTGACTATTGAAGAAAAGGGTGTATACTATGTGAGTGGTCCAATCCGAACCTCGTGCTGTATTCGTGCTCGATGATTAGTGAAATGATTGGTATGTGGGATTCCTACGGGATCAGTGGCTTGGTCACAACCTTAAGAAATAAAGTGCAAAAGAAAGATATGTGGATCACTTTGTGGAATGGACATCGTAATTGTATTTTCGAAATCATATTTGTAATATTGTGTATTCATAATTGCATATTTATAATTGTATGTTATATATATTTGGATTGTAGGGATATGGGTCAAGCCCATATATGAGGACATGTGTCTAACTATGCACTGAGTCTTGGTGACTCACTCTATTTTTATTAAACCTTTCAGGTGGCGCGTAAAGCTTAGACCGGGTCGGAGAGGATACAAAGGTGGCCATGAGGAAATGGACTTTTATAAAAAGGGACGTTTTATGTGATTAATTAAATATTTTATATTTCCCGTATTTTGATTAAGTGTGTATTGTAATAAGGCCCACTAAAGTGTTTCAGTTCATTTGTTAAGTATCGTTACTATTTTGCCATATTATGGATGGGTGATTTAAAGATTGATTGCAAATGGTTTTATTTTCTCAAGTGAAGCTTGAAACCGATATGTTTATAATAAACTTCGATTTTTACTTAGAATATTACAAGTCACGAAAATGTTTTATTAAAGGAAAATAAATTTTCATCGGTTTTACTATTAAGTAAGAATATTTTTGAAAGTATTCCGCAGTGGCATTCCAAATTCGATCGGAGTAAATGGGCTGGGTTTGGGGTGTTACATTTAGGGGCCCAAAATTTAAGTTTAATGAAGCCCAAATCTTTTAATTTAAGTGAGTTAAATTTCGGCAATTAGGTTTAATGAGGTTGACGGCTACAAGGCTTAAAAATAGGAGATTTATATGGATTTAATAATTGATAATTTAGAAGATAAAAAGGAGAAAAGATAAGAGCCTATCTACAAGGAAGGTGATGGTCGAAAATCCACCACCTAGAAGAGTAAGGAATTCGGCTACTGCATGGCAAAAGGGGTGCCGAATTTTCCCTTTCATTTAGCTTGAATTTTAATTAATTAGGAAGGGCGTTTTCGGTTTTATACAGGAGGTGTCAAAATTCCTATAAATAGGGGAGGTTAGCTCCTTGATTCTGACATTTAAAAACCCTAATTCTCTTTTTCCTTGTGCCGAAAATCCCTAGCCTCTTCCTCTCCAATTTCTTTTCTTTAAATTCTTCAAAAGGCGAAACTTCTTTTCCATTCTTTTTCCCCTTTGAGCCGATTTCTCTTTAAAAGCCGAAAACTCTAGAGTTTTTCTTTATTCATCCCATTTAAGAATTAGTTCTATGTATTCCGGCATTTAAAACTTCCTTTGGCATTGTCGAATCCTCTCTCTAGTGCTAGCCGAACCTCCTGTGCTAAGGTAAGTGTCGATTTTTGATTAGTTCTCATGATTTATTCCCGGTTTTTGAAAGACAAAAAGCCGAAAAGCTAATAGTTTAATGGTTCTATGTTGGGCGGCAATTCGGGATTTGAAGGAAGCTTGGTCAACTAGATCTAAAAGCTGAAAATAGCTAGTCTCCAATTTCGGGATTTTAAGGTAAGAAGATTAGTTATTCAAATATATAAAATTGGGTAGAACACTAACCATGGCCGAATATAGGAGAGGCCCTATTTTCACATCTTTTCGGCTTTTTGAGCAAAGTTGTAGATCGGTTTAGCAAGGGTATCGGCATTAATCAGGTGTGTAGATCTCTAACACACTACTATTAAACCTGTATGTATGTTTATTTATATATGTTATGGGCTAAAAAGCCGGAATGAGGTTGTATAGACAGTCGAATGAAACCCTAAAAGGGTTAGGCAAAGATGCCAGGTACGTAAACATAAAACTCCCTATGTGTATCGAAAAATATATATGTCTGCATGATGTTTTCTTTATGTGTGTATGCATGGGTTGGGATATTGATATGATGAAGGGGAAGTGCATGATAGGTTACGCAGTGATCGGTGGTAGAAATCCCACAAATACAAATACTAGGTCATATTGTGATCGGTGGCTATGCCACGTTTAATGATTCCTGAAAATAGGAATAGGCAGTTCGGCTGTCGTTATGGTGTGTAGCGGATGGAGGGTTGATTGTAGAAATCCCCACGGTGTGATGGTTGGTACGGGTTGGTGTGTAGAGGATGGAACCCTAGGATGGGATGGGTTATTAACCATTTATTATTTTGATGTATGATTATGATTGATGCCTTATGGGCCAGGGCCCATAATATGTTTGTGGGCTCAGGTCGTTGTGTGCTTTGAGATTTATACACTGAGTCTTGGTGACTCACGCTTTCCTTTTCTCTACTCTCCAGATGAGCAGTAGATCGTGGACATGGGAGCCGAGACGGACTCGATTGGCCATCAAGTTCTATTTCTACAAATTATATTTTCTTTAGGACTTCTTTAAGTTTGTTTTATTGTTATTTGAGGAACAGTTATGTAATAAGGCCCCTAGTTTTTATTCAACTTAGAAGTTTTCTATGTTATGCAACTTATGAATATACCACAAGGTTTATTTACATTTATTAATAAAAATACAAAGAGGTTTATTTTCAAAAAGTCTCTCCTTTATTCAAATTTAATTAATTTAACTTGTGTTTTCAAAATGCGATAAAGTGTTATGTGTTCGATAACATGCCGGATCTGGTCGAAACGCATGGGCCAGGTTTGGGGTGTTACATAACTAAAGCTTTATATTAATTTTTTTTATACATCTCAATTTTTCTTATACATGATTTATTACCTCCATCAATTGCATATATATATATATATATATATATATTAATGGAAGGGTGAATATTTGAAACACTAACATTGTGGTTTTTTTATTCCATAAGCAGCCTTAAAATTTTAACATGTGTTTTTTTTAAATATTTATTTTTTAAAATTTTTTACTATACCCCTATAGGATATTCGTCAATCCTTTTGACCCTACATGGAGTCTAAAAACTCTACTAACAGTGTACCAAACAATTTCCTTTAATGTATTTGATTGAGTTAGTGTCACAAGTTAACTCAACACCGACTCGAGATTGATGATAACATCATAACAAACAATTTATTTTATGTTTTTTTCATTTTAATATTATATGAAATAGGTGGTTTATACATGTATACGCGTGTGATAAAATTTTTAAAATTTTAGTGTATTTAATAATTGAAATTAAATAAAAAGTTTCATTAAAAATTAAAGTTGGGTTTATTTTGAATTTTAAAAATGTTATTCACAGTTTAAACCGAATTTGATATGGCTGGCATACTAAGGTTAAACCCACGGTTACATCTAATTCATATACTTGATAACAATTTTGTTTAGAGTGACAGGCTGGTTTCAAACAAAGATTTGAAGCCTGAGTTCTAGTTTTGATTGCTTTATTAAAAGTAAGGTGAGTGTTGGATCGAATCGAGTGGAAAATTTTTGAGTTAATCAAGTTCATGTTATCATCCTAACTTAATTTGAATTTTTTTGAATCGAGTTGAGTAAAATAAAATTCGAGTCGAATTGAGTAAATGAAATTTGAGTCGAATCGAAAGAAATTATTCGAGTTTAATTAAAAAATTAAACATGTTAAATAAAAATATTGTTACAATATAATTAATTTTATGTTAGAGCACATAAATTTGAAATCATATATATTTGAAATTTTTTTCAAAACAAAATAATAATAAATACTTGAATATGATAAATTTGAATCATTAAATAGTTTCCAAAATTATTATTTTAGAAAATTTTTAAAACTTTAAAATTTTTATATTTTTTAAAATTTAAATTTTGAAATTTTTATAAATATTTTGAATTTTAAAAATTATTTTGAATTTATTTTGTAATTTTGTTGAGAGAGAGAGACCAATTTCCTTATTTTTAAAGTTGACAGAAACCAAAATGATATTTACACCAATTTATTACTCGAATTATTCGAATTGTGAAATTCAGCTCGACTTGAACTCGAAACTCTAATTGAGTTATTTAAGTTTACTTGAATAATTCGAATAACTTATTCAATTAACTTCAATTTTTTTTCGATTTTTTCGAATCGAATCGAATTTTACTCACTTTAATTAAATGTTTTATCATGTTGAATTTGTGTTTTTTCAAATGTTGATATAAAATTGGTAGTTAAGGGTTAGTTGATATGGAATGGGGAGAGTTGTAGTAATAGCTAGTCCAATAGGGTCATAGTTTGGATTTTACATAAGTAGTGAAGGAAATTTATATTTTAGTTAGGTCTCTTATATGATAAGGTTAATGGTAGAGTCATGAATGGATAAAAACTTCTGAAAATTTGAAAATTTTTGTTTGGATAAATAATCTTTTAAAAAATAGGTTATTGAACTTTAACGAATTATAAAATAATAGTTATATTAAAAATAAATAATATAAAAATTCAATATGTGTATCATTGTATTTGTAAAATTTCATAAATATTTATAGTAAAAAATGTTAAAAATATTTATTAGAATTAAATAAATAATGTTTTGAAGTTTTAGTATTTATCTTATAATAAGATCGTATGTATTTTAATGAAATAAAAACATAAATATTGAAAAACCACTTATTTAGGTGAAATTTGAAAAGAGAAATTTAGTTACTAAAATATCCTCTAAAATTTCCTCATGAATTTTGAAATTCTCCAAATTTTTATTCAAAAGTAAATTCACTTTTTAAAATTTTAAAAATATTGCTATAAATGAAATCCCTCGTTCAAACATACTCAATTGATGATAGAGTCATTAGAAATTTTATTATACGTGGACTTGGATGGAAATGTTATAGGCATAAGCGATGTCGGAATGCAAATGAGAAAAAAAAAATGTTTTTTATGAAATTATAAGTTATTGAATCACAAAAACTTATAATTCAGGTAAACAAAATATTTTATCGTTTTGCCCTTTGTAATAGAAAGAGTTTTCGAGTTAAACCCTCTACTATCAAATATGACAAATATATGACAAATATGTTCAGAAGTCTTTGGTTAGGTGAGTTCTTCTCGAGTCAAACCCTCTACTATCAAAATAATTGATTTGATGGGATATCAAGATAGAA
Organism: Gossypium australe; assembly: GCA_005393395.2. Classification (NCBI taxonomy): domain Eukaryota; kingdom Viridiplantae; phylum Streptophyta; class Magnoliopsida; order Malvales; family Malvaceae; genus Gossypium; species Gossypium australe. The sequence goes on from CM016626.1 coordinate 9,831,157, forward strand.
TAATTATATATAATAACATTTAAATAACGAACTATATGACAAATATTCAGAAGTCTTTGGTTAGGTAAGTTCTTCTCGAGTCAAACCCTCTACTATCAAAATAATTGATTTGATGGGATATCAAGATAGAATAATTATATATAATAACATTTAAATTATTTCGTTTTATTTTTATTTTATTTTTAATATATCAAATCAAAGTGTTTTTAATCCAAATGTTTAAGGTTTTAAATTAAATTCTCTAAGTTTTAGGGTTTAGTTTATTTTCATCATACATACACATTAAGTATTATTATTAGCTACATTGTCAGAAGAGGAAACAGAAATTCATAAACAACATTAAGATGCTGACATTTATTTTATAGTCTTTTTAAGTACATTTTAAGGTTAACCTCTCATAGATGCTGTACCAAATAATAATAATAATAATAATTAATATTTGTCCTCTTAAATATAAAAAAATTCTATTTAATTTTTTTAAAAATAATAAAATTATATATATAAATTCCTTAAAAAATTATAATTCAATTTGAGCTTCTCTAAACAAAAATTTTAGCTTCCTCTTGAATGTGTCCTCTTAAGATTTTTTTAATTCCATAATAAATAGTTGACAGAATAATAAATCATAAAAAAATGTAAAGGAAAAAACGATACAAATAAATAAAACATAATTCTCTCGTCGGCACACGAAAATAGATAAGATATTGGACTTACCATCATCAGTGGAAGTGGGAAGCAGCTCAAATCCAAGAGGCAGGAAAAAGATGGGTAGTGCCGTCCGTACCGACGGCTTTCGAATTCTTTTTTCAGTGAATTTGGTTGACATAAATTTATATTTATTAATTATTTATGTTTAAGCTAATTATAAAAAATACTATCAGATATTAGGAGTGAAATTAAAAAAAAAAACTTACCAAGAAGATTTAAGAAATTGCTATGTATATTTTATTTATTAATTACTAATATAATTTAAGAATACTTATAACTTCTTAATATATAACAAATAGCTTCTTGATATTAACTTGCGAAATTTTTTAATTCTATGATTAGTGTAAAGAATAGTTATTTTTATAAAAAATATAAATATTAATGTAAAATAAAAATTAATTATTTTCGGTAAGAGTCTCAAAAAACTCGAACACTTCGGGGTACAAAATTATTATTAATTTACTAATATTTTTAAAAAAAGAGGTAGACAACTGGACCAGTGGAAATCATGTGAATGTTATCGAAATTAACTAAGCGTCGGTGGCTTATTCGAAACAGTGCATGTTTTATGTTTGTGCCTTTGCCACCTAATCTTTTGATTCATGTGCTTATGTCCACGGATTGCCACGTGCATCCCCTCTTTTATTTTTTATGCTTCCAAGTGATAAAATGAATTCTAATTTTTAAGAATATTTCGAAAGAACTAAATATACAAATTAGCCCTGAACTTGATAATTTGTTCACATTAATCCCTAAATATTTTTTTGAATCATATTGTCTTTAAGGTTGACATCTGTTACACAAATTGATCCCTATATTAACACCATTTTTTTTTAAAGAATAAAGAGACGATACGTGAATTAATCTTTAACTATTCATTAAAAAAATTGAAAAAAATTAAAACCTGTTAAAAAGTATAAGAAATATATAAATTATAAAACTTCAAAAAATAATATAATATAAATTGAAAATAAAAATAAAAAATTTAGTTAAAATTTCAACAAATTCAAAAAAAATTAAATATGTTTAAAAAATAGATAAATTTGGTTAAACTTATAAAAAGTTACAAGAAATTGTAAAAATGTAAAATAAAATATATTTTAAAAAAATTAAAGAAACAAAATTGATCGGTTGACATTGGTCAACTTCCTGTTAGCGTTGGACAATGCTAGTCAAGCCAGGTTAAATTCGATCAACGCCCGATCAATTTTTCATTATTTTTTGTTTTCTCTCTTCTTCTTTTTTTTTTTTGTAAATTTCTACAAAATTATTATTTTTTTACTTTTTGTATATATTTTTTATTTTATTCGTTATGTATTTATAGATTTTAAAAATTATTTTATTTTTGAATGTTTAAAGAGTAAGCTTTTAAATGTTAAATTATAATTTAATTTTTAATTTTATTTTTTGTATATTCAATTTTTTAAATTTTATAATTTATAATCACTTACAATTTTTTTAAAAAAAAATTGCCACGTGTTGTTCCCTTATTTCTCCATGTTTCGCCTCATAATTGTTCATTTCAACAAAATCTTCAAAATAAATTGTGTTAGTGTAGAGGTCAATCTGTGTAATGGATGCCAATTTTAGGTATTAATATGATCCAAATAAGATTTTAGGGACAAATGTAAGAAAAGTTATCAAGTTCAGGGCCCAATCTACATATTAAGCTTTAAAAGAACTAATGGCGTTAACCATAAGGATCGATTTATGTAATGGATACTAACCTTAGGGACCAATATGGTCCAAAAAAAAAGTTTAAAAACCAATTTTAAAAAAAAATTACTAAATTTAAGGGTGAATCTATATATTAAGCCAAAAAAAAAAAAAAAGAAAAGACTAAAAGCTTTAATTTCAATGTCCAGAGTTTTAAATTATTAGAACTCGAAATCAATGCAACTCGAGATTGATATCATAAATCTGAAATAACTTAAATTAATACTAAAACTAGATAACGAAATTATAATTAAAATAACTTTTATAAAATAGAAATTTTAATTATCAAATTTATTCTATTATTTTCATTTTTTTAGGGAATTATTTTCATTTTTAGCCCAAAGTTAAAATTTAATATCTATCTTTATTATTTCTATCTTTGCTATAATAAAATTCTAGACGGAGCTCAGTAATTAAATTATTAAAATACCCTAATAATAATAAATCAAATTAAGCCAAATTTTAAATAATAAGTTTATAATATAAAAATTTTAAAAAAACCACTTTTAAAAAAATCCAATCTTTCATTTGAAAATTTCTTTTCACTTATCAAAAAATGATAATGTTATAATATTGATTTATAGCACTGTATGTTAATATATTGTGATTTAATTTTTGAAAGGAAATTTTAAAAATGTTCTAAATATATTTTATTTAAAATATTCATATACTTTTAATAATTAAATTTCAAAAAAAAATTATGTCTCATATTGTTAATACTTTTATCAAATTCACTTTCAATTATTTTAACATATTTAAATATTTTTTATTGTATTTTAAATACATATCAAACTGGAATTTGATGTCACTTAACGCATGAAGGTGGTAAAAATCAATTAAAATAAAAAAAATTGTATGTTCGTGTTTATTTATTGATATAATAATAAATTTAGCTCTTAATATTTATTCATTTGTCATTTTGGCCTTTATTCTTTTTCTGGGTTATTTGGCTCTCAACCTTTAAAATTTAATCAATTTATTTGCTTTTGGACTAAAAATTAATTGAACTGTTAAAATTTTAATGGCATTGCTGTGGCCACTCGTATGACAATTCACGTATAATTCATAAAATTAAAAAGAAAATTATTCATGTTAACAGTGAAGTATGCGTAAAATGCTACATGAGCTGCCATGTAAATTATTTTTTTAAAAATTTCTTTTGAATAAATTATTTGCTCTCGAGCCACTAGGTAATTACAAATTTTCAAAAAAAAAAACCTCAAAATAACCCGATTCGATTTAAAAGGAAATATACTATCTACAATAAATAACTATAATAACACTTATTATTATATCCGTAAATTCAATAAATACATTTTTAGCCCTAATTTAAATTGTAGATGAAATATCAAGCTTGGTTAAAAGAAAGTCAAATTAATTTCCTATGAAATTAACTTTGAAAATTAATTTCCTATCAAATTAATTTCCTATCAAATTAACTTTTCACTAAAACAATTTTGGACGGAACAATAGTTTAACTTTGACCAAAAATTGAAAAAATTAAGTCAAATATTGAACCAAGTATAAAACTAAAGTATGTTGAGTCTAGTTCTATATATATATAAAAATCTAATAAATAGAAATTAATATTATGAAATAAATAAATTTAAGTGAGACAAGATCAGCTTGATTTCGAGTTCCTCTGTTTTGATGTTGAAAAAACATTAAAATTTTCCCTATTCAATAGTAACAAACGACAACATTATACGATATCAGTACTATGAGATATATAAGTTTTAGTGGAGATAGGTTAGAGCTGCCTAGCAGTAGAATAATAAAATATTTGAAGAAAAAATTGTATTAATTCTTCCATCAAAAAAAAAATTGTATTAATTGACTTGATTTAAAATTTCTATCACATTTTTTATTTTAAGGAAAAGATGTGATTAGTTTCAAAAATTTCAAACAAAACTCAATTACCAATTTCAATGAATGGGATATAAATAAAAACGTGATAGTTGCATAGTGGACTGTACTATTTTGAATTTTTAAGATTTATAGACTAAATTGTAAATGAAACAAAAGTACGCTAAAATATGAAAATCGTGAGATAAATACCAATATGAATAAAGATGGTAGTTAGTCAAGAAATTGTAGAAGAAATATTAAGCTCTTGAAAATCTTGATGTTCAAATTTATATCTTCATATAATATTAAATAGTGGACTAGAATGAAAGAAATGTAAAAGAATAATAAAATCGTGAAAATTGTGAAATAAAGTATTATGATTAATTATTGTGAATTTGGTATCTTGGAATGCCCATGTAGACTAGTGTTGAACTTCATAAGTACCAGTACCTCTGCTTCAGGCTACCGTATTTTCATTGTCATAACCACGAAAGGGTTCCGAATAACCTCCAATTGAAACCAAATTGTAATGAATGTTTGGAAATGTTTTGAGAAGTCTTAAATGAGTTTAATATGATTGGAATTACATGTAAAAAGTAATATCAATATTTAAGTGACTCAATGCCTAAATGCGAAAATCGTTGCTTGGGTTATCGGGTTAACTCGAACAAAGAGTGTTACACTGATCAATCACCCCAAATAGTCCTTTCACATCGATACCAATAGTGCTTTTAGCTGGCATTCCATCGCCCTCTACCACCTACACCTAGGGTTGAGTAAAAAAATTGACCAAACAAAAAATCGATCCAAATCGAGGTATTTTGACGGGTGGAATGCAATGTCAAAAACTACAATTACCCGAAACCAAACCAAAATTTTTTTATATTTAAAATAGTGAAAATATTAAAAATTCTTAAAAAATTATTTTTTTAAAAAAGATTTATGAAAAACCGTAATTTTTTGTTAAATAATATTAAAAAGCTATAAAACATAGCTTATTTTATCAAAATAATTAGAAAAAATTAATATAAAAAAACAGATAATCATCCCTACCTACACACCTATAAAATAAACCACGTAATGAATCAATCCCAATCAACTTTTATAAATACCTCATTTCAACAGTAACATAAAAGGACACACAAGAAACCATCTATATGCCCTCATTATACTAAAACTCCACCTCTAAATCTTACAATGAGAACCATCACTATTATCTGCCCAACACTTTCTATAACTTGTTATATTAAAATTTATATACCAAACTTCATTGTCTTGGCATTTTATTATCTTATTATAAGAAAATTTGTGTAGTGATAAAATAAAAAAGATTTAGATAAAAATTTGAGTAGTGAAACATTTTTTTAAAAATTTTAAATTTATTTTTAAGATACAACAAATCATGAACGACAAGAAAAATAAAGAAAAAAATAAGGTTATAAAAATAATATTATTGAGTATTACATAAATATTGTATAATTTTTTCATCAAACTGTCGCAATGTCTATATAAGTTATGTTTCTTCATTTAGTGTCTATGTAAATTATGTTTCATCAAAGTATCATTTAGTGAAGAAACATAAGTTATGTTATAACAACATTACATAAAATTATTTTTCTTCACTTCAAAAATTTTTTTAAAGTAATGTTATTGGAATAAATTACTTTATATGCAAATAATAATTAGTATAATTATTTTAAAAATAAAAATAATTATTATGTATAAAATTATTTGTACCACCATAAAGTCCAATAAATCCACCTATTGAGTGAGTTAAACATTCAACTTAATTATTTAATTAAATTCTTTATAATGTATATTTATTAGCAAGATGAGATTACTAACACACTTATTTTTGAGGTGGTGGTGTGTGCAGAGGTGGTGTTGTTTAGGGTGGAATATAAAAAATCTACAGTACGGCCGTTTCGAGTATTATTTTGAAATTTGGTAGTTGTGGAGGTGTTTAAGAAATGGCTATTGTGACATCTTACCGATATTATCGAGGTTAATTGTTTTTGGTTTTTTAATGGGCCGAGTTGATGGCAATATGGATGGCTTTTGAGGGATCGGTCAAAATGGCTTCGTTGGGTCATCGAGTCAAATGCGAAACTCTTTGAGTCTCTAATTCAAGAATAATGCAGAAAAGTTTTATTTATGGCAATTCCATTTGCAGAGAACTGCAATATCATACATGTGAACTTAACCAATACACATGAAATCTGACAAGAAATCACTAAACACAATAAATTATGTGATACTAATTGCTGTACTGATCACTGCTTTCATCCAAGAAAAATTCAAGCATTCATATGTTTTTGAGTAACTTATTGATCATTTCTGCTCTCTGTTTCGGATTCTGCGGTGTCTTCTTTGTACTTGTACCATGAAGCACAGAGCAGATAGACAACGAAGTTAAGTGTGCTGAGAACTGCTAGGAACCAATAGAAGAGATTCAGATTACTCTCGTTCAAGTCATCACCCTCTATCCACCCTTTCTTGCTTGGGGCGATCTTCTTGGTGACTGCGTTCATAATGTCGACGAAGGCGGAACTCAAGAAGTAGCCGAATGATAGCGACAGCCATGCGAATGATGTAGCTAGCGATTTCATCCCCGAGGGAGCTTCCTTGTAGAAGAACTCCATTAGTCCTACAATGGTGAACATGTCTGCTAGTCCAAATATTCCGTATTGGAAGGATAACCAGAATAGACTAATAGGGTTTAATGGATCTTTTATGGACTGATTCCTCCTCTTAACTTCGATTATACCGGCCACACCCATTGATATGATCGAGAGAATAAGTCCGACACCTACTCGTTGAAGCTGTGTGATTCCGGATGGATGTCCAGTGATTTTTCGAGCAAAAGGGACAACAACAAACTCGTAGATTGGTATTAAGAATGTCATGAAAACTAGAGGAATGATTGGTATCGATGCCGGAGGGAATTTTTTCCCGAAAATATGCGGATCCATGAAGACCCCTTGGAGCACCGAGAATGTCTGCAATTGTGCCAAACATGTGTTCATTATAATGGTACTGGCTAAGATGGGCAACATCCTTGTTAAAACCTTCACTTCCTCCACTTGTGTCACTGTGCAAACTTTCCATGGCTGTGGAAAAGTCTCTAGAGGGGCAATGGCAGCCTTGTCTAGCAACCTGGTTTGGTTATTAATTACAAGAAATGTATTAAATTATTGTCAAGAAGAATTACTTGATGAGTTTCTATGAAGTGAGATTAACTAGTTCATGGTATTTCACCTGAACTGATTTGTATGAGGGAGTTTTTCATCATCCTGATATTTGTCTTTATCATTGATCTCGAAAAGTTCGTCGGGATTTTCCGGTAATATTAATCTTCTGTTCTTGAATGCAACCACTATAACCTGAAGAATCAAAAATTGATTCTTATATCAGAGTGGCGTATACAAATATATACAATATATAAGAACAAGGGAGAGGAAGGAAACCTGTACTATTCTCAGTAGAGGGCTGCTCCGAAGAGGTGGATAGTGATAAAATGGCTTCCCGAGGGCAATGGCAATGAATCCAACAATGGCAGCCATAGTTCCCATGAAGAAACCCCAGTACCAATCCTTGTTTATGCTGACCCAAACGACGAATGAGACGCCGATCATTGCTCCAAAAGTGGTGCTTAACATGTACCAATTGAAATAACTTCCAAGCTGCTTTGCTCCTTTTCGATCCTTGGAGTCAAACTGGTCAGCACCAAGAGCTGGAAGAGCACCCTTGACTCCACCTGTACCAATAGCCAATATCGAAAGTGAGCCGTAGAACATCAACGCTATGCCACCTTTGATACAACTTTTCTCGCAAGTAATATCCGGACGCAAGTCTTTTGAATAAGCCTGGATGGTCACCATTGACAAACCCTGCAATAAAATTAGAAAGCAGAATTGATAATTGAATTAGATTTGAGGAAATAAACTGAGCACAGCAAATGCTTGAATTGTCAGTGAAAACTTACTATTACTTCCAGTGATCCAAATATCAAAATCGTATACAGTCGGTTCAAGTAAGTGTCCGAAATGAAGCCTCCTAACAGTGAAAGCAAGCATACTGATCCCAAGAAGTTTGTGAGAGTATTTGAAGAAGTTGGAAGATCAAATTTCAATAAGTAATGAAAATAGATAACCATGCTAACCATGTTAGCAACAAACCCGATATTCTCAAGGGCCCCAAGAGCTACAAAGTCAAAAGGAAAAAAAAAAGAACATGTATGAGTTCATCATTTAATTACTTCTTTATCAAGTTAATGTTGTAAACCCTAGTTTGGGATATGAGTTTGAAGATTATTTATTACCAAAAACAAAACAGCAAGCTCTGAATCCACCTTTCTTTCCATCCTGAAAAAAAAACAATAAAAAAAAACCCAAGAGACAAGGCTTAGTACGTAGTGAATGATGATGGAACAAGAAGCAAGTGAAATAGAGTAGGAATCACCATTTTTGAAGCTTGAGAGGTTGGAATGAAGTGGATCAATGTTGTTTTGATGAAGACAAGGCATGGAGACTGGTCTTTATAATGGAAATGGCAAGAAATTCTAGACCCCAGCTTTATTGTTGAAGCCGAATACTCCATGGACAGTTATATTCCTCATTTTGGAAACAATACCAATTGTTCCCCTGTACCTGTGGTTACTTCTACTATTTATTCCACAATTTAAATTTTGCTGTTTATATATAATTATTTTTACGTAGGATGCATATTCAATGTATGTTGGAATATGAAAATGAAAAAAATGATTATTTAAATACATAAAAGAGTTTATAAAAGATTAAGCATACATATGTGTGGAATACATACTATATCTATATGTTATTGATTTGCTTAGCACACAGACAATGAAAGAAATGTACAACTATGGGAATGTCTGCCTCTCAGGGAATTTCCATGAAGATCATATTATTGGTAATCGAAAACCCAAGTCTCCATTGTTGCGTTTGTTTTTTTTTTTCTTTTCTTGCAGAAAGAGACAATACTTTAGAGTTATGTAAGCAGGTATTCTTGTCTTATTAACCGTCTCTAAGATAAAAAATGTTCAACAGAAAAAAACATCTCTAAGATAAATAATAGCAACAACAGAAAAAAACATCTCTAAGATAAATAATAGCAATTTTTTCCATTTTCTGAGGAATAAAGAAATTAGAACTACAATATAAAGCTAAAAATATTAACTGCAGTACATGTTTCAAAGGGATCCGTGGCGCAATGGTAGCGCGTCTGACTCCAGATCAGAAGGTTGCGTGTTCGATTCACGTCGGGTTCAATCTCCCGATAACGGATTTATTTTTTGGATTTGGGCAGCTATTTTGGGCTATGGCGTCAAAGAAGGTTGCTAAGACCCAAAGTAGGTTTTTTAAAGTTGTTTTCCTTCTCAATCTCACAGCAATTTATTAGTATTCTTATTACATTTCCAAACACATCTAGTAAATTTTTAACATTTTGTAACTCTAAAAAAAAAAAAAAAAACCCATTTTTGTAGCAGTGCAGGAACGTTTAGTGGTACTCCGACGAGCAAGCAACTTCACCACCAATCTCAGCCGTCGCCGCTGCAATCCCTTCAACTGGGCGTCACCTCTCGATTTTTTGAACTCTCGCACTGCTTCACTCTTCTTTTTCGACTGTTAGACACTATTAGTTTTGCTGTAAGTGTTAGATCCTAGATCTTCACATTCAACCAAACTCCGCCATTGCCACCCCAGACGGAGCTTTTGCTACTGTTGTACGAAGAGAGAGATCTATGAATTCTCCAAATCAGTTCCCTAAATTCTAACCCCAAAAGAAAATGGGCCCTCCGAAGAAACACTTCGTCCCTTTCCTCCTCCTCCTTGCCTTCTGCATCCTCCTCCTCCTTTACTCGCCTCTCCCAAATTCCATCTCTACCCAATTTCCTTTAAATCCCCACTTTATCGCCACCAGTACCGCCACCTCTGCCTCCGCCTCCTCAACCTTTTCCCTTACTATCAAAGTCCTTACTTTTAACCGTCTCAACTCCCTCACGCGCTGCCTCACCTCCCTTTCAAAAGCCCACTACCACGCCGATCACCCAGTCCACCTCCACATCTTCGTCGACCATTTCCCGAACCAAACCCAATCCGACATCGACCTCAAACTTCAGGAGTCGCTTGGAATTCTGCGGTTTGTCGATGGGTTCCAGTGGAAGTGGGGTCAAAAGGTCGTTCATTACAGAACCACCAATGTGGGTCTTCAGGCTCAATGGTTAGAAGCCTGGTGGCCTACTTCTGATGATGAGTTCGCCTTTGTTGTGGAAGATGATTTGGAGCTTTCACCACTGTTTTTTAAGTATTTGAGGGCTTTGATCTTGAATTATTATTACAATGCTTCCAATTTTAGTCCTTTTGTTTATGGAGCTTCCCTTCAGCGCCCAAGGTTTGTTCCAGGTACCATTTTTTTGCTACAGTTCCTTTTCTATTTTGATAGTTTATGTGAATTTTTTTTCCTTAATTAGAAATAAATTATTGTTACTGTTTGATGAACAATTTTGAAGTTCCTGTTTATTTGAATTATATGAATTTTGGGTAGTAATGACTGGATTTATATGAATTGGAAAAGAAGATAAATTCGACCCCATAATTAAAGCTTGCTTTGTCATAACTGTGGCTTCTGAAATGAAATTTTCATTTGAAGTTTGGACATCTCATATTATAAGCAAACGATATTAAAGGGGAAAAAAATGTAAATCCTCTTAGGTAACAAATTACACCGTTTTATTTTATAATGAATAATTATACCATAAATTAATATTACATTTAGTTATTTGTTCAGTTTTAGAAGACTATGCTTTTGCTTCACGGTTTCTTTTTCAAAATGTAAAAAGAAAATAGTAATAACATGCAAGTAACGATCTAGTAGAGAGGACTAATCCACTTCTAGTAAAGTGTGTTTGCTTCGGGTGTTTGTCTTGGTCGTCATGATCAACTATGTGACTATCAAGTGATTTAATAAGAAGAAACTGTTATGAAAACTACATTAATTTTCATATAAAAGCACATCTCATTCATGCATATGTAATTCATTTTTCCCTGTTTGGTTTGATGGCTGAGATCTTTACCTTTGAAGATCTCTTTAATGATATAGTTATGACTTGTCTTCTGTATTATCGTGGGATTCTTAATTGGTTTTGCCCGCTTGAATTTTAATCATATCTGTAGTGGGTTTTTGTAATTCATGCTGATGAAAATTGTGCGAGGCATATGTTTGCTTCTTATTTTGTTACCATCCATGGCAAGAATGTCACCCCAACTACCACTAATACATGATCGTAATTTCTGTTTTCTCTTTTAGAACTTTCGACATTCCCTCCCTTATGTTTGCTTGCATCTCCAGGTAAACATGGAAACAAGATGCTACTGGAGAAGACCTCTGGTCTTTTCTTGTACCAACTGGTTGGAACCTGGGGCCAGCTTCTCTTTCCAAAGCCTTGGAAAGAGTTTAGGTTGTGGTATGATGATCACAGGGCAAAAGGCATCAAGCCATTTCTTGATGGGATGGTAACTTTTTAGTTTTTTAGCTCTTTCCTTTGTTTTACCTTGTTCGTATATTTGGTGTTTATTTTCAATCTATTAAATTCTAAAAGCTATACACAGATTTCCACGGGTTGGTACAAGAAGATGGGAGAAAGAATATGGAGTCCTTGGTTCATTAAATTCATTCATTCTCGTGGCTATTTTAATATCTACACAAAATTTCCAGATGAGAAATCACTTAGCGTCTCCCACAGGGATGCTGGTGTTAACTATGGAAAAACAGCTGGGCCAGATTCTCAACTATTAGATGAAAATTCTCTTGATTCTGATTTTCCGGAAATGAAATCTTTGAGTACTATGAAGAAGTATGATTTCTGTTTCAGGGAAGTAGTTTCTGGAAGAATTGTATGGTCCTTGAATGATCTTGGATCTATTCTTCCCTCTCTGCAGAAAAAGGAAGCTGTTTTGCTTGTCAGCCTATTTGGGGTGTCGGAGACAGTTACTAGAAACCTTCTTTGCCATTTTGAGAGGCTAAATATTTGGAATTACATTTTCATCGGTCCTGCAACTGACTTTCTGTTTCATCTTGCTCAAAGGGGACATCCTGTGATTGATGCAGATGGATTTCTCGAAGATATCAAATCATTCAAATCACTGAGAATTCAAGAGTCAAATGCTAGGCTTATCAAAGAGATTCTGTTGAAGGCTTATGTTGTCAAAAAAGGTTTAGAATTGGGTTATAATACTTGGGTGGTGGATGGAAACATGGTTTTTGTTGATAATGAAATTTTTCTTGATCCCATGGACAACTTTTATGCAGGGGAGAACTTGGACCTCTTCTATGTCAAGAACTCACCTGCTGCTCACAAAATTTGGACTCATGATTTTCTACATGATGTTGCAGCTATGGGGGATAAGATTGCACTACCAAGTGATACCGTAAATTTCGCATCTGTAATGGCAAAACTGGTGGGACAGAAAGGAATCAGATTTAAGCGCATTGATGAGAAAAGCTTTGGCATGAAAATTGGTAACCAAAATCTCAATCAAGCATTGGAAACTAATAAAAAGGTGGTTTACTGGTTCAGAGAGTTAGATATGAATTCGATTCAGAAGCATCTTCAAGAAATGAGTCTATGGGTCATAGATATTGACTCTTCCTGCAGAGCTGTAGTTTGTCACAACTCATAACAGTCACAGCAATCAGTTAGTAGTTTAAGCATGACAACACATTTGATCACTTTTGATATATGTGCTTGGAATGAATATGATTATGCAAAATGAGTTCCAAGAGATTTTTTAGAGATTCGTGTATTGGCAAAAGGAGTTGGTGGATCTAAACATGTTAAGCAACATAAACACTACATTGGAATATGTATGAATCTTTTAAACTGTGCAAGTTGAGTTTCAGGAGGTCAAAGCTTTGGAATTTTTTTGGAATTGATTTGTGAGTCTCCTCAAATTCTTTGGAGGCAATTTGGTTCAATCTGTTTTAGATAAAAGTAATAAATTTTCTGTTTATTCTCTATGAAGAAATATGTGCATATATTTATTCTTCTTTTGAGTTCTTTTTAAGTTTTTTTCTCTTTTAGTGTTAGCTCTTTATTTCCTAGCCCCTTCCTCCTTGCCCCTTATAATTGACATGCAAATTATATTATTGATTTACATTCATTTTACTATTTGAAAATTAGACCCATCAATTGGAACTTAAAAACAAAATGCGCTGCTCTCGTCTCAGAGAAGCCCTAGAACTACATCTGTTTCAAGGCTACAAAAAGAATAAAATATTGATTTTAAAGAATTTTGAAGCGATAGGAAGTTGGTGTTGATGCAAAGGCAGGTGAGTGAACAAGTAAATTCTGATTTTCTCGTTCTTTTTCTCTTCCATCTTGACAGTTGCAGGCTAAAACTGCGCAGATAGGAGCTCCTTCAGCATCAAATACTGTCCAAGGGGTAGTCCCGCCAGGCTTGGTTGACAGTAAACATGATCAAATTCAGGCGCCGGTTTTTGATCAATATGGGCACCAGCACGCCATTGTTCCTTCCCTGCCTCAGATGGGTGCCATGGAGTGCTGAAACATCCTTTGCTCACTGTATAGGGCCAAATGAGAGTGTCCATGCTGACCCTGCTCCCTTTCACTTCCTTCCCCATTTTCACATTCCTATCCTTGACAAATACGCAAAAACAATCTCATCATATGAACTGCCAATGTATAAAAAATGGCCATAACAAAACTATACTATATCAAGCAAGCCATAAGGTTGGATTCAATCTCTCCATTCTCTCTCCAACAACAAAAGCATGAACCTGGTCTTGGATATGAACCCAACTACAGCCAGGTTTCTTCCTTGCGCCCCTCAATTTCATCATTTCCTTAACCCTATTTGCCTCATCCCATTTCCCTGCTTCGGCAAACATGTTTGAAAGCACAGTATAGTATCCAGCATGCTGGGGCTTTAACTTAAACAAATTCTCAGCAGCCCAACACCCTAACCCAACATTTCCGAAAATTCTGCATGCTCCAAGTAAAGCACCCCAAATATTAGCGTCTGGGGTAATTGGCAAGCTTTTAATAAGTTGTTCTGCTTCTTCCAGTAGGCCAGCCCTGCCAAGAAGATCAACCATACACGCATAATGCATCTCTGTTGGCTTAAATTTCTGAGCTTTCATTGCTTCGAAGTATTTCCTCCCTTCATCAAGTAGTCCTCCATGGCTACAAGCTGATAGTATTGCGATATATGAAACTGAATCATACTCAATGCCTGCTTCCTTCATTGCTTCAAAAAAACTGATGGCAAGGTTTAATTCACCTAGCATTCCGTAACATAAAATCATAGTATTCCATGACGCAACGTCCTTGTGCTGAATCTGGTCAAAGAGCTTCCTAGCAGTGTCAATTTCTCCACATGTAATGTAGAAATCCAATAGGGAATTAGCAACAAAGAGATGAGTGTGAAAATGCTTTCTCACTGCCAGTCCATGGATCTCTTTGCCTTGCTTGAATGCGGCTTGGTTTGCACAGGCTGATACAACACCCATGAATGAAACTACATCATGCTTCAAGCCAATGAGCCCCATTTCTGAGAATAAACCCACAGATTTTGTCCATTCACTAGTTTGAGAATAGCCTACAATCAAAATATTGTAAGAGATTTCATCCTTAACTGAGTTGTTAAAGACATTTTGAGCAAGATTTAGGAATCCACATTTTGCATACATGTCTGTCAGAGCATTAGAAACAAACAGATCATGGTTGGATCCGAGACGAATTGTTCTACCATGAATTTCTTTTCCATTTCGAAGAAACCCTACCTGTCCACAAGCTGGCAGAACATTTGTTAAGGTGATAGAATCTGGAACCTCGCCATGAGCCTGCATTTCTCTTAGTAGTTCTATAGCCGCTAATTCAAGCCTATTTTGAGCAAAATTGGCAACCATGGCATTCCATGAAACAACATTTCTTCTAACATTCATGTGGTGAAACACATTTGAAGCTGCACTGGGGTGACCTGATTTTGCATACATATCAATCAATGTGTTTGAAATGAAAACATCATGTTCGATACCAAATCTCAAACTAAAACCATGAATCTCCTTTGCTAAATTGAAAAATTCTAATTCAACCAACAGTGCTATCATACTTGATATAGTGAAGGAATCAGGTTTCAGCCCAACATCCATCATCAACCTAAACATATCCAATGCATCCCTATTGAGCCCCATGTAAGCTAGACTAGTAATTATTGCATTCCAAGAAACCCCATTTTTATCCACCATTTCATCAAAAACTCGTTTTGAATCATCTGAATTCCAACATTTCCCGTATGCATCAACCAATGCATTCCCAATGCTAACTTCAAAATTAAATCCAACCTTAACAACACTCCCATGAATCTGCGCTACCAACCTTTTATCTCCGATCCTTCCACAAACAGGCAATAGAGTGACAAAAGTAACCATATTGGGCTTCATCCCAGAACTAAAATTCATCAGGGAGAAAAAATTAAGGGCCTCCAAGTAAAATCCATTAACCGAAAAAACCCCAAGAACCGTATTCCACGACACAACGTCTCTTTCACGCATTTCATCAAACACTTTCCTCGTTTCCCTCAAACCCCCGCAATTGCCATAAAAAAGCAGAAGGGTATTCCCTACTAAAACATCTTCACCAAACCCAGTTTTAATAACACTTCCATGAATCTCCACACCTTTTTTAAAACAAAAAACATCGGCACATGCCTTGAGAAGGAAAGGAAAAGTATGGACGTCGGGTTTTATTCCGGTTCGAAGCATCGTATTGTAAACATGAAACTGAAATCCCTCGTGCTTAACTCTAGCAATGGATAAAGCACGGGTGAAGGTGTTCCATAAGAAAGGTGTTCGAGAATAGGGAAGAGCTTGTTGGAACAGAAGGTGACAAGTTGAAGGGGAACTGAAAGCAGCGTAGCGGAGAATGAGAGAGGCGGAGATGGAAATATCAGTGGGGAGGAGGCCATGGAGGATGGCAAAGGCGTGAGTTTCTTTGGTTTGGAGAAAAGATTTGGACTTGGAGCAGAAGGAGAGGAGAATTTTGGTTAGATTACTGTAATTACATGTCTTTACGTGCATGCTGGTATTGTAATGACATGCAAAATTCCCCTGCTTTATCAAAGGCAGACACCGTTCAGATTATGTTTTTTTAGACTATTTATAGAGTTTATATTTTATGTATGTAGTATTGTAATAATTACTAAAGTGCATAATTCAATTTAATGAAACATGACTCATATACAATCATAGATTGAAATTAAGATAATAAAAATTATAATGGTAAAGTTGAGATGGTAAGAATTTTAAGTTCAAATATTTATAAAGCTGACCAGATTTCGATGTTACATAATTGAATTGAAGCTGATTGATGAATAATATCAGTTTAATCAAACTCTTAAATAATAATATAACTCTTAAATAATAATATATTTATGTAAGCAGAAAAGTTTAGTAAATATTACAATTTCATAGATATTTTTCTTATACATTAATCTCTAAATAAATGTGAATTAGTTTATTATTAATTGATAATATATAATAAAACCACAATTAGAAGTTATTATCTGTAGTAGAAGAAATTGGTAGTGAATAGAATATTAGTCCCCACTGTTGTAGACTCTCCATAGTGTAAATATTTTCTATACATGTTTCCTAACCCAAATACTACCCCTTGCATGGCTTGAAACCAAAAGATTAAGCATTTAAGATTGATTGCTTGAAAACAAAATAATAATAATAATAATAAGCATTTAAGATCAACTACCTCAACCCCTTAGCCGTTTCAGTAACCAATTTATTCTTAACCTCTCATCCAGTTCCATAAACATCCTGGCCCTCTTCTCATCAAAGGAAAGACACTCACATGCATCAACTATAAGATCATCATCAAATTCCGGAATAGATTGTACCATTTGGAACAGTTCATCCAAGCTCACCCCCTTGCTTTCTGTCAATGCATCAGCAATCCTCCTGATGTTTTCTGCCATAGCACCCATCACGTCTAACATTATATCACTGCTACGCCTCCTCTTTAATGCCTCTTTTTAACGTGATGGTGAAGATCTAGATATTGTCCGCTGAGATGAAACTTGAATGTCATCATCAGTATTATTGTCGCACATGTCTTCATCAACCATGACCTGCACTGGTACTTCTATAGCCTCTTTGCCGTTTTGAATATTATTTACAACTCTATCACCTGCTTTGGACAAGTGTCTGCCCGCCTGCTCATTGCCAAGGATAACATGTAACTCGTTGAAATTATCAATAGCTCGTCCTCGTATGCAGCTCACATCAGGGTTTCTCTGTAAGATATACAGATGAAAACAGCAAATGCATAAAAGCAAGTCAGCCATACGAGTTGTTATTTAGTCATTCAAAATTCATGCATATGCATAGAATTTTTCCCTTCTATCGGGAACCATTCAATTTTAATGAGTACTCTTAAATCAGTTTGGTTAAAAGTTACCTTGATGCACTGTCGCCATTCAGAGTCATATGCAATAACCATCTTTTGTCTCTCATCCCATTCAAATCCATGTTGAGAGAGGAGTTCTTTCACAA
This sequence comes from Gossypium australe, assembly GCA_005393395.2. Classification (NCBI taxonomy): domain Eukaryota; kingdom Viridiplantae; phylum Streptophyta; class Magnoliopsida; order Malvales; family Malvaceae; genus Gossypium; species Gossypium australe. The sequence goes on from CM016626.1 coordinate 9,849,031, forward strand.
GTCTGTATTGTTTCTTCCAGGTCCTGAGCCGGTTTCTAATATTTTCAGTTGTCAAGTCCAATGAAAACTTTTTGTTTATAATGGAAACAGCAGCTTTAAGTGCCACTTGCTTAAAACTTTTCTGAAGCTTATTTCCAAGAGTCACTTGCTCCACCAGCTGTTCGGTTAAGCATCGGTCCATCTCATCAGTCCATAATATGTACTTCCCTTTTTCTTTTGCAGCATCACTCTGATTGTAAAACAACTCCTCTGTATCTGCAGCTTCATTATTTGCGACCAAATTTACATCATGATTACTACCATTTAGAGAACTTTCGGGCAGATCTTCACTACCAAAGATAGCTCATAGCTCCTTGTAGTTTCTTATGATCCGTCCTCGAAAAGACCTGGCATCTGGATTTCTCTTTTCCAGAAAAGAACGAAAAACAAAATTCAAGAAAGGCTCAGACAGTATATTGAAGAGAAGATTTCATCATTCAGATCTGCAAAACATCTTTTACCTAAATATATCGATTCCATGCAGTCATTTGCTATGACCATAGTTTGTGTTTTATCCCATTCAAAGTCACCATGATGCAAGAGCCCCTTCAGAATCTCATACTGTTTCTTCCATGTCTTCAGACTATTCCTTATATGATCTTTTGTCAAGTCAAGCTGAAACCTTTTATTCAAAGCTGAAACTACTACTGCATAGGCAGCAGGTCTTAGTTTGTTGTCTGATTTACTCTTATTTCCAAGTTTGCCTTGCTCTGCGAGAACCTTGCTGAGACATTGGTCCATCTCATATGTCCACCGCATGTTCTTCACTTGATCTTTGACCTTCATGCTGTTCTGAACAGGGAAGATATCAACAGCCTCTGCAACGTCATTATCGTTGGCAAAGATTGTGCACAAGTCATCATAGTTCTCAATAACTCTTCCACGGAAAGTCCTTGCTTCAGGGTGAGCCTGTAAACAAAGCAGGAAACTAGCCAGATTTTAAGGACGAAAGATGATGAACTTAAGAGACAATACAACTCAAAGAAGGCACATTAATTTCTTTTTCAGAAAACATCACATGGATTAACACGCACAAGCACACAAAACTACAAGTATACACTCATGCACATTAAATACCAAGCATGCACATCATCACAAGGCAACGCTGGGATGCATGAAGTAGGAGTAAGATAGACTAATAATATCTATATGCATATCTATTATGTCTATACCAGTCCATGCTTTGTTATTTTATCATATAAGATGAATATTAACACCAAATATTTTATTTTCCAATATTAAAGGTCCAATAAATATTTGATTTTTTGACAGAAATATTCAATGTCAGACCTAACAATAACCTAAAATATGCCTAAAAAATACAACCCAAGTGAATTATGTTCTTCACAATAACTAGTAGGAAAAGAACGATATCCAAAAGTGGAGAACAAATTGGCAGAGGAAGAGGACAGGGAATGTTTCTTGAATAGCAATAAGAAGCTTGCTCAAGAAGACATGAAGCCTAATGCAAAGAGTCTTGGCATTCTCCTCTTGAGTTAAGGTGCTTGCATTGACCAGAGAACTAACTCCTTTATTGTCAATGTCATCAAATGCTATGCTCTTTCCTTTCTTCCATGCCTTAAAATTTATATTTTAGATTGAACACAAATAATCTTGACAACTACACAAATAGATCATGATTAATCAACTCTAGTATTAATTTCTACAATGATCAACCTAAAACCCTCAACTTACCAATAAATTATTTAAAAACTATTTATAGAAATATTTATCAACAAGTTATCTTCTCAACTCACCTCTTATCTTAGTGTAATCCCCCAAGACACCACCACCAAAGTACTTTCAGGCCTAAACCACATGACATTCTCAATAACATAAAACCCTTAGTTGGGTCTCGTCGCTCACATTATTATAAGTTCGTGATGGGGCATTGACCTAAAGTCAAGGGCAATTTAAAACAGTGTGTAAAAGTTTCCTTCTCTTTTTTACCTCTTCTAAGAGTTTTCAAAGGTTAGTAAGTAAAAAAGAAAGGCAGTGTTAACATGCATGTAAATTGTAATGTAACTAGTAAATAAAAGCATTTTACTGTATCTGCAAAAACCATATATTAGGATTTATGATGCATTTGAAGCAGGTAGGCTTTGTAACCTGGAATCACCTACTAATTAACTTCTTAAAAGATCTAGGATAGAATATACTATACAAAATCTTTTTTTTTTCCGACTGACATTGAAGCTTTGGAAGAATATGTGCTTGTAATAGTACAAAGGTATCTAATACGTGTAAAAGTTTTACTTAAAGTGGACATACCTAAACATAGTTGGTCCATACTGAGTCATCTGCAATGATCATCTTCCGTGTTCTGTCCCATTTGAAACCAGGATGAGACAACAGATCCCTTAAAGTGCCATACTGCTTCTTTCAAGTTTTAAGCCGATTCCTAATGTGATCTTTCGTCAATTCAAACCCAATTTTCTCATTTAAGGTTGACAGAACAGTGTCATATGCCTCCCATGGTAAGGCATTATCCATTTTATGCCCCTCCTTCACTTTCTCCACAAGACTCTTGCCTAGGTGGTAATCCATTGCATCAGTCCACTGCAAGTTTCTGACATGGTTGTCATCACTATGAATGTCAGATGAACTGGCAGCGTCTAAACCATCTCCATTGGCTGCAGATTGCATATAAGTTTCTTCGACATTTTCCAAACAGCTCACAATTGCTTGATCATTGCCAATAATAATACATAACTCTTCGTAATTGTCTATAGGTCTCTCCTGGAAATGCCTGGCATCTGGATGTGCCTGAGGGAAACAAATACCATCATCACATTATTCAAAGTCATGTGCATAAACGGATTTTCAAAATTCTTGATATGATTGTAACTGTCTCAAAGTGCATGAAATATACCATGGTGTAATCTTTCCACACACAAGCATCTGCAACAACCATCCTTTGTTTCTCATCCCACTTAAATCCTCTTTGCGCAAGAAGCTCTTTTAATATCCCAAACTGTTTTTCCCAAGTTTTTAGCCTATTCATTAGATGTTCTTTTGTCAAGTCAAGCCCAAATTTTTTGTTTATGACCGTTAGGGCACCCATATATGCCACAGGGTTCAAACCGTTGTCTGTCTTATTACCTTTCCTTACTTGCTCTGCTAGTAGCTTGGCAAGGCAACAATCAATTGAGCTTGACCACTGGAAGTAATTTCCCTTGTCTTTAGCATTGGAACTAAGTGTCTGGTATGACTTGCGATACATTCCTGTAAACTCACACCTGCACAATAACACTGTATGACAACAAAAACCATGATGGGTGGGAAGCTTAGTAACAGTATACAAGGGGAGCATAATTGAACTGAGCCAAGTCAAAACAGTAAGAAAATTGAGCTCCAATATGAGTGCGTTTAATTTCCCAAACTCAAGCTTAACTCATTTGGTTCAGTTAGTTTAAAATAGATTCAAACTATCTTATTTATATATAATAGTAAAATACAATATTATACGGTTGAATGAATTCAAGATAGTAAAGAATATAACATTGATAGACTTGAGAACCAACAAGCGCCCCGATGTTGAAATACTTGAGCTCACTTCCATATACTACTAGAGACTTACCAACGAAAGAGTCATCTATGACTCAACTTGTTTACAACCCTAGTTCAACCTATGTCATCTAAGCTCTTCATTTCCTTTAAAGTACTCATGTAACGTGTACAACACCTATGTCTGATGCATATTCGAACACAGATACCATGAGATGATATCCAAATATATAGAAAATTTTAGAAACCAAGAAAAAAAAAAAAAGTGTACTCGTATCTGGGTAGCATAAAGTTAAACTATGAACACAAACACATGTTCAAGGCCTCCAGCCAATTTTTTCAGTTTGAAGTTTTACATGAAATATTTAAAAATAATAATCATTACATTATTCGTTTACATTACTTCACACTCGCAAACAAATAAACAATTGAACAAACGTAGAATTCCTACAAATAAATACAAAGTATAAACAAGACAGAGAGAAGGGGGAGTTTGGGCAAATGAAAATCAAAGGTAAATTCGAAAATTCCTAATTTTATAAAGTCGCCATCACCAATTATTACGATCTAAATAGTGAAATTACTATTATTATTAAACTGTAATTAACTCTAAAGCGTCCGATTTAAGCTCTCTGTAAAATGTTTTAATTAAAGTAAATTAAAGGAGAAGATAGAAGCCTTGTCAAATTACCTGCAATTGGGTTAGTTCTTTTTCTTCCTCCGCCGCTTCTTTTTACGGCGATGGCGAAAATTCTCACCCTAAACAGTAATACAAGTGATTCATTTTTTTAGTTACTTCGTAGAATTTAAGTTCCATTTGGGTTTTTTTTATTACTAAAATTAATATTCCATAAATATTTTTATAAAATAAAGAATAATAGATTCGTCAAAAAACATAATACATTACAAATAATAATAAATTAATAATTTCCTTTTCCATTTAAATGCATTTTCTGTTATTACTGTAGTTCTAATTTTTTTTTTTAACACGTAACAATTGCAAATAATTTGAGTGTTCAAAAACTCAAATGTTGAGGTCTGATTGATGTATGTTTTTACCAGCAAGTCTGCTAGATTTATATGTGAGTGGATAATTTCTTATAAGTTAAATCCATTTATAAATCCAATATAAAACAATAAAAAGATTAACCATTTACATGAAATAAGAATAATTCATCTGCAGTATAGGTGTTAATCAACGTAAACCGGATTTCTTACAGTATCAATATCTGTTGGATTTCAACTCATTTAAATATATTTGTAAATAGTAAATTTAGGTTCACTTATACAATTATTTTTTAATTATGTTGTGTTTTATTAGAATTATTTTTTCTTTAGTTCAATTTTTAAATTTAGTAGATATTTGATTGTAATTATCATTTCAAGATATTATATTGTTAAGCTCAAAATAAGTTAATATCTTTTTTAGAAGAACCGTAATTATTTGAAACAATTGTTGTTCAAAACCATCCTTATTTAATAATAATTATGTTCAAATCAAGGCTTTAGTTAAGAACAATTATCATTTAGTATAGCGGTCCTTTGAGTATAGCTATTCAGAACAACTAAATTCAAATTAAGGTTTTAGTTAAGAATAATTGACATCTAGTGTAACTATCATACGAGAATAACTCCTCTTGAGAATAACTAAAATTCGAAATAACTCTAGTTTAGAATATTGACGTTTTAAAAACAATTATGTTTAAAACAATCGTTTTTTGGAATAGCTTCATTTAGAACAATTGTATTTTTTTTTTAAATAGTCATTATTCAAAATAATTTCTTCCAAAAAAAATATATTACCACGGAACAACTTTTGTTCTAAACAACCTCTACATTGAGAACAACTCGTCTTTAGAAGATGCTTCACATGATACTATTTCACCAAAGTAAAAAAAATGGGAGTAGTCTCAAATGATTTTTGCGTTATCTTTACTTTTGGAATATTCCAGAGAACTTGACTTGGTGAATCAAATATAGAGTTATTTACACATTTACTTTTAACATTTTCAGTAACCTTGAGTGCCTTTCATTTCATTCAAAAACAGAGTTTATTACCATCATCAACAAAACCCTCTGTCATCTCCTATTGATCATTAATGTCATTGTAATTGAAAATTAATTTAATTGCTATCAACTTTATAATTCTCATTATTGAGACATTATAAATAGATTCACGACCGGTGAAATAACTTTTAGAACTTTGGCATTCAAACTCTCAAAAACTACTTCTAAAAAAACCCTTTTTAACTTATTCATTTGCTCAGTCTTATTTTTAATCATACACCGTCTTTCTCTATCTTGCCAACTATCACTTGTTTTTGTGCTAAATGTTATCGGATTTACTCCAATTTTCTTCTTCGCCTTATTTCGATACATCTCGCTCACTTATTTGTAACATTTATTTTCTCCGCCAAAAAACCCTATACAAACATAAATTTAAGAATTTAAATTGTTACATATATATATAAAATATATTTAATTTCAATATATAAATTTAAAATAATATATTACAAAATTTGAAGAACAAACTGAATGTATTGATATTCAAGTTTATTTGAGCCAACTCAATTTATTTTTAACAAAATATTTATCTATTTTTAAATTAAATATTTTTATCAAAATTTAGTAGTTGATACAGTTCAATTAAATAATTTAATCCTACAAATAGGATTTAAATTCTGCCCCTGCCTTGTCTTTTTAATCCTTAATATTTACCATATTCTTTTAAATTCTACTTATAAAATCTATTTTTTATTGATAATATATCAAATATTTATTTTCCTTTCATCAAAACCATAACTTAACCTTTAAACAAATTCAATTATTGGGAAGCAAGATAACCTAAAATAAGAGAACGGTGGTCTCAAGGCTCAAGAGCAACCGGTCAGCTCTTTATTCATTTCTTTATTATTATTTATGTAAACTCTTTAATAATTTGAAATCAGAGGTAAACAAACAGCCTAAATAAATAAACACATAAAACCACACTAATGATGTGTCCACACTTCGTTTTGACCAGCTTCCAATCTAAATTATACTATGAATTTTGTTAACCACCCATTAATTGAAAATAAATAAACTTTTCAAAGTCTAAAAACTGAAATGATAAGAAATTTGAATTCTTTAATTAGGACCGGTCGGTGCTTTATTTTCTTATATGAAAATGAATTTAAAAAAGCATAAAATTTGTAGTTTATATGCTAATAATTAATTTTTTTAACACTAACTTATTATATTCATAAGTAACAAAAAGCTTCTTCAAACGGCCATTTTCAGAAAAAAGAAAATACGAATACTCTAGTGATTATTATTTTCATATATTATATTCATATTAATTACTACACATTTAAAAAATATTTAAAAATACTTTTCGTTAGTTTATATCTTGGATCGGGCAACCAGGCAATAGTCATCCTCAACATTTCCACCGCCCAAACTTTTTCTTCTTTTCCGTAAAATTGAGTTAAGCCACATTTAAATATTAAAAACATTGAGTCTAATTAAAAGTTGTCATGTCAATTTTAAAATTTGATCAAAGGGTAATCTCAATAACATTTTCTAAAGGTAGCTTTATTTCTTATTTTTATTGAGTAATTAAAGTTAAGGGTCAACACGTGTGTTATTGTTGCTGCTCACTTGGTTCAAGTCTCTGTTTATTATATATACCGTGCATTTTTTTTTGGATAAATTTTTAGTTATTTCTTTTACAATATTTATACTATTTCCATTTCTAAATTGTTACAAAATATGTTGTGCTTTTTACTGTTTTACCCCTTCAAATTTACTGTTTTACCTTTCAGAAAATCCTGTAGATAGTTAGGTCATTCTCCTTGTTAAACACATACCAATAAATAAATCACTTTTTCTCAAAACTTCTCTGTTCTCGTTTTTAAAAATTTTTTCTAAACACTTATTCCGATCAAGTTTTCAGTCTTGTTTTATTGACTTATTTTTTCAGATTCTTTTTCGAGAAGAGTAATACTAATCGAATTTCACCTTCTTTATTCAGATGTACAAATATTGAAGTTTTGTGTTAACCTTAAAAAGCGACGTCTATTATGCGATTATATCAATCAAGACAGATTTAATTCTAAGGCAATGGTTCTTCCACGACACAGTAATCATTTCGTTTATTTACGTACAATTTATTATTTTCTATTAGTGCTAACGGTTTGTTTTACGGTCATATATTTTCAATGTAATGTACTCAAATTTGTTTTACTAAATTATTTATCTAATAAAAATATGAATTTTGATTATAGAAAATTTATAATTTGATATTTTAACTTAAATAGATTTTCACACAAGTATATATTTATATCATGTTTATGTTATTTTTATGTTATGCCTTAGATGGATTTTGTTATATTTATATCATGTTTATACTATATTCATTTATGTCTCAATTTATATGCAATTTTGTATAATTTATTGTAAGTTTTAATTTTAAAATATTTGTTTAAGAATTGAGTTTTAACTCAGTTGGCATAGGTATTGTTGTCAATGTAAAAGGACGTGGCTTCGAGTATGCTAAAGCGTATTATCCTCTTATTTAACAGTTGGAGAGGAATTATAGATAGTTCTAAATATTCTATATGTATGTATAAAAAAAAAAACCTACGAATGATTATGCTAGGAAGTAAATAAAAAAAAACTTTAATATAATTTTTCAAAGTATAGCGAAGCACATCATTTATGTTGAAAACTCCAACTTTTTTTTTTAAAGTTTGTGATTTTAATTCGATAATTTATGTATTTGATTGTATTATAGATGTGTTTAAAATATTTTGTATTTATATATTTTAAAAAACGTAACAATTTAATAAGCAAAAAGGTTGATATTTATATAAATTTCAATATGCTAATATTCATGTTATATAAATCTTAAAACATTCGCCTTATCTTATAATCATGTGTGTCCAATATTATTCATTGTTTTTCTTTTCTTCCGAGCTTTGTGTGATGATGAAGAAAATCGAAAAGGTGAATGACAAATTATTGTACTATAGGCTAAATGGCAATTTGGTATTTTCGCATGACAAGTACATTTAATGAAGCAAGTAAGCAAAACTAAAAATGGTAATAAGTTTGAACGTTAAAAAATGTTGACTTTATCATGTTTTGAAATAATTTGAATTTAAAAAAAATTTTATTATATTCGTTTTTTTATAGAAGATTTAAAATTATTCATAACCTAATTTCAAATTTTAAGTAAAAAGATAATGTATCAAATTTGATTATATAAAGTTAGATAAGCTAAATTGTGAATTGTTAGATGGTTAATGTCGAAACCGTTTTTTTAAGTTTGAAAAACAGGGTAGACTTTTTAAAACAAAAATGGAGTTGTCACCAATATTTTGTAGAGGTGTGATTGGATCACCTTATAAAACGTTTTATTTCAAAATATTGATTTTGGTCCACGAAATACAAAAAAACGAGTTCGGGTGAAACACCCCAAACCCGGCCCACGAGCCTTGATCGGATCTGGTATGTTCCTCGATGAAAAACCGGTTCAAAATTCTTTTGTTACTTTTGGAAAACTATGTGTTTTGAAAGAGTGATTGTTTTGGGTTGGGCTTGAGTTGAAAATGAGTTAATATTATATTAAAAACTCCCTTTTTATTTAAGGTGACAAAACATTTGGAGTTTGTTTTTAAATTAAATTGACTTAATCTTTAATAAATAAAATTTCGTAACATAGTAAATAAAACAGAAATAAAATAGTTCACTATGGCCTTATTGCATCAAATAATCCCAAAATTAAATTAAAATACTTAATTAAAATAAAAGTCCCAAATAATAAAAATTATCCTTGCTGTGCATGGCCACCTTTAAGCTCCTGCCGACCCGGTCCATTACTGATCGTCACCTGAAAAAGGTTCCCACAACGGGGTGAGTCAAACAGACTCAATGTGTACACAAACACTAATTCTTAACAAAATCAGGCATTTCAAATCATACATGTACATATAGCATTTAAACAATAGGATGCAATCCGAACCCAAGCCTAGATGCCATCCGCTACACATCACCCATACCAACCTGCCCACCGTGGGACTACTAAGTCAACCCTCCATCCGCTACACACCATCGAAGGCAGTCGCTGCAGTCGACGTGCTCATCGCCCTTATAAAATTCGTGGCATAGCCACCAGATAAAATAATTGTGACCGGAGTCACCGTATTCAGTTATCGTGGTCTTAGATCACCACATTCACTTCCCCTTTCATAATATCCCATATGCCCATGTCATACAAAGTCATGCAACATAATGCCTTAGGCCCGATTTCACATTCTTATCATATTCATATTCATGGTATAGCAATTCATATCATACTCATAGTGGGAGTAGGAAAACGTACCTTAGTACTGTGTACCATAACATGGTACTTAGCCATATTTTCACATTCGTATAACATACATACATGTTAAACATTGCCTTAAACTTATTAAGAAATAGTGTGGGGTACACACCTGATTAACTTAGCGGTTCACTTTAAATCCCGAAAATCTTGATCTAATGCCTTAGATCTTAAATCCCTACATTCGGCCAACCTTAAAATGTTAGCAAAAAGCCTATTCGGCTATAAGACCAAATCCCAATAGGATTAGTACACTTAAAACCTACCTTGGTGCCGATTTCACTGCTAACCCAAATCCCGAAATCTTTGCTATACTCTTCTTGCATTCGGCCAAGCATTAAATCACTTTAACAAATTAGTTTCGGCTTTTGGAAAATAAGAAATAGATCTTAATCAACAAATAGGGCCTTGGCCGAATATTCTTAGTCACTTACCTTACCAATCCAAATCCCGAAATTAATCCCTTGGCTATGAAGATGTCGCAAAACCTTGATTGCTTTGAATCCCGAAGACTTCCTCCTTCAAGTTTCGGCCAAAGAACATGAATAGAATTAGTCCCTAAGTTTCGGCTATGGCTTTTTGAGGAGATGGGATATTCGGCTACAAGGGAATTGTGGCTGAGAGAAAGAAAAAGAAGATTGGAAGAAGAGTAGGAGAATTTCGGTAGCTCACCTTATGCACCTAATGACCGAAGCCTTCAAAAGAAAACTCAAAGAAAAGAAACCTTCACACTTAAGAATTCGGCACACACCAAGAGGAAGAAAAAGAACCTGAAAACACCTATAACCCCTTTAAATAATTTCGGCACCTATCTCCTCTTCAGGGCCGAATACACCAACCCCAAGAGTTCCCCACATTCGGCCACTTCTCAAATCCCATGATAAACTCCTATTTTATCTCCACACTTCTTATTCAAATTATAAACACATAAATCTACAATTATCTAATTATAAATTGAATTAATCCTTACCTATTCACAATAAATAAAATAAACCAACCATTTACCATATCCCACCTTTTCCCTTTTATCACTTTACAACAAATAAAAAAAAAATCCCCAATTATCCTCTATCTTCCCACTTAAATTAAATTAACCTTATCACTTCATTTAAAAATTAATAAAAAAAAATAAGCCACCATTCTCTTATCCTACCCATACAAAATAATTTAATAAAACCTACCATTATCCCCACATGTTTTTAAAAAAAAAATCCCTCTCTCTTGCCGTCCACACTTACTAGCCATGCCTTGGTGCCATACACATTTGTTAATAATTTATTCCAATAGTGTGGCCATTGTTTACTAATTGATTTTGAAATTCATTCCACCATGTGTCCTCATTGCCGTCCAAGCTTATAATCCACTAAGCAATTGCACATTTTTAATTTCATGCATCCAACCCTTGTTTCATATTTTAATGCCACCAACCTTGCACCCAATTTAAAAGATAGAAATCCATCCCCATATTGCCGCCCACCATGGTTTCTATGCTCAATCCATGTTGAATATTTTAATGCTCCATTTCATACCATTTCATGCTTGAATAAAATATCAATAAGCTCCACCTTTGCACTATGTAAATTTTCAAGATTTGTTTATTCCCCCATTAGTTCCATTTGGCTGCCCAAGGTAAGTGCACTCATGCATGAACACACCTTCCATCACTTTTAATTTCCTCATTCTTTCTCCATTAGTGCCGTCCAAGTCTTGAAGGATAATTTAAAATTATTCCAAGACCAATACTCCCTTTTAAAACTTAAAACTTAATATTCTCTAAGGCATTTCCTATTATTCTAAGGTTCACAACCATTCATACAAACACATTCATACACACAAAGACATGCTTTCACATTCAATTAAGCAATTATGTATAAGCCCATTTTCTGGATGTTACAATTCTACCCCCCTTAAAATAATTTCGTCCTCGAAATTACCTGGCTGAAATAAGTGAGGGTATTGCTGTCGCATTGCCTCTTCTGGCTCCCACGAAGCTTCTCCCGATCCATGATTTCTCCATAATACTTTGACTAGAGGAACTGACTTCCTCCGCAACACTTTCACATCTCGTTCCAAAATCTGAATCGGCTCCTTCTCGTAGGACAAATCTGGCCTTAGCTCTACCTCTTTAACCGGCACTACGTGAGATGGATCCGATCGATAACGACGTAGCATGGACACATGGAATACGTCGTGCATATGCTTCAATTCCTGTGGCAGCTCCAACTGCTATGCCACTGGTCCAACTCGCTTCAATACCCGATAAGGTCCTATAAACCTTGGACTTAGCTTCCCTTTTTGACCAAATCTCATTACCTTCTTCCAAGGCGATACTTTGAGAAACACTTGATCTTCCACATCAAATTCTATTTCCTTCCGTTTGAGATCTGCATACGACTTTTATCTATCAGATGCTTCCTTCAACCGTGCCCGAATTATCTCAACTTTTTCCTCAGATTCTGCCACTAACTCTGGACCCAAAACTCGACGTTCCCCTAATTCCGTCCAACACGTAGGTGTTCGACACTTCCGTCCATACAGTGCTTCATACGGTGCCATCCGAATGCTAGTTTGATAGCTGTTGTTATAGGCAAACTCACTAAAGGCAAATACTCCTCCCAACTTCCTCTAAAATCCATCACACAGCCTCTCAACATATCCTCTAGCACCTGGATTACTCGTTCAGACTGCCCGTCAGACTATGGATGAAAAGCCGTAGTAAAATCTAACTTGGTGCCTAAAGCCTGATGTAGAGCTTTCCAAAACCGAGACGTAAACCTTGGGTTCCTATCTGAGATTATCAATACTGGAACTCCATGCAACCTTACAATCTCCGCCACATACAATTTTGCCAACTTATGAAGAGAATAGTCAACTCGTACTGGAATAAAATGTGCGGACTTGGTCAAACGGTCCACTATCACCCATACCGAGTCCTTCTTAGTACGCGTAAGGGGAAGCCCACTAACGAAGTCCATGGTAATTCTCTCCCACTTCCACTGCGGAATCATTATCGGTTGAAGCAATCCTGACGGAACTTGGTGTTCAGCCTTAACTTGCTGACACGTCAAGCACTTGCCAACAAATTCTGTAACTTCACTCTTAAGTCCAGGCCACCAAAACTGTTCCCTTAAATCCCTATACAACTTACTTCCTCCAGGATGCATAGCATAAGGGCTACTATGCGATTCCTGGAGAATCCTCTTTCTTAACTCCTGATCCTTAGGCATACAGACTTTACCCTTGAAGCACAATACTCCCTCGTCATTAATACCATAATCCTCCAACTCTTCATTCTGTACTTGCTGTAGCTTTGCACTTAACTCATCATCAACCAGCTGTCCATCTCTCACTTCATTCAACCACGTCGGCTTGACTTGCAGCTCTGCTAGCAGACTTCCATCGTCATACAAACTCAGATGTGCAAACATCGCCCTCAGATCCGACACGACCTTCCGACTTAGGGCATCCGCCACTACATTCGCCTTGCCCGGATGATACTCTATCGAACAATCATAATCCTTCAGTAACTCCACCCACCTTCGCTGCCTTAAGTTCAACTCCTTCTGAGTCAACAGATACTTAAGACTCTTGTGGTCCGTGTAGATTATTGACTTTTCGCCATAGAGATAGTGCCTCCATACCTTAAGAGCAAAGACCACTGCCGCCAATTCCAAATCGTGAGTCGGGTAGTTAACCTCATGTAGCCTTAATTGCCGAGACGCATACGCGACTACTTTCCCGTCTTGCATCAGTACGCATCCCAATCCTGTATGAGAAGCGTCACAGTACACCACAAAATCCTTTCCCGCCTCAGGTTGAATCAACACTGGAGCTTCCGTCAATACTTTCTTAAGCTTCTCAAAGCTCTCCTGTTGCTTATCCGTCCATATGAAAGGTACTTCCTTCCTCAATAACTTTGTCAAGGGCGCGGCTATCGATGAGAATCCTTCTACAAACCTTCTGTAGTAGCCTGCCAATCCCAGGAAACTACGAATCTCCGCCACCGACTTAGGTGGTTTCCAATCCAACACTGCCTTAATCTTTCGAGGATCCACCCTTATTCCTTCCGCGGATACCACATGCCCTAAAAATGCAACTTCCTTCAGCCAAAATTCACACTTGCTGAATTTGGCAAAGAGCTTCTTCTCCCTTAGCACTTGCAACACAATCTGAAGATGCTCATCATGCTCCTCTTCCGACTTGGAATACATCAAGATATCGTCGATAAACACCACGACGAACCTATCCAAGTAGGGTTGAAAAACCCGGTTCATCATATCCATGAACGCGGCTGGGGCGTTCGTCAATCAAACGGTATTACTACAAACACATAATGGTCGTATCTTGTCCTAAAGGCTGTCTTATGGATATCCGCCTCCTTCACCTTCAACTGATGATATCCAGACCTTAGATCTATCTTCGAGAATACTGCTGCCCCCTTGAGCTGATCGAACAAGTCGTCAATCCTCGGCAAAGGGTACTTGTTCTTAATGGTCAACTTATTCAACTGACGGTAATCTATGCACATACGCATAGTTCCGTCCTTCTTCTTTACAAACAAGACCGGTGCTCCCCATGGAGACACACTGGGTCGGATAAACCCACGATCAAGTAACTCTTGAATTTGAGCCTTGAGCTCAACCAACTCCTTTGGCGCCATTCTATACGGAGCAATTGACACAGGAGCTGTACCAGGTAGTAAGTCAATTCCAAACTCCACCTCCCTATCCGGGGGTATTCCAGGTAATTCCTCCAGAAAGACATCCACAAAGTCCCTTACTGTTCGTACTCCACTAACACCTTCTTCTTTCGCATCCAATACACTAACAAAGGCCAAGAACGCATTGCATCCTTTCCGAACCATCTTATCAGCCTTTAGCGCAGAAACTACGTTAGACAAGTAGTTTCTTCTTTCTCCTATCATAACTACTTCCTCATCCTCTGGTGTCCTTAACTCCATTCGCTTAGCCGCACAATCCAATACTGCCCGATGTTCCACTAGCCAGTCCATACCGAGAATTATATCAAATTCTCCGAAAGATAATTCCATCAAGTTGGCAAAAAATACTACTCCTTGAATTTCTAGAAGCACTTCCCGAAACATCTTATTCACCACTACAGTTTGACCTAGTGGGCTTACTACAGTCATCTCCCTATCAGAAAGTTCAGAGGCTATGTCTAGAGTCTCAACTACTCTACATGCAGCATACGAATGGGTCGAGCCCACATCAATCAAAGCGAAATAAGGCTTGCCACAAATAAGGAACGTACCGATTATGACGTCCGGCGCGTCTCCATCTTCTCTACGGCGAACTACATATACCAAACCCGGTTGCCTTGCCTCAGTATTATTAGTACCTCTGCCAGGTGTTCCACGTCCTCTTCCAGCGCCATTACCTCGGCCATTAAGACCACGGCCTCTCTGAGGCTGCTGTCCACCTCTACCACCCTGATTAACACTCTGAACCACTGGTCGATCCCCATCCGGCCTCTTAGGACAATCCTTAATCATATGGTCCTTTGACCCACACTTAAAGCATCCTCCTGTCTTCTTCCAACATTCCCCTAAGTGTTTCTTCCCACACTGATAACAAGTACGATATTGCCCTCCAGTACCAGCTTGCTGACCTCGCAGCCCATCAACTCTAGGCCTTTTCTGAACATTCCCAGATGATCCTGACGGCTCAAATCCTCTTTTCTGCTTATTCCGATCAGAGTGCTGCCTCGCAGAGTCCTTAATACCTTCAGCTACCTTAGCTTTCTCCACCAATGCAGAGAACTCCCGCTCCTGATGCGGAGCGATTAACAGTCTCAGGTCATCCCTTGGTCCGTCCTCAAATCGAACACACCGCTTATGCTCTGTAGCCACTACTCCTCTAGCATACCGGCTCAACCTCAGAAATTCAGCTTCGTACTCTGCCACGGACTTGTTCCCTTGAACCAGCCCCAGAAATGTCTTCCTCTGCGCATCAGCGTAACGCGTGCCGACATACTTCTTCTGATATGCCGCCTTAACGTATTCCCAAGTAAGATCCTCAGCTGTGGCACCTTCCCGAACTATGAGCCACCATTGATACGCTTCATCGCGTAGCAGTGCCACCATTCCTTTCAATTTCTCCTCAGGGGTCAAATCCAACTCATCCATAATTCGTTCCGTCGCCTCCAACCAATACTCAGCTGTACTGGGTGCCACACCAGATACGCCACGGAATACTTCAGCTCCGTTGGCTCGGAGTCGCTCGGGTACAGATTTTTGAGCTCCCATATTTCCACCTGCGCCAGCCACCATTTCAAGAATTCGCAGCACAGCTTGCGATACAGCATCATCTCCCGTCTGTTCTTGCCGCTCGACACCCACAGCTGGTGGTGGTGGTGGCGGTGGTACCTCATTCTCAGATCCTTGACCCGATCTAACGGGTTCTGACACGATCATTCTGCCTTGACCACGTCCACGACGACCGCGTCCTCTAGAACTCATATCTACGATCGTGCTTTAATCTGATAAAAAAATTTATGTATTAGCGTTTGTTTCACTGATTACCCGCGAAGGAATTTTATGTAAAGAGTTTAGTAGCAGTTCTTTCGATCAATCAAGGTTTCAAGTCTTCTATCCTAATTCAAAGAAAATACATCAATTCCTTAGTATCTCCCATCCACATTCACTCTTCGAACATTTTTATCTATTCTTATCCCAGGGGTATTTTCGTCATTTATCTTACAGGGGTATTTTGGTAATTAATCGGGGTCAATTTGAAAATTTCAAAAGTTATTTCAAAATTTTCCAAACTCATGGAAATTTTGGGAGAGAGATTTTCCAAATCAATGGTATGGTCAAAATTTCAGAGAACAGGGTCATTTTGGTAATGTTGGTAAACCAGGGGTAATTTCGTAAATTTTTCAAATCAAAGTATTTTGGACTTTCAAAAAATAGTGTTTTTAAATATTTTTACAAAGTAAGGAATTTTTTTTTGAAATCGGGGTGATATGGTAACTTTTAAAACCAAGGGCATTTTCATAATGTTGCAAATAAGGGTATTTTAGTAATTTTCATAAATCAAGAAATATTTCAGAAAAATTTTATGGAATAGTTTTTTTTTAAACAAATGGTAATTTAAGAGTTTTAAAACTAGGGTTTTTATGAAAATACGGCTAGTTCCCTTTCGGGTTTTTGTTAGGGGTTTAGCCTATGAATAAGTCCTCTCGGTTAGGGTGAACCGTAGCTACGCACCAGGTAGGATTCGAGTGGAGAGGAGGTGAGTCACGCGGACTGCTTAAATACCAAGCTCTCACTGAATACCAATTCTAGACATGCGCACAATGGTTGCCACATCCTAACTCGGCGACTTAACCATAGGTTTGTTTAATTAGGCACTTAAGTCTTATGTAATTGTTGGGTAATCTAGTCCTAGAGTTCAAGTACTTATCATGCTATTCTACGTTCCATTCCATTTCTACCCTTCTATAGATCACAATATAAATCACACAAAGGATAAGGGTACTTACCTGGTGGACTTCGGGTCGGAGACTTAGGTGCCATGCCAGAAAAACCTGCTTAAAAATTTTACAAATTCTTTTGGGCTTAACCTTTGAAAATGTTTTGGGCCTTAAACCCGAGGCCGAGAGTTTAAAAACTGGGCTCTGATACCAAGCTGAAACACCCCAAACCCGGCCCACGAGCCTTGATCGGATCTGGTATGTTCCTCGATGAAAAACCGGTTCAAAATTCTTTTGTTACTTTTGGAAAACTATGTGTTTTGAAAGAGTGATTGTTTTGGGTTGGGCTTGAGTTGAAAATGAGTTAATATTATATTAAAAACTCCCTTTTTATTTAAGGTGACAAAACATTTGGAGTTTGTTTTTAAATTAAATTGACTTAATCTTTAATAAATAAAATTTCGTAACATAGTAAATAAAACAGAAATAAAATAGTTCACTATGGCCTTATTGCATCAAATAATCCCAAAATTAAATTAAAGTACTTAATTAAAATAAAAGTCCCAAATAATAAAAATTATCCTTGCTGTGCATGGCCACCTTTAAGCTCCTGCCGACCTGGTCCATTACTGATCGTCACCTGAAAAAGGTTCCCACAACGGGGTGAGTCAAACAGACTCAATGTGTACACAAACACTAAGTCTTAACAAAATCAGGCATTTCAAATCATACAGGTACATATAGCATTTAAACAATAGGATACAACCCGAACCCAAGCCTAGATGCCATCCGCTACACATCACCCATACCAACCTGCCCACCGTGGGGACTACTAAGTCAACCCTCCATCCGCTACACACCATCGAAGGCAGTCGCTGCAGTCGACGTGCTCATCGCCCTTATAAAATTCGTGGCATAGCCACCAGATAAAATAATTGTGACCGGAGTCACCGTATTCAGTTATCGTGGTCTTAGATCACCACATTCACTTCCCCTTTCATAATATCCCATATGCCCATGTCATACAAAGTCATGCAACATAATGCCTTAGGCCCGATTTCACATTCTTATCATATTCATATTCATGGTATAGCAATTCATATCACACTCATAGTGGGAGTAGGAAAACGTACCTTAGTACTGTGTACCATAACATGGTACTTAGCCATATTTTCACATTCGTATAACATACATACATGTTAAACATTGCCTTAAACTTATTAAGAAATAGTGTGGGGTACACACCTGATTAACTTAGCGGTTCACTTTAAATCCCGAAAATCTTGATGTAATGCCTTAGATCTTAAATCCCTACATTCGGCCAACCTTAAAATGTTAGCAAAAAGCCTATTCGGCTATAAGACCAAATCCCAATAGGATTAATACACTTAAAAACCTACCTTGGTGCCGATTTCACAACTAACCCAAATCCCGAAATCTTTGCTGTACTCTTCTTGCATTCGGCCAAGCATTAAATCACTTTAACAAATTAGTTTCGGCTTTTGGAAAATAAGAAATAGATCTTAATCAACAAATAGGGCCTTGGCCGAATATTCTTAGTCACTTACCTTACCAATCCAAATCCCGAAATTCATCCCTTGGCTATGAAGATGTCGCAAAACCTTGATTGCTTTGAATCTCGAAGACTTCCTCCTTCAAGTTTCGGCCAAAGAACATGAATAGAATTAGTCCCTAAGTTTCGGCTATGGCTTTTTGAGGAGATGGGATATTCAGCTACAAGGGAATTGTGGCTGAGAGAAAGAAAAAAAAGATTGGAAGAAGAGTAGGAGAATTTCGGTAGCTCACCTTATGCACCTAATGACCGAAGCCTTCAAAAGAAAACTCAAAGAAAAGAAACCTTCACACTTAAGAATTCGGCACACACCAAGAGGAAGAAAAAGAACCCGAAAACACCTATAACCCCTTTAAATAATTTCGGCACCTATCTCCTCTTAATGGCCGAATACACCAACCCCAAGAGTTCCCCACATTCGGCCACTTCTCAAATCCCATGATAAACTCCTATTTTATCTCCACACTTCTTATTCAAATTATAAACACATAAATCTACAATTATCTAATTATAAATTGAATTAATCCTTACCTATTCACAATAAATAAAATAAACCAACCATTTACCATATCCCACCTTTTCCCTTTTATCACTTTACAACAAATAAAAAAAAATCCCCAATTATCCTCTATCTTCCCACTTAAATTAAATTAACCTTATCACTTCATTTAAAAATTAATAAAAAAAATAAGCCACCATTCTCTTATCCTACCCATACAAAATAATTTAATAAAACCTACCATTATCCCCACATGTTTTTTAAAAAAAAATCCCTCTCTCTTGCCGTCCACACTTACTAACCATGCCTTGGTGCCATACACATTTGTTAATAATTTATTCCAATAGTGTAGCCATTGTTTACTAATTGATTTTGAAATTCATTCCACCATGTGTCCTCAT
This sequence comes from Gossypium australe, assembly GCA_005393395.2. NCBI lineage: Eukaryota > Viridiplantae > Streptophyta > Magnoliopsida > Malvales > Malvaceae > Gossypium > Gossypium australe. The sequence continues at coordinate 9,868,848 of CM016626.1, forward strand.
TGCCGTCCAAGCTTATAATCCACTAAGCAATTGCACATTTTTAATTTCATGCATCCAACCCTTGTTTCATATTTTAATGCCACCAACCTTGCACCCAATTTAAAAGATAGAAATCCATCCCCATATTGCCGCCCACCATGGTTTCTATGCTCAATCCATGTTGAATATTTTAATGCTCCATTTCATACCATTTCATGCTTGAATAAAATATCAATAAGCTCCACCTTTGCACTATGTAAATTTTCAAGATTTGTTTATTCCCCCATTAGTTCCATTTGGCTGCCCAAGGTAAGTGCACTAACGCATGAACACACCTTCCATCACTTTTAATTTCCTCATTCTTTCTCCATTAGTGTCGTCCAAGTCTTGAAGGATAATTTAAAATTATTCCAAGACCAATACTCCCTTTTAAAACTTAAAACTTAATATTCTCTAAGGCATTTCCTATTATTCTAAGGTTCACAACCATTCATACAAACACATTCATACACACAAAGACATGCTTTCACATTCAATTAAGCAATTATGCATAAGCCCATTTTCTGGATGTTACATCGGGGGTCGGTTACGCACGATGAAGGATTAGCACCCTTGTAATGCCCAAAAATTGGTACTTAATTGATTATTAATGTCCTTATGTCCAGAATTTGAAAAGATTTTAAAATACAATTTATTTTAAATAATGTTTATATAACCCGTTTTGGAATATTAAGACTCTTTTGTTCCAAAAGGATAAAATATCACATCCAGTACGTTAGAGTGCGACATTTTAACCCCCGAAACTAAGATCGTCACTTAATTTCCCAAAACACGAAATTAAAAGGATATTTAGTTATTTGGACATACGAAAAACCGAAAACCAGCACGTTAGGGCACAATTTCTCGAACTTCCAAACACGAAACATTGCCTTGTTTTCTGAAGTCTTTATCCCGAGATAACAAAACGTCATATTCAGTGAGTTTAGGACACGACAATTTTAAATTTTCGAGAATAAATTCTTATTTAACTTTTAAAAGGAAAGTAATATGTTTTTTGGACTCGAAGAGGAAAATTGAAACCCAGTAAGTTAGGGTACGATTTATTTCGATCCCTAGAACACGGAGTATTTGCTTATTTTGAAAATCTGATAAAATCAGGGGCGAAGCCAGGGGGGCTGGCATGGGCCCCGGCCCCCCCTAAAATGTAAAATTGCTTAAAATGCCCTTAGAATTTTTTAAAAAATTTAAATTAATAAAGGTAAAATTTCACTTTGGCCCCCTCTAAAATTATAAAAATTCAATTTAATCCTTTACAAATTATAAAGATATAAATTATAAAAAATTAAAATTTTATCCGCCCCCTAAAAAGTTGTTCTGGCTTCGCCCCTGGATAAAATATAATGTGATCATAACGAAATAAAAAATGAATTTAAAATAAAATGTAAAATGATTTACAATGCTAGCTTGTATAACAACATGATGATGATAAAGTATAATAACAATAATAAAAATAGGAATAAAATACAATAAAGTAAAAGCAAGATAAACAAATGAAATAAAATAAAAGAGAATTGTAACAAAAACGGAGGCTATATACAATAATAAAACCATAGATTGATTATAATAGTAACAAAAAAATGTGATAATAATATAAAATAATAGTAGTAGTAAAATAAAAGTATATTAATTATAAAAATAATAATATATGTTAATATACAAATAATTAGTAAAAAAATAAAACAATAATAGAAATAATGAAAATAGCAATAATAATGGCAATACTAAAAAAATAATAACAATATTAATAATGATAGATATAATAATAATAATAATAATAATAATAATATAATAATATAATAAATATAGCTATAGTAATAATAATATATATAAGAAAATAATGGTGATAATAGAAATACAAATATGACAATAATAATAAAGTTAATTATAAAAACAGTAGTGGTAATATTAAAATAATAGTAAAAGCAATAATAATAATAATAATAATAATAATAATAATAATAATTAAAAAATAAAATTAGTAATGAAAATAATAATAAACAAAAAAAGGACGAAATTGAACTAAAAATAAAAGTTTGGGGCGAATTTTAAAGAAAACAAAAGGCAAGGGTCCTATTTACACACGCGAATAACATGGAGGGATTAAAAGAGAAAATATTCCCTTCCTCCAAAACGTTGCATTTAAAAAGGGACTCAAATGAAATCCAAATAAAATTTAAAGGCAAAATAAAAAAATAAAAGGAAATTTAATTATAAAATCATAAAAAAACGGAAGGGCTAAAAGTGCAATTAGCCCTTCCTATAAAAACACGCGGATCTTAAGTCGGAGTGGGTCGGATCGGGTCGGGCCAGTGAGCAATACGGCGTCGTTTTGACGCTTAAGGGCCTGGTGCAAAATGGCACCGTTTCAATGCCCTATAATTCTCTCTTCTTTCTAAAAAAAAAACTTCTCTTTTCTCTCTGTGACTCCCTGGTCCGGCCAGGATCTCCGGCACCGCCACCGTCGCCGGCCACCCCAAAACAGGTAAAATTTTCCCCTTTTTTTTGTATTTTAATATACAGTTTTAAAAAATACAAAACAAGATAGAGGAAAAAAAAAGAAAACAACAATATTTGAAAATAGAAAAAAAATAAAAATGAAAAGGAATCGTCCGAAATCACCTCTGCTCTTTTTTTATTTCTGTATTTTGTATATTTATGTGTGTATATTGTCTGTATCTCTGTCCCCGTTTACAGATTGCTTTGGGGGTTATTTATAACCAAAAAAATAAAATCGAAAATAAATATAAAATCGCAATCTGCTGCTACTGCCCGTTTTGTTTCCTTGTTTTGCAGGTCAACGAAAAGCACGGCGGTGGAGCGCTGTTCGTGCTTTGATTGCGGCATGGCCGAAGGGCTAGTGTTGGGGCTTGCGGCGCTAGGCAAGAACCCTAGGGTTTGGGGTTTCCAATTTTTGAAACTAAATTTGGGCCACTGGGCCATTCGGGTTTTGGGTTTTAATTTGACTCTGTGGGTGTAATTGGATAATGGGTTTAGGTAATCTATTTTGAGTATTTGGTTTGTAATTGGGCTACTAGATTAGGGGATAATTGGGGCCTGTAAATGGACATTTTGGGTTTTATTTTATTATTTTTTATTGTTTAAGCCTGGGCAATAATCGACTATTACAGTTAAAGAAAATTGAAAATAATATATCAAAGGCGTTAGTAAAAACTAAAACCATTGCAAACAAATCAATGGTTTATTAACCTAAAGCAACTGCAACAGTAAAATTAAAAGTTAGTCGACAACCAGACAGCAGATATTGTCGTATTTCTTACCATTTCCTTTGGCGTTGGTTGGCCTCGACGAAATAAAAGAACTAAAAGAATTAATATATAAAGCAATAAAATTTAAAAAACAAAATAAAATAAGAATTAAAATCCGAAGGAGGGCGGCCTTTTTCTTCTTCTTCTTTCCGCACTCTCCTTTTCAAAAAGTTGAACAACCAAACGCCACTGAAAAAAATTCATTGCATATTCTCTTTCTCTCTTTATTTTTCTTTTCATCTTCTACTGTTTATTTTGAATTTTCTAACGTAATCCTTAAACTTCTCTTCCATCTCATTCTATTTGACCCTGCAATCTATTTCGGCTATTATTTTCCTTTTGTTTTCACAAATTTTCTTGATCTGTAAGTTCCAATTCTTTTTCTTTTTCCTTTTTATTTTTATTTTTGTGTTAAATTAGGGTTTTTGAATTCAGATAACCAAATATTCTCTCTTTAAAAAAATCATTTCTTCATTTTCTCTCTTATTTGCACGTGTTTAAAGTGGTGTTTTGTTTTGGTTAGAGCTTGGAGATTTTCTTTTTTGATGATTTAAAACAAAAGGTTATCTGTAATTTATTTTTTCTTTCTCTTTTTCTGGTTTGCATTTGGCCATGATTGAACTGCCGCTGCTATTATCATACTAATTAAGTTGGTTAATACTATTCAACATTTTGTTTTAAGCTGCTTTGGTCATAATTTTCCTTTCTCAATTACTTTGTAGTAATTTCAAATCCTTCTTCAGAAGCCAGAAATTTATTTATTTTTGATGATCTAACAGAGTTTCAGTTTGGAACAATGACGAGGGTAAGTCGTGAGTTTGGCAATACTATGCAAAAGGAAGCAGTTTCAGCTGTATCAGCTGATGTGATATTTGCTTCGAGTCGTTTTCCCAATTACAAAATTGGGGCAAATAATCAGATTGTGGATGCCAAAGAAGACCCTAAAGTTTTGACCATGAAGGAGGTCGTTGCACGTGAGACCGCCTTGTTACTGGAGCAGCAGAAACGCCTCTCTGTTCGTGACCTTGCTAGTAAATTCGAGAAGGGGTTAGCTGCTGCTGCTAAGTTGTCTGAAGAGGTCAACTTCATTTTAAGATCGTTTACTTATGCATTGTGGAATTATTTTAGATAGACTGATATAGATATTTGATTAAATTGCCTAATATTAGATTGACTTATTTAGTTATTTTATCATTATGAAGAGTTCTAGGAATTGTAGATAGGTTGATGGGAACTTCGTATAAGTTATCTCAGTTTTGTAAATGAATGGCACTAAGATCAGTACAATAGTAAATTTTGTTTTATGGGTTGTTTATCGTTTTTTATGCATCTTGGAATGTCACTGGATTGAGGAAATGAGTCTTCTCTCTGAGTATAATAATTAAGTTGGTTAATACTAATCAACATTTTGTTTTAAGCTGTTTTTGGTCATGATTTTCATTTCTCAACTATTTTGTAGTAATTTAAAAAAGTCCATTCGAGTAAGTGATTCCTTTGTCACTTTCTGTTTTTTTCTGTTCGAAGTCTAGAAGCATTAAGACTGTTATTAATTCTTGACCACTATGGATTTTCATTTGAACAATTTTGTAAGCTATTTCTTTAATGGATTCAGGCACGACTCAGAGAGGCAGCTTCATTGGAGAAACATGTCCTTTTGAAGAAGCTTAGAGATGCTCTGGAATCTTTGAAAGGGCGTGTAGCTGGAAGAAACAAGGACGATGTAGAGGAAGCAATTGCCATGGTTAGTCTTCTAGTTTGCTTTTCTACAATTGGATATATGTGTGATATGCCAGATGTATTTATCATAGTTTTTGAAAGTTAAATGCTAGTATTTAAATTGTATGTTTTGTTTAATAAGACTTTGCTATTATCTTGATGCATAGAGAAATAATGTTAAGGGTGAAAGTTGTGAAGAAAAGAATATGGTGTAACTTTACAGTGCATCTGGATGGAGAATTTTAAAATTTTAAAGAAATTCGAATATAAGGTATATTAAAATGTGTCATTTCAAAATGGTTGTTGTAATTGTTTTGTTTGGATAAATACTTTTAGAAGAAAATTTAAATTATGAGATAAGAAATAATTATAAAGAAGAATAATGGTATTAAAAAATAAAAATACAATATGGGCATCATTATATTTGAAAAAGTATATTAATATTAAAACTTCCAATGTTTGAAATGTTCTCTTTTAATCCCTGGTTGTGAAATGTTCTCTTTTAATCCCTGGTTGTATCTTCCCCCCTTTGTGTGGTTCGCCTGAAAATGTCAACATATATTCTTGTTAATATATTTTGCCTGCTAACTTCAAATGAGGCGATAATGACCTTTAATTGTGGAATCCCAGGTGGAAGCTCTTGCAGTTCAGCTGACTCAAAGAGAAGGGGAGTTGCTTCAAGAGAAGACAGAAGTGAAGAAACTAGCAAATTTCCTTAAGCAGGTAATATAACCTATGAATATGATAAATCCTGGATGATGTGCCATCCCTCTTTTTGGATTTCGTAATAAGTTAATTTTATTTTTTTAGGATGCATATTTAGATAATGAATATATCTGCAAATGCTGAAGAAATTAATGTATTATTTTTATTCCATATACATGCAGTGCTTCTTAAGTGTTTTTTTTTTTGCATGAGAGATAATGTAATAGCTTTTATATTATTTTGCTCCACATTTATATATTCTAAATGTATCATCATGAGTAAGCAATGATTTGTAACAGTCTTTTCCTGAGCTGAATAGTTAATAGGTATGACACCTTTTGGTTAGATATTTTAGTTTAGTGGAAGAATGGCTTCTTCTTTATTGAAGTGCTTATTTTTTTGGCTGCGGTGATGTAGTTTATGTTATGGTTCTCTAAAGTTCACTTACGTGTATTTTGGGATTGGAGTGTGAGGATATCCTATTGAAATTTGAATTAAGAAAATAGTTTAGGAAATTTTGTGCTTGCTATTTCTAGTTAAACAGTGCTATTATCCTAGAGCACTTAATGCAGCTATTCTTTTTGAGACCTGCCTTAACTTTAATCTTTTTCCCTCATCTTTCTTGATTTGTTTAGTTGGTTTTGCCTTGTTATGATTGCTGTTGTTGAACAGTTACTGATTCAGTGGCAGTAGAAATGCTTAGTTTGATGCTTTCTGATTATACTGGTACACTTTTATTGTCCTTGCTCACTTCTAATAGAAAAAGGCTGTTTTCAGTGTCTGTGAGTAGTCTAACTGGGTCAGGGTCCATAAATTATTTGCTTAATTCCTTTTTTTTTCAACTTCAATGCATAGAACACATTAAATTTTCCTTTACTGCTTTACTTTTGCATGCTTGTGTCTCCATATAGGCTTCTGAAGATGCTAAGAAACTTGTTGACGAGGAAAGAGCTCATGCTCGAGCTGAAATTGAGAGTGCAAGAGCAGCAGTTCAGAGAGTGGAAGAGGCCCTTCAGGAGCAAGAACAAATATCTCGAGCTTCAGGCAAACAGGTTATCTTATTTTAAAAATGTTCTGTGTATTGACTTTTGAAGTTTGGTTATGGGAATATCCATTGTTAAAGCCTACCTGGTAAATGCATCAAGATTTACTAATACTACTGCCCTCTTTCCACATTGTTGACTATGAAATATCTATTGCTTAGACATTTCTTAATTTTACTATCAATTAGTACTAATTTTATACTGTTTTCTTGTGAGCCTCTCATGTTCTCCATAGAAGTTTCTACTTTGTGCTTTCTTATTGTGGAAGTTCTTTCTATATTTTTGCATATTTTTTTAGAACAGAGATTTTGCATGAATTTCAGGATCTGGAAGAGTTAATGAAGGAAGTGCAAGAGGCTAGACGGATCAAAATGCTGCACCAACCAAGCAAGGTTTATCTCAGATCTGTAACTGTTTTTTTTTCTTTACATCATAATTCGTAGGTATTTAAAACTTTCTTTTAAATTATTTAGGTCACTTGTGGGTTTACATCATAATTCTTAAATATTCAAAAGCGACAAAGAAGTTGTGTGGGACCATGTGCACTGTTTTTGCATATATATGTATGTATATTTTAAATATAATTGGCTGGTGTAGGCTGAGGTAGGTACCTATTATTTAAGGGTTTTTTCTTTTCTGTTGCTATTGCTTTTCAAGTGAAGAAATAAAAGAAAAGGAAAGAACTTGTTTGGTAATTCCATTCTTAAGAAAATAAATGAAGCAAGTATGGTTTTTAAAGATATATTACCAAATGGCAAGTCTTATACTCTTATTATTGCTACGGCCCCTTCTTCGCCCTTTTCAAACAGAATTTACAGGAAAAAGGGAAATGCACTTTCTAGTGATGAATACCTCTGTGCTTGAACATAAAAATCATTGTTAGAGCATGAACATCTGCTTAGACATTTATTCTGTGGCATTCCTCCACAGATAGGGTGAGGAAACAATGAAAATGAAATGGGATGTATAGTGTTAAATGCTGGAATTTGACTTGGACGTGAATGTTGGAGTTTAACTTATGGGGACAAAGCAGATGCTGAGGGTATCCTTCAGGTCCATATCGATTAGAAATTTTGTTAAAATGTTGCATTATTAAGTCCTCTGTCTGGTCTGTTGCATAGAACTCTCTAATTGAATGATGGCTTGTCTTCAGTGGCAAAATGAATAAAGCTACGGATGGACTTGTTTAATGTTTGCACGAAAAGCTAATATTATATTAATATCTGTAGAAGCATCCGCTTATATGCATGCTTTGTGGCATGGCATATCAAATTGACAACATGATGCAAGATCTTATTTCAATTCATTAGTTGAAATAGTGGATGAGTTACTAACAGCAATTTGCAGGTTATGGATATGGAACATGAGCTTCGTGCATTAAGGATTCAACTTGTAGAGAAGTCTAAGCATTCCTTACTACTTCAAAAAGAGGTTTGCCTTTTACCATTTAGTTCTGGATTTTCAATTCAACTCTTCCGATTCATTCATTTTCTAATTTCTTGTAGGCATTTGTGTGGAATAGTGGTTCATCTACTCCATTCTTTTTCTTTAATCATTGACTTCTTTAACCTTCTGCTTTGCTTTACTGTTTTTGCAGCTAGCAAGAAGCAAGAGAATGGAGAAAACTATATCTCATATATATGAATTAGATGGTGCTGAAACTTTAGGTTCATATTTGCGGATTAAACCTTGCTCTGATATTGCTCCCGAACTTTCCGAATGCTCAATTCAGTGGTATCGTATTTCATCTGAAACTAGCAAAAAGGAGCTTATATCAGGTAAAGATGGCAATCTTCTTTACTCTTTATGTTTACTGAACGGGTGGTGTTTAATGCAGGGAGACTGTTTTTCTAAATGAAAGAAACTAATGTCATAATGCATTTTTTAGTGTCTTCATTTGCTTTCTTCTGTTAATTATTATCAGTAAATATGCCAATGTCTTGTTGCTCGTCGTGCTGTATTTTGTTATCTCTTCAGCCAATCATTGTTTCAATACTTTCTATTCCTTATAGCTGAACACCATCGCGGCTGGAAATAACTTTTTGTGATTTATTTTATCAAGGTTGGAGGTAAATCATGAAAAGTAGTATTGCCCATGTGTGCTACTCTTTAATTCAATTGATTTGGGTACTGGTTTTCTATTTCTTGATGTATTTGTAGATCAATTTTGGTATTCATTCTTTCTACCTTCTAGAGTTTAGGTTAAGGACTACATATAGAGAAATTGACTATAAAGTCATTATTTAGATAATCTCCTTTTTTTTTTAAAATAAAAATAACCAGTTGACCTGCCGGGTTTTTTGTCCTGGTTATTTTTTATTATTGTTTTATGAATTCTTTTATTTAATTATTGTTGAACCGGTGGTCTAACTGGTTCAGTACTTACAATATTGATGTGGAAAGTGATTGGGGCAGGCTGTTTTTGCTTAAGAGTACTTTATCATATCAAATAATTCCTGTAAGCTACTTGGAAATCATGACATAAGAATTATTTAGATCAAGATGCTAATATCTGATTCTTGTGGGTAACAGAATGATCTTGTTCCTATTCGGATCTGATTTTGTTCATCTATCTTGGTTAATCCAGGTGCTAGCAAATCAGTTTATGCTCCAGAGCCTTTTGATGTTGGTCGAATCCTGCAGGTTGAGATTATTTATGATGGCCAGCTAATTGTGTTGACAACTGCTGGTGCTATTGATCCAGGTTTGCTGTGTTTTTTATAGTGCCTACTTCTAATTTTTATTTCTTATTGTTTATTGAATTTTAAAACTTTTGTTTCCTTGTTTGTGAGAGCAGCTGCTGGTTTGGGAAACTATGTGGAGGCACTTGTGCGGAAACATGATGTTGAATTCAATGTATGTTATCCTACTTAAAAATCCCTCCTTATATGGCTAAACTAGTAGTGTTAGCCTTTAATTGGTTTTGGTACTTCAATTAGGATTTCATCGACTCTTTCTATATTACTCGTAGTTTTAGTTTTGCTAAAAAAATTTGTTTAGAGCAGACAGTAATAAGAGTTTCCACCTTGAACCGGCTTTTTACTGACCAAAAAGGAAAATACACTTTGAATTGACTTTTTATTCTAGTTAAGGTGCAATGTGATTGATATCTTGTCAACTGTGGTTCCTAGGGAAATGATCTCTTCTCTGTTTATTTCTTGTACCAGATACTGGATTGTTATATGAATAGGTCTAACATGCTGCTTCTGCTCATCAGAGCATTGAAGATCTATCCTTTCTAGAATTTTAAACCATTAACAATCCCTTAGAACTTAAAGCCTTAAAATTGTAAAAAAAAAAAAAAAATGCTTAATTCAGTGTTCCTGCACCAAGCAGTACTTCCTGTACAGCAACCTTCTTTGATGCTAGTGGCGGTTGCTTGGTTACCAATAAACCAGAATTCGCTTGTTGACCTCCACCCATCATTGACCCAATAGGCTCTACGATCTTTCTAGCACTCGTTTATCAGTGTCTTGCAACTTATTTTTCGTCTTATCTGTTTTTCACTGGTTTGAGGTGCAGCTGGATGCATGAAAATCTGTTACTTGTATCTGCTGGGGGGGAAAAAAGACTATTTACTATTTTTTTTCTGCTTCTAATTTTGTTTATTTATTTATTTATTTTTCAGTCAAAATAAAATTTTATTAAACCCAAAGGGTGGAACTAACCAAAGGTTAAGAAACTGCAACACATACACTTAATCCACGTCTTAATACCACTGTAAGGAACACCTAGACATAATAGAAAACAGAAGCAGTTTAGAAACCATAAAACAGATCTTCAAAAAAAAAAAAAAAAAAACCATAAAACAGCGGCCTAGAAACTCCTGCAAGCACCAAAACAAATACAAACCCAACCTACATCAAAATGACAAATAAAAAAACCTCAGGACAAAGAACACCAAAACACATACGAAATCCAACAACCAAAGTAGAAATTATAACTGCAGACCACTTATTGTAGCCCTAAACGAATGGATAATGACTATTTTTCTTATCTTTTGTAAAGATTTTGACCAATAATTTCTTCATCGTGGCTTCTAATATCATATCATTACTGTTTCATTATTTTATAGGTAGTTGTTAGCCAAATGAATGGTGCAGATCATCAATCTGAATCTCTTCATGTACTACATGTTGGAAAGATGAGGATGAAACTATGTAAAGGAAAGACGACAATTGTCAAAGAATATTATTCCAGCTCAATGCAGGTATATTAAGTCGTGTATTTCTCATTGATTAAAGATGTTTCAATATTTTGTCTATCACTAAAGGGAGTAAAAGAGAAATACTGTGGTTCAAGGATACTTTTGCTTAATTCCTTCACATTGTTCCTTTTCCGTTTTTTTTGGGTGTTATTATTCAGAAGAAATTATACATTACATAGAATGAGAAATACATGCAAACATATGATATGATCTATCTCTCCCATAGTTCTAAGAAACGTGCTAAACATTATTCTTCTGATATTTGTATCCTATATGCATACTGTCTCTTTTTTTTTTAAAAAAAAAAAAAAACTCTTTGTGCTGTTCTTTTAGCTGTGTGGAGTCAGAGGGGGCGGAAATGCAGCTGCCCAAGCATTGTTTTGGCAAGCAAAGAAAGGGTTTTCAGTTGTACTAGCATTCGAATCACAGAGAGAAAGAAATGCAGCCATCATGCTTGCCAGGAGATTCGCTTTTGACTGCAATGTAAGTAGCAAATTCAGTCTGTTCAATTTCTTTCACTGTGAGAATGTTTGTTTGTTTGTTTGTTTGTTTGTTTTTTTTTTTATATTTATATTTTTGAAAATGCCAGATAATGCTAGCCGGACCAGATGGTGGATCTTCTATAGGAACCAAATAGATCTCCTTAGAATCATGGTTTGCTAATTGTAATTATGTTATCATTGTATCATAAAGTTTGTAATACTAGGAAATGACATGGTTTGATTCTAAGTTAGGTTTTCCACCATTCTTTATTCCCCCATTTTCCTTTAATTTCCTGTGGAATCAACACCAAGGCATTGTTTTTTGTTTGCCTTTTGTATTAATGTAACAATTTCAGACTTCACATTTGGAGGGTTTCTGGAGATATCTATATCTATATCTATATATATATATATGTTTATATTTGTTGAATTAGTCATGTGTGAAATGTATGACTCCAATTTCATATTTTAAATGAAAAAGGGATGTTTAGCAGGTTTTTGAATAGATGTTTTGCCTGCATTTGTGGACTAAACTCAATCCAACCCTATGTATTTTCATTGACTATGTATAGCTATAGAAGCCCGATTTTGGTTTAATTTCTTGTTTTTGTATTCAAATTTTACATTAGTAAGGTTAATTATAATGAGGAAAAAAAATTATTGTTAGAAACAGTATGGAATGGAACTTACAATATCAAAATTAATAAAACATTGATACATTATTTTATATATTTAAATATTTTTGTTTAATATATAAATAAAAATTAAATGCAAGAAAAATGTAGAAAACCTTTACATCAAAATAATAAATAATTAAAAAAGAAATATATATATAGTTGAAATTTGATAATAATTGTTGAAACTATTTTTTTCTGTTCTTTGTATTGATTCTGTTTGTATTCGTAAAAAAGTGTAGCCACCGTTACAAATGATTTCATTCGGTTTTATAGTCGAAAATAAAATCGAAAAAAGGAAAAATGAAAATACAATTTTTTTTTCTCGCGTTTTTGTTGTGTTGCTTGCTATGTTTATTGTTTTTTGTTTTGCAGGTGCAACCGTCGGGGTGACGTGGAGGAGGCTGGGGCGTGGAAGGCGACGTGACTGCGGTGTGCGTGCGGCGCTGGAGGTTTTTGGAAACCCCTAGGGTTTTCGATTTTTTAGTGTAATTGGGCCTAGCGGGCTAGTTTAGCATTGGGCCAATTTGGGTTATTTTAATTGGGTTTGTATTTGTGTATGTGGTTTGGGATTGGGCCTACTGTAATTTTGATAATGGACTTCATTTGTTTTAATAAACTTGACTATTGTTATTTGGATTTATTGTTTTTGGGTTTTTTTAATTTGGTTAATATGGTTAATGGGCCCGGGCGAAATAGGCCTATTACAACTGCCCTTCTTTGCTCATTGTCGTGTAACGAGAATAGAGCAAAGACTTTAAAAGGGCTAATTTTGCCCGGTCTTGCCGAATCTTGATTTCTTTCAGTGCTTTTCTTCTTCAAGTGGCTTCATTCCATCCCACTGCATCTTCAAAGACATAGGAACTAACACTTTGATCCGATTCAAGAATATTAGACTTGTAGCTTCAATCTGCTCCGCTGCATCTTCAGGGAGATAAGATTTGCTATCTTCAGTCTGCTCTACTGCAACTTCAGGTAGATATTTGTTGTCTTCAATCTTCTCCGCTGTAACTTCAGGGAAATAAGGCTGGTGGCTTCAATATGCTTCACTGTAACTTCATAGAGATAAGATTTACCATCTTTAATCTGCTCTGTTGCTACCTCATAGAGATAAGATCTGCAATTTTTAGTCTACTCCACTGCTACTTCAGGGAGATAAGACTACAATCTTCAGCCTGTTCCCTTACTACATCAGGGAGATAAGGCCAGTGGCTAAAATCTGCTCTCCTGCTACTTCGAGAAGATAAGATTCACCATCTTCGATCTGCCCCACTGCTATCTTGAGGAGACAAGATCTACAATCTTCAGTCTGTTTCCTTGCTACCTCAGGAAAATAAGACTAGTGGCTTAAATCTGCTCCCCTGCTACCTCAGGAAGATAAGATTTACCGTCTACAATCTTCAGTCTGCTCCCTTGCTACCTCAGGAAGATAAGATTTGCCATTTTAGATCTGCCCCACTGCTATCTCAAGGAGACAAAATCTACAATCTACAGTCTGTTTCCTTGCTACCTCAGGAAGATAAGACTAGTGGCTTAAATCTGCTCCCCTGCTACCTCGAGAAGATAAGATTTACCGTCTATAATCTTCAGTCTACTCCCTTGCTACCTCAGGAAGATAAGACTACAAACTTCAGCCTGCTCCTTTGCTACCTCAGGGAGATAAGGCTAGTGGCTAAAATCTGCTCCCCTGCTACCTCGGGAAGATAAGATTCACCGTCTGCAATCTTCAGTCTGCTCCTTTGCTACCTTAGGAAAATAAGACTAGTGGCTTAAATCTGCTCCCCTGCTACCTCGGAGAGATAAGGCTGGTGGTTAAAATCTGCTCCCCTGCTACCTCGGAAAGATAAGATTCGCCGTCTTCGATTTACTCCACTGCTATCTCAAGGAGACAAAATCTACAATCTTCAGTCTGCTCCCTTGCTACCTCAGGAAGATAAGACTACAAACTCCAGCCTGCTCCCCTGCTACCTCAGGGAGATAAGGCTAGTGGCTAAAATCTGCTCCCCTGCTATCTCGGGAAGATAAGATTCGCCATTTTTGACCTGCCCCACTACTATCTCGATGAGACAAAATCTACAATTTTCAGCCTACTTTCTTGCTACCTCGGGAAGATAAGACTACAATTTTTAACTTGCTCCCTTGCTACATCAGAGAGATAAGGCCAGTGGCTAAAATCTGCTCCACTGCTATTTCGGGAAGATAAGATTCGCCATCTTCTATCTGCCCCATTGCTATCTCGAGGAGACAAGATTTACAATTTTTAGTCTGCTCCCTTGCTACATCAGGAAGATAAGACTATAATCTTCAACCTGCTCCCTTGCTACATCAGAGAGATAAGGCCAGTGGCTAAAATCTGCTCTCCTGCTACTTCGAGAAGATAAGATTCACCATCTTCGATCTGCCCCACTGCTATCTTGAGGAGACAAGATCTATAATTTTTAGTCTGCTCTCTTGCTACAATAGGAAGATAAGACTATAATCTTCAACCTGCTCCCTTACTATATTAGAGAGATAAGGCCAGTGGCTAAAATCTACTCCCCTGCTACTTCAGGAAGATAAGATTCGCCATATTCGATCTGCCCCACTGCTATCTCGAGGAGACAAGATCTACAATTTTTAGTTTGCTCCCTTGCTACATTAGGAATATAAGACTATAATTTTCAGCCTACTCCTTTGCTACCTCAGGAAGATAAGGCTAATGGCTAAAATCTGCTTCCATGCTACCTCAGAAAGATAAGATTCGCCATTTTCTATCTGCTCCACTTCTGCTTAGGAAGATAAGATCTGTAATTTCACCGATGTTGCTACACCGTCCTCTGGGGGACATGTCCTGTAGACTCGATTTCATATGCTTATGTTTATGCCAAATGATTAGGATGCTATGATCAGAATAAATCTAATACTCCTAACTAAATGTATTATGGACGACATCTGCATGAATGCAGAATGTCATGAGAATGATCCATTTTTTAAATGTACAATGATTAGGATGCAATGATCGGAATGAATCAAATGCTCCTAACTAAATGATATTATGGATGACATTTGCATGAATGCAGAATGTCATGAGAATGATATTTTTTAAATGTATAATGATTAGGATGCAATGATTCGAATGAATCAAATGCTCCTAACTAAATGTGTTTTGCATGAATGCAGAATTTCATGAGAATAATCCCTTTTTAAATGCTTAGGGTTGTCATTGCTCGTTGTTCTTTTAGGTTGTATCACTTGACGTAATATCTTGTCTTCTTGTTCAATCAATATTTTTGAAAGAAAGTCCGAAGAAATGATCACTGTTTAGAGTTTCCTTCTCAAATATTTCCAACCTTTAGGCTTTGTGAGTTCTAAATAAAAGTCCTGTTTCAGGTTATCGTATTATTTAGAAGTTTTCAGAGTAATATCCAAAAATCCTATTGTGAAAGTATTATTAGTCCATTAATCATTACTTCAATACAAAATGCTTGAAAGTGATCATAATGATGGACAAAAATGAAATTTATCAGAAACAAAATCTAAAAAGAATAGGTTAATTAAAGAAAGCAAACATTGCTAGAATACAAAATGATGAGGGGAAAAGATAGGTGCCCTAGATATCGCAGCCTAAGCTTCTCTGTACGGGCTTTTTGAATACCAATTTAAGCTCAATATGTGTTTAGGAGATCAAGAATACTCTGTTGATACCCCAAGACGTAACATCTCTCCTTTCTTCTTAATTCAGGTATAGCAAGATCACTGCATGCCTGTAACAGCCCGATTTTGACCCTAATCGGAATAGTAGTTTCGAAACCATAAATTAGAGTCTGAAAAATATTTTAATATTATTTTCTATGTTAACTATGTGTGAATTTACATGTGTAAAAGTTTCGTGAATTAATTTTATTGTTTGAGTGCTTAATTTGATAAAAGGGCTTAATGGCGTAAAACGAAAATTTAATGGTTAATTATGAAAGTGCCTAATTGTTGTTGTCTTTTTAATATGGGGGATTTATGTTGCAATTTTTCCATTCATAAATATAGTGGACGACATTATGTTTATATTATATATAGTTTTTATATTATTTATAAAGGTTAAATAATATATATTATATTATAAAGTTATTATAATAAGACAAACATAATTAAAAGCCATGTTTTCATCTTTTTATGAACCGCAATGAAAAGAAAAGAAAAAGAAATAAGAAAGCTTTGAGTTCGGCCCTTGTTTAAGCAAATTGAGGTATGTTTCGATTTTGATTTTTGATAATTTTTACGTTTTTGAGATCGTTGCTAAGTTATCTACAAGACCCATGCTTGAATTTTTGATTTTGGTGAATATTTTGAATTATGCCATTGTTGAAAGCTTGTAATTTTTGTTGTTTGATGATGAAATATGAAAGATATGTTTCAGATTAACATGTTTTGTATTGGAGTTTTTGATGATTTTGAGTAATTAGGACTAAATTGTAAAAATAATAATTTGAAGGACTAAAATGTGAAATAAATGAAATATGTGGATTTTTTTGAGAGTGGGTAAAATTCGACTCAACATGGGTATGCTGAAATTTTGTCTATTTTATGTTTTGTGCAATAGGGACTAAATTGTAAAAAGTGTAAGTGTCAGGGGTAAAATGGTAATTTGCCTATTTATGTGTTCTTAGATTAAATTGAATGAAATTATATTGAATTAGTTTATTTTGAATACATTCAGATCAAGAACAAAAGAAATCGAATTTGGATCGAAGGAAAACTAAAATCATCGATTAATCGTCCTATTCCGATTACCGTTGTCTGAGGTAAGTTTATATGCAAAAAGACGTACTAAATTTTATAAAATGTGAAGTATACATGTAGAAATAAATATATGAATTTTTATTTGACTTAGCCAAATGTATAAATGTTTATGAGATTTGGGAACAAGTTCGATTCAATTGAGATAGGATGTTTGAAAAGCTTCGTATGAACCTTAAGGATTAGTTAAGATTTCCGATATATGAATTATGTGTAAGATGACTTTGTATCAGTGATATCGGGCTTTATGCCTAGCAGGCTTTGTGCCGGTGTATAATATCGGGTTTTATGCCTAGCAGGCTTTGTGCCGGTGTATAATATCGGGCTTTATACCTAACAGGCTTTGTGCCGGTGTATAATATCGAGCTTTATGCCTAGCAGGCTTTATGCTGGTGAATAATATCAGGCTTATTGCCTAGCAGGCTCTTTGCCGGTGTATTATATTATGCTTTATGCCTAGCAAATTTTACGTGAGCAACGGTAAAATCAATCAAATGTGTTAAATGAGTTAAAGTGAACAGGTATGTGACAATTTATTTCCTTTTCAGAAATAAGGTAAGTTGATTATTTGATATGTGATACAAGTTATAAATGACGTTAATGGTAGTGAATGTGTATATGAAAATCTATATGTGGATTAATGCATAAATATGTGATATTAATGTTTGATTTTTGAGTTTATATTCGACCTAATGTTACATGAGGAATAAATTGAAATGTGAAATTCATATTGATATTAAAGGATTTATGTGCATTCAATTAGTAGGTATTTGAAATGTGAACCTTGAACATGTTTATAGGGATATATATATTCAGCAAAATAAGGTCTATGGGATATTAAACATGTTAATGAATCAATGTGTGTTTGGAAATGTTATAATTTATGTGTAGATAAATGTTTGGTAATTAAATTTCATAAGTATGGCTTGGTTATACCTTAATAAATTATCAATGCCATTGAGATAATATTTGAATTAAAAATTAAGCTATGAATGAAGTGAATGAAACCATATGTTTAAGTATATGATTGGTCATATTCGGTTTAATGATATAAATATATGTATGATATGGAAATGTGAATTTCATACTCATTCCAAAGTTTATATGTGCATTTGTCTATATGGTAATTGAATGTGAAATTTATGACTAAGGAAATGTGAATTGTATAAATGTATTATGATAGTATGTATTCAGTCAAATGAAATTTCTATTGATATTGAGTATAAAAGATGATTTTGGATAAAGAACGGATGCGTGTTTGGATAAAACTTAATTCATGTTTAGTTATATGTGGATATTTGAATTTACAAGTATGGTTTGGTTATGTATTATTAAATTATTATTGTTATTGAGTTAATATTTGCTTATGACTTACTAAGCTATGATAGCTTACTCTGTGTGTGTATTTTTACTTCTATTTATAGATTTTGGAGACTAGTTACAGGCTCGGGGATCGTCAGCGAAGTTTATTATACTAACGACTGCTTTCGGTACTTTTAAAAGTTGAATTAGAAATTTATGGCATGTATAGGCTATACAACTTTTCGAATATGGTTGAAGTTGTATATATATGTATAAGCCATGCGAAAATGGCTTGTCCATCTTGTTAATCTTGGAATTTATATTTTGGCTTGATGATTATGTTTGGTTGTGGTTTTGGTTGATTCTGTTTTGGTATATATAAGTATGGTTATGTTTGATATTTTACTCATGAATTTATTGATTCGAATATGTCTTGTATTTGGTTTTATTGAGAAATGGGATTTTGTGCATATATGGCTAATACTTTTGTTTTTCAATGATAGGTATAAAATTTGATTCATAGTGTACTTTTATTGAATAGCCGAATATAAAATGACTTAATTTGGTCTTGTGATTTGGAAAAAGTATAATTCATATATGTATTTTAAAGCATATGAATTTAACTTGTTTATATTCGACAATTGTATTTGGGTTTTGACCATTTGAATAGTAAATTTGGATGCTTTGTTGTGTGTTTTCAAATTTGGATGCTTTGTTGTGTGTTTTCAATAAAATTATGCATATGATTATATATTCGGAAGTTATGTTTCGTCTGGTAATACCTCGTAACCCCTTTCCGGCGACGGATATGGGTTAGGGGTGTTACAATGCCCCATCACAATTTGCTCACAATTTGAGCTGCCTTTTTCGGGTTTTCGACTTAAGGCGCCCTTTGAGGGTTTTCACCTTGGCCTCTCCGTTTTTCATTTTTTTTAGAGAAGGTCTCAAAGCGCCCTTTGCAGGTTTTCACTTCGGCCTCTTTTCCTCTTCAAGTATAGTACCTCTTGACTGAATCTGAGTTTACAGGATTGGGCAATTTTTTCCCATCCATTTCAGCCAAAATCAGTGCTCCTCCGGAAAAAGCCTTTTTAACCACATAAGGTCATTCCCAATTTGGCATCCATTTTCCTCTGAAAACTTTTTGTATGGGGAGGATCTTTTTCAATACCAGGTTCTCCTCGTAAAATTCTCTTGGGCGAACCTTTTTGTCATAAGCTCGCATCATTCGCTTTTGGTACATCTGACCATGACAGATAGCCCTTAGCTTCTTTTCCTCAATCAAGTTTAACTGATCGTATTGAGATTGGATCCATTCTGCTTCATCTAACTTTAGCTCTAGCAAGACTCGAAGGGAAGGAATTTCTACTTCGATGGGTAACACTGCCTCCATTCCATAAACTAATGAGAAAGGAGTTGCCCTGGTAGAAGTCCTAACTGATGTTCGATAAGCATAGAGAGCAAACAGTAACTTCTCATGCCAATCTTTATAGGTTTCAACCATCTTTCCCATAATTTTATTAATATTTTTATTACCTGCTTCCACTACACCATTCATTTTTGGACGATACGGTGACGAATTGTGGTGTCTAATTTTGAATTGACTGCAGACCTCAGCGATCGTCTGTTGTTCAAATTTAACGCATTATTCGATATGATCCTCTCAGGCATTCCACATCGATATATGATTTCCTTTTCTAGGAATATACTGACTACCGACTTAGTAACACTGGCATATGAAGCAGCTTCTACCCACTTGGTGAAATAGTCGATAACTACAAAGATGAACCGATGCCCATTTGAAGCTTTTGGAGAGATCAGCCAGATGACATTCATGCCCCACATAGCGAAAGGCCATAGGGAAGTCATAACATGCAAAGGTGAAGGAGGTACATGAATTTTGTCTCCATAGATCTGGCATTTGTGACATGTTTTAGCAAAATTGATGCAGTCTCCTTCCATGGTAGACCAATAGTATCCGAATCTCATAATTTGTCTAGCCATTGTGAACCATTGGCATGTGTTCTACAAACACCTTCGTGGACTTCTTCCAGAATTTTTTTAGCTTCAACAGCATCCACACATCTCAACAGTACCTAATCTTTTCTTTTTTTTATACTGGATCTCCCCGTCTAAGACATAGTCACAGGCTAATCTTCTCAACGTCCTCTTGTTGTTCTCGATCGTTTGATCCGAGTATTCATTATTTCTCACTTATCGTAATATATTGTGGTACCAGGGGTGATCATCTCTTTCTTCTTCCTCCACGTTGTAACAATGAGCTGGGGCCTCGTAAACATTCATTTGAATGGGTTTTACATCTTCTTGTTTACTTATTCTGACCATGGAAGCCAAAGTAGCCAAAGCATCTGCCATCTGGTTTTCATCTCTCGGTAGATAATTGAAAGTAATATCATCAAACTCCTCAATTAACCCCAAAACTATCATTCGATAATTGATCAATTTAGGGTCTCTTGTCTCCCATTCACCCTTCAGTTGGTAAATCAGAAATGCAGAATCCTCATATACTTCTAGCGCTCTAATTTTGCGATGTATGGCTGCATGGAGTCCCATAATACACGCCTCATACTCTACCATGTTATTTGTACAATAAAAATCCAATTTGCATGTGAATGAATAATGATATCCACTTGGGGATACCAAGACTGCCCCAATTCCATTGCCTACAGCATTTAATGCTCTGTCGAAATTCAATTTCCAAAGGTGATCTTTTATAGCATCTTCTTCAGTAGCTGCCACATACATTAATTCTTCATTGGGGAGGTCAGAGTTTAGTAGGGGTGTTCAATCGGTTAACCGACCCGAAATAACATTAACCGAATTAACCGACCTTTCAAAATTTTTAACCGTTAACCAAACCGAAATTTTTTCAAAAAAATTAATCGAACCAAAATTTTTTCGGTTAATTCTGTCGGTTAACCGAATTAACCAAAAATTATATGTTTTTTTTTTGGTTAAAAATTAACCTAATTAATCGAAATACCCGAATTACCTGAATTACCCGAAATGAATCACTATATAATTAAAAAGATTACATAATTTTTAGTTTTAGTTTTTGAATTTTATTTTTATTTATTAAATTATTTGTAATTTTTATGATTGGGTTGGATTGGGTAGTTAGGTTGGGTTGGATATTTGGGTTTGGATTGGGTTTAGAAATTGGGTTTAGGTGAATAGTGGGCCTATTTATATATTATAATTTTACTTATTAATTTTTCGGTTAAACCGAAAAAATTCAGTTAACCGACCGGTTTCGAACTGAATTAACCGTTAACTGAAAAATCACAAAATAATTAACCGACCCCTGACCGAAAAAATTCGGTTAATCAAATTTTTTCGGTTTTACCCGAATTTTGCACACCCTTAGAGTTTAGTGGCTCATAATCTTCTAGAGCTTTGCTGGCCATAAGATCTGCTACTGCACTTCCTTTCACAGTTTTTTGGCTTACATAAACTATGTAGAATTTAGAGAGGAGAATTTCCATCCAGCCATCCTTCTATTCAGGGCAATTGACTCCATCATATACTTTAGAAGGTCCAACTTCGAGATTAACCAGGTTGTATGGCATAGCATGTATTGCCTCAACCTTCGAGTTGTCCAAAACAAGGCACAACACAATTTCTCAATCGGCGAATATCTCATTTCACACTCAGTGAATTTCTTACTGAGGTAGTATATCGCATTTTCTCTTCTTCCCGAATCATCGTGTTGACCCAGTACACACCCCATAGAGTGATCAAACACTGTCAAATACAAGATTAATGGCCTATCTAGGCAAGGATGTGACAATACTAGGGGGCTTGACCAGTACTGTTTAACCTTATCGAAAGCTTTCTAGCATTCATCATCCCACACACCTGGATTGTGTTTCTTGAGAAGATGAAATATGGGATCACATTTCTCAATTAATTGTGAAATGAACCGAGCAGTGTAATTTAACCTTCCAAGGAAACCCCGAACTCCTTTTTGAGTGCGCAGCGGAGGCAATTCTTGTATAGCCCGGACCTTATCTGAGTCAATCTCGATTCCCCTCTCGCTGACTATGAAGCCTAACAATTTTCCCGATCTAGCTCCAAAAGTACATTTTGTTGGATTGAGCTTTAATTGGAATTTTCTCAGTCTCAAGAATAACTTCCTCAAAACTTGGATGTGTTCCACTTCTGTTCGGGACTTTGCGATCATATCATCAACATAAACTTCGATTTCTTTGTGCATCACACCATAGAGCAAGGTCACCATCTTTACTGTCTCTTCACGAGGTAGAATTTGTTTTTCCTCTTGTTTTACCATTCTTAATAAGTCCGAAGATAAGCCACATTCTTTGTCATCTTCAAAGTCTTGGGACCTCTCTAAACACATGTCTTGCTCAAAAGGAAGTTCTAACTCCGTAACAGCATTACTCATGTCATTGATATTCGGGGACCTGTTGTAGGTACAAAAAATATACAAAGAACAAATGAATTTAAGAATAATTATTCGTATGTATGCTTATAAATGAAAGAATGATTTGGAAAAAGATTCAAGGAATAAAGGAATCTACCATGGATAGAAAGAATAAAAGAATCTAAAAAAATGAGAGGATATTTATTCAAAATGATCTGAAGTATGTATTTCATAGTGATGTTCGGACATAAGCCTATTTCACAAAGGAATTCTTATTGCTTCTAGGCTTAAAGCAACAAGTGTGTTTTGAACATTACTCTGTGTAAGCTCTAAAAGCTACAGGAATTTCTTCTGCAGTCCAATTATTCCGAACACTCCTAGGTTCATTAGGGCGGATATCTGACAAGGTCCCCTTTCAATGATTTCTTCATGTATGGCATTGATGTGAACATTTCTGAACATTTATTCCGGGCCTTTGACCTCTTCAAAGAATTCCAACTCTTTTTAGGTTTTTTTTTTTAATTTTATTGTACATGATGTAATGCAATGCTAATGCATGAATGTAAAAATAGGCGTCGATCCTGGTTCAATTTCATTTAGAAAACTTTACTAGAGGACAAAATTCTTTACATAAAACGGATTACAAATATACGTACAGTCGTATTGTCTTCCATTTTATTAAGAAATTCGTTCTCCATGACAAGCTTAGTAATCGAACATGAATCGACACTCTTTCAAACGTGAAATGACATGTAATGCAATCATAGCCAAAATGAAACATATTAGTACAAAGTAAAAGCAAGCAAGAAGGAAACAAATAGAGCATTTATTCGGATGACCACTATGGTTTATCGCGGTACTATCTAGGGTGGGCTTTTAGGGTCTTTTACATGCAGTTTAGGTTCTACAGTTGAGGTACCTGAACCAGCAGATTCCTCGATCCTCACCCATTATAGGCTCATACGGACCGAGTTCAGTTCAGGGGAATACATTTCCTTATGGCTGCACAGAGATGAAAATCTCACGAAGACATAGGTACGGATGTATCCCGAAAGCGACCCACTATCTTGCACGGAGGTGAAAACCTCACGAAGGAGTAGCTTCTCATTCCCACTTAAAAGGGTAAGACCAAAATGGTCCTTATGCAATATGATGCGAGACTCAAACCACAATAATCATAACAATATGAACGAATACAATAATAGGATCGTAATCTTTCAAATCAGATTTTCAATTTTCGACAATAAGACAGAAAAAAATAAATTTTACGGCTCGACTCTCTCATGTCCCCAGCGGAGTCGCCAAGCTATCGAAACCATTTTTTTCTTTTCTTTGTATTGATTCTGTTTGTATTCGTAAAAAAGTGTAGCCACCGTTACAAATGATTTCATTCGGTTTTATAGCCAAAAATAAAATTGAAAAAAGGAAAAATGAAGATACAATTTTTTTCTCGCGTTTTTGCTGTGTTGCTTGCTGTGTTTGTGTTTTCTGTTTTGCAGGTGCAACTGTCGGGGTGACGTGGAGGAGGCTGGGGCGTGTGAGGCAACGTGGCTGCGGCATGTGTGCAGCGCTGGAGGTTTCTGGAAACCCCTAGGGTTTCCGATTTTTTAGTGTAATTGGGCCTAATGGTTTGGTTTAGCATTGGGCCAATTTGGGTTATTTTAATTGGGTTTGTATTTGTATATGTGGTTTGGGCATTGGGCCTGCTGTAATTTTGATAATGGACTTCATTTGTTTTAATAAACTGGACTGTTGTTATTTGAATTTATTATTTTTGAGTTTTTTTAATTTGGTTAATATGGTTAATGGGCCCGGGCAAAATAGGCCCATTACAATAATATTATTATATAATAAATGAACAAAATTATTTTAAAATTTTAAATTAAAAATGTAATATATGAATTTGTAATACAAAAGGAAAGCGTAGTGCATGGGCATATAAGCCACATACAAATACACTGTTTTCGCTCCCAGTAAAAGAAAAAATTCCAGTGCATTGAGAAGTGGACATATAATCCATATGGATGATTGTAAGTACGATTGTGCAGTAAACATGAAAATGTTCACAAAGTACGGTACTGAAGATCCTTCCAAATTCAAATGCATAATATGTATAATAATAAGATTACTTGTTTATATAGGATGGTAGCTCACTTGCCCAAGTCGACCAAAAACAGAAAATGCTGAAAGCATTTGGTACGTCATTTGCTCAGTTATCTGTCAGAGGTATGGGAATTGGTGGAACAACTAATGAATCCAGCTATCTTCCTTCAACTCATTGGTGCAACACAAATTTTTTTTTGAAGATAACACTACAATTGTTACAATTTTATATATTGTTAAATCAGCTTTGAAAACATTGCTTTTTGGTCTTTTTTACCTAAAGAGACGAATTATGTGTAGATTATCATTTTGGAAGTGTCCAAACCTTGATTAAATAAACCTAACGATGGTGCTTCACAAAAAAGAAAAAAAAAAGCTAACGAAGGGACTTTTGTAATTTTTCTGTTATTATATACTACGTTTTTAATTATGATTCCTGAAAGTTGTAATCTTGAAGTTTGAGGCTTATCGATCGTGTTGGTCAGGCAATTTAGACATGATTGTTGGTGTTGTTGGGACAAATTTTTAAAATGGGTTACATGTATCACTTGAGTATAATAGGTCGTCCAAATATATATACATATAACATTATGTATATTCTATATGTTTAACCTTTTCTCTTGTGTTTTTTTTTTAAGCATGGCAATATGTTTTTAATTTTTTTAAGGATAGTAGTGGTTTAAAATATCTCCTTTTTTTTTAGAATTAAAATATTTAATTTCAATCTTTTTATTTGACTTTTCTTTTTTTCCACAATAACTTAGGTCAACAAAATCTTTTATTACATTAAAATCTCTCAATATTTATTGAGTAGTCGACTTTTTCTGAAAAAAAAGTCTTTGAATTACCATTTGTAAGGTAATCAACCGAACCCTTAACAACCGAAAATATTGCCCTCAGAAAAGATTTTATTTCACATACTTTGCTAAGAGTTAGAGTACCATGAATGGCTACCTTGAAAACCTAATTTATAGAACCAAAAGCCTCTCAACAATAATATATATATATATAACTTCTCCAACCATTTTCTTTAAAGCTTTTATTATTTTATTCTTTTTTAAGATTGTAATTTTTTACAATAATATTGCTCAGTAATGTAAAAAAAAATACCATTTTCTTTTTACTGCACTTTTTCTAATTCATTCTTTTCCTAAATTAACCCTAACTAGTTACTGTTTTTTCTAGAATATTTGCTGGGGTTGAAGATGAAATATGACATTAATATATGAATAACTTGATATCTATATATATAATCAGCAAGAAACCGGGGACATATTTCTGAGTTTTTAGCTATTTAGAATGAAGGAAATAAATAAAGCGTAGTAAATAGGGATTGTTAGAAGAAATAAATAGTGAAGTGAAGAGTTGTATTCAGTCATTAAAGAAGAATGGAACAAGCCATGCCAGCCTTTGCCTTTGTCTTATGTATTTATTTATTTTTTGACCCTCTTCCAACCCATCGTAATTGCCGTTAATCCTTCTGTCTCTACGCTGCTAGCACTCAAACTATAAAATATCTTTGTCTTTTTATTATATGCAACCAATAGTTTAACTTGAAAGTCTGCTATATATACGGTTAAAATTTGAATTACTGTGAGACTTAGTTTTTTTTTTTTTTTACTAATTGATTAATGCATAATCTGGTTGCTTATTCTAAAAAAGTAACTTTTAATGAAAGAGATCGGCAATTAAGTAAAAAAAATTGTATACACTGATATTTAAGTTTCAACTTAAATTTAAATTTAAATAATTGTATGAATTAATTAAATAAATTTAATTTGTAACTTACTTTTGAGATAAGATATTAATTTTATTTGTCATAATAATTTTTTTAAAAATATTCAAGTTTTAAGTGAAATAAGGTTTTAATTCAATGAATGTTAGATGATTGGGTTTAACTTGATTGATATCGGTATTGGTATTAGTGTAAGAGGACATGAGTTCGAATGCACTGAAGCGGATTGTATCGAGAAGAATAAATATGATTAAATGGGGTGGATACTATAATTGAAATTGGTGAATTTATATATTTATTATTAAATTTAAAGATTTAGGGTTACGAGTAACAGTAAAAAAAAACATTCTTACATACAAATCTCGTATAAATGATTAAATGGGATTAGGAGAAATAGAGGGAATGCGAGATATAAAATGAAGTGAAGGGAGGGCAGAAACTCCAAAGTAGGGGACCTGCAAAACCCAAGAACGCTTTGGCTTTTATGTATGGAATTAACTGTTTGTTACATATAGTCTTTGTATTGACCGATAAAAAAACAGAAGTGAAGTTTGTTGCCGCTTTTGCTCCTTCCTTAACCTCCTCCTTTACCCCATAATAAACTCCAGGGACTTTGTTTTTGCCTTTTCCTTTGCCTTTGCCCTTGCTTCCTTTTTCCTCGGTTTTCTTCTTTAAATTCCCTTACTTTCTCAGCTTCCATGGAAATACAAGAGAGAAGAACATCAGAGGTAGCTCTTTCTTTTTCTCGTAATTCAAGTGCAGGTGAGTATATCCTGTTTTCATCGACAATTAAGATGATTACTTTTTGATTTGTTTTCCATGTGGATTGGTTGGTGAATCTGCCTGGCTCCCTGAATGCCATCTAAGAAGCTTTGTCAAGCACGGTTGGCTGCCTTCTTACATGGCATGAGGGGAGTCATGCAGGTTTAACTGTTTCATATCTTCATAAGGATATGGATGAATTCATAGATTTTTTATGTCTGAAATTTGTGGAGTTTGATCTATATCGGCTCAACATAATTGTTAATCTTAATGTTAGTTAGCTGTATTTAGATAATTAAAGTGAAAGTGCGGGTTTGTATTATTTAGTAGCTGAGTTGATAGACAAACTACTGTTGATTAGACAAGAAAAAGAGATGATGATATTATATAAAATCTAGCAATAAAGTGAGCCATCTCCTCCGATCTTTATTATTAATAAATTCTAATGTTTGGCTGCTTCTTCAACTTATTCAAAAAGTGAGTGGTTAGTGCTAATATTTTACTGCACATGTGGCTGTCATGGAAAGGAATTCACACTGTGCAGGGCATTATAACACACAAGTAGGCCCTTCTTTTTACAATTAATTTTAGGACCCAAGGTGTATAAGCTATTAATATATTATTACAAAATACTTATTCTACTGTTCAAATGTTTTTTTTTTTTAATTATTGGATTGTTATTTTTTTTAGTTTGGTTGGCTATATTTAAAGTTTACTTAACTAAATGTTTTTTAAATATGTTGATTCGCATATTCGTGACATTTAAAGTTATTTTATAAAAAAAAAAAACTAAATTGTAGAAGAGAAAGGAAAATTTACCCTTCCGATTGGTGTTAAAGGTGAGAACGGAAAAGACCATACAACAATAATTTTAACAGTTCAATGACTTAAATAAAATTTTTCAACTAATTTAATAATCAATTTATAACTTTTTAAAATTGAATAAGCAAATCGTAAACGTATTAATAGTTCAATCACCTTAAATAGAGTCTACCCTTAATTTTACGATTAAAAAAAATCTGTAATGTTATTATATTTAAAATAATCAGTTTTATATTATATATGCCCTAGAATCAATCTTTGCACGTTTTCGCCGGTATCATTTAGGTTACATTTTATTATTTTTATTTTTATAAAAAAAAGTATACCTAAATAAGCTGTTAATGTTTACCTAAACCCTTTTAACTTTTATTTTACACTTAAATAAATACCATTACCTAAATAAACCCTTAACCTAAATCATTAAAATAGGGATTTGCTTAAAAACAAATCAAAATATAAGAACTTAATTGAGGAAAAAAAGTAAAAGAAGTTAAAAGTTCAAAAACCCATTTTAATGTTTTAACCAATTATTACACTTTGAATACCACCATTCAAACAAAAGTTAAATTTAATTAGTTGTTTGATTTTATAGCTTCCAACTACCCATGTTTACAGTCAAACAAAAGCAATCTTTAGATAAATTGAATTTCGGGAAAGTTTTTGAAATTCTAAATAATTAAAAGATAGGATCATCATTATATGTATTTAATTTTACGTTTTAGAAATTAGAGAGCAAAACCATGTCTATTAATAATAAGGTTTTGCATGGATAAGATGTGGTAGATATACGTAAATATTATTTTCTGTTATAATGAATAATGAAATTATTATTTTCTGTGTTTCCTGCTTTTTCTTTTGCTTGTATTTTCTAGTTTCAATCTTTTCTTTCTATTTTATTATAAATAAATAAAAACTTTGATGTTGAACAGTCTATCTCTTGTTTGTGGTCCAACCCTTTTAACATTGAATATGATTATGATGAAGCAATATTTCTTTTTTCTTTGTTGCTATACCTTATGGTTTTACGGTTTTAAAGTTTGAGCCTGAAGATAAAAATAAAATTTAAATTTAAAAAAAAGTAAAGAAATGAATATTTGTGATTTTGTCACTATTGTAGTGAAAAGTCAGAAGACAAGATGGAAAGGCAAGTCCAGGAAAGAGTTGCCAAACCTGACTCGGCATGAGAGTGACTCAACCCTGAAATCAAATCCATCCATACCCGAATTATTATGGTTTTAATTTAGACCAGGTTATACTTGCTATTTGAATGACAAAAAATATTCAGTGATAGAGAATTTGTACACGTGTTAATAGTTGGATATATATTTTTTAAATAATCTTTTATAGGTTTTGATCATATTTGTTTTTTTGACACAATATTTAAAATTACTCAGACTCTCTCTCCAATCCATAAATAGGAGAATAATGCATTTTAACGCATTCAAACTCACATCCTCCAATATTCACAACAAAACTCACGTCAACCGATAGTCATTGAATATGTTTAAATATTATATAAAAGTAAGACATAACAAAAATATCATCATAATAATCTTAATTCATTTTAAAAATATATACATTAAACTTTTTTTAACTAAATTGATTCTGTAACACCAGTTGATTTCATGTAATAATAATTAATACAACAAAATTCCCCCAATTGATTTCTCAAGTGTTTGTCTTCATTTTTTATTTTTAAAAAAGTAATCATTTTGTATTTTATTAATTTTTTTTCATTTATGTCTGAAATTATCAAAGTAGAGATGAAAAATTTTAAGTGTTGACTAAAATTCACCGGCGAAAAGGGAAAAAAGAATCAACATCTTATCATTTCGACATATCAGCTTGTATCATTCCATATCAATGATATTATTTCCTAAAAATAAAATGAATTTTATCATGTGGATATCGATGCTAATATTTCATGAAAATAAAAATGAATTGTGTCACTAATATCATATCCACAAAAAAACTAATTGTCTTTTTAATATTTTTTTAATCTTAGATAATTAATAATAAAAAACTCCTTTGAAGACCAAGAGTGCTCTCTAAAAGAGTCCTAGAGAAAACAGTCTACTACTGTGGCTTGGGATAGAAGAGAGTGGTGGATTGGAGAGGGAGAGCAATGAGGAGATCTCATTGTTAGCAGAAGAACTCATTCAATTATCAATCAAAAGATCAACGGTGGTGCCGAGTGTAAAGCCGACTTTGATATGCACGGTTTGGACGAAGAAATCCTTTAATTCAGAGAGTTTTAGGGCACAATTAAAAAGTATATGGAAGACCAAGAAGAAGTTTGATATACAGGTTGCTGGGCAGAATCTGTTCTTAATCACCTTTGATTTAGAGGAAGATCTGGAGTTAATCATGGAAGGGCGACCCTAGCTTTTTCGTAAGTATCTTATTCTTTTTGATAGATTATTGAATCCAGTAGAACGGGACCAGATTAGGCTTATTTCATCGCCTTATTGGATTAAGATTGGACCATGTCCACCAAAGTATGATAAGAAAGATTTGATGCATGTTATTGGGAGTACATTTGGGGGTGTTCTTAGATCTGAGATTAGTGATGATGTTTGCAGACTTAGGGTTAATTTGGATGTTCAAAAACCACTTAGAAGAGGTATTTTTGTTTCCAGCGAAAATAATATCAAGTCATGGATTCCTTTTAAATTTGAAAAACTCCCAATTTTTTGTTTTGGATGTGGGAGACTGGATCACGGCATTAATGACTGCTTGATGATAAACCCTGCAGAAAAAGAAAAAGTTAGAGAAGATCCTCCTTATACAATAGCTTTAAAAGCTGAATCAAAAGTGGTTGGAAAGGAGAGTCTCAAGTTTAAGTCTTTTGCTAAGAAGTTGAGCTTACAGCGTACTTATACTGGGAATTCAACAGAGCAGAATGGGAAAGAAGAAGATGATGCTTCAATTGTTGCGAAGGGTGTTTTATTAGGGGGAAAGATTCTTGCTAGTTGGGAAGAGGGATTGAAGGAACAAGTGGATAGTAGAGAGGAGGTTGAGTTAGGCACGACGGAGGGGAATAATAATAAAGGGGAGAGCAGTCCGACAGAATTAAAGAAGTCCACTTGGAAGAGGATAATGCCAACGAATCATTTAGATCATCGAAAGTCTGCAAATGCTGGAGTCAAAAGGAAAGGTTTAGCAGAGAAGACTGGGCAGGAAAACATGGATGAGAAAAGAGCAGATGAAGCGAAAAAATTGAAAAATGGTAATCTAAGCACGAGACCTGTTGAGGGTGCAGAAAGTATGTGTGTTGATGGGAATCAGAATTTTGCTACAAATCATTTAAGATCGGCAGCTGACAACATGTCAGCTGACCGGAAACAATGAAAAGCTTGAGCTGGAATGTTCGTGGGTTGGGGAGTCCACGGGCAGTGAGGAGGTTGCGTCATTTAATTAAGCAACAAAATCCCCGAATGGTCTTCTTAATGGAGACAAAGCTAGATAAAAAGCGAATGGAAAATGTTAGGAGGAGTTGTGGTTTGCTCAACGGTATTGAGGTGGAGTCTGAAGGGACTCGCGGAGGGCTATGCCTAGGCTAGAAAGACGACATTGAGGTAACTTTGAGAAGCTTCTCCAAATGGAATTTAGATGTATTGGTCAAAGAAGACGGTAATCAGGAGAAATGGTGGTTTACGGGCTTGTATGGCTCACCATATTTACGAGATCAAAATTTGGTGTGGAATTTGCTTAAAAGGCTAAGCCAATAAGGTAATTATCCGTGGCTGGTAGCTGGAGATTTCAATGAGATTATGTATTCATTTGAAAAAAATAGGGGCTTCCGAGGGATCAAAAGAGAATAGAGGTCTTTAGAGATACATTAGAATAATGTAATTTGATGGACATTGGGTATTCGGGAGTTTGGTATTGTAACACCCCTTACCCGTATTCAACGTCGGAATAGGGTACGAGGCATTACCGGAATTACAAATTTATTTATCAGACATTTTATTTCATCTAGCATTTATATTTGAAATCAATCAAAATCAAACATATTGTCCCTTAAATATATTTATTTTTATCGACATGTCTTACTTGAATCTATTACTCGTTTCATCATACTTAATTACCTTGTATTAACATATTAAAGATAATCACATATTTACATGTCATGATAAATATCATTCACTTGCCGTTTCTTCATAAACATAAAACAGTTAATTCATCATATCAATATTTCACGTACCATCAACTTATATTTCCTTATATCATATAATTAAGTTACACAAACTTACCTGGTTAAATTTGCAGAAATATCAAGATTTAGGGGCACTTTGGAAATTTTCTATTTTCATTGATTTTTCAATCGATCTTAATCTAAATTAATAATTTCATTAAATTTTGCAATTTTAAATAAAAAAAATAATCTATTTCATGCAAATTGGTCATTTCTACATTTTTACAAAATTAATCATAAAGTTTTACTTTTATTCAATTTAGTCCCTGAGTCTAAAACATTACAAATTAGCCATGCTTGCTGAATACTCATACATATTTTCCTCCTCCTCCTCTCCATTCCACATCCTTAATGTATATAACATGCTATAAATAACATTATCAATAATTTCATTAATTACTCATAAGTATATTCAAAACTGTCCGTTTGAGTTATAGTCACTAAATTATTTATTTCCAGAGCTACAGAACTCCAAATGAAGAACCGTTAATTTTTCCTGAAACTAGACTCACATATATTCTTGCCATAAAATTTTCAGAATTTTTGATTTAGCCAATTAGTACAGTTTATTCTTTAAAGTCACCCCTGTTCTGCTGTCTGGCAGTTCCGACCCTTCTTCACTAAAAATTAATTATCTTTTCATATAGAATTCAAATGATGTTATAGTTTATTTATTCTAAAACTAGACTCATTAAGGAATCTAACTATATAAATTATGTTCCCAAATTATTTTTATACAATTTTTAATGATTTTTCCAAGTCAGAACAGGGGATCTCGAAATCACTCTGAACCAGTCTTACCAAAATCTAAATATCTCAAAATACAGAATTTATTTTCTTTCTCTGTTTCTTTCATATGAAAATAGACTCAATAAGCTTTAATTTCATATCTCACTCAACTTCTAATTCAATTTATACAATTTTTGGTGATTTTTCAAAGTTACCTTACTGCTGCTGTCCCAAAACTGTTTTCTTATAACTCATTTTACAATTTAATCCTAATTAAGTTTACTTACTTTCCTAACTTAATTCATACTTCTTTTCTATTCAAATTCCATCCAAACTCAAATTTAACTACTAAATTTTTTTAGTATATTTTCCTCAATTTAATCCCTACAGCATAAAACTTACATCTTACTTCTTAATTAAATCCATTTTTCAATTCTAACTTGAAATTCATTCAATTAAGTTCCTAATTCATATTTTTGTTCAACATAAACTATACTTGATAACTCATAAACTTTCAATATGACAACTTAGCTTCTTCAAAACCTTGTTCCAAGGCTTCTAAAACATCAAAATTAAGTAAAAAGGGCTAAATTGACTTACCTATCAACTTTCAAGCTTCAAACTTTTAATTATCCCTTTCTTCTTTCTTTTCTTTCCTTCATTCTTTCCTTCTCTGTTTCGTTTGCCTATTCTCTCTGTTTCTTTTCTGTTTTCTCTCCCCCCTTTCCTTTTGTTTTTTGTTTGTATATATATAATAATATAATAATATAATAATAATATAATATAATATAATAATATAATAATATAATAATATAATAATACAATAATATACCTTAAAAATCTCAGATTTTTCTATGTTATACCGCCTCAACTATACAAAATGGTATAATTACCATTTTGGTCCTTCATAATTTCTTTTAATCTATAATTTAACTTTTACTTTCATTTCAATTTAGTCCTTTTCATTTAATTTCCTACCCAAACGTTAAAATTTTCTAACGAAAGTTTAATAATAACTTAATGACATTCCATAAATATTTTTAGAAATATTTATGGCTCACTTTATGAATTCGAGGTCTCAATACCTCGTTTTTGGCCCAATTTTTTTCTAATTAATTCTTTCAATTCACAAAATTCACTAATTTTAAAATATTTCTAAAATCACACTTAACTTATAATTATCGATTAACAAAATTTTCTAACTTTTCGTCAAATTTAGTGATCTCGAATCACTGTTCCGACACTATTAAAATTGGGCTGTTACAGGTATACATAGGAAAGGGGGAATCTTCCAGAGACAAATATCCGAGAAAGATTATATAGAGGGGCGGGAAACAATAAATGGATGAACCTGTTTCCTTTGGGTAGCATTCACCGCCTCCCCTATTCAACATATGATCACTGCCCTCTTCTTATAAATACTGATAACGTGAGTAGACTCTCAAGAGATAGAAATTTTCACTTTGAAGTATGGTGGACTATGGAGGAATCTTTTGAGGTGACCCTTAAAGAAATTTGGGAGTCATCATCTGAACTGTTGATGGATAAATTGAGAAATCTACAGATTGGCTTATCAAAATGGGCAAATACAATCAAGGGTAAAAAAGGAGAACTCTGAAAGAGGCTTACAAAAGAGCTTGAAATTTTGATGAAGGAAGATAGAGATTATGAGACTTTGTCAAAGATCATTGATACGAAAATCCACCTTAACATGGAGATTGAAAAAGATGAAGCGTATTGGGAACAAAAGGCCAGAGTTAATTGGCTCCGTTTTGAGAACAGGAATACGGCCTACTTCCATAATTGTGCAACAGCCCGAAGACGGGCGAATTCCATTTCCAAACTGATATTGGATAATGGCAACGAAATCAACGATGAGTCAGGCATACAAGAGGAAGCCAAGCTCTACTTTGAAAACTTGTTTACTTCGAAAGGGGTTGCTAACCCAAGGGAAGTCTTGGTAGGGATTGAAGGGAGCATTTCAAATGAGGCAAATGAGGGACTACAAGCCACATTTAGAGAAGAAGAAGTTAGAATGGAATTGAAGGGGATGGGGCCCACAAAGGCTCCAGGACCAGACGGATTTCCAGCTATTTTTTTCCAAAAGTATTGGCATATTGTGGGAAAAGAGGTTTTGAGGTATTGTTTAGGAGTGCTGAACGAAGGAAAAGAAGTTGATTCAGCCAATACGACTAACATTGTGCTCATCCCTAAAGTTCAAAAACCCACCTCTCTTGTTAACTTCAGACCGATCAGCCTTTGCACTGTTTTGTACAAGCTAGTAACAAAAACGATAGCTAATAGAATGCAGAACATAATGGGTACTTGTATTGACCAGGTTCAAAGTGCTTTTGTACCAGACCGGTTGATATTAGATAATATACTTCTTGCTTATGAAATTTTACACACGTTCAGGCAAAAGCGAACAGGGAAGAAGGGGTATATGGCGGTAAAGCTGGACATGAGTAAAGCGTATGATAGGGTGGAGTGGGACTTTATCAAAGAAGTGATGAATAAAATGGGGTTTGCAAGTAATTGGATTGAACTGATAATTAAGTGTATTACTAGTGTCTCTTATACAGTGATCATCAACGGCAGCAGAGGCAGAACTTTTAAACCATCTAGGGGGTTAAGACAAGGTGACCCGCTGAGTGCTTTTCTGTTTCTCATTTGCAGTGAGGGGCTTTCACCCTTAATGCGGATAGCGAAGAAGAATGGGTTGATTAGAGGGGCGAAGGCAAGCAGGAAGGGGCCAGAAATTTCTCATCTGTTATTTTTCGATGATTGTATGATGTTCGGTGAAGCAACAGAAAAAAGGACAAGGGTTCTCAAAGATATATTGAAGGTTTATGAAAGCTGTTCAAGGCAGTGTGTTAACTTTGGCAAATCCACAATTTTTTACAGTACAAATACAAACGAGGAATCAAAAGCAGCAGTTTTGAGACTACTGGGAGTAAGGAGCTCGTCAAGCCCAGAGAAGTATTTGGGCCTGCCTAATATGGTGGGTAGACGAAAAAAGGAAGCTTTTCAAAATCTGGTTGACAGAATCGCTTCAGGTATAGAGAGCTGGAGTTCCAGACTATTGTCTCAAGGGAGGAAAGAAGTCTTCATCAAATCAATACTTCAGGCAATTCCTACTTTTGCTATGTCTTGCTTTCTTTTTCCTAGAGTCTTATGTGAAAGGATAGAAAATATTCTTACAAGATTTTGGTGGCAGAGGGACCTGGTAAACGGGGTATACACTGGTGCCAATGTAGGTTATTATGCAGATCCAAAGAAGAAGGGGGATTAGGTTTTCGAAGTATGGCCCAATTTAATATTTCCCTCTTAGCAAAACAAGGGTAGAGATTATTAAATTTCCCAAATTCATTAGTAGCACGAGTTTTCAAAGCCAAATATTTCCCAGAAAGTATTTTTTTTACAATCGAGTCTGGGGAGTTCGTGTTCGTATATATGGCGCAGTTTTTGGGCAACCAAGGATACATTAGAGAAAGGGCTGATGTGGAAGGTTGGCACGGGTACGAATATTTCAATTAGTCAAGATATTTGGATTCCAGATTATGTTAATGGCAGATTATTGTCCAGAGTTGGTAATTTGCAATGCTATAAAGTAGCAGGCCTTATTAGTAGTAATGAAAGAGAATGGAATAAGGAGCTGATTGTCAATACCTTTCCAGAAGATGTCGCAGAATTGATCCTTCGAATACCTTTGTCCATAGAACCCCATGAGGACTCTCTGGCTTGGAGTGGCGAACCGACGGCTGTTTTCTCAGCAAGAAGTTCCTATAAACTATTACAGAGCTTGGATCCTACAGCTTATGCTTTACATAATATCTATAGGGACTTTTACAAGAAATTATGGCGAACTGAAATACCCACAAAAATAAAAATTTTCATCTGGAAAATCTCGTGGAATTACATTGCTAATAAGGTGAACATGTATAATCGGCGACTGGTGAACAGCAGGTTGTGTCCTCGGTGTGGTGGCGGTGAAGAGACGTTGAACCACCTCTTTCGTGAATGCCCTGTTTCAGTGGAGGTATGGAAGGTGTTATCAGAGTTGGACTTAAAAGGGTTTACAAATGTCGAGTTTAGCGACTGGCTTACCATGGCAGTGGCTTCTCTGTCACTGGAGAAATGTAGAACTTTCTGCATAGCTCTTTGGAGTATTTGAGGCGATAGAAACTCCCGTATGCATGACAAATCATATAGATCAAACCAAGAGGTCGTCAGATTTATTCATAGTTATATTCAAGATATGTAAGGAGTCAGAACAAATATATCCAAAAACTCAAGTGTGAACAGTAAATGGAGACACCCACCTGGTAGCAGAATCAAGATTAACTTTGATGGGGCTTTTGATGAGAGAAGTAAGGTCTCAGCGTCTGGAGTGGTAGTTCGTGATAGCAGGAGAAATATTCTCCTTTCAAGTGCAGACATCCACAGAGGGGTCCATACAGCGTTTACGACTGAAGCACTTGCTTGTAGGCGAGCGACCCAAATAGCACTCGACATGAAAGAAGAAGGCATTATCATCGAAGGGGACTCATTAACAGTTATAAAAAAATGTCAAAACACAAATCAGGATAAATCGCAGATAAGCCCATACATATATGATATTCATAGCATGAAATCCAGAAACAGAAGTTTGAAATATGAATTTACCCCAAGATCAGCAAACAATTTAGCGCATGTCTTAGCAGTGGAATCACTGAGAAGAAAATAGGGGTTTTACCTGCTTCATAAGGTTCCAGATTTTGCAGAAGCCCAGGCCAGGAGTGATAGCGAGAGAGAGCCAGATTGAGAAACAGGAGAGCCAAGACAACAGAGGAAGGTTTTTCAAACGGTCACAGCGAAGAGTAATGAAGAAGCATTATAGCCTTTCTCGGAAATGGAAATCGCCATTAATACTGAAACGACAGAAATGAATGGTCTGACAAGGCGATAAGATTTTGATTGGGCAGTATGGACAGTTGGTTTTTAATTTAATTTTCAGTTTCTTTATTTATTTGTTTATTAGGTTATTTTTTACTTCTGGAATTTTCTTTAGCAGAGACACTATCAGGCCAGGCATATCGGGCCAGGCTTATTGGACCAAGTTTATGTTTTGTATTTCTTTCCCTTTTAATGAAAGCCCAATCTGATTTTATTCATCATATCCACAAAAGAACATCTTGCTATTTGGACGACCAGTTCTGGATTGAAGAAGGGTGGAAGAAGATAAGGTTGATAAGCCCTCTAATTATTATAAAATTATGCTTTGAAAAATATTTTTAAATAAACATTGGGTGAAATTTGACATTTGATGGGTGAAATTAAACTATTGGTGAGCAATGGAAAGACGCTTGAAAATGTAAAAGCCTATGAAATCTCATCCGGTCCAAGAAAGATCAATCGGCTTAGAAACGGAATAATGGGCTGTACCTGAACCAGCCTTCAGTCATTTCCTACTTAAAACAAGAGTACAATAGACATTATTTTAGCTTGCAACAGAACAGGGCAGCTTCTTCATTCTTGAACAGCAGTATTACATCAGTAAAAGATCCTTGTATCGCATCAAGACCTGCTTTTCAACTAAAAATAAAGGCTAATTTAACACACAAAACGATATACCCTGAAAATCCAAACATATTAAAAAATTGGAATAACTTATATTTGACATGAATAGTTGCATCAACAATGTTCCTTGATCATCAAAGAATTGAAAACTAGCGTCAGCTCCATTTGGTGTAAAACTATATTACAAAGTTCCTACAGAAATGAAAAACAAATGCTAAAACCAATAGACTGATCTAGAATGTATCTGTCAGTGATTCCTCTTTTTTTTTCTAAGTTTCCTACCATTGTTTTTCTTCAAGATCTACACTGTAATCTACATCAGCAAAGAACTGCACATATCCGAACTAATAATACACACATTAAAGTAGCAATCTCGCTTATACTTCTTCATCATAGTCTTCGTCATCTATTCCCCCATTCGAATCAGCAAGTTTAATAGGATCAATAGCCATCTTCTCGATTTCACAAAGTGACCAACCAGGGTATTCTTCTCTATTTTCAGGTATGTCATCTGTTCTTGGACTAGCAGCAGCAATGGATGTGATCAAGTCCCCATTCTCATCCAAGTCTGCATTGAGGTCAATGTTCCAAACTGGAGTTTTGATGTTCTTCCCTGCATGATTATATTTCTTTGACTCATCAGACTCTACCGCATCATCAGGCACGTGCCTTTCCAAGCTTAAAGCATGCTTTTCTTCAAAATAAGAAATGTCGGGATCATCTTCGAACTTTCCACAATGTGCAGCAGTCTCTCTCCCTGCTGTTTGTCTCCCTCTACCTTGACCTCTACCTCTGCCCCTACCCCGTCCTCTGCTTGAGCTAGTAACATGGCAACTCTCATGCTACAAAAAAGAAAAAGCCAGAGTGAACACAATTTTCAGGTAGTCAGCAACTCGTGGCATGAATTATAATTGTTACCAAGACTTAAACTGGTCACTAAAGGCAGCAAATTAAAATTTCAAACTTGCAAGTGCATTCTTTTTATAACTCCAAGTCCTCCAACCCGAACTGCTTTCAGGTTGGACAGTAGAAAGGGCATATCCATGATAAATACCAAAGAAAATGAATCAACTTACCATTCTGCTCTTCTTTGACTCATCATCATCAGCTACTTTCCTGTAAATAAATATGTATACATTAGCAACAGTATAGATAACCAACTTGCTTCATATATTCACTGGTAAATATCAAACTGTTGAAACCTTTTTTTGGGAACATGACAATCCTCGGCAGCAGCATCCAGACCACCTAGGTCGGGAACCTTACCCACAATTTCTCTAAGAAAATCAAAAACATTAAAGCCCTGTACACACTGCTTTCTGCAATATCAAAACCAAACAAAGTTAATCTCAATATGTTTATAGCCCAATGTCAAGAGAAAGATCTAATTACTAAAGAGAACAGGATTAAGGGCAATTTTTGCTTACAGATGCGAAGAATTTACAGTCTTGGCTCCCTTCATCGTGGTTATTTCATATGTTCGATCACATAAATCTTGAAGAAATAACTCCAATGCCTTAGCTGCAAACATTGATTACCATAAATTTAATAGAAAGTCCATTAAAGGTCAATTAAATAGTGGGAAATAGCACTTTCTCAACACCCCCCCCCCCCCCCCCCGAAAACCCTAATAGGACCTCAGATTCAAAACTGGAAATTTCAAGTTCTAACCGTTGGGATGTTCCTTTTAGGAACAAAACAATAATTAAATTCGTCAACATATTTGTCCTTACAATGAATGAATTTGAAAGGGGAAAATCAAAAAGTACTTACAAACAAGTAGAGGAACAGCCATGGCAATTTTTCCAATATCTTCATCAGCTTGCATAATCTTCTTTATTCGAGCCTATAAAAGCAAAAAATAAAAAATAAACATCGATTAAAATTAAAACAAGTTTCATAAGAAACTTGTACAAATTAAATAATGCTCCAAAAAATAGCTTTCTATTTATGTGTACTAATTGACAGAAAAACATACACAAAACAAAACAAAATGAAAGCAACAACTTGACTATGTGATAAGATTGACTAAAAGATGTATATACATATATAACATGTTATTCGAAAATATTCTGAAGAGAAACAAGAAAAAGGAAGAACTTACGGCTGGGAAACGAGTATCAAGTTTCCTCTTCATGTTTTGCTAAACGTTGAAGAGCAAAAACCCTAGAGAAAAAAGGTTACGGAGGAAACAAAAAAAAAAAAAAAAAGAGGGGGGGCGGGGAACCGGCAAAATTTTCGATTGAAGTTCAAATTTTCGTAAGCTCGTACTTTTCTGACCTATCTTCTTTATTTATGTCAACGCACGGTAGAACTGTCTCCCGGTTTAATTGTCCAAGTCGATCTAGACTCTAGAACCGTCTCCCGGTTTACTTGTACTTACATTGATTAAAATAAAAGTTAAATAAATTATGTAATAAATTCAATTAATACATGTATGCATCGACGGTAAGAAAACTAGCTGGTCTAGTAATGAAACTTTTTCTATCAATTCTTTTTATTTGTTTTTGTATATTGTATATAATTCATATTATAAAATCCATTTATATAATATTATAGAAAAAAATATTAAAGGTCCTGTTAAACGATTTATGTTTGAAAAGTACTTAATAGTAATATGTAAAATTATCTGAAATTAAATATAGATAACATGTTTGTTAAATTTTTTAAATATAGATAATATAAGCTAATGTAAATATATTTTATTTGTTTATTTACAATTATAAATGTATTTCAATAGAATTTAAGATCTATAACAAATATAAATGATATTATAAGTATGCAAAATTCTCTTTATTGCAATCTCATGTGTTTATCAATGTTTTGGTCACATAAATAATTTTTTGAATGGATATCTTTAATAAATATAATTTCACTTATTAAATATTATTTTCATTTATATTATGATTTCCGTAAGTTTTATTTTTAAATCTGAGGTAATAAATTACTTTGTATAAATGGTTTAATAAATATCATATTTCATACTTATAAATGATAAAATGAAATGTAAAAATTTGGTTTTACGGTAAAGTTAACGGTTACAATTTAAAGCAGTGGACCCAAGACATTATTATCTTCTTATTTTTCTTTATTTCCCCTCATTTCTCTCTTTCTTTTTTTTCCCCTTTTCTTTTTCTCCTTCATTTGTTCTTCCTATCTTGTTTGAATTGAACTTACCAACTTTGGGCAGTAGACCTCTCTACTTATCGGGGATCATCATGCTGGTGGCTTGAGCCGTGCTCTTAGGCCTCTCTCTACGCAATGGTAGCAGTAGGAGCAGCATCAACATAGGGAACAACCATTTGTTGATCCTAGATCTACGTAAAACCTTGTTGAGCCAACAGGTTCATGGCCCTAGGTGATTCTCAACAGCCTTTTTTAACCACATTAAATGGAGCTCATTTCACTGATTCATACTAGCCCAATTCATGAAATATATAGAGAAATTTATCTACTTGAAGCCTTAATTGTATAGAGTTTAAATCTCTTAAGACTTTCATATTGTAAATAAGCTTTGATCTCAACTATCGATGTAATTTTAACTATACTATTGGGTTTGGGGGAATTCAACCATAAACAGAGGTCTTCCTGTAACAGCCCGATTTTAGGCCTAATCGGAATAGGGGTTTTGAGACCACAAATTCGAGATCGGAGAAATTATTTTAATATTATTTTATGTGTCATGGCATGATATATGAGTGTTTGAAAATTTTGGTGAATTAATTTTAGCGATTTCATGCTTAATTTTGAAAAAAATACTAAATCGCATAAAGTGCAAAAGTTTTGTTCTACAAGCTAAAAGTGTTAAATAGCTATGGAGCACTAAAGTAGAGGTCTTTATTGAGTAAATACACCAATGAAATTATGGTGGCTGGACATGAATTTTTAATTCATGAACTTGGTCAAAGTTTGGTGGCATTAGGTGACTAAATGAATAAAATAAAATTAAACAAAGAAAAAGTCATCATCTTTTCCTATATTCTTCCTCTTCCACCGAAATTTTCAGCAAACTTAAGGGTTTTGAGAGCTCAAATTTCAGCCAAGCTATTATATTGCAATTAAGTGATTTTGGTGGTTGTTTTTGTTAATTTTTGTGTTTTTGAAACCCCTGTAGCTTAATCTGGCTAATGAGGGGACTATTTTGCAAAATGGTTG
Source organism: Gossypium australe (assembly GCA_005393395.2). NCBI lineage: Eukaryota > Viridiplantae > Streptophyta > Magnoliopsida > Malvales > Malvaceae > Gossypium > Gossypium australe. Next base: position 9,911,517 of record CM016626.1, read on the forward strand.
AGAGTCTAGGTTTATATTGTTTGCTAGAATTTTATGAAAGAAAATGAAACTTGGTTGTTTAATAAACAACTTTTGTGAAAGGATTTTTCATGAAAACACCTAAAAGGACCTTTTTGTAAAAGTTATAAAAATGGGTAATAAATGTGTGAAATAATTAGATTTGTGAGTTTCCATAAGAGTGATAAAGGTTTGGCTAGGCTTGTTAAATGAGGAAATTTGATTAAAATCGTTTTACGAACCTAGAGGCAAAATCGTAATTATGTAAAAGTTTAAGGGCAAGACAGTAATTTTTCCAAAGTATAAATTTTGGAATGTCTTGATTAATGTGGTGATTAAATAAGTAAAATTTGTCACTATAGATCAAGAAAAATGGAATTTGGACCTAGACCAGGGGAAAACCAAGCTATTGAACTAAATCAAACTAGTCGCCCATATTTTGTATACCGAGGTAAGTTGTACGTAAATAATACAACTTTATTGTTATTATGTATTAAACAATTAATATGGCATAAAGTGTTTGATTATTGTTGTGAATATGCATGATGAGAATTGATGTAGTAAAAATTCTCGGTTGAACCTTAGGAATAGACTGGATATTCATGCCAGGACATTTGGTTGATATGTGTGCTAGTGTAAGACCATGTCTAGGACATGGCATCGGCCACATTTTGAGAGCTAGTGTAAGACCATGTCTGGGACATGGCATCGGTATTGAGACGGGAACTAGTGTAAGACTATGTCTGAGACATGGCATCGGCATTTTACCCTCTTGTGTGAGGCTTATCGGATATCCTTTAGTATTCCAAATGGTTCCACGTGTTATTTAAAGCTTATGATAAAGATGTGAAAGAATATAATCATGTTGTGAGTGGTACAGGTTCTTACTCGAAACTCATGAGATATGAGCTTAGTTATGATGCCTTAACGGTAAGGATGAAATTGAGTAAGTTCTATCTACGAGAATGATTTCGTGATGATCTTGTAATCTTTGGCTTATACTTATGATGTGTAAATATGTAGTAAATATACCATTGCTAAATCAAGAATGTTGGGCTGGTTTATAATATGCTATGTGTTTAAAGATGCATGGTTGATGTTGTTACTTGTTTACATGCAACTTACTAAGCTTTATGCTTACTTCATTTCCTTTCCATTTTCTTATAGTATGGCCAAGCTAGCTCGGAGATCAAAGGACGTCGGAGGCTCGATCACACTATCAATCTGAACATTTGGTATAGTTAGATTTATCATTTTGAGTATGGCATGTATAGGGACTTAGTCTTTTGTCAAGTGTCATATTGTTTTGGCCAAATGTGTTGGCTTGTTTTGAAGATTGATTCATTTTGTATAAGGTCATGGATGATGGCTAATACTTGTTATTCATAACCTATAATGATGATGTTTTTCATGAATGTGTAATTTGCATAGTGAAATATATAGTGTGTTAATGCATGAATGAGTAAGTCGCATGATTGGATTGATAAAGTATGTGATAAGTTTTACATGTGAATGGAGCGTAGTAGCATTGATGTGTGTATGTCTTGGTTGTGGTTGATTTGGTTAGATGTTTATGTGTGGATTGGTGTTACTTGATATGGCTTATGTTGGTGCAAGTAAAGGTGGCAAAAGGGCTTGGTAAATAGCCTTATTTTGTCCACACGGGTAGACACACGGGCGTGTGTCTAAGCCATGTGTGACACATGGTCCGCCCCATGGGCGTGTAGTCTGGTCGTGTGTCCCTTACACCTTAATTTGGTAAAACAGAATGCCCAGTAGTAACCACACGGGCTGAGACTAGGGGTGAGCAAAATCCGATTCGATTCGAAAAACTCGATAAAAAATTCAAATTTTGAATTAAATAGTTCGAGTTATTTGAGTTAATCAAGTTATTCGGATCAACTCGAATAAAAAATTAAGTTTTTCGGTTTAACTCGAATATGAATTACACAATTCGAGTTATCCGAAAATCCGAATAAGAAAAGACAAAACTACGTTGTTTTGATAAATGTTTACTTTTTTAAAAGGTAAAATTCAAAATAATTAAGTTAAAAGGCAAAACTACATCGTTTTGATAAATGTTTACCGATTAAGTTAAGAGGCAAAATCATTATATTGTTCATGTAGTTAAATAATCTTGTACTTCGTCTACTAGTTAAATAATCGGTCCATCTAATAGCAACATTAAGTATAAATAATAGGATTCGTTAACTCGACTCCATTTGACTCGATTCCATTCGATTCGATTTGAAAAAAATTCAATTTGATTTCAGTTGCTAAAATAGGATTTGTTAACTCGACTAACTCGAAAATTTTTGACTCAATTCGACTCGACTCGATCGAATACTCACCCCTAGCTAAGACACGGCCGTGTGTCTCAATCGTATGGAAAACACGGCCATAGGACATGGGCATGTGCCCAGGCTATGTGAAGTCTGCACCTTGAATGTGAAATTTAGAATTTCCACACGGGCTTGCACACGGGTGTGTGCCTTGGCCGTGTGACCCTAAATGATTGATGACGTCAGAAACAAAATGTCAAAGTTTTTGCACACAGGCTAAGACACGGACGAGTCATGGCCGTGTGGGGGACACGGGCCATGGACACGAGCGTGTGCCAGGTTGTGTGAAAACCCTTGTAGGTTCAATTTGAAAAATAAATCCATATGGGCAAGGGACACGGGCGTGTCCCTATATGCTGAGGTCGTGTGAGTTACACGGTCCTTCAACATGGCCATGTTATTAGGTCACACGGTTGTGTTGCCCTTCCACACAAGCGTGTGCCCCTGTTTTTAGTGACATTTTCCAAAGTTTTTCTAAATAACTCGGTTTGGTCCAGAATCGTTTCTAAAATGTGTTTTGGGCCTCGTAGGCTCATATTAAGGATTTTAAGACAAACTTTGAAAAGTTTTAAATTTGAACGAAATTTCATAACCTGGAAGTGTTTGTATGCATGTTATTAAGTTAAGTAACGCCTTGTACCTTGTTTCGGCGTAGGACACGGCTAAGGGGTGTTACACTTCCCCTTAATTGTAATCATTCCATTCAGTGTTATAGAATAAATTGAGAGCATTTATTTGAACATTTGACATTTTATTGCTTTCTCGTGTTTTTTTTTTTGTTGGAAAATATAGACGTCATATATAGACTTGTCAATAGGTTGGGCCTTGCTAAACTTTTAGGCCTATTTACTAAGCCCGAATCTAGCTCGGCTTAAATAAAAAAGCTAAAACCTGAGCCCAACCCGGCCTACCTGAATTAATTTTTTTATATAAAAATTTTAAAAATATAATACATAAAAAAATACTAAAACATTAAAATAAATATTTCCCAACAAATTAAAAAATAAAAAAACATTTATACTTAAATAATATCAAGGTAGATGTAACGTAACAAACAAATGACTCTAAAATACTAACAAAAGTAACAATAAAACAATAATTATACAATATCCAAACAATAACAACAAAACAATAAAAACATAATAGTGAAATGGTAACAAAATAGTGAGAAAACAATAAGAAAATAATAGCAAAACAACAATAAAACAATAGCAAAACAACAAGAAAATAGCAGTTTTTTTGTCCATTTACTAATCCGGGTCGGGCCCGAGCCATAAAAGTCTTACCCGAGGCCTCACTCACTTTTTAAACGAACCTTATTTTTTTCCCAAACTCATTTTTCAGGCATATACTATTGCTCAAATCCTCCCACTTTTCGGAAAGGGCTTCAGGTGGAGCGGGTGACCCAACCCATGTGCAGGTCTAATCACATATATAATAACAGTAATTACATGTTATTATTTACTGTCATAAAATATTAGCCCAAAATAAAAGTGATTTAATTTGGTTAAAGTTTGTCAAGCTTTAGTTATTAAATAATGTGTAGGCCAAATATGTGTATATACTCTAGTAACTATTTATAATTGAAAATGAGTGGATTAAAAATTAGGGTTAATATGCAAAAGTTGTATATTAAGATTATGGTTTCCAAATTACACATACAACTTTTCTAATATCCAATCTTTATAAATAAGAGAGCTACTTTCTCTAAATTACTTGTGTGCTAATTTGAAAGATCAAAACCATAGGATCGAAGATTTCAAGAAACCAATAGATTCAAGTACGCTTTCGCATTTAGTTTTATTATCGATGATTTTACATGATAGATCCTAATTTGTTAAGTTTTGTATAAAAATTTTATGGTTCAAGTACCTTTTTTGCTTATTCATTTGAAAGTTTACTTTCATTTTATTTTGGTGTTTAGGAGAATTTTCCCTGAGAATTCTTATTTTTTTTTTGGAGAAATAAACTGACTTGAGTGAATTGAAAACAAAAGAATTAACTAAAGCCAGGTTGTTTGCCAAAATAAAATTTTAGTCTCCTGACATTATTACCAAGTTAACCAATATGTACATTTTTCATAGGCTTACTGATGGATTTCATAATTTCACTGGCAACCGAGACATTAAACTATTGAAACCCAAAATTTGCAGTTGAAATTGTTGATTTAGTATTGGGAGGATGCCTGCCAACAACATACCGAATGAAAATGAAAATGAGTAGGTTTAGTACAAACAAATAAGAAAAAGGAATGAAAGAAAAAAAAATGATAGGACCTATCGTTTTAAATAAAATATTTTAAAAATCCATGTTGTCATGCCATTTATGCTTTAATGACATAATGAAAAATAATAAATTCAGATAATTTGAAGATTAAATTGAAAATTTTTATAAACTGATGACTAAAATAGAAATAGTAAAAAGATTAATGACTGTTAGGCTAACTTAACAAAGTAAAAAGATACAACTGAAAAATTCAATTCCACTTCAGTTTGACCCAGTTACCGTAAGCATGGATCAAGGAGCTGCTGGATCAGGAAAACTCGTTAGACAGATGTGACCGGTAATAAACGGTCCCTAACAGTCACAGACAAAGGTTGTCAGACACAACCTTCTTCCGATAAAATCCATTGACATAAGGGGACAAAAGTACAGAGCATCACTTGACCGGTTACCGCTTTATTCGGTAAAACATCAGTACAAAATCTCCCGCCCTTTTCCTTCCAACATTCCAGGCACGTGACCAACAAAAATAAGTGTTAGATGAATATGACCATATGAGAACTATATTAGTCTAAAAAATAAGTCAGCTTTTGGATGCAGAGATGTGTGTGAGTTGGTCAGATCCGATTTTAAAAAAATTTAAATTTGGATTCGGCGTAATTCGTTTGTTGAAATTTAATTATAAAGCTGTACAAATATTAAAATATAAAAAAATATTTATATATTTCTTAACAGTGAATTGGGTAAGCCGGCCTGAAATTAAAAAAGAAAAAAACTAAAACTAACACTAAAATATGGGCCGAACAAGTCGCCTACCTTACGAATGTTTCTATTTGGATTTTATATGAAGTTAAATTATGTGACCTTTAATTTCGGTTAGTTGAAGTCACTGTGAATAATATTTCATTGAACCCCAACAAATCACAATGAATAATAGGATGCAATTGGAATAGGAGGAAACTCACGAAGCTGAGATCAACAGCACTTGGAGTCGTAACATTTGAAAAATAAGGGGATTAGTTGGCCTTTTCGTTGAACAAATATTCAATTACAGCTGCGTGGAATAAACTTAGACCCAGGACTGATAAAGTGCTAGCATCGAGTATTTTGGTCCAAATTCCATACATTTATTAGGTAGCAATTTGAAAATGAGAGGTGTATTTTTTTAGATTGCATAACCTTAGAGATATCCAGATGACTTATTCAGTCTAGTTCTTAGTTAAAACTGGAAGGTGAATTCTATTATTTCACTCCATTGTAAGCATGAGTACTTTGTAATGTTGCAGCAGCTAGCCTGGTTGTTTGGATAATATAATGAAATTTACTACAAAAAAAAAAAGAAGATATTTCAATAGATGAACGGATTTATAAAAAATTCAAATTATCATCTGATTCAATTTAACCCATAAATACTTTTAATAATAATTTATGATTTTTTTATTCAAACATTGATAACTTTTGAGGGGAGATGAAAAATTAATTTTGAAAAATTTTAATTAGATTTTAGAGGGAAATTATAATTTATTTATTTTTACAATAGTGGGATAAAAAATCTTCATTTACGTATAGGCATTATTATATTAATGTAGAGAAAAAAAATATAATTAACATTAATTTGAGAATAATTCATGACATGTATATTTTTAAATTAATATTATTTTCATATTTTTATCTGTTTTACTTTTCATTAAATTTTTTTATATTTTAGTGCTGTATAATTATGTATATAATATTTAAAGTTCTTAATCTAATTGGGTGGACTCAATTAATAACAATGTATTGCTAATTTATTTTCTGCTCTATTGTCATAAATTAGGTGTTGCTATAATAAAATCATAATGATAAAAATAAATGCATTTTATTTTTTGAGCTAGCTAAAGAAAATGAAAATGAGTCTATTATCGTCTTATTAAAAAACCAAACACTTCATCTCAAGTTCTCAAATAAATGTTTAATTTAAATATATTTAAGTACGATTTCTAATTATTTTTATCTTGAAATAAATAAATTTATTTTGAAATTAAAAATTTACTCATCTTGTGATTTTTTTATTAGTTTGAAACATATTCACATCCTATTATTCATAGACTAGATTTAATAATCGTTATTTAAAATTTAAGGGTGTAAAAAGCCCTCAAATTTTTTTGAAAAAAGTAATTAAGTTCGTCCTTTTTTTTAACACTACTTGAATTTTCAAAATGCATCAAAAAAGCCTTAAAAAAAACCCTTGCTTTTATTTTTCACTCAACTGGATACTTGAAATTTCAAAATGCATCAAAAAGGGCCTAAAAAAACCTTTGCTTTTATTTTTCACTCAATTGGATACTTGAACTTTTAAAATGTATCAAAAAGGGCCTAAAAAAACCCTTGCTTTTATTTTTCACTCAATTGGATACTTGAACTTTCAAAATGCATCAAAAAGACCCTAATTTTTTTTCAAAAAAGCAATTAAGTCCCTGTTCTTATTAAAAATTAGAAAGAAATCATAAAAAATAAAAAAAATAAGTTTTTGGAAAAATTATTAAATTTTAATAAAAATATAAAAAATTAAAATTTATTTAAAAATTAGAATTTTTTATAAAAACCGTAAAAAATAAAAAATGTAATCTTTTATAAAAATCATAAAAAATTAACGACCCTTAGTTTTTTTAATTAAAGTCATCACGTGTCGCTATACAGCATGATATGTGGCGAAAAATGATAAAAAATAAAAAAATAAAAGTTATAGAAAAATTATAAAATGCTTATTTTGGTACGATATTTTTTTTATAATTTTTTTTACAAAATTTATATTTCTTTATATTTTGTATAATTTTCTTACGACTTTATAAAAATTTATAAATTCTTTATATTTCTATATATTTTTTAATTTTTAATATTTTTTTACAATTTTTATAAAATTTTACAATATATATTTTTACGATTTTTATATATATATTTCTATTTTTAACATTTGAATTTTTATTAAAATTTAATAAGATTTATAGTTTTATTGATTTTAATTTTTTTACAATTTTTAATAAAAGCATGGTTTTAATTACTTTTTTTAAAAAAAAGTTTGAAGTTTTTTTGATGCATATTGAAAGTTCAAGTACCCAATTAAGTGAAAAAAAGTAAAGGTTTAATTACTTTTTTTAAAAAAAATGTTTAAGAGACTTTTTAATACATTTTAAAAGTTCAAGTATCTAAATAAGTGCAAAATAGAAAAATAAATACTTAAATATTTTTTTAAAGTTTGAGAGTTCTTTACATCCTTAAGCATTTAAAAATTTATTAAAAATATTAAATTTTATACTAAATAATATTTTTATTTAATTTTTACAATTTAGTTGAAAATTGCGATATTGTATCAATTGAATTAATCTTACTTAAATGTTAAATGTAACAAAAACAATACAAAATATATTTAGTTTGGAATAAGTCTAAAACCGAGTGTAGATAACCGTAGCCCTTCACTATTTTATCTCTCCAAAACCAGTGAAGTAAGTGGAAAGCAAACCTTCTCTCAGATTTCCGTATTACTACGACAACCACTATTGCTTTCTATCTAATCCAAAATAAATAAAATTTAAAAATATTTTGTTATATACTTATAAACTATTAAATTTTAAAAAAATTGAGAGAAAAATAAAAAAAAATAGAGATGAAAGGTATTATTTAGGTGAATAAATAATTTTTAAATTTATGGAGTGTGGTAGTTCTTCTGGTTGGTGATTGATTGTTCTTTATTGTTCCATTAATCGTCTTTTTTTTTTTTTTTGAAAAGGGAAAAACCCTAAGCCTAAAGGTTGGTTTATTATTTGCCCTAAGCTTTTGGATCTTGCCTCGATTCGAGTTAACTTCTCGATCTATTGTGCTGACTCAATGTCCAACATCGAGTGAATCGCTGAGAAGTTGAAATGCGGAGGAATTTTTTTTGGGTACTTTGTTTTTTGGTTGATTGTATATTTCAATGTTAATCTGCGAAAATGTCGGCTTCATTAGCGGCATTCGAGCGGCCCAGAGGGGGAGCCTCAAACACGGTAACATATTTTCTACTCTTTTTTCTTTTATTTTTTAGTTTATTTTTTGTTTTTGTTTCTGCGAAAATGGAATGTGAATAAAAAGGAAGTTTTGGGGATCTATTGTTTTGTGCTTTTTTTTTTTTGGATTGATAATGATGTTATAGATAATGAACTTTTGATTGAGGGTTTACATTACTATTTTTGGTAGAAGTTATTTTATTTTTTCAGATTTTTAAATTGAACTTCAGTTCAGCTTGTTTTTAGTAATATTATTATCATTCAATTTGAAAGAAGGAAACGCGTTTAAGAGAATTGCTGTAGCCAGAATTTCGAAAACTTGAAATACATAGGTTAATAACGTTGTTCTGATCATATGAGGGGTCACTGGAAGCATTTAGAATTTTACTAGAGATTTTAATTGTGAAATTTCTATGTAAATAGCTAAACTAAAATTTGTGTTTTCCTTGTTTCAATATATAACTTTTTTTAAGCTTACGAATTTTGTACCCTTACAAAAATTATATCGGCATGCATGACCCAAATCCTTTCTTCCCATCTCCTTACTTGGGCTTGGACGATCATGCAACATCAGCTTCTAGTTGTGTTACAAAGAGAATTTGTCATACTATTGAGTATATATTTAGTGACTTAAAAAGCATGGCGTAAAATTAAATGAAATCAAGATGGGTAGATCACATGAGATAAGGAAAAAAAATTGTGGAGGAAGATAGGAAATTTGGCCAATATATGTTTTTGAAATATATGAATTTGCACTTCATTCCATTCCCATTGCTACATTTCTTTTGAGAGCTGTAAAGTGTAATATCTTCTTCCACTGTGTCTTAGAGATACCAGTGTCTTACGGATGTTGAATGCCTCAAATTATTGTCCACAATGTAATTGATTTCCTTTCTATGGTGACATCTTAATATCAGCTGGTAAATCCAGGTGTTGGCACAACTGTAAGGTAGTTCATAATTCTTGAGAAAAACAACCTAGTCCATTAGCAATAATCATTGTCTAATCAATTCAATTCGTAGTTTCTCATTTTCAAGAAAAAACAACAGAGTCTATTATGTAAGTACTCATTGTTTCAATCACCAATTGATTGATTAGCATGGGATTAGATGATAGCGTAACATTAAAATTTTGAGTTTTAGTCTTACCTCCAATGGTGCACGTGTTGTATCTGCTCCCTTGAATTGATTAAAGGCTCTTTCTGCAAGAGTATAACTAGTTTTATACTAGACATTTGGTTTTTGTTTTTGGTGATTGACATGTGAAGTTTCACAGGTTTTCAAGAGTGGCCCTCTTTTCATATCCTCAAAAGGTTTGTAAAGTTTTTCATCGCCATCTCCTTCACCGTTTTTAAATTCTTTTCATGATTATAACTTGCATCAAAAGTTTACCACACGTCCATATCTTGTACATGTATAAGTAATAGTTATATCTATTTATATTAATTATTGAAGGAATAATTGTCTTTATTTATAAAGATAAGGAAAAGCAAGTTGTTTATTTGGGACGCTTTATGTGTATAAATTGCCTTAGTAGTTTGTATATGCACATATTTGTATGTCTGTCTTCTTGGTAAACCATGTTCAAGTGTTTGTTCTTCTTTAGTGGTAGTATCAGTATTAATTTTGCACAATGCGTTCTTGAAGTGAAGAATCTTGTTTTTACTCCATTATCTTTAAATCTCGGAGGACATCCATCTTTCATATTAATATTTGTTAAAATTGAGATCTGCATCAATTTTTTCCGATACACTTTTAACCGCCTATTCTGATGTCTGGGTCCTGCTTTTATGATTATGTTTATTCTTTGATTCAGATATCAAAATAGTTTGTCTAAAATTTTTTTATAAGTTTGTGTTGAACTTCTGCAGGGATTGGTTGGAAGTCTTGGAAGAAGAGATGGTTTATCCTTACACGCACTTCCCTGGTGTTCTTCAAAAGTGACCCTGTTAGTGCTTACCACTGTTTCCATAATTTTAGTAAATTATAATATGGCTTATAATTTCCCTAATTTTCTGTTCTACTGATTTTTAATTTCTACAGACTGCCAATACATGCTAGTATTAAGGATCTGTTGTCTGATCATTAAGTTCATAGCTGTGTGATGTTTATTGGTGCTGTATCATATTCAATATTTTAGTTGTTTCTTTCCCTCACTTTTTATGCATATGCACACATCATGTCTTTTCAATGTTTCACCTGTTGGAATGGTTTAATAGCATATTTTAAATCATTCAGGATTTTGTACATGTAATACGGAGATTAGGATATGATTGATTGTATGTAACACCGTGCGATACAGTTATTTTAGATTTTCTCACTTCTTGATGTGCTATGCTATATAAGAGAGAAGGACAATCTGATCATTGCCTTCTAATGTTTCGAATGTTCATTAAAAGTTTGCTTTCATGAGTTAATTGAAACAAATGCTTATTGCTTTAATTTTCTTGCAGAGTGCCCTACCACAAAGAGGTGGTGAAGTTAATTTGACTTTGGGGGGTATTGACTTGAACAATTCCGGAAGGTGTGGATAACCATTGTATATTTTCTATTATGGTTTGTCACAAATGTCTTGCTTATAGTTCCTCTTGTTTGCAGTGTTGTTGTTAGAGAAGATAAAAAGTTGCTGACTGTGTTGTTTCCTGATGGGCGTGATGGACGGGCTTTCACTCTTAAGGTATATCATGTGTAATTGACTATTGTTTCGGCTATTATTTTAGGTATTTGTTTCTCTGGACATATTTGAATTCAAGATGCTAATACCTTGTTACTTGCTAAATTCAGGCAGAGACATCAGAGGATTTGTATGAGTGGAAGACAGCTCTAGAACATGCCCTCACACAAGCACCAAGTGCTGCACTTGTCATGGGACACAATGGGATTTTTCGAAGTGACACAACTGATACAATTGAAGGGTCATTCCATCAATGTTTGTTCCCCGTAGTTTCTTCTTAAATTTATTTGATGTTCATCATTCCTTTTTGACCTATTCTTCTGCATTTCTTTTACTTATTTTTGTTAGATTTTTGCATTCTTCTTAGGGAGAGACAAACGCACTGCTAAATCATTGGTTGTTGGAAGACCAATTTTGCTTGCGCTTGAAGATATTGATGGGAGCCCATCATTCCTAGAGAAAGCTCTGCGATTTCTTGAGAAGTTTGGTAAATGATGATTTTAAATTGATTATTACTTATGTTACTTGTTGGAATTGCTAAGATTAAGGACAGATTACTTACCCACTAGGAGATCTCTTGTAAATAGAAACTAATCTCAGTTACTAATTCTTAGGAAGTTACTGCTTTTTAGGGATTATTTCATTCATTAGGTTAATTCCTCTCCTTATAAACTGTAAGCTAACTAGTAGGAAAATAAATCAATATTTTCTCTAAACATCTACATGGTATCGGAGCTCTAGGAATCATTCGATCCCTTTCATTCATCTCGAAAAATCTCTTCCTAAAAATCCCTCCGATTTAGCTTTTTTCCTCCCATGGGTGATCTCAATGAAACCCTGTCCGAAACTGAGACCTCACAAATATCTCAGAATGTCAATCAGGGAATCACTGAAAGTGACCTCAATTCCTCACTGATAATCACCAGTCATCGACTAGATGGGAAAAACTTCTTACAATGGTCTCAATCTGTCCTTATGGTGATTCGTGGTCGTGGCAAATTAGGATACATCAATGGAGAAATTCCACGACCAAACACAGTCGACCCTACTTATGCCACTTGGGAACTCAACAACTCCATCATAATGTCGTGGCTGATTAATTCGATGGAAGGCCACATAAGCCGAACCTATCTCCTCTTCAAAACTGCAAAAGACATGTGGGATGCAGTCAAAGAAAACTACTCGAATCTTGGAAACGCCTCCCAAGTATTTGAGATCAAACTTAAGTTAAAAGATATCCGACAAGGGACACTCGAAGTAACTCACTACTACAACAATCTGAAAATTTTATGGCAGGAACTGGATATGTACTATGAGGCAGATTGGGGTGAAGGCTTAGAACGTACTAAGTTTATGACTCACCTCAACAATGAGCGTCTTTATGAGTTTCTAGCAGGACTGAACCGTGAGTTAGATGAGGTCCGGGGCAGAATTCTGGGCAGATCACCTCTCCCAACCATTGGTGAAGCTTTTGCAGAAGTGAGAAGAGAAGAAAAGCGTCGTCTTGTCATGATGAGAGAACCTAAACCGATGATACCTTCTGGAAACTAGCCTACTGAATCCTCTGCTCTCATCTCCAAAGGTCCACAGACACAAAAACCACTTGCTAGAAATGATTCTGGATCAACCAGACCATGGTGTAACCACTGCAACCGTGTTGGTCACACAAAGAAAAAATGTTTCAAACTCCATGGTTATCCAGATAAAAAACAAAAAGATAAGAAGACTGCCATGTTATCCTCCAATGCTGCAGATGATGTGCTCGATGTTCGCCTAACCAAAACTCAACTTGAAACTCCCCATAAGATACTTGGTACTTCTAATGCTCATGGATCTTTAGCCACTCAAGGTACTGCCCTCAACATTGCCCTTGAATCTAATAACCAATCCTCTTGGATACTCGATTCGGGTGCCTCGGATCACATGACAGGTAACTCCACTATGTTTCAAACCTACACCACTTGTCATAACAAGTCCTGAATCCGCATAGCTGATGGTTCATACTCACCTGTGGCTGGAGTAGGAAAAGTACAAATAACAGAGAATTTTTCCCTTGATAAAGTTCTACATGTCCCAAACTTGTCCTGTAATTTACTTTCAATAAGTAAACTTATTAAGGATGGAAAAATGCTTGCTGAATTTTTTGAAATTGGTTGTGTGATACAGGAATAGAAATCGGGGAGGATGATTGGCACTGCTAAAGTTGATGATGGACTATATGTTTGGAATAAAGACAGCACACAAGGGGGATTGGCTCTATCCACTTCAAAAGAGGACACGATTATGCTATGGCACCGTAGGTTAGGGCATCCAAATCTCTTGTATTTGAAAAAACATCTTCCGCTGTTATTTCGAAATAAAAGTATAAATTCCTTGAAGTGTGAAATTTGTCAATTGTCCAAACATACCCGTGTACCATACCCTTTAAAACCATAAATCCAGTCCCAACCATTTTCATTAATCCACAGTGACCTATGGGGAGCTAGCCGAGTGAAAAATATTACAGGGGCTAAGTGGTTTATAATATTCATTGATAATCACACTAGGGTCTGTTGGGTCTATCTACTAAAAGAAAAATCTGAAACACCCAAAGTATTCCAAAATTTTCACTCAATGGTTCGAACCCAGTTCAACTCTACCATACATACTCTCCACACTGACAATGGGAGGGAATACTTTAACTCTGTCCTAAGCCCATACCTTTCGGACCAAGGCATCATACACCAAAGCTCTTGTCCTGACACTCCACAACAAAACGGGATCCCCGAGAGAAAAAATCGACTTCTCCTTGCTGTGGCTCGAGCCATAATGTTCACCATGAATGTCCCAAAATACTTGTGGGGAGAAGCTGTACTTACTGTCTGCTACCTCATAAATCGAATGCCATCAAAAGTCCTAAATTTCCAAACACCTCTAAATACTCTTCTAAAATCCTTTCCCTTATTTTGTGTTCCTAATCTTCCAGCAAAAATATTCGGTTGCAAAGCCTTTGTCCATAATCCTCAACCAAATCAATCCAAACTTGATCCTCGAGCCCACACCTGTGTCTTCATTGTGTATTCCCCCACTCAAAAAGGCTATAAATGTTACTCACCAGTCTTACGCCGAATGTTTGTCTCTCGGGATGTTACCTTCTTTGAAAATGAACCATACTTTGGAGCTTCTCATCTTCAGGGGGAGACTTTCAATGAAGATGAGACCCTTAATACTCTCCTCATCATACCTCACGATCCTACGACTACTATCACAAACAAACCTAACAACCAAGGTGCTACCCTCAATTTAGATACTGTTTCTCCTATGCAGCAAGAAGTTAGCACAATCCTACCCGATAACAATACCACCACCGAACAGCCCCCTGATCAAGGAAAACAGCAACAGCCCCCTGATCAAGGAAAACAGCAAAAGCAGGTGCCCGAAATGCAGGTTTACTCTCGACGGAATCGCTTTCCTGAAACTGATACAGCAGTGCCAATTGCATCTCCAACCGAGGACTGTTCTGAAACAGAAGTCTCACCTCCGTCACCCTCCATCTATCTTCCAATTGCAGTGAGAAAAGGCACAAGGAGCTGCACTCAACACCCTATTTCTCGGTTTGTATCCTATGGAAATTTATCTAAGTCTTACAAAGCTTTTGTGACTAATATTGATTCTGTCAAAACTCCAAAAAATATAGAAGAAGCACTTGAATCAGCTGAGTGGAGACAAGCTGTGATGGAAGAAATGAAGGCCCTCAAAAACAATGAAACGTGGGAAGTTTCAGATCTACCTGAAGGGAAAAAAACAGTAGGTTGCAAATGGATTTTTACTACGAAATTCAAACCCAATGGCCATATTGACCGATACAAGGCTCGACTTGGGGCTAAGGGCTTCACCCAAACCTATGGTCTTGACTATGAGGAGACATTTGCTCTAGTTGCCAAACTAAACACCATTCGAGTCCTCCTATCTCTTGCTGCCAATCTTGATTGGCACTTGACTCAATTGGATGTAAAAAATGCTTTCCTCAATGGGGAATTAAATGAGGAAGTGTACATGGATTTCCCACCGGGGTTTGAAGAAAGCAAGGGCCAAGTATGTAAGTTGAAGAAGTCATTGTATGGGCTGAAAAATCTCCACGGGCGTGGTTTAGCCGATTTGCAAAAGCTATGACTAGTAGAAATTACATTCAAGGACAGGCAGACCACACCATGTTCTACAAGCACTCGGAAAAAGGAAAGTGCTGCATCCTCATTGTTTATGTGGATGATATAATAGTAACAGGAGATGACACAAGCGAAATTGTGAGATTGAAAGAATTCCTTGGTACAGAATTCGAACTTAAAGACTTGGGGAGTCTTAAGTATTTTCTTGGTATGGAAGTAGCAAGGTCTCAAACAGGTATTTTCATCTCCCAAAGAAAATATGTTCTTGATTTACTATCAGAAGTTGGTTTGATGGGCTGCAAACCAGCTGAAACTCCTATGGAGTTTAATCTTAAATTGGTAACTAATGAGGATGGAGAAGAAATCGACAGGGGGAGATATCAACGTCTAGTAGGAAGACTACCTATCTCACACCCGTCCAGATATAGCCTTCAGTGTGAGTGTTATCAGTCAATATATGCATGCCCCAAGGGAGAAGCACCTGGAAGCTGCATATCGAATATTAAGGTATCTAAAAGGGACTCCTGGTAAAGGCCTATACTTCAAGAAAAATGCTAACCAGAATGTAGAAGTCTATACTGATGCTGACTGGGCAGGTTCTATCAACGATAGACGCTCTACAAGTGGTTATTGTAGTTATGCTCGGGGTAACCTCGTGACATGGAGAAGTAAAAAACAATCTGTTGTGGCACGTAGCAGTGCAGCGGCAGAGTATCGAGCACTGGCTCATGGTATATGCGAAGGAGTTTGGATACAAAGACTTATGGGAGAACTAAAAGTTCCTTATACTAGGCCTATGAAGATGTATTGTGACAACCAGGCAGCTGTCAGCATAGCACATAATCCTGTGCATCACGATCGTACCAAACATGTGGAAATTGATCGCCACTTTATAAAAGAAAAAATACACTCAGGAGAAGTGTGCGTCACCTACCTACCTACTAGGCAACAAGTTGCAGATGTGTTAACTAAAAATTTGAACAAGAACATGTTTGAGGAACCTGTTGGCAAGCTGGGTTTGATAAACATCTACACTCCAGCTTGAGGGGGAGTGCTGGAATTCCTAAGATTAAGGACAGATTACTTACCTTATCACTAGGAGATCTCTTGTAAATAGAAGCTAATCTCAGTTACTAATTCTTAGGAAGTTACTGCTTTTTAGGGATTATTTCATTCATTAAGTTAATTCCTCTCCTTATAAACTGTAAGCTAACTAGCAGGAAAATAAATCAATATTTTCTCTAAACATCTACATTACTTGAGCTGTTTTTTCCACTGATGGAAAGTGAAGTTTTCTCATGTACAGTTGTCTAGAAAAGTGTATTCTTAATTTTGGAATTGGTTTTGTTAAGCATCCAGAGGTTATATTCTTGTGATCTTAACATTAGGGAAGCTGCCTGACCATCCATTTTGTTAGCGCTTAGGAGTACAAGCTTTATGTAGTAAAACTGTATGCTTCTGTAAGTATCTGTGTTATTTATGTTTTCTCTTTGCATGCTATTAGATTGCAAATAGTCTGAAAGAAGTGGTTGCGTGGCTTTGGGCTGTCACCCATGCATGCACAAATAATCAGATTGCCATTCCTGTAAAATTGGTGTTGCTTTAAGCGAAATTACTTAGGAGTAAAATGAAACTGGCAATATAAATCCTTTTTACTCCTTTTTCTTTTCCTACTTGGCTGCTGATTTTTTATTTTGTGTAGCATGGGGTCCTAGGCCTCCCCGTGCGTAGAAAATTAAGATCCTTTACCGGTTTGCTTTTTCAGTTGTAATGCGAAATTTTGATGAACTTTGGAAAGTTATGCACAAACATTCTTTTAATAATTTATTATTTTTTACCTCATTCTATGTTAGATTTTCTGAGCTGTCATCTTGGAAGAACAAACTGGGAAATTTCCGAAAAAAGTTGCATTTTTTCCTTCAAGTTAGAGTAGTCAGGATTTGTATTTAAACTTCATGAGCTGGTTGAGCTTGTTAAACTTAGTACTAGTGGAAGAACAAACTGGGAAATTTCTTGCTTCTTTATTACTATTTTCTTTTCACTTATAATATTGTTTCTGCAACAGGAACTAAAGTTGAGGGAATTCTGCGTCAGTCTGCAGATGTTGAGGAGGTTGATCGCAGAGTTCAAGAATATGAACAGGGTATCTCTTCATTTCAAATTGATTGTTGTTTTAGCATATCTGCATATTTTTATATTTGGGTCTCAATTATTCAAATGCTGTCTTACATGTCATCTTTTCATAACATAGGCAAGACTGAATTTGGTTCTGATGAGGATGCTCATGTTGTGGGAGACTGTGTAAAGGTAGCATTGTCAGTCATTATATCATTTATTCTCAGATTCATGTTCATATTCCTTAGTCATGAAAGTTGTTTGATCCACAGCATGTACTAAGGGAGCTACCCTCATCCCCAGTTCCTGCATCCTGCTGTACTGCATTGTTGGAGGCTTACAGTATGTTGAACTCTTTGCTTTCTTATTTCCACGTTTTCTCTGAATGTGTGCTTTTTTTAAAACAAATTTTATAATACCTCCTTAAGATGTGTGTATTCTTGGGGCAAATTTTGGTGCTATCTTGGCTTATGAAGTTATGATGCTTCACGTGCTCGCTTTACCCTGTACCTATGAGTTATTGCGTGCTTAGTTGATATATTGACATGCTAGCCTGGAGTGAATAGCATTCACACTGTCACTCTCTAATTCTTTTTGTGTGTATGAAATGATTGGACTTGAATGAACAAGCTTCTATGCATTTGAACTTTAAGAAATATAATTTTTCATCAGCTTTTTATGGTTTCTGTTTGATTCCAGTCTGGTGCAACTGGTACATCTTTTCGGGGTGCACCAGTGCAGCTGCTATACTGTATAATATTTCATATTCATTATGTTAAGCATAAAGTTCTGTCCCCATAGTTCTTTGATTCTTTTTGTTTCTTCATAATTGTATTAGAGGAAACATATCTGTAATAGTTAATACTGTTGCTTTCTGTTTTCATTGGCTAAGAAATTGATCGGAAGGAAGCTCGGATAAGTGCAATGTGCTCTGCGATATTTGAGACATTTCCTGAACCAAACCGTCGCCTGTTACAAAGGTACATCTCCCTGTCACTTTCTAACATTACATGTTTTACTTTTTCCTACATATTTGCTTCTGTTGAGCTTTATGTTGTTCCTGTGATTAAAAGTTCTTATGATTTGAGTTTTTAATTTTTTGAAAACTATGCATTTTATAAAATAAATATTTGTTTGTTATTTATTTATTTGATAATGTGAACACTGCATGAATGGTAGACATCTTGTTGACATGAGACCTGAATGCAGAAATGATTATTTTCCTGATCTCACTTTCTTTGATAAGAAAATATGGCATTTATGAGGGCAGTGGATTGATTGAAGTGATTTTCAGTTTCCCCAACATTTTAGTAATATATTTATATTTCTGAAGTTGTTAACTTGATATGCATCATTTTGTAGGATTCTGAAGATGATGCATACAATCTCATCCCATTCTAATGAGAATCGAATGACTCCATCTGCTGTAGCTGCTTGCATGGCCCCCTTGCTTTTACGCCCTTTATTAGCTGGTGAATGCGAGTTGGAGGATGACTTTGATGCTACTGGTGATAATTCTGCGCAGCTTCTTGCTGCTGCAAATGCTGCTAATAATGCTCAAGCCATCATTGCAACCCTTTTGGAGGAGTATGAGAATATTTTTGATGTAAGATGCTACCAGCTTCATTGTTGTTTAATATGGGATATCAATCTAAATGCTTTATGATTTCTTATGCTGAGTGTATTTATCATAAACATTTATAGCCGTTTCCCTCTTATTTGAATGAGTTTAGTAATAGTAACAAGCTAGTACAACCGCAGTAAATGTGATGGCAGTGTCATTTCATGAATTATTATTTGATCCAAACATGTGTGATCCTTGTTTCTTATGATTGCTAAGATTTCTTTCTCATAATTATAGTTTTAAATATTGTTAAGCTTCGCAATAAACCTGTACACTAGAGCTCCTTTCATATGGCCTATTTGTGTGATTATTTTTGTTGTTTCAGGATGAAAATCTACAAAGATGTTCTATATCAGCTGATTCTCGGGTTGAAAATAGTGGTAGTGAAGATTCGAGTGATGATGAAAATCCAGATATGAAAGACAATGGCTACCATGATGCAGAAAATGAAGCCAGTCCGGACACTGATGAAGATCCTTCACTTCTTCTCAGTGGGAAATTAAGTGAAAGCAGTGGTTATGCGGGCAGTGATCTCTACGACTGCAAGGTTCCTTTTATCCCCTTTCTCTAAAATAAAAACATAAGGATTATACATCAATGGCTGCACACTTGAATTGTCAACCGGTTAGGGGCCTGGCCCGCTGGGCTTGGAAATGACTCTTTAGTACCAATTCTGGCCTGAGGATATTGTTATTTTTTTTATATTAAGAAATGAAGTTATTTAATTTAAAATACGAATGGCTGGTTGCTGGGCCATGTCAGACCTTGCTAAGGTTTAGCTCACGTTTTCATTATGTCAGCTTGACCCATCACATGGAAACCTTTGCACAAATATGCAATGACTTTCAGGAGAACTATTATGATGTTGCAATGATCGATGTTAAGAAATGACATCTGGATATCTTGGATGTGGAAAGTAGTTAAGAATTATTTGATGTGTTGGACTTGGGAAGTTGAGGGGTTTCATACGTAATAACATTTGATCTTCTTGTTCTGTTGTGCATCCTCTACTGCTGGGAATCATTCATATTGATTCTTTGAGATTCTCTTTCATTCCATACAAACAAGAAGTATCTGGGCTTGTGATTATCCATGAAGATGTGGAAGTGCTTCTATTCATAGAATTTGAGTGATTTCATCTGGAGTGTGTAGTTTTTAGATGGCTTCATTTGATGATAATTTCAAAGAGGATAAATTGAAAATCCATGAAGATATGGAAGGGCTTACTATTCATAGAATTCGAGTGATTTCAGCTGAAGTGTGTAGTTTTTAGATGGCTTTATCATTTGATGATAATTTCAAAGAGGATAAATTGAAAAAGAAATATCTCTGTCATGAAAAACATTGAGGATTAATTAGTAGAACTTCAGCGTAAATATTTTCATAATGTAAACTGTATTAATCATGTTTTGTTGCCTTAAGAAGGAAAAAGAAAAGAGTTTGTAAAATCTTATGTATCGGAAAGCATTTCCCTTCTAGGGTTTTTCTGCTGCACACTAAGCTTTAGCATGATAAGGGACCAAATATTGAATGAAATAAACCTTCACGTTTTTGTGTTATAGGTTGTTGGAGAACTTGAGTAATAATCCCTTAACTAATCCATTTTCTGTGTACAGGCATTTGGGGATGATGGTTCAGATGTTGTGTCCCCTAGAAACAATAATACTCAGGCTGAGAGTTCAAGCTTATCTGCAGGCCCTTTGCAGATGAGAGATCCTGACCCTCAACTGGAGGAACATGGCAGGCAAGATAAAGGAAATGAAAATCCAATCAATGAGATAGATGTTCCAAATGTGTTACCTACTGGTGAATCTTACCGATCAATGGGTGAGATTCTGTCTTCAATGCATCCTGGCCATCATGTGTCGGTGCCTGGACTTGAATCTTCTACTGAGAAGTCAATTGGTAAAGCTAGAGGCTCCAGTATTAACGCAAAGAGATCTACATTTTGGGGAAGAAGCAATGTGAGTTACCTTTTTATGATGCATTATGTAATTGCAAGGATCTCTCAGTTACATGCACTAGACATGTCACTTTTATTCAAGCACTTTCTGAATTGATTTTAATATGGTTGATTAACGTAGGTAAGATCTATGTCTTGATAAACTTTCCTACGAAGGAGACGAGAAAAAAATTATCTTTGAAGCAGTCTTAAGAAAAACGCTTTATTGTTCTTGCATCATTGCTTTGTGCTTCATTGCTGCATTCTAGGATTTTCCATCACACAAGTCATGGTTTAGTTTCTTTCATTTTCTTTTATCGTTTTTTATAAACCCTGCTTACGGAGGTTAACAAACAAACATGCACCTACAACTTCAAGGCCATACGTATTCCATCATTCAATAGATAAAGCTCCAAACTATCCAGACATTGCATTTATTGTTCTCAGAATGTTTGTGGGTCATTTAGGTTCAACACATAATGAAGGAGACAAGAAAAAATTATTTTTGAAGAAGTGTTTTATTGTTCTAGTTTCATCGCTTTGTGCTTCATTGCTGCATTCTAGGATTTCCATCACATGACTCACAATTTATTTTCTTTCTTTTTCTTTTATTGTTTTTGACAAACCTTGCATGCAAAGCTTAACAAACAATAAAACAATAAAAGAAAAAGAAAGAAAGCGCTTACAATGTCGAGGCCATAAGTATTCCATCATTCAATAGATAAAGCTCCAAACCATCCAGACATTGCGTTTATTGTTCTCAGTTTAATGTCAAACTCAGTTCACTGGTTTCTTTCATGTAAAAATTTGCTCTTAGCGGATTCTTTGGGCCCTGGACTTATTTGGAAGGCTGCTCGTTTTCATGGAATCAAATAGCATAAATGATTGCTGCATCAGCTAGCAAAGAAATGTTAATGAAAATTCTCTCTTTTCTTAGAAATTGTACTTGAATGACTTGCATATCTGACTCTTTTGGGTCTGGACTTATTTGGAAGGCTGCTCATTTTCATGCACTCAAATAGCAAATATTACTGCTGCATCAACTAGCAAAGAAATGTTAATGAAAATCCTCTCTTAGAAATTGTATAATTTACATATATGACTGGCTTTGATAATCTGCAATCTTATATTTGGACTATATAACAGAACAAACCTATTTCTACAAACTATTACTGTGCTCCTCGGTAAAGCATATGTGCATCTTGAATGTTGTACCTTATTTTGCTGGTGGATGTATATGTGCTTTGGTTTCATGCGGAAATGCAATGAAATGCTTTACTTATTTTTACAGTTTCTGTTGACGGAGGAAAACCATACTCACTTGAATCTTCATTTGCTTTGTCATACAGGCCAGAAAGACACCATCAATGGAATCTGTTGATTCTTCTGGTGAAGAAGAGTAAGTTACTCATTACATTTATAGCTTTCTGCTTTATTATTTGGATTTCTTTTAACTAGTATCTCTGCATTTGAAAACTTACTCAGGCTTTGTGTTTTTGCAATTCTTGCTTAGCACAAGCATGAATCTTAGTCCATCTTAAAATCTGCCTACTACTTTTAACTTGATAGTGTTGCATGATGCCATTTTGTTAAAACAGTGTGCAGTTGAGTTCTTATATTGAAATTGTCTAAAAATATCTTACATCTGATGTATTTGGTGTATTTTCTTCTAGGCTTGCTATACAGAGGCTTGAAATCACTAAGAATGACCTACAACAACGTATTGCAAAAGAGGTAAGCACTACCTTTTTGAAATCATAATATGCTTGACCAGAGAAATAGATATTGTCTCCACTGACAGATTGCTTATTATTTTTGTAGGCTAGAGGAAATGCAATCTTACAAGCTAGCTTGGAAAGAAGAAAACAAGCGTTGCATGAACGTCGCTTGGCACTTGAGCAAGATGTATTTCTTTCTTACCTATTTTTATTCATTAGATATTAGTATTACATGTTTGGCAAGGAATTGAGTCTTAGAAATTTCTTGTTTGTGATCATTTTGGATTAGTAACTATGTGCTTTACTTAGGCCCGTTTCTATATATTTCTTTGTTTGCTTTAGTGAGGAATTAGTTCTATATATTTTGCCTTATTCTAATTATTCTATTGGAGGAGGTCTTAAAATTTTCTGGATACTAACAACACAACAGGCTCATGAAGTTGCAAATTTCTTCAGTTGTTCCTTACATACATCCAATAAAAAATGCCTTTGGCAAGTGAGGGTTTTTGAACTGATAAAAGCTGCTTAGAAGATTGGATGAAAATCACTCTGCAGATGGTCATGCTAGGCGATTTTGTGGCTTGCATTTACTGAAAAATAGTTATACTTTGAATTTATTTTCTGCGACTATGCATGCACAGAACAATTATGAGGGTAATAGTTTGGATACTGTTTGAACTAAAAGTGTTGTGCAGAATCTCTAACTGTGAACAAACATCAATCTTCTTTCTTTCCAAGAAATGATTTTTCTTGAAAATTATGTTCCTAAATTTGTGTTCCTACTTACCTGTAAATTACTATGTAGGTCTGTAGATTGCAAGAGCAGCTACAAGCTGAAAGGGATCTTAGAGCTGCCCTTGAAGTTGGATTGAGCATGTCAGCAGGACAATTTCCTAGTTCCCGCGGAATAGATTCCAAGGTTGGTACTGATTTCAAGAGAATCGTTCTTTTTTATAAATTTAGCATTCCTCATTCTTATAACTTAAATTGATGTAAAGACGAGGGCTGAGCTTGAGGAGATTGCTCTTGCCGAAGCTGATGTGGCTAGATTGAAGCAGAAAGTTGCAGAACTCCACCAGCAGCTGAATCAGCAACGGCAGCATCATTATGGTTCCATATCTGATGCATGTGACCATTACCAACATGTCCAAAATCATAATTCTCAACAGTGAGTTATTGGAATCTTTCTGTTCATTTGATTCCTAAGCTTTCTCTGTCTAAACTTACTAGCATTGCATGGCAGATTCATGAGGTTGTAATGATTGATATCTAGGAACCAATTGAAGTACGCATTTCAGTATTAAGATTTCAAATTTCCTATCACCTGACTTGTTTCCAAATGTTAGTTCCTTGCATTAGGAGTTATCTTTCGAGCTCCCTCTTGAGGATCTGAAACCCAACATATAATTTTAGTCAAGGTCTTTTTGAAGTTCTTTGGCTGTCAAGGTGAATTCAAGCCCTTAAGAAGATGGACTTCTTATATATCTTGAAAAATAGACTTTCTTATAGACAGATCTTGTTGAGTGTAGTGTGGGAGGAGAGCCATCTTTATACTAGCTAATTACTGATTAGGCTTGGTTTGATGTTTGGAAGGGATGTGGTTACTACCAGATGTTTGTAGAAAAAAAACAACCAAATCTTGGAGAGGAAGAAATCTTTTACTGGATGGGTATGAATGGGGTTTTTTTTTTTTTTTTTTTTTGAAGTGGTAGTTATTACATCTAATATGGTGATTTTGAAGAGTTTCTACTGATTGATGATTTATATATTGTTTTTATCATTTTTGATGAACTTTTTACTAGGCACTCTAGAACTATCCAAAATGGTAAACAGTATATGTTTTTATAATATTTGTCTGCTGAAGAGTTGAAACTCAATAATTTTAGTATGAGTTCTTTTCCTTGTGCTTCAAATGTGTATATTTTTGTAGGAGGTTTCTTCAGCAAGATTTTGATACAACCCTTGCTTTTGTTAATCATGAAAGGAAACAAAGAACAGAGTTGAAACTCAATAATTTTATTATGAATTCTTTTCCTTGTGCTTAAAATGTGTATATTTTTGTAGGAGATTTCTTCAGCAAGATTTTGATACAACCCTTGCTTTTGTTAATCATGAAAGGAAACAAAGAACAGAGGTACGTCTTCATTATGTTTTTGGAAAAAATCTATGCGTCTTGGTTGATTGAAATGAAATTTCATTGAGGATAAATTCTAAGAATTAGATCATGTTGGCTTTCATCATTTTACTATTTAGTTTCTCGTAGTATTAATATAAATCAGCCTAGCCCAGCCGTTTGACCTAGTTTGATTGGGACATTGAAGGCTGTTTGTCCTTTTATGTTCTTGGACATGAAAACGATCATAATGTTTGTTTGTCATTATTGTTGGAATGTTGATGAGCCAATACTGCTGAATTATATATATTTGTACATGAGTACCTGTGTTTCACCTTACTGAGGATACCTTTTTGTAGGAGAATATAGTTAGGGCTGTAATCAGCAAACCTGAGCTCTAATAACGTGAAGCTTGAGCTCAACATGAAACTTAGCTCAAGCTTGGGATAAATCAAAATATTCAAGCTTGCTTGATTACTCAATTTACATGCTCGTGCTCGAATTAAGCTTTTCAGTGTACAAATTTCTTGTGCTATTTTTCCCCCTTGACCGAACTTTGTTTCATTAAGGTTATACTTATTTTCAAGTAGTAAGCCATTTGCTCTGGAGATGTTTTCTCTGCATGTAAAATTGACTGATGCTTGTTCTAGCTTATGTTTGCCATGGATTAAGGAGTTTTATTGGTGATGACAATGAAAGTTAACTGATGATGAGCACAGAACGGTGTTAGTACTTCTAATTTTTCCGCATCAGTACCTGTGCTATGATTACCTTTGAACTTGTTATGTTTTTCAATCTCCATGTCTTCTTGGTCGTTCTACTTCTATCACTTTAAATATATATTGATGTTCGGTACTCATTTTATCCACTCTAAATGTGTATTTTAAAAAAACTCTGCAGGAGAGTTTGCTAGGGCCAGACTGGAGGAATGTAAAAGGACAGGAATTGGCAGTTGGAAACAGCAGCAAGCAGCCTACACGAAAGCAATTTATGGAGTCAACAAGCTTGAGTGACTCAAAAAGTACTGAGCTGTCCGTAAATATGTCTATGGATGAGGTTACTTCTGCTTCTATCCCATCCACTTCAAGAGCAGCAGAGGTAACACTGACACCATTGGAAAACTAGTATCAGAATCTAATCATACGAACAATCTGGCTTATACCTGATCAACTGTTGTATAGAATAGTTAGTAGAAACTGAATCTGCTATGATTTGCAGGTGATTGATTATACAAGACATCCGTCGGCAGCTTCATCAGCTCTGGTAGAATTAACAACCCGTCTCGACTTTTTCAAGGAAAGGCGTTCCCAACTGATAGAACAGCTTCACAACCTTGATCTGAACTATGGAACATCCTCTCAGGAATTTTTATACAAACCATCATCATCACCCCCTTGGAACTAACCAGTGAATCTGGAGGAGCAATGTTGTCTCGTGTTGTACATCCTAATTTGTTGCATGTAATGTCATATCTTTTACTCTCTTTTTTTCCCTTTGGTTTGTGAAGGTGATCGGAGTTGTAATCAGAATGTTTTAAATTTTTTATGGGACATTGTAAAGAAAACCAGTACCATTGTGGATAGCATATGAAGCTTAGGAGTTATGCTTGTATGTATGTATCTGAACGAATATCTTTAAAGATAAAACGTTTTTCCCATTTTGAGCGCCATTCTGTATTATCATTAGAGACTGCTAACATGCATACGAAGTGGCTGAGCCTTTGTCAACTCAATTCTCTCGCGGCTTTCATTGGTAGAATTTTATCTGATCATAGAATCATCTCTTATGGCCATACACTCCGTCAGAATTTAAAAAAAAAAAAAAAAACTTACATAACTCCAAATGTATATAGGTTACCAACAAAAATATGTCTCACTATATCATAGAAACAATAAAAAAAAATTACAATTAGCAAGAAGCATTACTTCAAATTGTCGAACATCAAAATCCAAAAAGCCACACCGTAAAACCATGCACAATCACCGCTCAGACTTGAGCCACCATAAGAGGAATAAGACATCACTCATCAGCCGAAAACAAATACAAATTAGGGTTTTCAGTAAATTAAATTTCAACACCATCTTCTCTTGTTATAATCCGCCCTCAATATAGAGCTAAACAAGTTAGTATCTTCTCCTGGGACTCCTCGAGCGATGTGATCGCCCAGATCTGCAAAAATTTACAAGGTAAAAAGGCATTGTTAGGTCCCCTCGTATACTCATTTTCCACCTAACAAGGAAAGCAGCAGTAAAATGGTTTTAAGATTCGGGCAAGCTTGGCACTTGGCATCTAGGTTTGAGTTAAGCTGGGTTGTGCTTAGGTAGGGTAGGTTGCTTCTTGCTTCAGGTCATCTTAGACTCAAGTCATTCAAATTTGGGTTGCTTCAATTCCAAGAATTAAATGGTTCAATCCATCTAACGTAAAAAGTTCAGGCGGGTTGAACGAAGATCATCCTTTCACCATTTACAATTTATATATTTAAGTATCAACCCAAACTCAGCAGCATATTAATAGAGACAAACCTCAAATTTTTTCTTTTGAAGGCTCCAGTACTGGGCCCATTGCTAAAGGCCCAATCGACATTGATAGTCTGCGTAAGAAGTTCTGTTCCATCCATCGTAGATATGGCATTCTTCGCTTCTTCAAACTTTTCATACTCAATCAATGCATATCCCTAATTTAGAAACACTCGCATTAATTTTACTTGAACAAAAATACACAATATTATGAAAAGACAGTAAAAGAATTCAAAAGTTTGTCAAAGAATAGTCATTTGTCTCTTTTATCTTCAACCAATAGTCCAATGCTATGAAATAAAGATTAAAATGTGTCGAGCTAGTTTTAAGTAACAATAAAAAATGTTTAGAAGCACTGAATTGCTTGATGTCTTGCGGTATAACTGAATCAACGTTCTCTATGGGCAAAGCAATATGATAAACATTGAACATACAGATATAAATAGCCAAAATATATACAATACAATACACACATGCAGAAGCATACTCATGAATACATAAGAAAAATATGCAATGTGAAGAGTTCCACCACCAAAAACAAAAGTTAAAAAGTACATCATTGCCCAAAATAATGGTCATAAAGTGAGCAAAAATTTAATAAGTTGATTACCTTGACAAATCCAGTGCGACGATCAAGATTTAAATGCAAATTCTTGATCTCACCAAATTCACCAAATGCATTGTGCAAATCATCCTCTTGTGCTTCCTCATGTACACCACTGACCAAAATAATCCATCCTTCAATAGCTGCACATTTATTAATGAGAATAAAAGAATATTATCATTGAGAAGAAGAGTACAAGACTTCACAAACATAAAGGAAAATATTATTTTAATTCTTGCAATGATTGCTTTTATCTACTATGTTCTACAAGTTGAGTTACATTGGCATCAAGCAGGAAACGAAAGGGTGCCCACAAACTTTAAAATTGCCAGATAGATCTAATGGAGTATGGTTTGGTTTTAGAAAATGTCCCATGCTTTCGGTAATGGAGCAAAATGAACCTCAACGATCAACCAAGAATACATATACATCCACTTTTTAAAAAATCCTCTGAAATCAAGAGGAATTTCTATATGTTAAATACTTTTTATTGAATTTTCTCTAATTCTTAATACAAACTTTGGAAAATAATTAAAAACGGATTATGTCTAATAACCAAATCCAAAAATTACAAACGACTTATGTCTAATTTTCTTGGAAATTACAAACTGATTATGTCTAATATCCAAGCCTAGAAATGTGCCGTTTTAGATATATTAACCATCTGACAAACAAATACACCTTAGGATTGTGGGACACACATAAACTGTGGGCCATAAAATTCATTAAGCATCGTCCACTATACTTTGTTCTAGTCTCATGAATGAGATGAACATATCAAACTCATCATTAAAGATCTTCGATATAAAGATAATAAAGCATTTCTCCTTAATTAAGGGTTTCCATAAAGTACAACGTAGTTAGAAACTATCCACATTGAATAAGTCAAGGTAGTTGCGGTTAGGAATCTGACATTCAAAAGGTTAGGAAGTTTAAACAGTCCATTAAACGAATCATTTTTAAAGTCTGATTCTGGAATAACCTAATAAATCATGAACTGAAGAGCTTATGAATTCGTGTTATTAGCAACCGGTAGTGAATAAGTAATTAATAGAAAATTTAACATTATATTCCGAGAGTGAAGATATTTCATATAACCCAGAAAAAAAAATCAGAAACCCGCTCAAGGTTCAGCACTAAGCGAAAACTATCAAATTCCCAACTAATTTCAAACCCAACTTTGTTATGAAATTAAGAGCAACTTCCATACAGCAAAAATGAAAGCAATTTCGTAATCATCTTGTTTTGTAGGGGAAAAAAATAAGAATAAAACCATAGAAAATCAAACAAAATGAAACAATATAAGTGAACAGGGAGAGAAAAAATTAGGGTTTAGTGAAGGGACTAACATCTCTGGGGACCGGGGCCGCCGTCAGTGCCGAGAGACTCGAAGTCGCGGGAGGCGAGACGGGAGTGGCGGTCAGCATCGTCCTCACGGAAGCCACGACCCTTGGTCTTCTTATGAGCAGAAAGAGAGGTGGAAGCGGCGCTAGTGATGGCGGACTTGAGCTTAGGCAAGGGAGCTTGAGGGGAGGCATCGCCGGCGGCGTCCTCGTCCATGAGGTCATCGTCCTCCGGTTCAAAATCCACGGCCTCCACGTCACCGTTCGCCATCGGGTGATCTGTCCGCGCGTATCTTTGTTTGTTTCCCTTTTAGAATGTGCAAATTTTCGTTTGTGTGTCGGAGAGGATTAAGCTGATCGTGGTTTTTATATTTATAGGGGGGAAGTTAAGTTTCATTATCCGTAATGAAATGGAAATGATGGAATTAATAAATTCATAAGTTTTATTTTATTATTTTATTTTTATTTTAAAAATTTTTAATTGAATCAAAGAAATAAAATTTAAATTAAATTGAGTGAAATTATTTGAGTTAAAATATAATTTTTTCAATATTAATTTTATTGTAGGTTGTTATCTGCTCGAATTATCCATAACTCATCTCTAACCCTTAAATAGGATGAAAACTCTTTCAAAGAAAAATAAGAGAAAAAAATAAAAAAATGATAAATTTGAATTGTTAATTTACTTATTTAGATTTTCAAATTTATTATTTTATAAAAACTTTATATTTTTTATATATTGTTTAGAAATTTTTAGAAATTTTAATTTTTTTAATTTATAAATATATTTTAAAATATAATTTGGAATTTTTTTATAAATATTTGAAATTTAATTTAATTTTTTTGTAATTTTTTTTGAGAGAAACTAATTTGCTATTTTTCAAAATTGACAGATACCAAAGGGATAATTACACCAATCAATTATTTGAATTATCTGAATTATAAAATTCAACTTGATTCAAACTTGAAACTCAAATTACTTATTCGAGTTTACTCGAAAAAGTTGAATAACTCAATTTTATTAACTCAAAATTCGAAAAAAATTTTGATTTTTTCAAGTCAAATTAAATTTTGCTCATCCTTAATTAAGCTAATGTATGTATAATATTAACATTATTCCAAATATGCATATTAAATTTTGTTAAAGTTTTTTCATAATCTTGTTTGAGCCTACATTTTTTTTTAAATATATATTATATTTGTAACATCCCGAAATAGGGCCTAAACGGAATAGTGGTTGCGAAACCACAAATCCGAGTCAGTAAAATATTTTAATATTATTTTTAGTGCTTATAATGTGTGAATTATTATGTGTGAAATTTTCGTGATTCAATTTTATTGTTTGGGTGCTTAATTTAATAAAAGAGCTTAATCGCGTAAAATGAAAATTTAGTGGTTATTTTTAGAAGGGCCAAATAGTGGATGTTCTTTTAATATGGAGGTTTTATGTTGCAATTTTCCCAATAATAAAAGGTAGTGGACGGCAATGGGTTGATACATATCCTTATTGTACAAGTTTAATATATATTAAATAATAAATGTAATTTAATAATAATATAATAGTTATAAAACAAAAAAAAAAAAATGAGTGGATGGTTTTCATTTTACCATCTACTGTCGAAACTCAAAGAGAGAAAAAGAAAACTTTGAAGCTTTGTATCTTTTGCATTTCTAAGCTTAAATTGAAGGTATGTTTTAGCTTGGTTTTTAATAATTTTTACGTTTTTGAGATCGTTGCTTTGAGTGCTACAAAACCCATATTTCAATTTTGAATTTTGATGAATATTTTGAGTTATGCCATTGATGAGAACTTGTGATTTTTGATGATTGATGGTAGATTTTGCATGTTTATGAGTAGAGGAATGATTTTTATTAAGTGATTTTCGGTAAAAACGAGCTAATTAGTAAAAGTTGTTATTGTTCATAAGTATGTGTTATAGTAAGAATTTGAAGTTGCTATAGAAGGGAAAAATGTTCAGCATGTTATAAAATATAAGAATAAGGGCTGAAGTTTAATTTTCGAGCCTAGGGGCAAAATCGTAAATATGTAAAAGTTTAGGGGCAAAATTGTAATTTTGCCAAAAATGAGAGTTAAGGACTGTTTTGATAAATATGAGTATTAAATAAGCTAAATTTGCTATTATAGATCAAGAAGAACGAAATCCAGAGTTAGATCGGGGAAAGAAAAAGATAGAGGACTAAATCGATATAGTTTATCGATTTTGTTTCGAGGTAAGTTTGCGGTAAATAAATGCAATATTCTGTTATTTTACATTTAGTATTATGAAATTCCAGCATTTACATATTTATTCTGTAAATTTATTATTTAAAGACTCAAGTATGAATTGACGGAAAAGTTATCTCAGAAAGTTCCGGTTGAACCTTAGGAATGTGTAGGATACAAATGTCATGACATTAGGGTTTAAGGAAATCATGTAAGACCATGTCAAGACATGGCATTGATAAGTTACTATAAGGCAAAGGTCCCATGTAAGACCATGCCAATGCATGGCATTGGTGAATTTATAAGGCAAAGGTCCCATGTAAGACCATGCCAAGGCATGGCATTGGTGAGTTCACAAGGCAAAGATACCACGTAAGACCATGTCAAGACATGGCAATGGTTAAGTTTCATAAGGAAAGGTACCCGCGTATCCTTAGTATTCCAAGTGGTTCAACGGGAAAATTCAAAGAGTATACCAAAGTAAAGGTAAGACAAGTTCAAGCTAAAATGGTAAGTTAAGACAAGTTCAAGCTAAAAAGGTAAGGTAAGATAAATTCTTGTTAAAAAGGTAAGGTAAGATAAATTCATATTAAAAAGGTAAGGTAAGATAAATTCATGTTAAAAAGACAAGGTAAGAATACAAGTTTGAGTATATTGAGTTAAAAGCTTAAATGATCTTGATAAGAAAAGAATAAGTTAATTCATTAAGAATGTTGTCATCTATTTACATGTAAACTTACTAAGCTTTATGCTTACTCCCATTCTTTATTTTTTTTATAGTATTGCAAGCCAACTCGGGGATCGAAAGGATGTCGGAGATCGTACACACTATCAAAGGATTATATTGGTATTTTGTGACTCGAACGTTTTAAGTTATGGCATGTATAGGGACTTAGCCATTTTATGTGTGTGACCTTATGATATGGCTTATTATGGACTTGTAAATGTTTGGTAATGATTAGCCATTAAAATGGTTAATTAAGAACATGGTTGTGGATGTTATGAAATGTCTAGTTGATAATTATTTTAAAGAAATTATGTAATTATATGCAGGGGAATAGTTGGACAGCAGCAGTGACGTGATTTTGAAAAATCACCAAAAATAGTAGAAATTGAATTAGGTTGTGCATGAGATATAGAATTAAATATTATTGAGTCTATTTTCATATAAAGAAAATGGTGTAGGAAAACGAGTTGTATATTATGAGATAATTGATTTTTAGTGAAGAGAGGTCAGAACTGTCAAACTGTGTAATAGGGGAGACTTTAACTAATAAACTGTACTAATTGGCCACACCAAAAATTCAGGAAAAATTATAGTAAGAAGATATATGAGTCTAGTTTCAGGGAAAATTTACGGATCTAGATTTCTAGTTTCGTAACTCGAGTTATAATTAATTTAGTGAACATGACGCAGACGGACAGTTTTAATTTTTATGCCCAGAACCAGTAAGTTAAGTCTAGTAATGCCTCGTGCTCGACTCCGGCAACGGTCTCGGGTAAGGGGTGTTACATTTATTGGTATCAGAGCAAGGTTTAGTCGATTCTCGGAATATTTGGTATGAGTAAGAGTCTATCTATACATGCCATACTTATATTTTGATAGTGTGACGACTCTTGACGATTTAAAATTTTTTTTATAGTTATGGATCCCGAACGAGATGGTGCAGATGATGTAGAGAGTAATGCGCCCGCTCCCACTGAAGGGACGGTGCCACCAGATAGTCGTGAAAGGCCCGTTACAGTTAGTCAGGGAGGAGGGGCTCGAGAAGCCTTCTTCCAAGCTATGAATGAATGGTTTGCTGAGTTCGTTCGTACGAACCCGGCCGTTAGACCTCCACCCCCTCATGAGCCACAGACCACCCACATAGCTCCCCCAGTTATAAATACAGTTAGAAGAGAGAAACCACCCGTTGACAAGATCAGAAAACAAGGGGCTGAAGAGTTTCGGGCTACCAAAGATGATGATGCAGAGAAAGCTGAATTTTGGCTCGAGAACACTATCAGAGTCTTTGATGAGTTATCCTGCACACCGGAAGAATGTATTAAATGTGTGGTGTCACTTCTTAGAGATTCGGCCTACCAGTGGTGGAAGACACTTGTGTCAGTAGTACCGAAAGAAAGAGTTACTTGGGATTTCTTTCAGGAGGAGTTCCGTAAGAAGTACATCAGTCAGAGGTTTATTGACCAGAAAAGAAAAGAGTTCCTTGAGTTAAAACAGAGTAAGATGACTGTGATCGACTATGAACGTGAATTTATCCGACTCAGCAATTATGCTCGAGAGTGTGTGTCTACAGAGGCTATCATGTGCAAAAGATTTGAGGATGGGCTCAATGATGATATCCGACTGTCAGTTGGTGTTTTAGAGATAAAGGAGTTTATTGTTTTAGTTGAACGAGCCTGTAAGGCAGAAGAGTTGTTAAAAAGAAAGGGTAAAGCTGAAATTGAGATGCAAGACACGAAGAAAAGGCAGATAAGCAAGTCATTTCAGTCAACATCCAAGAGGCCTAGAGAGTTTTCTACGAGACCTAATTTTTCAACCGGGTATTCTAGCCGAAACAGAGGTGGAAATTTATCGATTCAAAAGCTCAAACCACTTCGATTGCGAGTGTTGGCAGTATTCAGCCTGATAGGCCCGAGTGTCCTCAATGTGGTCGACGTCATCCAGGTCAATGTAGAGCAAATAAGACTGGTTGTTTCCGATGTGGTGCACCGGATCATTTCATTCGGGAGTGTCCCGAGATGGTTAAAAAAGAAGTAATACCGAGTGCAAGATCAGGTAATGCCCCCGTTAGAGGCAGATCTCAGAGAAATTCAGGAGTAGGGGCAGGTAGAGGTACATTTAGAGATACAGCAACAAGATCAGATGTTAGAGCACCCACAAGGACTTATGCTACCCGTGCTCGTGAAGAGGCATCTTCCCCCGACGTAATTACGGGTACATTTTCTCTTCATGATGTTAATGTTATTGCTTTGATTGATCCGGGGTCAACCCATTCCTATGTTTGCATGAAATTAATGCCTAGTATGAACATACCCATAGAGTTTACAGAATTTGTGATTAAAGTATCGAACCCATTAGGTCAGCATGTGTTAGTAAACAAAGTATGTAAAAAATGTCCTTTGATGATTAGAGGTTACTGTTTTCCGGCTGATCTCATGCTATTGCCATTTGATGAGTTTGATGTGATTCTTGGTATGGATTGGTTAACTGCACATGATGTGATAGTGAATTGTGGAAAAAGATTCATTGAGTTGAAATGTGAAAATGGTGAGTTCCTTCGGGTTAATTTAGATGAGTCAGATAGTTCAATTTCCATGATTTCTGTTGTGTCTGCTCAGAAATGTTTAAGGAAAGGATGTGAAGCTTATCTTGCTTTTGTGTTGAATACTAAAGATCCAGAGTTGAAAATTGAATCAGTGCCTGTGGTAAATGAGTTTCCTGATGTGTTTCCGGAAGAACTACCAGGTTTGCCTCCTATCAGAGAAGTTGAGTTTGGTATTGAATTGATTCCAGGTACCACACCTATTTCTATTGCTCCTTATAGAATGGCTTTAATAGAATTAAAAGAATTGAAAGCTCAGCTACAGGAATTAACTGATAAAGGCTTTGTAAGACCTAGTTATTCACCATGGGGTGCACCAGTGTTATTTGTGAAAAAGAAGGACGGTTCCATGAGATTGTGCATAGACTATCGACAGCTTAACAAGGTAACCATCAAGAACAAATATCCATTACCTAGAATAGATGATTTGTTTGATCAATTGAAGGAAGCCACTCTGTTCTCTAAGATAGATTTGAGATCCGGATACTATCAGTTGCGAGTTAAAGAGTCAGATGTTCCAAAGACTGCTTTTCGAACTAGGTATGGTCACTATGAGTTTCTTGTGATGCCATTTGGCTTAACTAATGCTCTTGCTATTTTCATGGATTTAATGAACCGAATTTTTAGACATTATTTGGACAAGTTTGTAGTCGTGTTCATTGATGACATTTTGATTTATTCTCATGATGAGACTGAGCATGCAGAGCATTTGAGAACAGTTTTACAGATTTTGAGAGATAATCAGCTTTATGCCAAATTTAGCAAAAGTGAGTTCTGGTTACGGGAAGTTTGTTTTCTTGGACACGTTGTCTCAGGTGAAGGTATTAAAGTTGATCCGAATAAGATTTCAGCCATTGTTGATTGGAAGCCTCCCAGGAATGTATCAGAGGTCAGAAGTTTTCTTGGTCTTGCCGGTTATTATAGACGATTTGTAGAGGGATTTTCCATGATAGCTACTCCATTGACAAGATTGCTACAAAAAGATGCCAAGTTTGAATGGACTGAGAAGTGTCAGCAGTTTCGACAAGTTAAAGGCATTGTTGACTGAAGCTCCTGTTTTAGTACAACCAGAACCGGGTAAAGAGTTTGTGATTTACAGTGATGCATCCTTGAATGGACTAGACTGTGTACTTATGCAGGAAGGAAGGGTAATTGCTTATGCCTCTAGACAGTTAAAGCTACATGAGAAAAACTATCCGACACATGATTTAGAGCTAGCTGCTATTGTATTTGCATTGAAAATCTGGAGACATCACTTATATGGGGAGAAATGCCGAATATTCACTGATCATAAAAGTTTGAAATATTTGATGACTCAGAAAGATCTGAACTTAAGGCAAAGAAGATGTCTAGAGTTGATTAAAGATTATGAGCTAGTGATCGATTATCACCCGGGTAAGGCAAATGTTGTTGCTGATGCTTTGAGTAGAAAATCTTTATTTGCATTGAGAGCTTTGCACACTAGTTTGGCATTATCAGATGATGGTTCTATCTTAGCTGAGTTGAGAGTTAAATCGACGTTTCTTGAAGAAATTTGTGAAGCTCAGAAGGATGACAGTGAGTTGCAAGCCAAAAGAGTTCAGTGCGAGTCAGGTGTAGAGTCTGATTTTCAGATCGGTTCTGACAGTTGTTTGTTGTTCAGAGACAGAGTATGTGTACCAAAGAATGATGAGCTTATTAAGAAAATCTTACAGGAAGCACATAGCAGTTCTTTGTCTATTCACCCAGGCAGTACAAAGATGTATAATGATTTGAAGAAAATGTATTGGTGGACAGGAATGAAAAGAGATATATCAGAGTTTGTTTCTAGATGCTTGATCTGTCAGCAGGTAAAGGCCGAACATCAGGTACCTTCAGGTTTATTGCAGCCTGTATTAGTTCCCGAGTGGAAATGGGATCGAGTTACTATGGATTTTGTGACAGGATTGCCTTCGACACCGAGAAAGAAAGATGCAGTATGGGTTGTGATTGATAAGTTAACAAAGTCGGCTCATTTCATCCCAGTTCGTATGGATTATTCACTTGACAAGTTGGTCGAGTTATATATTACAGAGATTGTGAGACTACATGGAGTACCGTTATCGATTATCTCAGATAGGGATCCGAGATTTACCTCATGATTTTGGAAGAAATTGCAGGAAGCTTTAGGTACAAAGTTGAGTTTTAGTACAGCTTTCCATCCTCAGACTGATGGTCAATCAGAGAGAGTTATTCAGGTACTTGAAGATATGCTTAGATGTTGTGTATTGGAATTTCAAAGTAGTTGGGAGAAATATTTACCGTTAGTAGAGTTTGCCTATAATAATAGTTATCAATCGAGTTTGAAGATGGCACCTTATGAAGCTTTGTATGGACGTAAATGTCACACACCTTTGTATTGGACAGAGCTTAAGGAAAATCAGATTTACGGGGTTGATCTAGTCAAAGAAACAGAAGAAAAAGTAAAAGTCATCAGAGATTGCTTGAAAGCAGCTTCAGATAGACAGAAATCCTATGCAGATTTGAAAAGAAAAGACATTGAATTTCAAGTTGGTGATAGGGTATTCTTGAAAGTATCCCCGTGGAAGAAAGTTCTCAGATTTGGCAAGAAAGGCAAATTAAGTCCCCGTTTTATTGGACCGTTTGAGGTGATCGAGAAAGTTGGGCCATTGGCATATCGTTTGGCTTTGCCAACTGAGTTAGAGAAGATTCATAATGTGTTTCATGTGTCTATGCTACGTCGTTATCGTTCAGATCCGTCGCATGTGATTTCGCAAACAGAGGTTGAGATTCAGCCAGATATGACTTACGGGGAGGAACCAATAAAAATTCTAGCCCGAGAGGTTAAGCAATTAAGGAATAAAAGTATTGCACTTGTGAAAGTATTATGGAATAGGCATGGAATAGAAGAGGCTACATGGGAGCCCGAAGAGACTATGCGAAAACAGTACCCAAATCTCTTTACAGGTAAGATTTTCGGGGACGAAAATCCCTAAAGGGGGGAGAAATGTAACATCCCGAAATAGGGCCTAAACGGAATAGTGGTTGCGAAACCACAAATCTGAGTCAGTAAAATATTTTAATATTATTTTCAGTGCTTATAATGTGTGAATTATTATGTGTGAAATTTTCGTGATTCAATTTTATTGTTTGGGTGCTTAATTTAATAAAAGGGCTTAATCGCGTAAAATGAAAATTTAGTGGTTATTTTTAGAAGGGCCAAATAGTGGATGTTCTTTTAATATGGAGGTTTTATGTTGCAATTTTCCCAATAATAAAAGGTAGTGGACGGCAATGGGTTGATACATATCCTTATTGTACAAGTTTAATATATATTAAATAATAAATGTAATTTAATAATAATATAATAGTTATAAAACAAAAAAAAAAATATATGAGTGGATGGTTTTCATTTTACCATCTACTGCCGAAACTCAAAGAGAGAAAAAGAAAACTTTGAAGCTTTGTATCTTTTGCATTTCTAAGCTTAAATTGAAGGTATGTTTTAGCTTAGTTTTTAATAATTTTTACGTTTTTGAGATCGTTGCTTTGAGTGCTACAAAACCCATATTTCAATTTTGAATTTTGATGAATATTTTGAGTTATGCCATTGATGAGAACTTGTGATTTTTGATGATTGATGGTAGATTTTGCTTGTTTATGAGTAGAGGAATGATTTTTATTAAGTGATTTTCGGTAAAAACAAGCTAATTAGTAAAAGTTGTTATTGTTCATAAGTATGTGTTATAGTAAGAATTTGAAGTTGCTATAGAAGGGAAAAATGTTCAGCATGTTATAAAACATAAGAATAAGGGCTGAAGTTTAATTTTCGAGCCTAGGGGCAAAATCGTAAATATGTAAAAGTTTAGGGGCAAAATTGTAATTTTGCCAAAAATGAGAGTTAAGGACTGTTTTGATAAATATGAGTATTAAATAAGCTAAATTTGCTATTATAGATCAAGAAGAACGAAATCCAGAGTTAGATCGGGGAAAGAAAAAGATAGAGGACTAAATCGATATAGTTTATCGATTTTGTTTCGAGGTAAGTTTGCGGTAAATAAATGCAATATTCTGTTATTTTACATTTAATATTATGAAATTCCAGCATTTACATATTTATTCTGTAAATTTATTATTTAAAGACTCAAGTATGAATTGACGGAAAAGTTATCTCAGAAAGTTCCGGTTGAACCTTAGGAATGTGTAGGATACAAATGTCATGACATTAGGGTTTAAGGAAATCATGTAAGACCATGTCAAGACATGGCATTGATAAGTTACTATAAGGCAAAGGTCCCATGTAAGACCATGCCAAGGCATGGCATTGGTGAATTTATAAGGCAAAGGTCCCATGTAAGACCATGCCAAGGCATGGCATTGGTGAGTTCACAAGGCAAGGATACCACGTAAGACCATGTCAAGACATGGCAATGGTTAAGTTTCATAAGGAAAGGTACCCGCGTATCCTTAGTATTCCAAGTGGTTCAACGGGAAAATTCAAAGAGTATACCAAAGTAAAGGTAAGACAAGTTCAAGCTAAAATGGTAAGTTAAGACAAGTTCAAGCTAAAAAGGTAAGGTAAGATAAATTCTTGTTAAAAAGGTAAGGTAAGATAAATTCATATTAAAAAGGTAAGGTAAGATAAATTCATGTTAAAAAGACAAGGTAAGAATACAAGTTTGAGTATATTGAGTTAAAAGCTTAAATGATCTTGATAAGAAAAGAATAAGTTAATTCATTAAGAATGTTGTCATCTATTTACATGTAAACTTACTAAGCTTTATGCTTACTCCCATTCTTTATTTTTTTTATAGTATTGCAAGCCAACTCGGGGATCGAAAGGACGTCGGAGATCGTACACACTATCAAAGGATTATATTTGTATTTTGTGACTCGAACGTTTTAAGTTATGG
This sequence comes from Gossypium australe, assembly GCA_005393395.2. NCBI lineage: Eukaryota > Viridiplantae > Streptophyta > Magnoliopsida > Malvales > Malvaceae > Gossypium > Gossypium australe. The sequence goes on from CM016626.1 coordinate 9,951,336, forward strand.
CATGTATAGGGACTTAGCCATTTTATGTGTGTGACCTTATGATATGGCTTATTATGGACTTGTAAATGTTTGGTAATGATTAGCCATTAAAATGGTTAATTAAGAACATGGTTGTGGATGTTATGAAATGTCTAGTTGATAATTATTTTAATAAAGAAATTATGTAATTATATGCAGGGGAATAGTTGGACAGCAGCAGTGACGTGATTTTGAAAAATCACCAAAAATAGTAGAAATTGAATTAGGTTGTGCATGAGATATAGAATTAAAGCTTATTGAGTCTATTTTCATATAAAGAAAACGGTGTAGGAAAACGAGTTGTATATTATGAGATAATTGATTTTTAGTGAAGAGAGGTCAGAACTGTCAAACTGTGTAATAGGGGAGACTTTAACTAATAAACTGTACTAATTGGCCACACCAAAAATTCTGGAAAAATTATAGTAAGAATATATATGAGTCTAGTTTCAGGGAAAATTTACGGATCTAGATTTCGAGTTTCGTAACTCGATTTATAATTAATTTAGTGAACATGATGCAGACGGACAGTTTCAATTTTTATGCCCAGAACCAGTAAGTTAAGTCTAATAATGCCTCGTGCTCGACTCCGGCAACTGTCTCGGGTAAGGGGTGTTACAATATTTGCTATTTAATATTTATTAATTTCATATATTGTAATTAAAATTTTAAACATAGAAAAATATTTTTTAGTAATTACATATAATATTATTAAGATTTTATTTCCATATAATATAAATTAATAATATTCATAAAAATAATATATTGTAAATTTAAAAATAGATGGATAAAATTATTTACCAAGACCGATCATATTTTCTAAGAGATCAATTATTTTCTGTCTATATTTGGATAGGTTAGGTTTTAGAGAATCATAAAGTGAATCAATAAATTTCATCATACCACCTTATTAACAAACAAATAAATAATATTTTTTTATTCATAACATTAATGAAGTAATATCGTGGATGCACTAATGCAAAATATATATACCAATCAATCCATTAAATATAAAACTTATTTACCTATTATTTGCATCAAAATATTTATCAATAATCTTTAATTTTAATTTTGTTTTAAAGATTTTTTTTATTTTTTTGAGAAAAAATTATAAAATTAAGTTGACAAACTCCTCGACAAATTTACTTACTAATATAAAATAAACATTTTGTTTAGTGTATTCATTATCTCCCTTTACTCCTTTTAACTTGTCCAAACTTAATTGCAAAGACTTCCTTATCACTTTCTAAGTAAATGAGTCTATAAACTAACCCACTCTATAATTTTAGAAACCAAAGTAGGATAGAGGTTGATGTTAATTTTGGTCTGCCCCTAATAAGGCTAGAATAAAGGTCTTGTAGTCCCCGGACCATTCTCTCGCAACTGCCTCATCAACTGAAATGTTGTTTCTCTTCAGGTACAATTCCTTTATATCCTTCAAGTCTTTTTCTGCGCGAGTTACGATCACGCGACTCAGAGCATCTTCATTTGTCTCTTCCATATTAATGGCTGATCGCAACACCTGCTTCACCAATCAATTTTCAATATTGATTTAAGGATTTAATTAGCCACCATATTGATATTTATGATGGCATCCCTTAACTTTTTGCATTCTTACCTTTGCAAAATACTTTTTAGGATCTCGAATGCAACGTATCACAGTACGCAATGTAGAAAAATAATCACCGCCTGGAAAACCCTGCAATGGACCAAGTTCCAATGCAAATTACATGCCTTGGGTAGTTGCTGAATCGATGATAAGTGTATTGGTACCTTAGTGATGGAATGACCATAGATGTCTTTGTAGATGTTGAAGGTAGCATTGAGCTGTGCTTGACTCCTAGTACTCAAGATCCTAATCACTTCCTCCTTGTTAAAAGCCTTTCCATGGATTTCTTGATGGAGAGTACTAGCCTCAGATTGTGCCACTGTCTCATCAAATTCATCGCCATCATATCTATATGCACTTGTTACGCCAACCAAAAGCTGCAATATGACAACCCAAAAACCAATTATTTTGGAATACGAGGCATAAGGCCGTAGCAGAGTGTTGAAACGTACTTTTCGAATATCAGCAGTGGTGGAAGAAGCGAGGTCTTCTTCGAGGGAATGCTTGTAGCGAAATTTATAAGCACGTTTCACGGCCAGGAGATCTTCAGGGGATCTGATACATGCAATTTCAATAATGACTCTATAATCAGGATCACTCTTCTGCAATGTTTCATTGGCTAAAACAGCATCTCGGTCTGCAGGATCCAGAGTCCATAAACTTATAGCTCTCTGTATTCAAAATAAAATTAAAAACTCATCATCTGCGACTGCAATTTAAATCGTAAAAATATATTTTTTTTCTTTTTGAAATGGAACATGAACCTCTAAGTTTCCGGAGAGCTCGCATTTGAGTTGCTGGAGGAGATCTTGATGGTATATCTCTTGAAAAGCTAGTCTAACAAGCTTCCTTTGGAACAGATTTCGATGTCCAAGTATCGAAATTATGGCTTTCTCATCCGTTCCCCATCCTGAAAACAAATCATACACAAGTAATTTAATTAATTTACATGTCTTAACTAATTTGGATTTGAATTAATAGATATAAAAACCTTGACAAGCCTTCTTGATATTTTCTGCATCTTCAACAGGAGAGAATTGCTTTGGCGAAATAATTGTAGTCATTTTGGGCTTGTATTTGCCTGCTAGTGCTTGATGTAAGTAACTTCACGGCTTCATTCATTTTTTTATAGTGACCGAGCAAGCAAGTTAATGTTACTGTTTCAGGAATTAAAAATAATTTTTCGAGAAACGCAGCATTCTGAGTTTTGTGGAGTTTCTTTGTATCATTTATCACTTCCGTTTCTAATATTATTTGTAACAGCAATTCTTGGAGAAGGAAGCCAAAAAGCGAAGGTAGTTTTTCTTCTAACATGCATGAATATTACATTATTTAAACTTTCTAATTAATTTTTTTTTCCCGAAAGATGGAAGTTGAATTTTCAATGAAAAAAAAAATCAAAAGGAGAATCATGAGATGATAAAGGTGGACTGAATGAAGGAGTAAATGAAAGTAAGGAAATTGAAGGAATAAAGAGTGTTGAGAGAAAGAGGAATGTACCCCTTAGAGTAAAGAAAGTGAAAATATTAGTTTCAGTTTTAGAGATAAGCGGGAGGTTTTCTCTTTAGGATTTTTAAATAAAGTATAATCAAAATTAAATTTAAATACAATTTCAATTTTTATATAAATATTTTTGAAATTTTGCATCGTATTGTATTTTGATAATTTTACTTGAGAATAAATAGATAAAATATAATTTTCAATTAAGTATTTATTGTTTTGGAATTTGCTATCAAGATATATGATATAAGTCAAAATTGCATATTTTATGATAATAGACCATGATAATTACATTTACAAACAAAATAATAATTTAGTTTATAAGAATTATTTCAATTAAAGCTTTGGAAAAAAAATATTTAATTTAAGTTCGGATCACTTTGAATTACTTAATTTAATTATTTCAGGTTTAAATTGAATGGGTTTAAATTGTTGACTTCTCGTTATAAAATCGAGTTGATCGAGTTAAACTTTCAAGTTTAAATCAAAATTAACAAATTTATAATATTAGTATATTAATCCATGTAAATAATAATTTATTTGTAATTGGATGGGTTAATAAATTAAAATAATATTTGTAATTTAATTTGATAGGGCAAATTTAGTCTTTTGACAATGAGTGAGATAATTTTGTTTAAGATTATTTTGCGTTGCTTTTCTGACAATATCACCAGAAATATGCAAAGTCGGCTAAATTTCGGCCAGAGAAAAAAGCTGTTTCACTTTGGTCGATATGTTGCCGTCGGCCGTCGCTAGAACCGGCAGCTACCGCGAATCCATTGCCATTGGTTCTTTTATTCTTCAAAACCAATATGTTTTACTTACTTTTACCTTAAAAAAAGGAAATCAACTTGTATTTTTCTTCTAAAAGATGTATATATTCAAAGTTGAATTTATAGTTTTCAATTTGATGTTATGGAAGAGGGTCTTTTTTTTTAAAAAAAAAAAAGAAGAATGATAAAATTAAATTAAAATTAGGAGGAGGAGAATAGACAAAAAAAGGGGTATAGTTAGGAGGAAGTATTGATGAATAAATCCATGACTGAAGAAGAAAAACGGCATCGTAATTGTCATAATTGCTAACTAATTAATTTTTACAGCCATGAAAGAGATGATAAAAACATCCACCTAACGTAACAAACATTGCATCTGACAGTCATTATAGACCAACAAATCCATCAACGCCAACAATACAACATTCATTGCCTTCTTTATTCTCATTCTCTTTCCCATGCTTCATTTTTAAAGGAAACAAAAAACCTTGAACAGAAATCAAATGCAGCGTTAAGATTGTTTGGATTCATATTACATTAATTAATCCTTATGAACAAAACATGCAAAAACGATCATGTCCAATGATCTTTCCAATATAGTAATTTAAAAAAAATAAAAGAGAAAAAAATTCATAGCTTTAAGGAAAGAAGTAGGATTAATATGTTCTCTTTTTTTTTCTTTTTTTGTGAATCATCTATTGTGTAAAGGATTTGGACCTGTATGAACTTTTCTCTTTTCATCATCAAAAACTTGATTATCATCACTACCACCATCTTTACCTTTACGATGGTCATGATTCCCAGCTTCAAAGCTACCATGGGATTGAAGAACAGGCGGCTTAAACTGTTGAGAAGAAGCTGAAATAGCTGGTTTGAAGCTGCTTCCATGGCTTGAACTTGAACTTGAAGATTCTAACTGAAACAGCAAGAACAAAAGCAGTGGGAAGAGGAGACAAAAGCAAATGAACTTTTTGCTTAAACCCATTTGCTGCTTCAATAATATTCTTCACAATCCAAACACCTACAAATCATGCATGGATTACTACTCCCTTTTAACCCAAAAACCTAGACAGCAAAAAAGGAAAGAAACTATCTTTGAAATCTGATACACTCAAGTCAAAGCTGGCTCCCTTGTGGAAACTGGTCGAAAAACGAAAACTCTAGTAATGGCTTCTCTTCTTCTTCTTTTTTTCCCCTGATGAGAAAACCTAGGAGTGTGAACCCTGAACTGATAGTAATATATTAAGAAGAGGAGTCAAAATGCATAGGTTTTGGTGCCTAGTAAGTTGCAATAAAATGGATGGAGGAGTTTGAGTTTGCAGTTTGAACCTTTGATATATTTTACATGGGAAATAGACAGAGAGAAAAAGATGAGCTGCTGTTTTGTTTTTGGGTTGGCGAATTGGCTGAGTTTTTTTTACTTTATGATTCTGTTGGATATATTAATAGCTATTAATTTCATCTCTCACTTCGGTCTACCATCAATGCGTATATGGTTAAAGCAACACTAATACTATATAAGTACTTCGTATATTAAAGAGTTGCTCTCTCAATTTCAATTTAGATATTTGCATTAATCTTTCTTTAAACATTGTTATTGTACATAATTTTGATTAATATAATAATAAATTTAATATTTAATATTTATATATTCTATACAAATATTGACAGAAAGTGTAAGTATTGTGGACTAAATTTATTAAACCAATATCAAATTGACAGAATATATAAATTTTAATAACTAAATTTATTAAACAATAAACAATATCTACAATTGACTAAAAATATTAATATTATAATTAATTGTCTTTAATTAGTCATTTTAAATTAATAGGGATTAAATCACTCTAACTTTTCAAAATAAAATAATTTACTTTATATCAAAATTAAGATAACAAAAATTCTTTTTACCAATAAAAAACTAGAATTAGAAAGGGAAAGAAGTCACCAAAATAATTATCTTACCTAAATTAGTTTAGGCTCAAACTTCAATATAAAATTATAAGCACTTCAGGATTTATAATCGTTTAATTATAAATTTCATCTCTTCACTTTATAAAAATTAAAATATTATTTTTTTAATTTTAATTTATAAAAAAGATATTCTTAGTAATTTATAAAAAAAATAAGTTAACTTAATTATTAGTAAAAATATGAACTTAAATATTTTTATTAAATTATTATATATAAATTGTTGAATTGTTGTTTTTTTATTATTAATTCATTACATATAAATTATAGAATTGTTAATTACCATATCAATAACTAATAGCAAGGTCTGACAATATTACTCAATTGAATTAATTTTTTAATATTTGAAAAAAATTAAATTCTGATAAATTAATTTTTTTTAATTTAGCTACAACAAACTCCAAAAATTAAGGAGGAGCATGCTGGACTTAAAAATATAAATTGTAAATTTAAATTCCATGTTAAGCATCGATAAATTTTAAATTAATTGGCAATAGATTAAAAATTTAACTTATATATAGCCATAAACTATTCATAGATTAAGCTGCAATAAGGACATTTTATCAAATTTTACAATTTTATCTTTTTTTTTAATAAAAAAGTGTAAAAGTTGAAGAAAATATATTTAAAAAAAATCAATAATAAAGATTTATAGAATTCCTACAAGTACAAATACAGTGAAAAGGAGGAAAAAAAAAGTGAAGTTTATAAATAATTATAATTCGTTCATGTATTCGGGTGGAATGATTGAATTTTGTAAGCATGTACGTTATACATATAATCTAAATTGCTTCCAACCTCATGATTCCACTCCCTTTTTCACCTCGATTTTTTTTTTTCTCTCCATCAAGCAAGCACTTTAAATTTTTGGCTTCAGGAAGAAGCTTGCTATACACTTGAAATTGGGCTAAAAAGAAGTGTGTTCCAAATTTGCATTCATTTTATGCATATTCATTACCTTATTTGTCTATTTCCTTTCTGTCTTAATTTCATCTGTTCAGCCACTTTATTTGATTTTTTTTTTCATCTGTCTAATATAAAAGCCTTAAAGAGATGAGAAAAAAATGAGATTATGTTTTTCAAAAAAATAAAAAATGATACAATAATAATTATTATGTAATTCCTCAATAGAATGGGTTCCTGATATTTTTTTTGTCCAAATCTATTAAAAAAAAGAAAAAAATTACCCAACTAACCAAATTATCACCTAAGATGAAGAAAATAAAAGTTTGGGGTTTGAAATTTCATCATCATATATAATTACAAATACCAAAGTTTTAGTGAAGAAAAAAAATTAGTCATATCAAAATAGTCAAACAGGTAGGAAATAGGAATTGACAGATGGGCTGGAATGATAATTTTTTTCCAAGGAAAACATGATGTTGTCTTCACTCACTTTTTTCCCCCTTAATATATAATTCAGGGAAAATAATAATTAACCCTAGAACAACATGAAAGTCAGTCGACAATGGTGGATCGATTTTAGCAGTTAGGGGCCCAATTCCCTGAAAAACTAGGTAGAATATATGGAAAATCTTCTTTAACACCATCATTTCTTTTTGAACTTCCAACCTATTATTATTTGTTGCTAATATTTAATGTAATTAATTATTTATAACAATTATACCATTTATGAATTACATTCCATATAGATAAGGTGAGATTTTGGAAAATTTTCTGAATTGAACTTATTTTACCTTTCTTATCAATTAATTGTTGTTGATTTTTTTCATCCCAAGAAAAATATCATTCAAATTACATTGTAGCATATATATATGTGTGTCTTTCGTTATTTAAAATTTTTCATCTTTTAAATAAAACAATTGTATTTGATATTTATGTTTAATATATATAAATATATCTGAATCCAGAATCTGATAAGCTAATCATAATTGCAAGCTATTGTTGGGGCAGGCAGTGGTGAAAAGTATATAGACGTGGAGTATAAAAAGGGCAGTAAACATCCTCACCTTTAGCATCAAAGTAGTTGCTTTGGTTGGATACTTTCGGTTCCTACCTTTCAAAGCCTCCTAGCTTGGCTAGCTACATGTTTCATTTGCTCTTGCCTTGCACACCATGTATGATATCTATTGGATTTGGAGCTAATTGATATATCTAACACAGATTTCAGCCCCATGCACTAGAAAAGTAAAGTGTCTCACCTCTTTAAATTTTCTCATAATTAGTTACACTCACCTCCACTCTTGATAGTGCTTTGATTTTGGGGTATTGGGAACAACTATGACAAATATTGGGAATGACTGCCAAAAATCTATTATCTTAATTACAGTCTTCATATTTTATTAAAAAAATGAAAAAGATACTTGCATCACACACATATATATATATATATATAGGTTGAATATTCATCTAAATAAGAGACAATGAGGTTAGGGGTACCACAGGCATCATTAAGGCTGAGAAACATATAAATTGGTGGGCAAGCAAAGAGAAAGGAGGAGAAAGGTTTCAACTCTTTAATTATTTTTCACTTTTTTGTTCTTTTTGTTCTCTCTTTATATATATATATATATATATATATATATATATTATTTTTACTGGTCAAAGTCCCCATGGTGCTCCACCATCATTTGGATATATCTCAATAACTATGATTAGCTTAGAAAACCTCTGATTTTTCCCATTACTCATTGCTTCTTTGGTAATGTTATTCTTTACAAGAACCAATTTTAAAGAACAAAAAGGCTATTTTTTTAATAGAATACAAGTATATAACTTCCCAATGAAGATTTTTTCTACGTACAAAAAAGAAAAAGGTTTAGGGAGAGTGGATATGTTTGTAGGAAGAAGAAAATTCCTTTTAAAGAGGTATTGATCTTTCTATGTTCAAGTTTAAGTGAAAATAGCCAAATAGGGTTGATAATACTTTCACGAATTAAATTTAAATATTTTATTTATGATTTTAAAATGTCATAATGCGAATTAATTAGAGATATAAACTTGTTCTACTACTAGATAATACTTAATTTAATAAATCATCTATTACTAAAATAATAGTTACTTTTTATGGTGTGGACCAATATACATTGTACAATTTAAGAGAAATGAATCATACTCTTGATTTTTATTTTCTGCTAAAAGAGTTAGGTTTTCCCTTCTTCTTCACTGTCAGCACGGCGGATCTTTGTGTCAGGGTTTTCGGCATAATAACCTTGAGAACTCACCCCATAATCATTTTTGACATTTTGCTGCTGTGATTTGGGCCGACCCCTGCCACTGTGTGGGTTTCTGTATGCTTTTGCTTGGAGCATGGCTCTCTCTATGTCTTGTGCTTGTTTTTCTGTTCACTTAGCCTTGGTCCTTTATGAGCGTAGGTAAGATGCCGTCGTTGCTAGGCTTTCTATCGATTGAATTTCGTTGGGCTTTGGACTCGCTGCCCCAATTCTGTTATTTGGGGGGTTGAGGCCACTTATGATGGTCGTGGCTCCACTCCTTTTGATGGTTTCGGCAAATTTTCACGGCAGTTTAGATGTTTGTTTCTTTTTTTGGGCCTTGTTGTGTCATGGTCTCGTTGCTGAAGGCATGCACATTGGTGATGGTACAACTATTTTGTCCCCGAACATCTTGACCGCTCACTCGTTCTTCTCCTTCGATCACGACACCAACATAGTGTTTAGAGGCTAGGATTTGTTGTTTGTTTGAGAACCAACTTGCCATTAGAACCGTTATTGATATGACTATACTAATTACGCATAAAATCATGGTATAAATATCAACAAAACAAAGCAACATATCAGAATATATACATCCAAAACAGTTCACAAAGCCATCTAGATGGGATTCCACTCATCCAGATGCCATTTAGCTAAAAATCAAATAAAATGACATACTATCATCAATACATACCACGTACCCTAAACAATGCAAAAACACAATTAATTCCATCAATAATGTTCAATAATATATGCATTATATATATAGTTCCATTACCCAAGATGAGAAAACAAAATTAAAGGACATCATTAAACCACCAATGGTCTAATGCCAATCCCCATGCAAGCATTCATGCGTTCACTATAAAAAAAAATAAAAAATTAAACACGCATCGCCCTATAGTTCATAATAATTGTCAAAATCAATTTTTGTTTGAAAAACGGGGTTAATTTTAAAAATGAGAATGGAGTTGTCACTAATCTTTTTTTTTTTTTGAGATGTGATCGGGTCACTTTATAATTCGGTCATTTTAATAATAAATTTGATTTATCAAAACAACAGTTTTGGTCTACGAAATTTAAAAAAACGGGTTCGGGAGTCTAGTAGTGATGTTCCAGGGTAACTATAATATGATCTCTAGTTAATAATGTTCTTTTATGACATTTAATGCATATGATGCGATATAATGCAAATTCATGATATGAATGCATAAATAAAAGGTGTCAATTCTGGCTCAATTTCTTTTAGAATAACTTTATAAGAAAACAAAATCCTTTACATAAAACAAAATCGCATATACGACCTAGCCCTTATGCTTAAAGCTTTAACTTTCTTAAGAAGCAAAGCTAACTCTCGACCCCAGTCCGAATCTAGCTCATATTTCACACTTAACACATCAGCCTGAACCATTAAAGCTTGTAAATGATCAGCCACTTCTCGTATCTGAGCCACAGCTTCGTCCATGACATAATCTTTTTCTCTGACCTGGTCTTGAGATCGACGAAGCTGCCACTGCCACTGCTCATTATTCAATTCAAAAAAGTCAATTCGCAATTCTGTAGCGTAGTTTCGAGTTCTTCAACTTTTCCTTCCAAATCATCGATCTTGCTCAGACTGGCTCTTCTATCTCCGCTACTCGAGCTTCTAACATCTGCTTCTCATCTTGGCCCTCAACCAAGCTCTTTTTTAAAGTGTTTTCGCGTGCTCGAGATCATGGAACCTCTTCTTCCACTGATCGGCCCTAGCCTTTTCTTCTTGAATTTCTTGTCGCCACTACTCCGATGTCTTTCCTAACCCGGCTATTCTCATCAACATACGCAACTTCTTGTAATCAGTCTTCAAACTGTCCAAGTCCTTTTTAGCTTTTTTTTTCCTTTTCTCAACTTCTCGGCTTCGAGATTCTGAACATCAGCCTCTAGCCTCAAATGAATCTTTTCCTCCTCCAATTGCTCCATTTTCTTTCCTAACTCTGAATTTCTCTTGTCAAAATCTTGTTTTATGATTTCCAACTCGGAAGGGGCTATTTGCAGGTATTCCTCTATCGGTTGAGCGCCGTCTTGTCTCGATTTATGAATATTATCATTAATTCTTCTACTCCTCCACGCATCATATTCGAGGATTGTCATCGGACCTATAGCGACCCTTTTCATCTGACGAGTCTGATTCCAAACATTAGAAATCCTTTTAACCCTTTTCTTGTAGTTATCTCTTCCACACGTAAATTCATACTGAGCTAGGCCATGCGTTGCCGGTATGAATTGCCTTGATCTATATTGCCTCAGCACAAGCAAATGAGCATAACCAATGGCTCCCTAAATTTCAGGCAACGGTACCCAGTCAAAATTCCCACATTGATAGAGGATTTCGTCAGGAACCATCCAAGGGGCTCTCCACTCAACATCTTCCTCTTGAAGGTTTTGAAAAATTGCTATCCCCCTTTCTTCTGATATGTCGTCCCTCATTGGCGTAGCTGCTACTTCCTTCAATGGGGAATAATCCTTGTAGAATACCGGGTATAAAACTTTGTCAACCTTCTAGAAATGATAATGGAACCAAACAAACAATAATTATGCGCATCGGATAAATCTACCTTCACCTGCCCTCCGACATGTACTCAAATATCTGAATGTTTCAGCAAGAATTGCTGGTACCGGCATAACCCCCTTGTCAAGTCAATCAAATAGGTTAGCAACTGCTTCATCTATATGCCTTAAAGCTTTGGGAAAAATTATCAAACCATAGATACTGAAGGCAAAGATGCCAACTTTCCTTTTTATATCTAGATGTGCTACAGTCAAGTCCCTCGAGCTCACCCAAAGAATGTATTTTTCTTCACCTTTTTGCTGAATTCGGGTCGTGACTCACTATTTACTAATCCCGGTGATACTCATCAGCTTCTTTACAAAAGTTGGTATATTAGCGGCATTAGAATAAACTTTGTCGACTTGAACATTTGGACAACGAAGCAAGGCTGTGTATTCTTTCACAGTAGGCACCGAGTCCACTTTCCCGAACGTGAAACAGTTATATGCGGGGTTCCAAAACTGAGTCATAGCCTGAAATAAGTGTTTGTCCACTTTGATGTCAAACAGGTAGGGTAGATCGCCATAATTACGATAGAATAGTTGCTTAGTCTTATCATTTTAACGGGCCCATATATCTCTTAATTCCTGGAATTCATTCTGTGGCACATTATACAAGTGAAGTCCCACAACTCCGACGTATATCCCTCGGCTAGACTATCCCCTTTCTAAAGTTGCTTCTTCTCTGACCATATACGGACAGCCGCATTGTCCTCTATTTTATCAAGAAGTTCGTTCTCCATTACAAGCTTTCTAATTTAGTAACCAAACAGGAATCGACACCTTTTTAATATGAAGTGACATGCAATCATAGCCAAAACACAACAAGTTAGTAAAAAGTGTCAAACATCTATCTGGGTAACCGCTAAGGTTTAGCGTAGCTCTATCTAAAGTGGGCTCTTAAGGATCACTATATGTGGCTTAGTTCTAAAGGGAAGGTACATGAACCAGCAGATTCCTAAATCCTCACCTATTATAGACTCATATGAATCGGGTTCAGTTCAGGGGAATACATTTCCCAATGGCCATGCGGAGGTGAAAACCTCACGAAGACATAGGTACAGATGTATTCCGAAAGCAGTCCACTAGCCCATACGGAGGTGAAAACCACATGAAGGCATAGTTTTTCACTCCCACTTAAAAGGTGTGACCACAACGGTAATGCAATACGATGCGAGAATACCTTATAAGACTCAAACCACAACAAACATATGACACCACACAAACTCATGCGGTAAAAGCATCAAAATCAAATTTTAATTTTCGATAAAAAGACAGAAAAAAATCAATCCTACGGCTTGACTCTCTTTGATATCCCCAGTGGAGTCGCCAAGCTGTCGAAACTATTTTTTATTTGAAAAACGGGGTCGACTTTAAAAATGAGAATGGAATAGCCACCAATCTTTTTTTTGAGGTGTGATCGGGTCACCTCGTAATTCGGTTATTTTAATAATAAATTTGATTTATTAAAACAACAGTTTTGGTTTATGAAATTTAGAAAAACGGGTTCGGGAATCGATTACGCAATGGAAGGATTATCACCCTCCTAACGCCCAAAATTGGTACCTAATTGATTATTTGATGTCTTTATGTCAAAAATTTGAAAAGATTTTAAAATACGATTCTCTTTATTTAAAAGAAAACTTAAATATATTAAAATGAATGCTAAGACCCTCTTATTTCGAAGAGGTAAAATGTCACACCCAGTAAGTTAGGGTACGACATTTTAGATTCCCGAAGCTGAGCTTGTCTTTTGATTTTTAAAACTCATGTATTTAAATTTAAAAAGGATATTCGATTATTTGGGTCAAATGAAAAATCGAAACCCAGTAAGTTATGGCACAATTTCTCAAAATACCAAATTCGAAGCATTGCCTTTTTTTAGAAATCCTTATCCCGAAATAACGAAATGTCACATCCAGTGAGTTAGGACGCAGCATTTTCGAATTCTCAAGAATAAGTTTTTATTTAACTCGCATACTTTGATTTAAGAGAATAATTGATTCTTTAGATTCGATGAGAAAAATCGAAACCCAATAAGTTAGGGTACGATTTCTTTCGGATCTTAGAATGTGGAATGTTTGTTTATTTCAAAACGAAAATTGTAATGTATCGAATAAAATATGATATGATTTTAATAGAATGAAAGATGGATTGTAGTACACATGCATAATAGAATAAAACAAGGGTAACAATGTAAATAATAAAAATGGAGGCAAAGACAAAATTCAATAAAATAAAATTTAAAACCGGCCATCTATATGAAATACTTAAAAAATAACAAATAAACAAAAGAAAATAATAACAAAAATAAAAGCTAATGGTAAATCAATACAAAATAAATATTATATAATAATTTAAAAAAATAATAATAGTAAAAAATACAATAATAATAAAATATATTAATAAACAAATAATAATAGTAAAAATAAAAAAATAATAGGAATAATAAAAATAGCAATAATAATGTTGATATAATAATAATAATAATAAATATAATTATATTGATAATAATATATATAAATAATAAGGGTAGTAACAAATATAATAATAATAATAAAGTTAAAGAAAATAAAAAAATAATAGTAGTGGTAAAATTAAAATAATAATTATAATAGTAAAATAATAGTAATATTAAATTAATAATAATAATAGTGATACTAGTAATATAATAGTAATAAAAAATAATACAAGTAGTAATAGTAATAATAATGATAATAACAATATAATAGTAAAAAATAATACTACTAGTAATAGTAATAATAATGATAATAACAATATAATAGTAATAAAAAAATTAATACTAACAATGATAATAATAGGAATTTTAAATAGATTTTAATAATAAAATAGCAATAAGGACTAAAAGGATTAAATTGAAAGCAAAAATAAAGTTTTAGGGCAAAAACAGAAAATAAATAAGGCAAGAGGGCCGAATTGTGACGCGCTTAAAAAGAGAGGGACTAAAATGGGAAAATTCTCACGCCATTTAAGCGGCACCGTTCCTTCAGGACAAAAATAAAACACGGATAAAGAATGTGGCCAAATCAAAAAAAGGAAAAAAATAAGGACTAAATTAAAACAACCCAAAAAAATAGAAGGACCGAAAGGGTAAATAACCCAATTATTTAAAACACGCGGATCCTCCTTGTGGGTTGGGTCACGCGCGCGGGTCAAGCTCAAAACGACGCCATTTTGGCGTCTGTGCATTGGCCCAAAACGGCGCTGTTTTGTAGGGCTTATATAAGTTAAAATTTTTCAAAAACAAAAATTCATTTTCAGCCATATTTAAAAAAAAAAAAACCAAAACACTTTTCCCCCTTTTCTCTCAGGCCCGAATTTCGACGAGAGCTCCGGCGAGACTTCAGGACCGATCGCCGCCGTGCACGGCGACCGGAGGTCGAAAGCAGATTTTTTTTTGTTTTTTTTAAATACTATATTTATATATACATTATATATAGTTTCAGAGGAAAAAAATAAAAAAAATAAAAACATTCTTCGTATATATTCGGAAAAGAAAAGAAAAAAAAGAAAAAGAGGATCAAAACCTTTGCTGATTTCTTTTGGTATTGATTTGTATTCGTGAAAGTTTGTGTATTGCTCTCGTATCTCTCCAAATTGTCCCCTTTTATAATCTTTTTATGCGGCTTTTATAGCCGAAAATCGTAACAAAAATCAAATACAATCCCTTTTTTTTAGTTTTGCTGTGCTGTGTTTTTTTCTTCTTTTCTGCAGGTACAACGACATGGAGCGGACGTGGCTCGATGGTGGAGGTGCGCAAGATGCGGAGGAGCGAGGCGTGTGGCATTGGGGAGTCTGGTGGAGGCGGCGCAAAAACAATGGCTAGGGTTTTTTTTTGTTTCTGATTTGTTTTCTATTTTGGGCTTAGTGGGCTGGTAGGCTATTGGGCTTAGGTTTGGGCTTTAAAATTGGGCTCCAATGTAAATGGACTAAACATTTTAATTATTATTTTGGGTTAGTTTAATTTATTTTGGTTAATTGGCTGGTTAATTAAGCTTTGGTTGGGGTCAAAAATTGGGTCACACAATAATCATTAAAGAAAACAAGTGCAATGTACTCCTCAATGCCCTCAGCTCTAAAGTTATAATAATTTCATACAAACAAATAAGAGGAACCTACTGCTTTGAATGGAGATGTAAAAAAAGCATGAATTCAACTACTAAGGAAGGGGGAGCTGTTAAATGGCGATGAATTATCAATGGAATGGAGCAAAGACTTAAACTTTGAATAATTATTGAGCTAATATAAAACCTATAAAGCTTATTCTGCCAATCACTAAAGATTCCAACTTCCAAACAATCCTTGTAAGCTCAAGCACCAAAATCTAATAAAACCCTTCCATTCCGAACAATTTTATTTAATTACACTAATAAGTAACGGCATAGCAATCTGGAAAAAAAATTCTTTCAATTTTTTGGTGCATTTTAAAAAGATTATATATTCTTTAACCACTGTCAAAAAGGGAGGTCAAAATGAAAAAGACAAGAGACAAGGAATTGAAAGATTACCCATTGTCAAAAGAGGGCGGGAACGTCGAGAGCAGTAAGCCCATCCCACGGCGAAGAGGAACGACCAAAATGCACCAATCAGAACCTACGGCACTGGGCTTCGTTAATCATCAAAAAATGACAGATACGGCGACGATGTCCAGCGGGATCGGTCAGAACCGCGGTGAAGAAAAGGAAAGCATGGGATGGCATAAAATGTTGCCTTAAACAGAACCTACGGAATTGATGATGTAGCGGGATTTTTCAACCGGCGTCGGAGAGTGGCAAACACGGCGGCAGCGTCGACCGGAATGGGTCTGGAGGAGGAATGGGGAACGGCGGCTTGGGGAGGAAATGTTTTTTTAACCTAAAGAAGATTTTTTTTTTACCTTTAGTGAATTTCTTTGATTACCTATAACTGGTAAAGGGTAAATATCCCATATATACCAAAATATTGAATTTTTTATGGAAATGGGCTAGTTTGAAGAATATTTACGGAAAAGGGTCGTTTCCCCCAAAAATGCATCCACGTTAGCGCGTTTTTGGGAGAAACAATAGCAAAGCGCGTCCTCAGGGGTGCGCTTTGCTACTGAATAACCAAGAAAGCGCGCTGATGTGGACGCGTTTTTGCCCTCCCTTCCCTTCCACTTACAGTATGAAAAATTAATTGAATTTTTGGGCTAAGGAAAAAATATATATAGGGTTTTAGGCAAAATATATTAGCATAAAAAATTAATTGAATTTTTGTGACAGTAGTCTTCGGCAAAATAATTTTGAGAAGACGTTTCTGAACAAACAGTGGCCAAAAACGCTTCCAGCAGGGTGCACTGTCAGCAGGAGTACTGAAAAGAGCTCCCACGTGGACGCTCTTTTGCTACAGTAGTCTCCGGAAAAATAATTTTGAGGAGACGTTTCTGAACAAACAGTGGCCAAAAACGCTTCCAGCAGGGTGCACTGTCAGCAGGAGTACTGAAAAGAGCTCTCACGTGGACGCTCTTTTGCTACAGTAGTCTCCGGCAAAATAATTTTGAGGAGACATTTCTGAACAAACAGTGGCCAAAAACGCTTCCAGCAGGGTGCACTGTTAATAGGAGTACTGAAAAGAGCTCCCACGTGGACGCTCTTTTGCTACAGTAGTCTCCGGTAAAATTAAATTGAGGAGACGTTTCTGAACAAACAGTTGCCAAAAACACTTCCAGCAGGGTGCACTGTCAGCAGGAGTACCGAGAAGAGCTCCCACGTGGACGCTGTGTTGCTACAGTAGTCTCCGGCAAAATTAGGCTATAAATCAGCCAAATTTAATTCTCAGGTTGCATAAGGGAAATTGAGGCAAAAGAAAAAAAAACTGAAAATGAGTGAACGTATTAATGCTGTTATTTACTACGATGGTGAAGTTCGTGACACCGAAAATGGTGTTGTTTTCTTATCGAAGAACACAGCATGACTGAGTTTTAATCGGAACGTCGATTTGGTAGAACTTTGCAAAAGAATTAGGCGTAAAATATTCGGAACAACGCCAATGAAAGTTCAGTCTATTAAGTATAGATTTTGCGCTTCGATTGATCTGGTGAGATATGACTCATTCGACATCAAAGGTCCTCGGAGCTTTGAGGCAATGGTGGAGACTCATCTTGCCAGTGGATCACCCTATATCGAGGTATATGTAGAATTTTCATCTCCAAGTGATCTTTCTGCGACCTCAACATCTACTGCCATTCGAGGGGAATACACGACCCCAAGCCGACACTCTGTACGTGGGAGGCAAAACACAGAAGTGCCCGTGTGCTGTGGTAGTATGAAAAACATAACCCCTGCACGACACTCGGTTGGTGGATGGGACATGCATATCCGTCCTTCGACGTTCGATGATAGAAATACGTATTGGGGGACGTCATCAACTTCTAGTGGTTGGCAATCCACATATGATTAGGATCTTTACGAAAGATGTTTAAGGAGGGATGGTGTACTCCCAACGACATCCACCGGCGAGGGGCCCTCGTTTGTTGCAGGTTATGGAGGGTCGGACGATGAATCTGATGTGGATCCTTCTCGGGAGCCAATGCCCGACGGTGCAGAAGTTGGATTATTTTCTGAATCGGAGCCCGTTCCAATTGTACCTGAAGACGTTGAGGGCGGTTCAGACGAAGAAGAAGATCCGCTATTCAGGGCGTACTCGCCTCCAGCCCACATGCATAATGTCGATCTATCTCAAGATGATGCATTGGAGTTTCCTGAACTACCACACCGGACGCGTGACCGTACAAATTCTTCGTTGGATTCGGACCAATTAGAAGTTGGTAACCAGTTTTCCAACAAGAATACTTTTCTTGTTGCATTGAAACAATACAACATCAGGAACGTGGTTAACTATAATGTGGTTAAATCCAAGCTCGATAAGTACGAGGCAAAGTGTGCAGTGCAAGACGACACATGTTCATGGAAAATCATGGTGTCGTTGAGGAAAATGACAGGGTTGTGGGAGATCAAAAAGTACAAAGGTCCACATACATGTCTTGTCGGTACAGTACCACTATGTGTTCAATGATTTCGAATAACACTAATATTATGTAATGTTGTATTATTTAATATATTTCGTTGACGGGTGTAACACAAGATCATTCGAGGATGGATTCAGACATGTTGGCTGACTTAATAATCCCGACGGTGAAGGCCGATCCCAAGATTACGGTGCCGGCCTTAATTGGCAATATTCGTAGCCAATTGGGGTACACGCCCTCTTACAGAAAGGCTTGGATAGCCAAGCAGAAGGCGCTAGAAAAGTTGCACGGTCGGTGGGACGCTTCATATAATGAAGTGTGGCAGTGGTGTTAGGTGCTGGAGAGATATGTCCCAGGCAACACAACAGACCTTGAAACGAAACTGGCTTACTATAACGATCGTCTACTCCGCGGATGTGCAGTGTTCAAGCGTCTGTTCTGGACATTTAAGCAATGCCGAGATGCCTTTATATACTGCAAGCAATTGGTACAAATTGATGGTACTTTTATGTATGGTAGATATACGCATCGACTATTGCTAGCTGTGGCACAAGACGGTTGTGGGAGAATCCTTCCGATTGCGTTCGTAATAACACCGGGGGAGTCAGCTGATGACTGAGACTTCTTCCTATCTAGGTTAAGGAGGCATGTTTGCCCCCAACATGACATATGCGTTATATCGGATCGGGGCCCTAGAATACTTGCGGCAATAGAACGCCAGGGAAGCATGTGGCATCGCACACACCATCGATATTGCCTGAGGTATGTTTCATCCAACTACTATGGGCAACATCGATCTAAAAGACAGAAACATCAAGTGACCGATATGGGTATGAAATATCTATTAATATAATTTCGTTTGTAATATTCAATTTATTCTCAATTGAAGAGTGGTATGTAATATTCGCTATCAACGTATATTGGCAAGGTACGAGATCAGTAAAGACCGTTTTCACGAGATGTTGGCCAGTTTACGCTCAGATAACGCCGAAGGCGCAAACTACCTGTGCAATATGCCTTTCGAACAGTGGACACAAGCATACGACGACGGCCTACGATATGGTCATATGACCACAAACCTGGCCGAATGCATAAATTTTGTTCTAAAAGGAACCCGTCATCTGCCGATTACATCAGTTGTGCGAGAGACATATTTTCGTTTAGCGGCACTATTTCCGAAGAGAGTAGCGAGTTATAGAGGGCAGATGCAAGGAGGCCATGTATGGAGCCCGAAGGTCTTGCAAGAAATAAACTGTGGGAAGGCACGGGCCAACACCATGCACACAGTGTGTCACGATCGCGATAGCCTATGGTTTCGTGTCACGGAGTTTGACAGACCGAACCAAAGTATTGTTGGCGGGCATTATCGTGTACACTTGACAAATAGGACTTGCGACTGTGGGTTATTTGATGCACTTCGTTACCCATGTGCTCATGTACTTGCGGCTTGTCAGAATCTCCGTCTTGATCCCATGAGCTATGTCGACGAAGTGTATAAATTAGAAAACATGTACAACGTATGGAGACACGTATTCTGTAACGACCCAAAATCCGTGGGCACCAGAAAAAAAAAAGAAAAAAAAAGAGAAATGTGTTATCGGGCCTCCGTCTTAGTAAACCGAGTTAGTAAATAATTATTAGGAGTAATTATGAGTCTAATAGTGTGTTTAATTAGATTTTTATTTAGTGAATTTAGCTTAATTTAAAGTAATTGGGAAAAAGGATCAAATTGAATAAGGAGTAAAAGTCTAATTGTAGATTAAAAGAAAATAAAAAGGACTAAAATGGCAAATAGACCATTTAGTATACTTGAGGCGGCATAAGCTTAAAAAAATCTGAGATTTTATGTGTTAAAAATATATTATTATTATTAAATAATTATATTAATATAATAGTATATTATATAATAAAGTAAATAGTATAAAAAGAAACAAAAGAAGAACAGAAAAGAACAGAGAAGTTTTCGAAACAGGGGAAAAGAAAGAAAGAAAGAAAAAGAAAAGGGAAAATTGAGGTTTTAAAGCTTGAAGTTTAATTAGGTAAGTCAATCAAGTTCTATTCTCTTAATTTTGATGTTTTAGAAGCTTTAAAGCAAGATTTTGATGAAACTAAGTTGATATTTTGAGAGTTTATTGGTTTTCAAGTATAGTTGATGTTGAAGAAAAAGATGAATTAGAGACTAAATTGAATAAAATTTAAGTTAGAATTAGTAAAAGGATTAAATTGTAAAGTAAGCTATAAGTTTTCTACTATAGGGATTAATTTGGAAGAAATTATGAATTAGGGTTTTATTATGAAATTATATAATCAAGTTGAATATGGAAGGAATTTAAGTAGAATCAAAGCATGAATTAAGTTAAGAAATAAGTAAACTTAATTAGGAGTTAATTGCAAAATAAGTTATAAGAAAACAGTTTGGGGACAGCAGCAGTAGAGCAACTTTGAAAATTCACCAAAAATCGTAGAAGTGGAATTAGAAGTTGAGTAAGATATGAAATTAAAGCTTATTGAGTCTATTTTAATATGAAAGAAACAGAGAAAGTAAATAAGTTCTGTATTATGAGATATTTAAATTTTAGTGAAACTAGTTCAGGGTGATTTCGAGATCCTCTGTTCTGACTTGGAAAAATCATTAAAAATTGTATAAAACTAATTTTGGAACATAATTTATATGGTTAGATTCCTTAATGAGTCTAGTTTTAGAAGAAATAAACCATAACATCATTTGAATTCTTTATAAAAAGATAACTAATTTTTAGTGAAGAAGGGTAGGAACTGCCAGACAGCAGAACAGGGGTGAATTTAAAGAATAAACTGTACTAATTGGCTAAACCAAAAATTCTGAAAATTTTATAGAAAGAAGATATGTGAGTCTAGTTTCATATAAAATTTACGGATCTTAATTTGGAATTCTGTAACTCAAGATATAGATAATTTAGTGATAATGACTCAGGTAGACAGCTTTGAAAGAACTTATAAGTAAATAATAGAATTGTGTATAAAGGATGTGGAATGAAGAGGAAGAGTAGAAATTGAATAAAATTCAATTATTTATTGTAATTTAATGTTGTAATTAATAATTTAAATTATTATTATTTTCGTAGCTAAAAAGGAACTCGAGGCATCAACCCACAAAGGAAAGGAGAAGGTTACTGAGGAATAATCAAGCAAATTCGGGTTTGTATTACTATAATTCAAACTATTTATTTATTCATTAAATGTTAGATTAATTTAAGAATATAGTAAGTAAATTATAAGGTAAGTGTTTTTATTGAATTGAATGGAAATTGAGTTGAATGATGAATATGTATTGAAATTGAATTGTATCTGGATTGAAATGGAAAAGTGTAATTGATATTGAAATTAAATTTGTTATGGAAATGAAAATGAAATTGAGAACTGAAATACCCTATTAACTAGTCGGGCTGAGTCGGATATAATTGGCATGCCATAGGATTTGGAAGAGTACGGGATTTATCGGCTTTGCCGATCAGGCACTTTATGTGTCGTAAATCAGGCACTTTATGTGTCGTATTTTAGGCACCTCGTGTGTCGTATCAGGCACCTCGTGTGTCGTTTCAGGCACTTATGTGTCGTACATTGATCAGGTACTATGTACCGTTTTAGGCACAATGTGCCGTACTGGTGTGTTTGGGTTGGAATCCGTGTATCCGCTAAAGTCCGAGTCTGTTAATAGGGGTAAATAAGGAAAAGGTTAAATTGAATAAAATGAAATGGTTGAGCCATTGGAAGAAATGCGAAAATAGAACATGAACTGAAAAATGTGATTGGAATAGGAGTATGAGAATAGAAAGTATGAACCATTGGTTCAAGAAATGGATAGTGGCTCAACATGATTGTGTATTATTTCAATTGTTGAATAGCTAAAATTGAATTGTATGAATATATTGAGAAGGACAAACTTATATGAAAGTTATGTTTGAATTGGTTTAGTTAAATTAAAGTTATATGAATTAATGATATGATTATTATGATTATAATTTGAATTATGGTAATACCACTGAGTATATGTATACTCAGCGTACGGTTGTTTCCGTGCGCAGGTTGTAGAAGTCAAATACTGAACCAGCATCCGAAGCTAGACCCGACTTCAGCAAACTTTTGGTGATGTATATTTCCTTTTCATAATGTGGCATGTACGTAGGTTGTGTATAAAGGTTATTATGTTTTGAATGTAAATGGTTAAAATGTTAGTATTACAAGTTTAAGAATTATAATGAAAGAAGTATATTTATTTAATCTAACTAATAGTTTGATAAATTTAAGTTGTTATTATATTGATTGAGTTTGATTAGAAGGTAATTAGAATAGAAAATGAATATATGAAATGAATTGGTTGAATTGGTTATAATTGAAATGAATACGGTTTAATTTACAGGGGGTCTTATATAATAATAAGCAGAAATGCTGCCGAAATTTATATTAAACAAAAATTATATTTGCAAATTGTCTGATATGTCCGGTAATGCCTCGTAACCCTGTTCCGGCGATGGTTCGGGGTTAGGGGTGTTACATATTCCCACCAGTCCCAGATGAACGTAAGTGGCCGTCGGTATCGCTTGCACCGTATAAGCTGTTGCCGGATAGACAATTGAGGCGCAAACCAAAAGGTCGACCTTGCTCGAGTAGAATACGCAACAATATGGATATCCGAGAAACGAGCAACCAAAGTCTGCTGTGCGGACGGTGTAGGAACCCGGGCCATACATCTCGCTCGTGTCCAAATCGAAATAGTTGACCGTGTTCTTAGCTTTTTTGTCTCCTAGTGGCTATGTAATTTCTATTTTTTTGGAGGAAAACGGTGAACTTTTGTACAATAACTTTTATTTTATTCAAGTTATTAAAATTAAATTACAAAATTACAAAAAAAAATTAAACCATTTCTATTTATCAAAGTTATTAAAATTAAATTACAAAAACAAATTAAATTAAAAAATAAAATTAAACTCAAATTTTATTAAATATATTCAAACTTAATTACAAAAAAAAATTAAACCATTTCTATTTTATCAAAGATATTAAAATTAAATTACAAAAAAATAAAATTAAACTCAAATTTTATTAAATATATTAAAACTTAATTACAAAAAAAATTAAACCATTTCTATTTTATCAAAGAGATTAAAATTAAATTACAATAACAAATAAAAATTAAATTACAATAACAAAATAAAATTCGGGGGTTTAGGGTTTAGGGCTGATGCCGGTGGGAACCAGTGCCACACGGGGGCGGTCGGCGGTTACGCGCTGGATTCCTCCTTCTTCTAGCTTCCGGTGGGGGTCGTGGAACCTCGGGCGGGGAATCGAGTTCCTCCGGCAGTGGATCTGGTTCTGGGTGTTGCGATGATGACCCACCTTGATAAAATAATGACCCCAGAGGTGTTTGCATAAACCACGGCGGGGGTGACTGCATCCCGTACGGCGAAGAAGCCTGGTAGAAAGAAGTGCTCCCCGATGGCGCCTCCTCTGATCCCACATGTGACGTTGGCCTCACGATCGGCTGGCTAGCGGGAGTAGTCGGGAACGGGCTCGAACCCGGCCATGCATTCCAACCTAGGGTGGGACTGGGAAACTGAAACATATATGGGTTAGGAGGATACATATAAGGGGTAGGGTACGCACTTGGCATAAACGGTAGACGCTATGATGTCGGTGTTGTCGGCTGAACTGGTGGGCCCGGTGACTGTGTAGGCGCTGTTGCTGGGCTCGGTGACTGTGTCGGTGCTGTTGATGGCCCCGTCTCATGACCCATTCTCCTTGGATTTAAAGGGACCCGACGTTCCCTTCGCTCGCGAAGTTGCCGTCGCCTCTCTTCTTCCGACAACATATACGGCTTGCCATGAATCCTAAACCATGGCATGTACTCCGGCATGCACGCTAACTCAGGAACGATGATCGGTTCCCGGATAGGTAAAAAGTCATACCGGTTCTCCCACGTCTCGATATGACCTGACCAAAATCTTGGCCAATCCGTGTGCGGATGCCGTAAGTCCACTTTGTGCTCATCATCGAGCACCTCAGGTGGCACGGGAATCGGTTGCCGAAATCAAAATTGCCGCAGAACCCGATCTGACTAGTGTATCTCCACGGTTGCGTAGGTGATCAATGGGACCTTAACGTGCCAACTGTTCGGATTTTCGAAGAACTCCTCCGGAATTACTGCCCGAATTTCTGGATCCTCGTACGGTGTCCATTGAAACTATATTAACATTACCAAAATATTAGTTATATACATAATACTAGACACTACATACTAAATACTAAATTATAATAACGAAATTCGAAACTTACTTGTGATTCCGACCGTTGGTCCAATAGGAGCCGTATATCCTCAAGCGAGTTAGGTATTCCAACATGACTCGCCGAATGGTTCCACCTAATTAAATAAACTTTTAGCATGCAATTATACTATAAATCTACGAAAAATAATTGTAAAATATAATATTAAATTTACCTCGTTATCAGTGAGAATGAATATGGCTGGTCGATTCGAGAACGTAAAAATGGAAATCGAAACCATGCTCATGACTGCAGTAGTGTAACACCCCTTACCCGTATTCGACGTCGGAATAGGGTACGAGGCATTATTACCGGAATTACAAATTTATTTATCAGACATTTTATTTCATCTAGCATTTATATTTGAAACCAATCAAAATCAAACATATTATCCCTTAAACATATTTATTTTTCTCATTTCATGTCTCACTTGAATTTATTTCTCGTCTCAACATATTTAATTACCTTTTATGTACATATTAAAGATAATCACATATTTACATGTCATGATAAATATCATTCTCTTGCCGTTTATTCATAAACATAAATTAGTTAATTCATCATATCAATATTTCACATACTATCAACTTATATTTCCTTATATCACATAATTAAAGTTACACGAACTTACCTGGCTAAATTTGCAGAAATACCAAGATTTAAGGGCATTTTGGTAATTTTCTATTTTCATCAATTTTTTCAACCGATCTTAATCCAAATTAATAATTCATACATTTTGCAATTTTCAATAATAAAATAATCCATTCCATGTAAATTGGTCATTTCCAACATTTTTACAAAACTAATCATAAAGTTTTACTTTTATTCAATTTAGTCCCTGAGCCTAAAACATTACAAATTAGCTATGCTAGCTGAATATTCATACATATTTTCCTCCTCCTCCTCTCCATTCCACATCCTTAATGTGTAAACAACACACTTGTAATTAACATTTTCTATAATTTTCATTATTTACTCATGTGAATGTTCAAGCTGTCCATCTGTATTATAGTCACTAAATTATTTTTATCTTGAGCCACAGAGCTCCAAATTTCAAACCGCTAATTTTTCCTGAAACTAGACTCACATATCTTCATACCATAAATTTTCTAGAATTTTTGGCTTAGCCAATTAGTACAGTTTATTAGTTAAGTTCTCCCCTGTTACACAGTCTGACAGCTCTGACCTCTCTTCACTAAAAATCAATTATCTCATAGTACGATTTTCATATAGTGTTTTTGATTATTTATAATGAAAATAGACTCATTAAGGAATACAAAAATATAAATTATAACTCATAATTATTTTTATACAATTTTTAGTGAATTTCTAAAGTAAGAACAGGGGTTCACGAAGTTATTCTAAACCAGTCTTACAAAAATTTAAATATCTCAAAATATAGACTTCCTTTGCTTACTCTGTTTCTTTTATATGAAAATACACTCAACAAGCTTTAATTCCATATCTCACTCAACTTCTAATTCAATTTCTACAATATTTGGTGATTTTTCAAAATTAGACAACTGCTGCTGTCCAAAACTGCTTTAGTGTAACATGTTGATTTCTATTTTGTCCCTAATTCCACAATTCATACAATTCAGTCCTTGCTGAATTAACCCCTCAATTGAGTTAATTTTCTCATTTAATACTTTTATCTATCATTTTAAACTACTTCATAACCTTTAAAATCAGAATTTTAACACTAGGCCTTAATTTCAGCTATTTCACAATTAGGTCCTAGAACCAATTTCCATCAATTTCACTTGATAAAATCATCATATAGCAAAATTAAAGCTTCAAATAAATATTTATTCATTATATTCTTTCAGCATTAATCCACATAAAATTTAAAAATTAACCATAGAATCATAAAACTAATGATTAGTAAGTTGGACTCAATTGTAGAAAGTCCAAAAACATAGAAATTTCAAGGAGAAAGCAAGTATTAAACTTACATGAAGCTTGAGTACGAAAACCAACTTGAACTCTCTTCCATGACTGTTTTTCAGCTGAAGAAAATGAAGAGAAATGAAGAGAATTCTCCAGATATTTCAATTTGATCCCCTTTTTATTTAGCTAATTTTGGAAATTTTCCAATTTTTCTCCTTTTTCTCCTTTCTCTTCTCTTTCTTCTTTCTTTCCTTCCCCTGCTTTCTCTTCGTTTGGTTTCTGTTTCTATTCCCCCCTTTTTTTTCTTTAGTTTATTATATATATATTATAATAATATAATAATATAATAATAATATAATATAAATATATAATATAATAATATACTTTTAAAAAAAATCTCAGATTTTCAACTATGCAAAATGGTATAATTTCCATTTTGATCCTTCATAATTCTTTTAATCTATAATTTAACTTTTACTTTCATTTCAGTTTAGTCCTTTTCATTTAATTTCCTACCCAAACGTTAAAATTTTCTAACGAAAGTTTAATAATAGCTTAATGACACTCCATAATATTTTTAGAAATATTTATAGCTCACTTTATGAATTCGAGGTCTCAATACCTCGTTTTTGGCCCATTTTCTATTAATTATTTCAGTTCACAAAATTCACTAATTTTAAAATATTTCTAAAATCACATTTAACTTATAATTATCGATTAACAAAATTTTCTAACTTTTCGTCAGATTTAATGATCTCAGATCACTGTTCCGACACTATTTAAAATTGGGCTGTTACAACTCTTCCCCCCTAAAAAAAATTTCGTCCTCGAAATTTCCTTATTATTTTGATCATGAACTTCATTATTTCTATAATTCTATAGCTCCTTTGTGCACATATTTATCTAGTTTATCATTTATATCCATTCCATATCCTTTCAGTTTGCAATTTATTTTTAATTCAATATTGCGAACATACCTTATAACGAAAATTACTTACCTATACTTTATAACGAAAATTACTTTTTTTTATAAGAGGCCCAATAGATTAAACAGAATACTTAAGATATATGAAACAAATATAAAAGTGTATTATTATTTACTATTAATCAGATAGCACTTGATGAGTACCAAAGTGTTATTATCAGAGAATGAGCTAGAGTCCCTTAATAATATACCACTAATATCCTAGTAGATCTAATCTCATTTACTTGAGCAAATTGCATTATGCATACATATCATTTTTTTCAATTCCAATTTCATTTTCAATTTATTCACAACTAAATTTAATTTTACTTTCTCATCAATATACAATTCAATATAATACTTATCCATCACTTAATTCAATTTCCATTTAATTCAACAATAACACTTACCTCATATTTCACTTACTATACACATAATTTAAATTTAACATTTACTATTAAATAATAGACATCAAACATGTAATAATATAAGTCATATGTGTTAATTTATACTTTAAATTTTATACCTCAACAATAGTCTTTCATCAAATAGCATCATATATCATCTATATTATCTAATCAAATTATGAACCTTTGGTTCAAGTTTTCAATTTTATAT